>VONZ01000277.1:0-620000 GCA_012976165.1 Labeo catla | reverse complement strand
TAGTCAGTTTCTAAAGTCGAAACATTTTAAGAGTAAAGTCAAAATTACGAGAGTGTAAAGTTGAAATTACGAGAGTGTAAGGTCGAAGTTACAAGAGTAAAATCAAAATATTGTAAGAATAGTCAAAATATTTAGTAAGTAAAGTTGAAATATTTTGAAAATAAAGTCGCAAATTACGAGAGTAAAGTCAAAACATTTCAAGAGTAAAGTTGAAATTACAAAAGTAAAGTCAAAATATTTAAAGAATAAAGTCGAAATTAAGAGAGTCAAGTCAAAACATTTCAAGAGTAAAGGCAAAATATTTTAAGTATAATCAAAATATTTAGTAAGTAAAGTTGAAATATTTTGAGAATAAAGGCAGAAATTACGAGGGTAAAGTCGAAACTTTTCAAAAGTAAAGTATAAAGTTGAAATTATGAGAGTAAAGTCAAAATATTTTAAGAATAAAGTCAAAATATTTTAAGAGTGAAGCCAAAATATTTGGACAGTAAAGTCAATATTTTAAGAATAAAGTTGAAAAATGTTGAGAATAAAGTCGAAATTGCGAGAGTAAAATTAGGAGAATTAAATCGTAGCAATTAGGAGATTAGTTATATTTTGAGGGTCTAGCCTATATTGCGCATGCAACATTTATAATCTTAAGTTAAGAGTGTATTTAATATTAAAAACCGTTTTTGATGACATGATTTTAATTTGAGAGGATTGTACTTTTAAGCTTATATAATTACCATAAATTATTTTAATACTTTAAAATTTAATTTTAAGAATGAAAATATAGCGAAGCGCTGACTGCACTAAGCTATTAAAGCATAAATATTTAGAGCTGAACTGTGTTTTATTTATATATGTATGTGTGTGTGTGTATGTAAATGACCTTTCCTTCATGCGCATCTTAAAAAAAAAAAAAAAAACGTGTCTAATCAACGGTCAGTTTCCCTGCATGAGTTATTTATGCAGTTTCATTTAATGATGGTAGAGGCGCACTATAAATGTACTTCAGCTATAGCGTGCACATTTTAGGTCAAACTTTCTGGGCTCTGGAGTTCAGCCTTTCCACGTCCAGGTGTTCACATGAAGTGATGGAAACTTAAGTAAGTGTTGTTCAAAAAAAAAAAAAAAAAGGTGAAGAGGCCTTTTAATAGTCTGCAGCATTCAAGCAGATGCTTAAATCACCCGAGTGTTTAGCAGTAGCTTTATATTTTTCATCTGTGCTCTTAGCTCTTGACAGTCGTTTACACAGTGACTTGCTTTTCTATTTTTGCCGGACTGTTTATTTACATTCTTTAAAAGTAGTGAACTTTAGAGAACATGATAACCACATCACGATGCCGCTCTCGCTGTGAAAGAACGCGCTGTCTTTTATTATTGTCGTCAGAGCTGATCGGGCCAGTTGATAATACCGTAAATATGTGCAGCTGCTTTAGGATGTAGTCAGCATTACCTGCTTTGTGACGTGTGTACTCCTGTGAAAATGTACAATGGCATCCGGTTATGAAAAAAAAAAAAAAAGTGTTATGTCTGTAATGTAGTGTGCAAGGTGTGAACGTTCTTAAGTTCATAACTATTCCAAACATTTGAGTTGCAGTGTTGGTTGAGTAACTTCAAGGTACAGAAGTCTTGAGAGTTTTTTTTTTATTTTTTTTTTTTATACATTTTAGACAAATATGTTGCACTTGTGTAAGGCTGTAACAAATCAGATAAAGTAGGTACTGTTTATGGAAAGATTTATAGAGAAACAATACCATTTTAAAATCAATTCTCGATTTGACCAGCAGCCAATGCAATCTCGTTTTTTAGAAAATTACTTGTAAGCCTTTGTGCAGACAGTCTAAAATAGGCTTTAAAGCCTGCTTGTTGTCATGCTAGGGGATATAAATTTGGCATACGGATGAAAAGAGACCCCATACTTAAAAAAAAAAATTATTTTAAAAGGAAAACAGTACCGGACCAAGAATCGAGCCCTGGGGAACACCAGACTTTAAATGTGTTTAGTTATCCACTGGCCTCAAAAAGTATTTTCAGACACTCTTTTTCTACTTCTTCTTTTTGCGAAAACCTACTTTTGTGCACTAGCCCTAGGTTTTCTCACCTGATCGGAATCAAAAACAGATGTAGTTACTGGGCATGCGCACATCAATTTAGCGTTATTTTTGTCAAACCTGACAAAATGCACGCCTCGGAAATTTGTGTATTTTGCGTTTTTTTTATTTATTTATTTTTTTTTTATTTTATTTTTTTTTTTGCAAAAACCTACTTTTGTGCACTAATCCTACAGCAGGTTTGTCACCTGATCAGAATCAAACCAGTGCAGCAAGATTCTCTGAAAAGTGAATATCAATAATTATCAAAAAAACCAAAATTGAGCTTTCGACTTTTCGTTGCAAAAGGACGGCAAAACCTTTAAAAACAGATGTAGCTACACTGTAAAAAATAAAAAAAACACAATTTGTTGAGTCAGCCTAAAATACAAATTATTTTAAGTTGACTCAGCAAATTGTTTTTTACAGTGTACTGGGCATGCGCACGTCAATTTAGCATTATTTTTGTCACACCTGACAAAATGCACGCATCGTAAATTTTCGTGTTTTTTGCAAAAACCTACTTTTGTGCACTAGTCCTAGTTTTTTTCACCCAATTGGAATCAAACCAGTGCAGGAAGATTATCTGAAAACTAACTAATCAAAAAAAAAAAAATTTAGAATCATAGGGACTGCCAAACGTTCAAAAAAGTCAGGGCCGCTTTTACTAAAACGGCTACAACTTTTGAACGGAATGAGATCTTTTCACCAAACTCACAACACGTACGTAAGAGCTGAATTTGAGGTCACATGAAAAAAAAATGTAGAACTTTCGACTCTCCATTGCAAAGGGATGGCAAAACGTTTGAAAACGGATGTAGCTACTGGGCATGCTCACATCAATTTAGCGTTATTTTTGTCACGCCTGACAAAATGCACGCCTTGGATTTTTTGCAAAAACCTACTTTTTGTGCACTAGTCCTGGGTTTTTCACCTGATCGGAATCAAACCAGTGCAGGTAGATTCCCTGAAAAAAATTATCAAAAAAAAGTTGAACTTTTGACTCTCTGTCGCAAAAGGACGACAAAACGTTTTTTACCGCTTTTAATAAAACGGCTGCAACTTTTGAACAGAATGAGATCTCTTCGCCAAACTCACAACACGTATGTAAGAGCTGAATCTTGGGTCACATTTTAAAAAAAAAATTGCGGAGCTCGACCACTTGGTGGCGCTATATGAGGCAAAAAAACAAAAACGGCCATAACTACGCAACCGTTTGTCCTATTGATGTGAAAATTGGTGCATGGTTAAGGCTAGATGGTATACAAATGTCGCTACTGGGTATGCACGCATCAGTCTAGCATTATTTTTGTCACACTGTACAACACTAATACAGTTTTTGTATTATAGTAAGGGCTAGGTTTAGGTTTGGGGTAGGTGCAGATCTTAATAAAACACAATCTAATGGGTAGAAAATGTAATTTCATTTTAGTTTCTGGTCAAAACAATTGCATTTTTTTTATAGTTTTCATTTTATTCTTTGAATTCTCCATTTCACAAGTATTCCAGGCTTTGTATATATATATGTATGTGTGTGTGTGTGTGTGTGTGTATATATATATATATATATATATATATATATATGATCTAAATGATCTTGACTGAGTGTATGTAACCAATCAGATAGGTACTGTGGAACCTGTTTAGGGAAAGATTTATAGACAAACAATAACATTTTAAAATCAATTCTACATTTGACCGGCAGTCAATGCAATGAGATCACCTTTTACTTAGAAAATTACTTGCTAGCCAAAGTTTGAGTTTGTGCAGACAATTTAAATAGGCTTCTTTTAAAGCCTGCTTGTTATCACACTTCAAAGGGATATAAATGTGGGTGTTATCTTCATAGAGAAGAAAAGAGACACTTAAAAATAGATACCAGAGTAAGCATATAAACTGAAAACAGTACTGGACCAACAATCGAGCCCTGGGGAACATTAGACTTTAAATGTGTTTAGTTATCCACTGGCTCTAAAAAGTATTTTTAGAGACATTTTTATTATTATTATTATTATTATTATTATTATTATTAAGTGGTATTATTATTGTTGCAGTGGTTAGAATGGCCAAGGATCAGCAATCTCCATATAAAACTGATTGGGCAGACCAAACCGTAAGTCATTGAGACTTGAAACTTGTAGGAATGGTAGTGCTCATAACATCTACAGTGTCACCAAGGCTTGCCCCAATCGACCTGAGGGGGGCGCTAAAGCAATCAAAAGTACGAAATCGTTCATAAATCCTAAACCATTCAAGTGTCTAATGTTGCTTGCATCCTTGGTCAACACTGGCAAAACACACACCTCGGAAATGTTCGGGTATTTCGCATTTATTGAAAAACCTGCTTTTTAGATTTTTCAACCGATTGGAATTAGTACAGAAAGATTCTCTGGAGAGTAAATATATTTCTAATTATAAAAAAAAAAGCTGAACTTTCGACTCTCCGACGCAAAGGAATGGCAAAATGTTTGAAAAGGACAGGGCCGCTTTTACTAAAACGCCTACAACTTTTGATCAGAATGGTGATATCGCATTTTTCAAGGGCGCAAATGACTGTATATTGTAAACGACTGTTTTATTATCGTTTTTCAGAAATATGCACAATATTCGTATCAAATGATAGACCTCATTCTGAACAACTTTGACTCTAGAACCACTGCTGTCAATCAAACCATTAGTTAAATGGTAAAATATCTTTGCCAAACTCACAAAGCGTACATAAGCACTAAATCTGAGGTCACATGAAAAAAGTTGCAGAGCTTGGCCACGTGGTGGTGCTATAAGATGGAAAAAACTTAAAAACTAAAAAAACGTTTGTCCTATCGACGTGAAAATTGGTACGCAAGGTCTTGGTCGAAAGTGCATCAAGCATCAGGACATTTGCATATCTCGAGAAACATGGCTGCCATACTCTGTAAAAAATAAAAAAAAAACACAATTTGTTGAGTCAGCTTAAAATAATTTGTTACCCTGCTGCCTTAAAATATTAAGTTCAGTCAACTAAAATAAATTTAGTCAACTTAAAATGTTAAGTAAGTACTAAGTAACAACTTAGATATTTCTGTCTGCTAAACTTAACAGATGGGTAAGTAACCCAGCTGTCTTAAAATTTTAAGTTGATTCAACTCCGATATCTACGTTGTCACTTAGTATAATTGAACATTTCAAGTTGAATAAACTTTTTTTTGAGTTGACTGAACTTAAAATTTTAAGGCAGCCAGGTTACAAATTATTTTAAGTTGACTCCACAAATAGTTTTTTACAGTGTAGGCCGATTCACAGTCTTTGAGAAATTTCAAAGAAATCGGCCACTGGGGGGAGCGATATCGCATTTTTTAAGGATGTAAACGGTTGTATATTACTAGTTTTTCACACATACGCACAATATTCATATCATACGACAGACTGCCTCATTCCAAACAACTTTGCCTCTAGAACAACTTCTGTCAATCAAACCGTTACTTAAATGATTGTGAAAATGTGAAAAATGCACATTTGTGAACTAGTCCTAGGTTTTTTGCTCAGTCTGGAAAAAAAAAATACTGCAATGCAATTCTTTGCACTCTCTAGGTCAATAATTTACATAAAAAAAAAAGTTGAAATTTACGCTTTGTGAAGCTACAATGGAGTCATTTAGAAAAGGGGCCTGTCCAAAAGCCTATAAAGCCTAAACGAAAGCTCACAACTTCACAAAACCTGGTGATCAGACCATAACTGCCACAACAGCAGTCATAAATGTTAAAAAACATCATATTTCTATGGAAGATATATTTATTATTATTAAGTTGGCTTGGGAAAGCCAACTTACTGAAATCCGACTTAAACTTACAGTTATTATTCTTCTTCTGAGACTAAAATTTCTGACTCTAACTCCTCCTACAGCTTTAACTCTACAAACTCCATATTCAGCCCAGATCTTCAGACTGATCTGACTGAGTGTGCTATATCTTTTCTAACTGATCGGACTTACAGTTTTCCTAAAAATGACGATTGAAACTGGGAAAAATCCCATAGACTTACATTGACAGAATGTTCAAATGAGCCAAGACATGTTAATTATCTGTCTATCTATCTGACAGACTATATTCAAACAAACTACTTTAAACTTAAAACTATTTCAGACTGAAAACCATCCAAACTTAAAGCTTTTTAAAACTTCTTAAACTTCTTAAACTTTTTAAACTTTTCAAACTTTCTGGTCCGGCTTTCTCAAGCCAACTTAAAGTTTGTCTTGACAAACTTTTTTTTATCTAGTTATTATTTAAAAGGTATTTATGTTTATATATTTATATAACCAGTAACCCCAAATAGTCACACTTACAAATATTTAAACCATTTTAAGTGTAAGTGTTCTTTTTCTTTATTTTCTCTTACACGTACACTTTTTTTGCCATTTGCAGGCAGTTGTGAACTAGAAAATCCTGTTTGCAAATTTCACATTTCTAATATATTTTTCCTTCTAGCTTTAAACCACCTAGTCCCCAGCCTTTTGTTTTTTTTCAGTGGGTTCATGAAGTCCAGCTCTCCTAGCAAAGTCACCAAAGTTCAAGTTCATCATATCAATTAAACACATGTGCCTATTTTCAAATACTTTGCTTGGCAAAACATGCCACGTCTTTAAAATAAAAGCCACTTGCTTTGACATGCATATATTTTCAAGTGTGGCATACTGTAAGTGTCCCAATCCATCTCAGGCTCACTGCAGATGTGAAGATGAACCATGAAAAGTGAGCTGAGGAAAGCCAGCAGTGTTGTAAATAGCTTCATCGTTCAGTCTGCGAACACGTTCTTGGATCGGTTAAACAGACGCAGTGTTTGGTGTCTGTTCAGTGTCGGACAGCAATGAGATCATCTAAAGGAGCAGAAGGATCACAAATGTGCCACAGAGGTAAATTACACCAAAAAAATATTTAGCTGTGTGAAACGTGTTCTTGCTTCACCTGGAACAAAACAAGCATAAGTGCAGAATGTTCTTTCACTATATTTGCATTCAGTGTTTGTCTTTACTTGGGTTTTGTTTTGCAGATACATCTCGGGTCTTTCAGTCATGCCTTAAATGGGAAGAAGATAAAGTTTGATATGCTGTTGAAGTGACGTGAGTATGTGAGAGTTTCTGTAAATGTTTGGAAGCTTGAAGTTTGCAATGAGTCATCAAAATATGCACGGGGTAAGTTTGTTGAGAAAACTGCAGTTTAGTTTTGTTTTGGTTAGTGAGAACTTGAAGAGCCGGTCATGAGACGTTGAACTGATCTGATCATTCACATGATTACATTTAATAGGTCGCCTTATCTTAGCAACTAAAAATAGCTTAGGAGATGACAGCAATTAATTGTGTGAGTTTGGGGTGGGACTAATTGTTTGTGTAACCAATAGCAGTGCAAGAATGTTTATGAACTGTTCTGTTGTTCTGTTTTGGGATGTTAGTGAAATTACACTTCAATTTTAATTAATATGACATATTGCTGTCGTCAGTAAATAGAGAATTGGGAGAAATATTTTATAGACAACAACAACAACAAAAAAGATTTTATTCAGTTTTTTCTGAATAAAAATAAAAGCTAAACTTTCATTTTAAATGCTAAATATGAATTTAGACATCACAAAATTATAATATACAGTACGAAGGATGTATATTCATTTTGAGATTTGCCAAAGATTACATTTAACACTATAATTAAAATATTATTTTTGTAATTATCTTGAAGTGTGTGTAATAAATATATATATATATATAGAGAGAGAGAGAGAGAGAGAGAGTTTTGTTAATTTTTGTTAGATTAGAAAAATAAATATTTTTTTTTTATAAATTTTATATTATTTTATTATATATATATATATATATATATATATATATATATATATTATTGCAATGTCGAACCATATGATAAATATAATATCTGCTGTATATAATTGCCATATATACTGTACATACCTACCATATTTTGGTTGGATCTTTCCTATCAGAAATCCAGGGGGGAAAATGTGTAAAACAATTTCTATGACATACGTATTTTTTTCTTAAATTCAGTTTTACATTTTTTCCCAATTCTGTGTTTTCTATTTATTTTCTGGATTCCACTGGTTTCATTAAAATCATTATAAGAAAAAAACAACACGCTAAATAATGAAATTTATAAAGCAAAAATATGTTTTTATTGTTTATTATATTATTATTTTTAATAAAATATTTTTAAAGTATTTTTACCAAATTATATATTATAAATAATATATATTATTTTATTATTTTTACCAAATGTGCTTTCTATTTTTTTTATTTTAATTATTTATTTTTATTATTATTACTCTTTTTTTTTTTTTTTCCCCATTTTTTTTCCCATTTTTTACATTTTTCTGGTGAATAAATTTGGTAAATAATTCTTCTGGTAAATATTCCTTAAACAATAATGTTTTAACAATAATTGTATTATTAGTACTAGTACTGTCATTACATTAAGTAATATATTTCTGTCATAGTTTCTTCAAGTTAAACCAAAGTTTTATTTTTGACAGGTTGCTCTGAAGACCTTTAAATTTCTGTTTGTATATGATATGATGGTAATTTGTCTCAAAAAACACTGTAAAATGCTCATAAAGTGACATTTAGAACAATTCTAAAGATTATGTTTGTGTTCATAGTAGGGATGCAACAATACAGTTAGTCCTCGAGCAGTAAATCCACATATGCGTCAAAGAAGTAGCGCTGACGACGGTCCGTTCCAGCTTCTCTAATGTGGATAAAGGCATCCTATTGCTGTGAGTCTGTGACTGGATAAAAAGATATAACGTTACACGTTTTGAATGATAAAATGTAAGGACAATAAACACTCGTCTACAATAATATGGTTTATCTGTGTTCTTCAAGCCATCTCGTGTATTTTCATAAGTCATTGCTAATCGACATACATAGAATACGAGTATAGAATTTATCGTCTGCCTCATTCTGTGATAAGAATCCACATCAGATCACTTAAGGAAGTTATTTCAAACACTCGACTGCTGTTGTGAATGTTTTTATAACTTTTTTTTTAACTCTTTTGTTGGACAACAGGTTTAGAAAGGCTTGTCATTGCATGCCATTATAATGGAAGATGCTCTGCATGTGTTGCTTTTTCAGATATAAGCAGGGAAGCGTTTCCTCATTTCAGCACGTGAAATCGCGGGCAAACGTACAGCAAATTCAGAGAGAAAAAAACAAGGAAGTTATTTAAATGCAAAACCGAAAAACCGCAATTCACAAGCGCGTATTGAACCATGGAGGTCGTACCGAACGGTTCGATATTATATTGAGTATTGTGACTTCCCTAGTTCATAGAGTCATATAATGAGGCAGCACACAGAACATGCAGGATTCATATTTAAATAGTATTTTTGCAGCTTAATATTCACGGATACTAGTCCATATTGCGTTTTGATCTAAGCGTACTGACCTAGTTCTGATTTATTCATCAAGAATTTGTCAAATTTCGTAACATTCCACGTTATACAGTAAATTCCATTTTTCTGACTGGATTCCGCAATTCTGTCCACGCTTTCCACATTGCGGAAATCGTAGGGCTTTATATTTAATCAAAATTCTATATATATATTTTTTTTAAGTATTATTAGTGTTTTTAGAGATTCATCTACAGTAAATGTAAAAAAAAGGGGGGGAAATGAGAATGAATAATTAAATATTCAATATTAACTGATTCTGATAAATATAAAAATAAATTAATTAAAAACCATCCAATGCCAGATTATAAACATTTATGCATTTTTGCTTATTTTTTTAATAGCAGTGCAACCAAAAATCGAAGAAGTAATGGAATGACAATTAAACATTTTTTTCATACAAATTTTTTATTTTGCTCTTTCATTAAAAAGCAAAAATAATAATAATAAAACACCAAGTAAACACCAAAACATAGATAGTGCTACATTATGTGAACACTTAATACCAATACCCAACATTCATTTTCACACCTCAGCTATTTACAAATCTGTGCAAAATATGCAATATTTAAATACACTGAAAACCTAGTAGCATGAAACTCTAGATGCGCAGCATTCTAAAATGGACCGGCCATTTGTTCAAATGCAGCGATTAAAAACACTATCGCTCTCCTGCAGCAATTCTGCAGAGCTGATGGTAGAGTTCAGAGTCCAGAAACCGAGGGTACGAGTTGTGCTCCATCAGGAAGTAAACTCTGCTTTGGGCTGCTTTGAAACTTGACTGCGTTAGAATCAGAAGGCTTTGGTGGAGGGTCTCCTTTGTGTGGAAGTCCAAGTTGATCTAGAAGGAAGAATTGAAAGTAATTAGGATTTGTGGCACGGCTTAATGAAAATGAATCCAGCTTTGCTGGCATTGCTGACTGAAACTCACCTCTTTTGGAGAATCTGCCCTGATGAATTCATCATATATGGTTTTTGCCCTGGATCTGAGCTTTGATCTGGATCTGATCTTTCTGAACTCTTCACAGGCCATCCAGAACTCGATATTCTCTTCGCAGTGTTCAGACTTCATGAACAGTCGCAAAGCGGTTAATCCATCTGAAATAATACAATATATTATAAATTAGATCAGTGGACGTTAAATAACGTGGTGCATTTCCAACATAAAATAATTAATTGCATTTTTTGCCCACATATGTGTGTGGGATAAATAGTAATTTTATATTATTTTATAATATTTTACTTTACGGTTTTTATGGAATATTCGCATTGCGTTTTCGCTCAAGATTACTCGTTAAATTTTTCCGTGTCACTTGCATGACTAAAAACTTGCATGACTGTCATAATTCTCTCCTTGATTTTCTGGTATAACCAGACATGTCAAACCTGACATGTCAATAAGCTCTTCACTGATTGGCTTGCCAGATAATGTGTCATGCGGATTATTCACTTAAGTTGCAATTTTTCGACTTGCACAGAAGACGCGGTTGACGCGTATATCGTGTGTTCGTATCAGATGCATCGCCTGACGCAAATTCGTGTCTATTTGTGTCTTACCCGAGATTTGTTACCCGAATTTTTGTTCAGCTCAGATAATTATACATTTTATATCATTTTAGAAAATTTTACTTTATGGTGTGTGTGCGACAACACATCATGCAAATTTTTCACACGAGTTGAAATTTTTCAACTTCCACAGAAGATTCAACTGAGGCGTATATCGCATGTTTGTGGCAATCGGGTCACCTGGCGCTAATTCGCATCTATTTGAATCTTACACGAATTGTGGCTTTTTTTTTTGTTCAGCCCAGATAAATCTAAACTTGATATTATTTTATAGTATATTACTTTATCGTGTGTGTGCGAAAAAAGAATTGTGCGCATCATAGAAATTGTCCACTCGAGTTGATAATTTTCAGCTTGCGCGGAAGACACGATTGAGGCGTATATTACATGTTCATGGTAATTGCAATTTCCCAATTACAAATTCACATCTATTCACTTCTTATCTGAATTTTGTTCATTTTTGTTCAACTCCAGGTGAAATTTTTCAATTTGCATGGAAAATGCAATTGCGCGTTTGTGGCAATCGCATCACCTGGTAAGTTTCAAATATTCACGTCTATTTGAATCTTACCCAAATTGTGGTCATTTTTTTTTTTGTTAAGCTCAGATAAATATAAACTTGATATCATTTTATAGTATTTTACTTTATGGTGTGTGTGCGACATCCCGTCATCCAAATTTTTCACTCAAGTTGAAAATTTTCAACGTATTTGTGGGCATTTGTGGCAATCGCGTTACCTGGTGCTAATTCACGTCTATTCGAATGTTACCCAAATTGTCGTAATTTTTTTTTGTTCAGCTCAGATAGATATAAACTTGATATTATTTTATAGTATATTACTTTATGGTGTGTGTGCGACAACGCGTCATAGAAATTGTCCACTCGAGTCGAAAATCTTCAGCTTGTGCGGAAGACACGATTGAGGCGTATATTGCACGTTTGTGGTAATCGCGTCGCCCCGCACAAATTCACATCTGTTCGCCTCTTATTCGAATTTTGTTCATTTTTGTTCAACTTAGATAATTTTTTTTACTTCATGTTGGGTGTGCGATAATGCGTAGTGCAAAATTTCCACTCAAGTTGAAATTTTTCAGCTTACGCGAAAGATGCATTTGAGGCGTATATCGCTTGTTTGTGGCAATCGCGGCGCCTGGTGCTAATTCACGTATATTCGAATCTTTTGTGGACATTTTTTTTTTTGTTCAGCTCAGATAGATATAAACCTGATATTATTTTATAGCGTATTACTTTATCATGTGTGTGCGACAGCGCGTCTCAGAAATTGTCCACTCGAGTTGAGCCATATATTGCATATTTGTGGTAATCGCCTCACCCGGCACAAATTCGTATCTATTCGCCTCTTTTTTGTTCAACTTAGATAAATATTTTACTTCATGGTGTGTGTGCGACAACGTATCGTGTGAATTTTCCACTCGAGTTGAAATTTTTCAATTTGCACAGAAAATACAATTGAGGCCTATATTGCGCGTTTGTGGCAATCATGTCACCTGGCGCTAATTCGCGTATATTCGAATCTTACCCAAATTGTGGTAATTTTTTTTTGTTAAGCTCAGATAAATATAAACTTGATATTATTTTATAGTATTTTACTTTATGGTGTGTGCACGACAACACGTCATAGAAATTGTCCACTTGAGTTGAATTTTTTTTAGCTTGCGCGGAAAACACGATTGAGGCGTAAATTGCACGTTCATGGTAATTGCTTCGCCCAGCACAAATTCGCATCTATTCGCCTCTTATCCGAATTTTGTTCATTTTTGTTTAACTTAGATAATTATTTTACTTTGTGTGTGCGACAACGCTTCATGAAAATTTTCCACTCGAGTTGAAATTTTTCAACTTGCTTGGAAGATGCGATTAAGGCATATATTGCTTGTTTGTGGCCATTGCTTTGCCCTGTTGTCTATTTACATAATACCCGAATTTTGTGAATTTTCGTTTAGCTCAGATAAATAGAAATTTTATATTATTTTATAGTATTTTCATTTATAGCGTTCACACCGAAAGCAAAGCAAATATTCACATTGTGTTATCGTTCTAGATTACTTATGGGATGTTTTTAAGATCGCTTGTGCAAATAAATTCATCACATAATGTTCTCCTTTATTTTCTGATACAGCCGGATATGTCAATAAGCTATTTCGCTTGCGTCACCCGATGCGAATTTGCATCTGTTCGCATCTCTGCATTGACTTTGTATGTAATCTACTCATGTAAATAATTACAATCACTTTTGGTGACCACACATCATTATAATATAAAATTAAAACTATAGTAATTTAAATTATAAAGTAAAATAAAATGTATGAAAACGAACACATTTTTTTAAATAATCATAAGCTAATTGTAATATTAATTATTTAAATGTTATATTTAATAAATATTGTAATATGTTTTATAGATGTTAAAAATATAAAAAAATATTTCATAAAATATAATAAAATTAAAAACAATATAAAATATTATAAAAATTAACTTAAGTTCATAAGTAGAAATAATACTTACATTTGCTGCTCAGCAAGTTGTCCAGAGACTGTGCCCACTGAGTAACTTCTTCAGTAGTTGGCCTGTGGGAATATTAAGAGAGAAGGGTTATTTAATTTTAATTGAATAATTTATAATAAAATGTCATTTTAATATAATTTATTAGTTTATTTTATATTTTAATTTAACATAATTGTTTAATACATTTTTAGTCCCACTTTGTTACATACATACAGTGATAGGTTGACTGTCTCTTATGCAAATTATAGGTAATTTCCTATGCTCACCTGTATGATTTTCTCTGTGGTGTTGTGTGTTGTGATTCTCTCATGGGAAAGCTCTTGAAAAGCATTCTTGATCTCCAGTTTGTTTGTCTGTTAAGCATAATCAGCAAACATTAGCAACCCCAGGTTAACTGCTTCACATAAAACCAAATGCAAAGTGGAAAAACGCAAGTCTCACTTGATTTCGTTCTGTCCCGTAGTCGTGTCAGGGTCCTTAGAGTAGATCAAATGCTCCATGCTTGAATCTGATGTTGACTTTCTCATTTTGGCCAATCTAGTCGTCACTTGAACTGAAACATGTTGTGTCTTGTAGTGTGTGGCTTTTATACTCCTGAGTGCTCTGGGGTAGGCAGGGCCTTTTTAAGCAGGGGAAGCATCTGATTGGTCGACCTGCATCAGTGCTTAAGTGTACTTGTCTTGTTGGCAGGAACACAGGAGCTCTTTCTCAAATAATCATGTTGAACTTTTGACTTTGAACGCATTGAATTTGGATTAATGTCTGTTAAATTCTAGCATAAAACTTGATTTTAAAACACACACACACACACACACACACACACACACACACACACAAAAAAATGATTTTTACAAGTTCAGAGATCATTACTGTATGTTTTACTAAAAGTACTATTTCAGTCTTTCTATTTCAAACATTTCACTTAATTCAGTGTGTTACTTGCTGCTTCTTTAAGTAAATGAGAAAATTTAGTAGAATGTATTTATTTTAGTATTATAAAACTGGCAAACTGATAAAAATGAACAATACTATTTTTAATATATTTTAAATTATATTTTTAATGTATTTATATATAATGTATTTATATATATACAAAAAATCATACAAGAAAAATGTACAAAAATATATTTTAAAACAGTATATAATATAATTACAATATATAGTTATTTTTTTCTTGTATGATTATATATATTGTGTCTCTTTAAGTGTGAGCGCATATATATATATATATATATATATATATATATATATATAGACACACACGAGAAAAATCATATAAGATAAAATTGAACTATATATTGTGTGAGTGTGTATAAATGTGTATATATATGTGCACACAATATATAGTTAAATCTTTCTTGTATGATGTGTATATATATATATAATTTCACACAATATGTAGTTACATTGTTTCATGTATATTATATATTTATATATATATATATATATATATATATATATATATATATATATATATAATTTCACACAATATGTAGTTACATTTTCATGTATATTATATTTATATATATATATATATATATATATATATATATATATATTTCACACAATATATAGTTACATTTTTTCTTGTATGATATATGTATATACATGAAGAAATTATATATATATATATATATATATATATAATTTCTTCATGTATATACATATATGTACACACAATATAGTTAAATTTTTTCATGTATATTATATATTTTTTTATATTTATATATATATATATATATATATATATATATATATAATTTCACACAATATGTAGTTACATTTTTTCATGTATATTATATATTTTTTTATATTTAAATATATATATATACACATATGAAACATCATAAAAGAAAAATTTTACTGTGTGTTATATGTGTGTGTGTATGTACACACATATTTATATTTATATGTGTGTTTATATATGTATATATGTGCACACAATATATAGTTACATTTTTCTTGTATGATGATTATATATATATATATATATATATATATATATATATATATATATATATCATTTCTTCATGTATATACATATATGTACACACAATATATAGTTACATTTTTTTCATGTATATTATATATTTTTCATACACACACACACACACACACACATACACACTCTGTATAAGGATAAAAATAATTTTGATTTGTTTAAAATTGTTTTAATCTCATAATTCCCTTTTCCCATCACTTACATTGGTTTTATTAAAAAATTATAATGTTTCTATTACAAAACGTGCAAAGTAGTAAAAAGAAAGCATAAGAACACCCATATGTTTCGAGATGAGCAACACTGTGTCACGTCTGCAACTTGAATATGTTAACGCAATATCCGTCTCAGACAAAAAATACTAAACAAACTGGTTTGTTCCCAGCCTGCATTCCATTCTATTTGTAGAAACCAAAGGAGTGAGTTATTTATAGAAACTCGTTTCTAAAAAAAGCTCACTAGTTTGTGTTTTCATTATGTTTAAATTGCTTTGAATGTGATTCAAACCACTGAAAAAACATTTTTGCTTCTGACTATAAGCAACAGGCTAAATTGACCAGGATGATTAATGCGTCAGTTGAAGGATTTCAGATTTACTAAATGATACCGAAAATGCATTTCCTGAAGAAAAAAAGCAGCAGGACATGTTTCATGTGTTTCAAGGGCCTTGGCAGTAAACATATGGTGCTGCGGTGGAAGAGTAAACATCTGTGACAAGATAAAGTGTGTTGAAACCTTAACTTTCAAGTGCATAATTAGATCAACTTGTTTGTAGCTGACAGACTAACCGTTTTTAGGTATCCTTGAAAACAAGTGTTTGTGTTCTCTTTAAGAGTGTAGCGTAATGCACAAGTGTTTACCAAAATCATCCCTTATCGCAAATTTTGTAGAACTGCTGCACAGGAATGATTTGCATGAAAAACTACATGACTAGATGGCAAATGTGAACTAATTTATGATGCAACTTAAATGGCGGATTTGAAAGGGTGCAACCACATCCCACAAATGCATTTCTCAGCTCAGATAGCAAATTTGTGATACTGAGGATGTGAACTTTGTACAGATCTGGGGTTCTTTGCTTCAAGTATAGAAGCACTGTGAAACTTTCGCGTGCTGGTTAACATGATCTGCAGGTTTTGCACAAAATGCTTTGCAGTTTTTTTTTTAACTAACTATTTATATATGTATAAATAGTTGACTTTAGGTTATGCGTCAACCCTGTTACCATCATATTTCTCCTATTTTAGTAATGAACTGTTCTGTTAATTCCAGTGATTTTTCTTATAGAGCATACAGTAATTAACATATGTGTATATATAGTTGACTTTAGGTTATCCATCAACCCTGTTTCCATCATATTTCCCCTGTTTCATTTATTATACTGAGATACTGAGTGATGCTCTCCACACATAGTATATGTTCATCCAGTACTTTCACTTCAAATGCGCTAAAGCCCATCCTCAACCCAAGAAGTACCAGTACTTGCATAGAAATCTATACAAAGTAGGCAGAAAGAAATTATAATTTAAAAGAAAAACGTTGGATGTACTTAGTGGCTTTTGCATCTGAACTCTTCATATGTATATATAGTCAACCCTGTTACCATCGTATTTCCCCAGTTTTAGTAATGAACTGTTTCAGTAATTCCAATGAATTTTCTCAAAGAAAAATCCAGTAATTCATATATTTATATATAGGTTACTTTAGGTTATGTTCATTTATTAGGTTATGTTACTTTAGGTTATGTATATATATATATATATATATATATATATATATATATATATACAACATTCAACATGTATTTTAACTCCATGTCCTCATGAATTTGATGTCTCAAAATAGAACCCAGATGGGAAAAAAAAAAAAAGTCTCAAGCTTTTCAGTAATGAAATATGCATTTGTCACGTGAATTTGATGTCTCAAAATAGACCCAGATGGAAAAAAAAAAAAAAATCTGAAGCTTTTCAGTAATAAAATATGCATTTGTCATAGTCATGATGCACTGTGTAATTCACCTGATTCTATTTACATTGAACATGAAATACTGGTTTTCACCCGTAGGTGCTGGAAAGAGAACACATCCCTGAACAGCGTAAATAGAGTGGATTGTTCCTGTCACCAGTGTGGCATCAGAACTATGCATGTTTCCATTCATTTTGTCAATGAGATGCAAATACAGATATGTGTACATGATTAGTGTCAAGGCTTTATACAGTGCTAAAGAGGATATGGAAAATAGCTTAATTTGCATAGACATGGGACCATTAAACATGAACAAAGTTAAGTTTCCATGCACTTACAGAAATGATACACTAACAAAGAACTGAATTTTTTACATTTGTTGTACGATATAGTTGCTAAGGACTGCTGGGTGGTTGCTAGGTCATCACTTTCCGGCCCAGTTCAAGAGAATCCACCTCCAGTGGTATCTTTCCACATTTTCCATATCATTGCATGAATACTGCAACACAATGAGCTTTTTTGACTACTTCCCATCTGTTACGTCATACTGGCATTGAAAAGATGAATATCTGCTGTTCAAGCAGGTTTTTTAGTAAACCTCAGCCGATCAGATGATAAGCGTTTTAGGGAAAAAGACACACTAGGAGGCCTACCAAACAGACTCGCTGCAACTCTGCTCCATATAAAGTCCATTTTTATGACCCCATCCATATCGTCCAGCTTCGCAGATGTCAGACCCAGTGTTTTTAAAAGACTTATCGTCTGTTATGGTGTTCAGACTGTAAATATCAGTGAGCTTCTTAAGTGGTTCTCAGCCAGACTGTTGCCAAGTTTCCGTTCGAATAGACGATAGTCCAAAAGCTTTACGCACGAGGTATTTCCCAGCAATGACACATGTCCTGTACTCATGGGGGACTCCAAAAGTACCTTAGCATGAAAACAGGAACGCTGTCTTTTGGTGAGGGTGCACAGTGTTTTTGACATAAAAGAGGCGGTTTGTTTGATGAACTTGAAATAACCTTCACGCTTTGTAGTTTGTGTGCGTGTGTGTGCGAGTTAAAGACAAGAAGTAAAAGTACAAAAGTTCAGCTGTCCAGTTTGTTCTAGAGAAAGAACTTTTTTTTTTTTTTAATCGTGTCTGTAGTTAGCATTGCTTAAACAGACTTTTGTGTTGTGTTCCACGACATAAATTAGACACAAAACTGCTGTGTGCTTTGTAAACAAAAAGATTTTAACAAGCTACTATTTACGAATTGAAAGCAATAAATCAACCATGTTTCAGCATATTTAACATGTTAGCTAATAGGTTAACCTCTGGAAATCTTCTGACCAGGTTTGTAGTGGTTTTCACCCCTCACGAAGCTCTGTTGGTTATCTCTGAACAACTGTTTTATGCTAGTTATTAGCTTTGTTCCACAATTTAGCAAAGCACAACACTTTTGTGTTATGTTCCACAACATAACTTAGACACAAAACTGCTGTGTGCTATGTAAACACGAGATGCTAACAGGCTAACAACTATTCATAAATTGAAAGCAATAAAGCGGCCATGTTCTAGCATATACAACTTGCTATAGCTAATAGGTTAATCTGGACGTCTCTGACCAGGTTTGTAGTGGTTTTCACCCCTCACAAAGCTTTTTTAGTTGTTTTTTAACATGTGTTTTATGCTATAGTTATTAGCTCTGTTCCACAATTTAGCAAAGCACAACATTAAACTGTCCTGTTTGTTCTACAGAATGAACGTTTTTAGTCATGTCTGTGATTAGCATTGCTTGAACAGACTTTTGTGTTATGTTCCACAATATAAATTAGACACAAAACTGCTGTGTGCTATGTAAACACAAGATGCTAACAGGCTAACAAGCTGCTATTCATAAATTGAAAGCAATGAAGCAGCCATGTTCTAGCATATCCAACTTGCTAATTGGCTACGCTGGACGTCTCTGACCAGGTTTGTAGTGGTTTTCACCCCTCACAAAGCTCTTTTGCTTGTTTTTTACGTTTGTTTTATGCTAGTTATTAGCTCTGTTCCATAATTTAACAAAGTACAAAAGTTCAACTGAATGAACGTTTTTTTTTTTTTTTTAATCTGTGATTAGCATTGCTTGAACAGACTTTTATGTTATGTTCCACAACATAAATTAGACACAAAACTGCTATGTAAACACAAGATGCTAACAGGCTAAAAACTATAAATTGAAAGCAATAAAGCAGCCATGTTCTAACATATCCAACTTGCTGTTGGCAAAACTGCTTTCTCCATTATATGGAGAAAATGTTTCCCTCAAAAAACTTTCTTTACGGCTGAAGAATGAAAGACATGAACATCTTGGATAACAAGGGGGTGAGTACATTATCTGTAAATTTTTGTTCTGGAAGTGGGCTTCTTTAAACGCTTGTTTTGTCTAGCTCTATGTGAACTGTTTTTTTCTGGTAAGGGTTAGGGTACGTCTAAAAACTGCCGTCTCATTTTCTCCTCCAACTTCAAAACCGTCCTACATCCCTGATTTATACCTTTTTTTGTAAAGGGTGTTTGACCTTCTTTGCATGTTCACTTTATAAACTCTGGGTTGGTACGTCTGCAGAAATGTAGGACCATTTTGAAGTTGGAGGAGAAAATGAGATGGCAGTTTTTCGATGTACCCTAATTTTTCGGCTGGAATTGTTTAGAGCTCTTTGAAGCTGCATTTCATCTGCATACACATTTGTGTTCTGATAAATCATGTAAACAAGCACGCACGTACATGAAATAAATATGTTTAGGTTGAAATAGCTATAAACAAATCTCCTAGGTCCTTCTAGGGATAGACTTCAATGTGAAACTGAGGGTCTGTTTCAGACCCCTCACATAGATGGGGTATGGGATGATTTGTAGACCAGATGATCCAGCCTAAGATGGTTGGCTGGTTTTAGCTGGGAGAGGCTGGGAGACCAGTTTAAACCACCTAAGACCAGCCAACCATCTTAGGCTGGTTTTAGCTGTTTTTTTCAGCAGGGTTGTCATAAAAAACAGTTAACATTTTTTTATTCATGTCTCTTATTAGCATTGCTTGAACAGATGTTTATGTTACAGTATGTTCAACATAAATTACTCACAAAGCCACTGTGTGCTTTGTATACGCATGATATTAGCATGCCAACAAATTAAATATGCATAAATTAAAAGCAAATCAACGTTTTCATATGTCCAACTGGCTAGCTAATAGGTTAATTAGTTTTCACCCCTTGCAATTTTCTTTTCATTCTCTTTGAACAACAGCTTTGTGCTTGCTATTAGCTTTGTTTAAAAACCCAGCAAATTAGAGCTGTCTAGTTTGTCTTAAGACAGAATAAACATTTTTTAGTTATGTCTGTGATTAGCATTGCTAGAACAGACATTCTTGTTTTGTTTTACAACATAAATTACACATCAAATCGCCATGTGCTTTGTAAACACAAGATGCTAACAACCAACTATTAAGGAATTGAAACAATAAATCAACCATATCCAAATCTCTGAGAAATCTTCCTTCTTAGACATGGTGAATTAGCATTCCAGATTAGCTATAAATTGACGTCATGACTGAACGGCTCTATATTTAAAGCTTTTAAAATTCATTACGAACTAAATTAGGCATTAGCGTTCTGCGCGAGAAACCATGAAATGAATGGCTAAAGTCTTGAGTCCCTAAAAGGAGTCAGTTTTTCTGGTCACAGTTCTGCTTTGTTACCCATATGCCCTTGACCAACACATTCGAGTTTCTCCAGCGGGACAGTCCCTGCCATTAGCGTGAAGTGTCTGCTAAATGGCAAGTCTTGTGTCATAAACTGGGTTGGCAACATTAGACATGCAATAGCAGAAATGTGTGAGTTGCAAGATCTCATGACTTTTCAGCAGCCGCTGCAATGCGCACTTCTCTGGTGCTTATAAAGTCTTTCTTTCCTAATTCCCTGTTCTGTGGGAACTGAAACTCATCTGTTCCTGTTTCAAAGGTAATTGTTTCACTACGTAGTCATGGGACCTGTCGGCCAAAGGGTTAGGAAAGAATAATTCCTATATTAATCAAATGAGTTGACAGTAGCTTGAAGTTTGTATTTAGTGGTTTATTTGATGTTTAATACAGTATCGTAATGACTGCATTGTTTTACAGTGAGAACAAGATCCTTTAGACCAGATAAATTCACTTGAGAGACATAAGAATAAGACATTTCAGTGGAGATACACAATATACCAACACCATAAACACACCATAAACATTTTTGCTTGTTTTTACAGGGAACCCAATGTATTAAGACTTGTATTGTAACGTAAATGATGTCTCTTACTGAAATATGTAGTAAAAATCCCATGAAGGATTTACGTTATTTTAAAAAAATTCACAACGTTTTATACATATTTTGGACTATGGGATGCGTCATTAATTCGATGACGTAAAATGATGCACTCTGTGAGATACTGGCGCTACCTGTTGCTATTTTTACCGCAACGAAGTTCGGAAAATAAAATACTAATAAGTCTTCATTGCTTTCCTAGCGATAAGAAGAGGAGAAAGGCTGTGGTTGAATAAGACTTTAAGACCCACGTCTTTGTTCTTTACACTTTAGCCCTGATGCCTTTGAGGCTTTTAGTAAACCACAGCAACTGAAAGAGCTTACAAACAGAAGAGACAAGAAACGCTAGATGCCATCCTGACAGGATGTAAACATGCTGACACTTATATCAGTATTTTATTTTCCGAGGTGTGTTGCGGAAAAAATAGCAGCAAGTAGCATCAGTAGCTCACAGAGCGCACCCAAATAACACGCATACGTCTGCAAGATGTCTTTCAAAGATCTGGAAAGCATCTGCTGTGTACAAACATCTGACAGACGTCTGTAAGATGTCAGTTTTACATACATTCTAAATCATAAACATCTTAAAGACATCTAATAGATGTCTATTTGACATCTTATGGGAAACGTCCTACAGACGTATTGCAGATGAGCAAACGCTGATGAGCAAACGCCTCTTGCAGATGTAAATGCAGACGTCAAATAGACGTGTCCGAGATGTATGTATGCTATAATGGCAACCATTTGACTTCATCGATATTAATGGCGCCCCCCATAGTCCAAAATATATGTAAAATGATGTGAATTTTTTAAAATAACGTAAATCGTTCATGGGTTTTTTACTACATATTTCAGTAAAAGATTTCATTTAGTGTTAATACCAAATTTGAGAGATAGGTTATTTAGTTTTCCTGTAATTCGCAAAAGAAAAGCAAAGGTCTTCACAGTGAAGCAAACCAAAGGCAAAAAGTCAAAAGTTCACCAGTGTCTAATCTTTATTTCATTGTCCTCAAAATTGACAGTGGACAGAAAAAAAGTCAACATCCAACCAGTGGCTGTGGCTAATAAATAGAAAACATCTTTATTTAAATTAAACTTTATAACATTACAAGTAATGCCTACAGTTTTTGTGTGTGGCACACATGCTACAACTCTTCTTGTTTTTTTATTTCTTTATTATTATTATTATTATTTTTATTTTTTTTTTTAAACTTGACCTTTCAAGTAGGTAATTAAAGTCACACATTTCTCTCATCCCAGATAGCACACGTACGTCTGCAAGATGTCTGTTAAAGATCACTTGATCTGGAAAGCATCTGCTGTGTACAAACATCTGACAGACGTCTGTAAGATGTCAGTTTTACATACATTCTAAATCATAAACATCTTACAAACATCTAATAGACGTCTATTTGACATCTGATAGGAAACATCCTATAGACGCATTGCAGATGAGCAAACTCTCTAAAAAATACGTCTTCCAGATGTAAATGCAGATGTCAAATAGACGTCTCTGTAATGCTATATGTATGTGTGCTATCAGGGCATGTCATACATCTATGTGGCAATAAGGCATCGATGTTGAAATAGGATATGTCAAGTTCCTCTCACAAAAAGTGTCCAAACCAACTCAACCAATAGGCTGAAATAGCTTTTCGCTACTAAAGTCATTGTAGGACATGGTGAAGCAGTTCTTAAAGATCCTCTGGAAGTGCCAGGAACAGAAAATAGTGTTGTGCCCACGCTGTAGCTTCAGAAACCACCGGAAGGGCTTAAAGGAGCCACGTCCTTATCTACACAGGAAGCACCCTCAGTTAAGAAGCACTTCAGTAACATGTTGGACGTTGATATCAATAGCATGTTCCTAACCATATTGTCTCCTTCTAGTCTCAGAGGCTGGACTCTTTTGGAGTCTGATCCACATGTCCACAAGCTTTGGGGTTCTGGTCCTGCAAACAAGACCAGACCCATTCCAGTTTTAGCTTTGTTGTCAAATGTCCACACAGTCATCTTTGAGCATTATCCGCGGCGAGAGACTCAAGAAGGGTCTTGTACATCTCAGACCGTAGAAATCTAGGGTAGGAGTCACGTTCCATCAGTCCGTAAACGATCTTCTGCGCTTCGTCGAAACACTGCGACGTCGGACTCTTCACGTTCCTCTTGATTTCCTCTCGTGTGTGATAGTCGATGTTTATCTGCGATGCAAATGAGAGCCAATGACACTATGTCTACACTGGAAGTGACCAACTGTAAGATGTACTGGCCAAACAACGAGAAATTGCATCGGAAATATGCAAAATTAAGTTGTAATTGCGGGATGGTAAAAGAGACAATGATGTATGACGTCTAGTATGAAACCACGCACCATTAAGGTGATCAGAAGCCATAGTTTGTGCTGTGAAGATGCCAGTATCAGATAAAACTGCTAATTCTTTCATTTATTTCACAATCAAACATTGTTCCTCTATTTGTATTTGCTTTAGACCTGCTGTCGCCCATTTTCAGGGGCCCCTGACTGTTAGTGGCCTTACTGGCCTGGTCCATAATCTGTCCAAGTATGAACCAGTATGTATCAGCTATAAACTCAGTACTAGACTTAAGTAAGCATAAAATGTGTGAATATATATGTATATGTGTATATATATATATGTGTGTATATATATATATATAAACAAAAATTATATTTCAATTTTTGTATTAATTATTATAATTAAATAACATTATTATATTACACTGCAACTATTTATAATTATTATATTATATTATATTATTACATTTATTATATTTATTATTATGTTTCCATCCATCCAGATCCATTATAAATTGACTAGTATACAATGAATGATAATTATATTACATTACTACTGTATAGACATACGAATTCAGTACAAATGTACTTCATGAATGAATGATTAATGAATGAATGATTATTATTTTTAATATTATATTATTCATGATTCATGATATTATGATCTTTATTATAATATTTATATATTAAATCATATTGCTACTGTATATATAATTGACTAATTTATAATGAATGAATAATTATTATTTTTAATTATTATACTATTTATGATGAACAATCTTTAATTTATTTTATATTAAATTATATTGCTACTGTATATACATAAATCCAATATAAATGCATTTATAATGAATGGTTATTATATTATATTATATTATATTATGTAAAGATGCATTATGAATTGACTTGTATATAATGAATGACAGCTATATTACACTGAAACTGTATATACATACAAATTTAATACAAATGTACTCATTGTTTTTAATGAATATATTATTTTTTTTTATGTTATATTGCTACTATATATAATAGTTAGATAAATATGAATTAGCATTATTAAACAGGAAGTTATTAAAATATGAAATGTATAAAATGCCTTTCATACAAATGGAGAATATAAAAGCATTGAGCAAATCAAACAAATACAACTTTTTGGAAAGCGTATCGCGACACAACAGACGCTTCTAGCATAGCCTCGTTGATTTATATAGCGACAGGGCGTTGTGTGGTGTGTCCTGTACCTCTTTCGAAGATTCTGCTTCGACGAATTGCTCAAAGATTTTCTTCGCCTTTGAGCCCATCTTATGGGACGACGTTATCTTCTTGTAGTCCTCACACGTCAACCAGAATTCGATGTTCTCGTCGCTGAACTCCGCTTTCAGAAAGGTGCGGAATGTGGCCAGGCCATCTGGAGGGGGAGCGAATGCGGGAGCGAGTCAAAACACAAGGCGCGAATGGAAACCAGCACCTCTTTAATTTACTAATGTTTTACTCTGGCCTCAACAAAACCGCTGCCAAAAATAGCCTCGAAAAGACTTACATTTGGAACTGAGGAGTCGCTCCAGAGACTGGGACCATTGTTGGGTGTCTTCTAAACTTAGCCTGCTGAGATCAGATGGGTTTGATTAGTTGACCGTAACTGGATTAGAAGCAATAATTCTTGTTTGGACTATTTCGGACCTGGTGTCCTTATATGTGTGTGCTGCTTTTTCCTTACCTCTCAGGAGCAGACGAACTGGAGAACAGACACTTTAGTCGGCACATGAGGTTCTTTCCTCTACAGAGAGAAAGTCAGCGTTGTTGTCGGCATTTTACGCTTCACACATGCAAACCTACGCTAAAGCATGCTGGGACTCACAATAGATGCCCTTGTGCTGATAGTTGAGTGAAAGTGCCTGAAGATCACACTTACAAGGTCTTGTTTCTCCTGCAGTCGTCTCTGTCCATGTTGAAATGTGTTGGGAGAGGTTGTGGGATTAGGCCAGGCATGGTAGAGCGAGGGCTTATTGCCTAGGAATCCACAGCCGTGCGCTCCTGCTAGTGATCATGCTGCACTTGGTGCTCTACAGGTTTCCCTTCTGCGTATCCGGCTCTGCTTTTTATGCCCTGCGACGGTTGCTAAGGGCTCGTGTCACCAGCAGGGACTCTGCGAACCACAAAGAGGAAGCCCCGTCGAACCCTCCCCCCACCACCCCCCCTCCCCGGCCGCTCGTGTGCGAGAAGCATAGCCTGTTTGTCCATAATTTTAAACATGTAAATGCACATGTACCTTGCTAAAATATCTGATAAGCAAATGACAGCTTTGCATGTTTTGGGTTTTTCAGTAATCTACGGACGTAAACAGGGCCAAACTGTAATGGAGCACAAATGGAAATAAGAGTCAAATGAGATGGTTAGGCCGCTTTGTTTTCTGTTATGTTAGCATTGACGAAGTTACACAAAGGAATCCTTTTGCAAGCATATAGATAATGAGTAACTATCACCTGCACTGAAAATAAAAGTTAAAATTAGAGCCAAAAAAGTTGGTTTCTCTAGTTCCTTGAAAAAGCATCTATACTCTGGTGTTTTTTTTTTTAAAGAACCAACTTGCTGATCAGAAGAATCTATAAGGAAACTCCAAAAGGAAATGTATGACCAGAAGTATTTTTTTGAGAAGAAGATAGTTTCTTGCTGATCCAACTGATTAAATATGCTATTTTCTTTTTAAATAAAACTTATTAATATTAATTAAGCTTTAGTTTAAATTGAAATCATAGGGTGCAACCAACATCCACAATCTACTTTCATATCTATGAATTAATTTATAATACTTGTTTAAAATACAGTTTAAAAACATTTGTCGTCAAAGTCATGTGGTGCAACCATCATGCATCATAGACACTCATAATTATGAACTAATTCATAATATTCATTTACAAAACGTTGTCATCAAATCAAAGTCATGTGGTGCAACCAACATGCATCATAGACCCTCATATTTATTCATTAATTCATAACATTTAAAAAAAATAATAATAATAAAAACAAAAAAAAAACATTTTTCATCAAATCAAAGTCATGTGCTGCAACCAACATGCGTCATAGACCCTCATATTTATTAATACAAAATATTTGTTTAAAAAAAGTTTTAAAAACATTTTTCATCAAATCGGTCATGTGGTGCAACTAACATGCTTCATAGACCCTCATATTTATGAATTATATTTATAATATTTGTTTAAAAAACAGTTTGTCGTCAAATCAAATTCATGTGGTGCAACCAACATGCATCATAGACCCTCATATTTATGGATTAATTTATATTATTTGTTTAACAAAACATTTTAAAAAATATTAGTCATCAAATCAAAGTCATGTGGTGCAACCAACATCCATCATAGATCCTCATAATTATGAATTAATTCAGAATATTTGTAAAAAAAAAAAATAAATAAATAAATAATAATAATAAAAATAAATAAATAAAAGCATTTGTTGTCAAATTAAGGGTCATGTGGTGCAACCAACATGCATCATAGAACCTCATATTTATTCATTAATTCATAACATTTGTTGTAAAATCAAAGTCATGTGGTGCAACCAACATGCAACATAGACCCTCATATGTATTCATTAAATTACAGTATTTGTTTAAAAAAAGTTTAAAAAACTTTTTTGTTTGTTTGTTTGTTTGTTTGTTTGTTTGTTTCAAAATAAAAAAATAATATGGTGCAACCAACATGCAAAAACATGCAGGGAAGTTTAGCTCAGGTTGTAAAATTTTAATGTGATGCAACTCCACAAAAACTATACTTTTAAGTTAATAATTCATGATATTTGTAAAAATACATTTTACTTTGAAAAATGTATTTTAATAACGTGTCAAATCCAGAGTCATGCGGTGCAACCAACATGCATGAATAAAACATATATCATAGGCCCCTGTAAGACACTCATGACTGTTCAATTCGATTGTTATTTTTATGACAAGCCAAAATTACTTCAGATTGCCACGTGGTGCAACTCCACACACACAAGCACACACAAAGATATTTAGGAATGAAAAATTAAAAGAGAACAATCATTAAGACTGCTGTATATATATAAATAAATGATTTTGTTCATTAACTCAAAGTCATGTGGTGCAACCAACATACATGAAAAATCATATTAATCATATGACACCATTAATATTTAAAGATCAATACCTTTCTAGAAATAGGTAATTTGATATATTATGACAAGACAAGATTGCATCAGGTTGTAAAATGCAAAACAAAAAATAATGATGTTTATTTATACAGCGCTTTTTAACATAACAGGATGTCAAAGCAACTTTACAGTATTAAATAGGTGTGTGTGTCAATAGTCAATAGTCAATAGTGTGTCAATAATGCAAAAGTTCCATGTTGCAGCAAAGACAGATTGCAGAGGACTCGTCTTGCGCCGATGACCGTCTAGGTAATAAGTTCCTCATTGATGGTCCGTCTTTGGGGCTCATCTAGTTGACATTGTTGACATTCAGGATATTTGTTTAAAAAATACATTGTACATTGAAAAATATATTTAAAAACGTTTTTAATGAAAAAAGGCTGATTATTAATATATTACAAGCTTGTGTTAGTAAATTCTTATCTTACGTTAAACTTAACAGCTTAACATTAAAAGCTTTTTAGAAAATAATGACTATGATAAGTTACGCCACATGACTTTTTAGAGTCATCAAATGAAAACGTTACTTGGAAATTGTATAAAAGTTTTATGTTCATGTTTGAAGCAACACACGTTCAAGGCCCAGAAAAGTAGTAAGGACATTGTTAAAATAGTAACATTAGTGATTCAACCTTAATTTTCTGAAGCTACAAGAATACTTTTCGTGTTGCTGTCTATACAGGGTCAGAAAACTCTCAGATTTCATCAAAAAAAAACTTTTTTTTTTGTTCCAATGATGACTGAAGGTCTTACAGGTTTGGAACAACTTGAAGGTGAGTAATTAATGATAGTGTATTAATGTGTATTAATCCGTAGTAAGTGACTTTGGGTTTTGTCTTCATAAGTTTATCCAAAAATAAGATATAGGCAGTCAAGCCTTCACTTTTCACACTGTGTGTTAGTAACAGCATGTGTACACATCCTCAAAGTCACCTGACCGGCGTGCTCTGTCTCATACTGTAACACTGTCAGCTTCTCCATTGTGCGCAATTGAGCAATTTTGTACCTCAGGCAATGTCAGCGCCTTAGAACATTACTCATTTCCCTTTAGTCGCTATGGTGACTGTGTATTTGGCAGCAGATGATGGGCAGATTGTGTGAGAGATTGGTCAGCGTTCATCTGCAGGCTGAAACCGGGTAGCGTACAAATTGGTGAAACATTTCATCAATGATTGGCGCATCTGCTGTAAAGTTGCATGACGGGAGCTTACTCTTAACGGTCGCCCTTGTAAATTCATTTCCTTTTACCCGTGTTACCACATGATTTTGCATCAGCCTCACTTCTGAGTGACAACATACATGTTGCATTGAGATGAGAAACAAATGTATTAGAAAATCAAATAATGTATGATTGTATTAGTTGAATCGGTGTACAGTACATTGTGTTTTATTAAAAGCCATCGGTCCATCAGCAGCAAATAGTGTCTGAAACGTTAATTTTCTTACACGTTCATGAAGAGAAAACTACTGAAATAACTGTTAGCCATATTTCCTATTTTAGTAATTAACTATTCCTGAAATATCTGAGACAAAGTTGATACCTAAGTGAAATATAACTGAGAAATTCATTAGATTTCCTGAGCCTTGAAGGAGCAATAATATTTCGTTTTGGTCGTATTTATACCACCAGCATCATATATGAATCATTTTTCAAATGAAAAAAGTCCATGAAAAATCCCCATGAAATTTAAATAATGTTCATCCAGTAATACATTTATAATGAAAAGCATCTTAATCCAATAAATGTGTTTTTTTTTTTTTTTCTGTCAGTCTAACAAGGACAGATATTTCTAGTACGCTTAAAACAGTGGTGTCTTTATTATAGAATTACTTTCCCCAAGAAGGACATTCGCTGAGGGACATCTAGCATGCATCAGATGACCGTTGACATTCACTGTGTTGATGGAATATTGGGTTAATCAAACATAGTTATTCTTAGATGCTCTGAATTGCCTTTTTAAGCTATGAATCTCAGGAAGTAAGTAATTGTCACTGTAGGGTCAAGCACTGACATGGATTATTGTACTTTATGGCAACGTCTCTCGCTTAAGGCTCGTCTCTGCATCAATTATTTTGTGCCACACATGTGACCAAAGAGTTCTTCACAGACTGTGGAAAATGTCTTCTCAGAGTTGGTTTTCTGCTCATAATTAGTCATTGTCCACAGACTTTCTCAGTAAAGCTCATCTGTGGTTCACAGTATGATTGTGTGTTGTATTCATTAAGATGGCTTGACGTTCCTTCACTCTTTGAACAAATTGGAAATATTGAATGTCTGAAAAAAATCTATTGTAAACAAGAAACATGGATTTTATCTATATGTGAAGTGAATGTTTGTTAGTAAATAAAGCATTTTGGTTTCTCTTAGTCAGTAGTGAGATTAAATGGAAAGAAAGATGTCTATTAAAGTTGTTGCTTCTCAGTTTTTTCTTCTGAGAAGAGCTTTCAATGTAACCTCACTTTTCTCAATGGATTTCTGATTAAAATTAAAATGTGAACCGACATATTAAGGTTTTGCATCAACCCTGTTTCCATCATATTTTGTGTTTTAGTAAAAAATATTCCATGGATTGTTTAGAACCTCGAAGAAAAACCCAGAACAAGATTATGGATCAACACTGTTACCATATTTCAGTAATGAACTGTTCCATTAATTCCAATTAATCTTCTTAAAGAAAAATCCAGTAATTTATATTTGTGTATACATAGTTGACTTTAGGTTTTGCGTCAACCCTGTTACTGTCATATTTTCCCTGTTTCAGTAATGAACTATTCCTTTAATCCCAATAAATTTTCTTAAAGAAAAATCCTGTAATTTACATATGCATATACTGTATAGTTGACTTTAGGTAATGTGTCAACCCTGTCACCATCATATTTCCCCTGTTTTAGTAATGAATTATTCCTTTAATTCTAATGAATTTTCTTAAAGAAAAATCCAGTAATTTATATATGTAAATATAGTTGACTTTAGGTAATGCATCAACCCTGTTACCATAATATGTTCCCTGTTTTAGTAATTAATTATTCCTTTAATTCCAATCAATTTTTTTTAAAGAAAAATCCAGCAATTTATAAATGTATATATAGTTGACTTCAGGTAATCAACTCTGTTACCATCATATTTCCCCTGTTTTAATAATTAACATTTCCATTAATTATGATGAATTTTCTTAAAGAAAAATATAATAATTTGCATATGCATATATAGTTGACTTTAGGTTATGCGTCAACCCTGTCAACCCTTCATATTTTCCCTGTTTCAGTAATTAAAAAAAAAAAAAAAAACTTAAATAAAACATACAAAATCTAGTCACTTTTATTTTTTTTGTTGAGGATATATTTGGGTTAATATCTCCTTTTTTATCACTAATATCTCCACTTTTATTTATTTTTTTGTTCCTTAAAATTTGCGGAAATAACAGTATTAAAATGTCTTTTTAATGAGACCATTGTCGTTTAATGACCTTGAGCACAAGGATTGTAATATCATATTGAACTGTAAAAGTCAACCCTGTTACCTTTCAGATGGTGTAATTTTATTGTTATTTTTATTTTTTCCTTTATATGAATGTTTAAAGAAAGCTGAGTATTTAGATGCTGTAACTGGTCCCATGCATTGTCTCATAAAATATGAGGTTGTAATAAAAATAAATGTAAAAAATTGCAAACGCTGTTTGATGTCAGCAAACCATGTTTATCTTTAGGTCCCACAACACTTAAACACATCCAACCGAAGTCTACTTTCAAAAACAACATTTATAGAAAAGTCACCCATTTCACAGAATGGACCAGCCCATCTCTCAAAACAGTGGAAACCATGTAATGTACCTTCATTCTTGATCATTTCCTGTAACAGTGACACTTTTATTTTTCTCATTCATCTTATCACTCAAACCAGTGAAGCTGAGCCTCTGCACACCACACTACTTTCTGTTCTCCTCTGTCATTTCCTCTAAACCGCGTGCATATGTCCTCTTTTTGCGTGCCGGCTCATTAAGAAACATTTTTCCAGTGAATTAGTTGTTACTGACTGGTCTACATTGGGTTCCTGGCTGCGTTCCTCAGATTCTTATAGGCCTCAGATTTGAGGAACCTTGGGCAGGAGTCTTTCTCCATCAGTCTGTATATATGCATCTCGGCTTCATCAAAACAGGAGAGGTCAGGCTTCACCAAAGATCTCTTGATCTTCTCACGAGTGTTATGGTCGATGTTCACCTGCAAAATTGTTACATCTATGAAAGATAACTGAAGTATATTTCTATAGTGACATTTTTATGTCAATGGTGTTTGCTTTGTTAATCAAATAGCAAATGCAAACATTCTGGTTTGTTTTTCTTTTGACCCATTATTAATGCTTTTTAAAATGTCACCTAAGTTTGTTTGTGACTTGCAAGTGCATATATATTTTTGGAGAAATTCTTGGGTTTGGACCTACAACTTTTCAGTTGCTATTTTAATACGCACCACCCCTTCTATAAAAGCATTACTATGATGCAATGGCATTCCCATGCGTCGTAATGCAATGTAACTGTTTGGAAAGGCCCTACTCTCTTAAATGCATTACTGAATGCACATACTGACCTCTTTTTGAGCCATGGGATGGAGAAACTCTTTGTAGATCTCTGCTGCCTTGTTAGATAGTTTGCCAGATGAAGTCATCTGCTTATATTCCCTGCAGGCAAGCCAAAATTCAATGTTCTCCGCACTAAACTCAGACTGGAGAAATGAACGAAAGGCATCCAGGTAGTCTGTACAGAAAATAATGTTTTTTTTTTTTTATTTGTAAAAAATAGCATAGATATAAAAACAATAAATTATATAGAATATATATGATTGGTGGATGAACTAACCTCTATTTTCTAGCAGATCAGCTAGCTTTGGCCCATGGTCTTGTAGTCTTAAAAAAAGAAGAAATTAGAAAATAATAACACCTAAAATACAGTATTTCCACAATCCATATTCATATAAAATACTTTTAAATACTTTTGACGATTTTAAATTTCAATGATGTATGACATACTGTAATATTATTTTACTTTGTTTTTAATACATAGTCTAATTTAGGTAATGCATCAACCCTGTTACCATTATATTTCCCCTGTTTCAGTAACTGTTCCATCAATTACAATGAATCTTCTTAAAGAAAAATCCAGTAATTTATATATATTTATATATAGTTGACGCTAGGTAATGCGTCAACCCTGTTACCGTCATATTTCCCCCGATTCAGCAATTAATTCCAATGAATTTTTCTTAAAGAAAAATCCAGTAATTTACATGTGTATATATAGTTGATTTTAGTTTATGCATCAACCCTGTTACCACCATATTTTCCCTGTTTTATTAATGAAGTATTCCATAATTTTTAAAGGATTTTTTAAAGAAAAATCTAATCATTTATGGTCACACTTTATATAAGGTAGCCTTAACTACTGTGTACTTACATCGAAAAATAAGTACAATGTACTTATTGTGGTCATATTGTATTGCAAAACACTTTTGCTTCTATTAAAGTGGGATATGGGTAAGGTTAGGGACAGGTTTGGTGGTATGACATACTCACTTTAAGGGTGGGTTAAGGTGTAAGGGATGGGTCAACAGGGTAATTATAAATGTAATTACAGAAATTAATTACAGATGCAATTACATATAGGTATTTTTAAAATATATATATATATATAAGTACAATGTAAAAACATGTATGTACACAATAAGTGCATTGTACCAAATTATTAATTTGAATGTAAGTACATAGTAGTTAAGGCCACCTAATATAAAGTGGGACCTAATTTATATATGTATATATAGTTGACTTTAGGTTATGCATCAACTCTGTTACCATCATATTTCCCCTGTTTCAGTAATTACCTGTTCCATTAATTCCAATGATCTTTCTTAAAGAAAAATCCAGTAATTTATGTATGTATATATAGTTGATTTTAGGTTATGCATCAACTCTGTTACCATCATATTTCCCTTGTTTCAGTAATTAACTGTTCCATTAATTCCAATGAACTTTCTTAAAGAAAAATCCAGTAATTTATATATATATATATATATATAGTTGACTTTAGGTTATGCATCAACCCTGTTACCGTCATATTTCCCTTGTTTCAGTAATTAACTGTTCCATTAGTTCCAATGAATTTTCTTAAAGAAATATCCAGTCATTTGTGTATGTAGTTGACTTTAGGTTATATATCAGCCCTGCTGTGTCATATTTTACCTGTTTCAATAATAAACTTTCCATTAATTTCAATGAATTTTCTTCATTGAATTTTCTTCAAAATAATATATATAGATGAAGAGTTCAGATGCAAAAGCCTCTAAATCCATCTGACGTATTTCTTTAAAATTAGCATTTCTTTCTGGCTACTTTGTATAGGTTTCTATGTAAGTACTGGCGCTTCTGATTGAGCTGAGGCTGGAATTTAGTTAGTTTGAAGTAAAAGTATTTGATGGACGTATAATATGTGTCAGGAGCATTCACTCAGTATCATTATCTCATTTTTGACCGAGAAGGCTTTTACCTGGTTTTGCATCTGAACTCTTTATATATCTAATTAAATATTTCACCCATTTTTTCTAATTATTTCATGAAGACTGCATGGACGTTTGTGAAGAACAAACAATTTAACTGAAGAACAATTTAAAATCAAAAACAATTTTTTCTATACATTCACATGAACTCTGGCCTAAAAAAATGACTGCTTGGGCATCAAGTACCCATAATACTGATTATTTTAGGTTTTATATTGTTGAAATTGTTCTATACACATGTATATAACAATTTAAAAACTTACTGATAATGAGAGTCTTCAGTTTTTTTCTGAATCAAAACACATCTGATATTGTTTTTCTGTTTTTTCCTGCTCAACAGAACGTCCAGTCTATGAAATCCAAATAAATACTTTAGCAAATGTCCATCTTTTGGTTAATTCAGTATTAGTATGCAGAGACGATTAATATTTATTTACGTTTTTGGTTGTTTCTTGTTCCGAATGAGGTCCTTGAACTCGTAGATCCGAATCTTCGAGAACAGCATTTTAGGCATTGTGGGGTGGTGGGCAATATGTATTCAGAATAATCCGCTATGTTTCATGTTTGTGACAGACTTTTTCCGTCTAACGCCTGTATATACGGTCGGGTTGCCAGACAAACAGAGTGGGATGTTATCATACCTGAACATGTTCACACAAATCTCTGGATGCCATTGACACTACGAAGACTTTTATCTGTTCTCCATGACTCATAAAAACCACAATATCAGATCTGTTTTCAAGTTTTCTTTTGAATTGGAAGTGTATTATGTAATATCACGACATTTTTCTTGCTATAACAGCACAGCAGTTGAAAATGTACGTAAATAATAAAACTCAGGCCTTGAATGAGGTGTGTGAGACAGACATGGTACATTTCATAGGAATGCTATGGAAAGCTGTGACCATAATTTTGACCCCTATTTCAATTTTCCTGTAATGTCCTGTACAAGAGTCATAGTTCTGAACATGTGAAGCACTTTGGAAACATTTTCAAAGATGTGAAACATCCTGTTAATGTTGTAATAGAGATCTTGAGGATTTCACGCTTCATTGGCGGATGGGCCGCGCCCACAAATAAGCATACACCCTATTAGTGAACACTTTCTTTGAGTTTTAGAGTCACACCAAACATCAACGTTGGGCTCGTTCACATATTGGCGTATTGTTAGTCATGTGGGAGTGGTAAGAACTTAATATCAGTGCTTGGTACATGTTTGCTGCGTAAGCTAAACTATGCTGCAATAGTAATGTACAAACGTGAATTTAGTCACATCTATTCATTGGGTGGTTCGGTCTCATATTTCAAGGTGAAGTGTGTGATTTCTATGCCTCTAGTGACACTAAAAAGAATTGCAACAGTAATCATTGTTATTATTTTAACATCCAAAAATACACACTTTCCCCTAAATAATACTAGTACTACTACTACTACCATTACTACTACTAATTATTATTATTATTATTATTATTATTGTTCTTCTTATTATTATTATTGTTGTTGTTGTTGTTGTTTGTTATTATCTAAAACAAAACAATAATTTATATTAAATTATTAATTAAATAATTAAATAATATTTATACCTAAAATAATTTGTTTGAGAAAATAAGTAGAGTGGTATAATAATAATAATAATAATAATAATAATAGTAATAAAAAGTATTATTATTATTATTATTATTATTATTGTCTATGCTAATCTAAAACAAAAACAAAAATATTATATATATATATATATATATATATATATATATATATATATATTTAAATAACAAAACATAAAAAAAATTGTTTGAGAAAATTATTATAATAATAATAACAATTATTATTGTTATTATTATATACCAATCTAAAACAAAAACAATAATTTTAATATAATTTATATATTAAAATAATATATAATAAATTATTTAAAATAAAAAATAAATATAATAATAAAACAACAATATAAAGTAATAATAATTATATATATATATATATATATATAAATTTAAATAACAAAAAATAAATACAATAATTATAACAAAACAATAATTTTAGTGTAATTCAAATATATAATAAATTATTTAAGATACAAAATAAATATTATAATAAAACAATACAATTAAAACTGAATAATTACATATATATATATATATTACTCTGTTTTTATTTTGTTTTATTATTGTACATATATAATATAGATTATTATTTTTTATTATATATATTATACAATATTGTATTATTATATGTATATTATATTATTCAACATTATTTTAATAACAAAATAATCTCAGTAAATTAGTAATATACAGTGATATACTGTAAATATGTTGGCATATGCATATTTGCCCTATAATGTCTGCTCTATATTGTTTAACCACCAGGTGGTGTATATGGCAAAGAAACCACTCTCAGGGTGCAGAAACATTTTATTTGATCTTACACTTTGCAAACAGCCTCCAAGGGTGTGTTCATATCAGTTTTGTGAATGTAAAGCACTGGAATGTGGAAATTGCAGAAAGCAAAACTCATGGATTAGAAAAGAAACAAAAGATTCACTGTAAATGGCTGTATAAATGAATGGTTACAAAAACAATAATATACATTCTAAAACTTGTCACATAAGTTGGTTTGCTGAACATAATTTGTAATTCAGTTCGCAGAAGATTTTTAGATAAGTGATCACAGGCTTATATTGCTCATAAATATGCACTATAAGGCAAAAACACATCACATTTGCTGTAGAGTAACTGAAGAGGTTTTTAAGCTTCTCTAGAGTTTGACTTTGAAGCTTCGTACTCTTCTAGCCTTTAGATTGTCTCCCATAGTGACTTTTCCTAACACCCACACCACCTTATGAAGTCGATACAAAGCATACAAGCTGGCCACAATCAGGACTACACCAGTGACCAAGAGAACAATGTACAAAGCCATCATGAAGCCACTGTAGGGACCCGTTGACGGGACAGTCCACAGGTACACCCAGCCATTGTAACGATTGTTGTGCACAATTTCAGGTCCGTTATCCAGCACAATTGTATCGTAGAACACCGGATCATTTGTTCGTTTCACATAGATATGATCGGGTGTTGGAGAAAGTAGAGAAGAGGGTGTTGTAAAAGTACCTGCAGCTGCAGTTGAAGTATGTATTGACGTTGTGCTTGTAGCCGGGGTTGGTGTCACTGGAGCCCCAGTGGTAATGCCACTTGTCGTCATAAATGTTGTCTGGAAAACACCACAACGGAGTTCTTCGTAAGTCAGCGATTGCAGCTGATGATTTTTAAGCTGGTACGGTTCATAGCATGTTACTCCTTTGTCCAAGTCGCTGATTAGTTTCGGGTTTTCACGAATCCATTCTGCAATACCCATAATGCTACAATCGCAATTCCATTTGTTGCCGCTAAGGAAGAGATCCTTCAGCGCCCTTGCGTGTACAAAAATATCTCCAGGGAGATACCTCAGATGATTGTGGTTCAGGTCTAGTATTCCGAGTCTTGAGGTGTTGCGAAAGATTGCCGATGGAAGAGACTCGAGCTTGTTTTCATTAAGCATCAGAATTTGAAGGCTAATCAAGTTGGAGAAGAGTTCCTGGTCCAGTTCCCGAAGGTTGTTGTTCTTCAGGGACAGTTTCTTAAGTTTGGGCAGGCAACAGAAGAGGTTCTTTGGTAGGGAGGTCAACCTGGTGTTGAAGTGTAAATTGAGAAACTGTAGGTTGGTCATGTTCGTAAAAAGGTTCCATGGGACAGTGGACAGATTGGTTTCGTAAAGGTAAAGCTCTTGGAGCCTCGGCATGTGTCCCATAAGCTGGTCCGGTAGGGTTAACAATGGGTTCTTGTAGAGGGTGAGCTTGGTCAGGTTGAACAAGTAGTAGAAGCTCTCAGCTGGAAGGTATTGGAGTTGGTTGCTCGACATCGTGAGGGTGAGCAGGGATGGCAAGTGCCAGAAAAGACGTGGAGGGATCTCTCGGATCTGGTTCTTCTGTAGCATTAGCACCAACAGGTTGCTTAGATGGTCAAAGGAACCACTTTCAAGAGTCTCCAACTGGTTGGACGAGAGCACCAGAGATTTGAGTTGCCGAAGGTTGTGGAAAAGGTTCCCCGGGAGGTTCCTCAACTGGTTATCAGCTAGGTTTAGATAATTCAGCTTGGTCAAGTGCTGGAAGACATCAGCGTCCAACTGGGAGATGCGGTTCTTGCTCAGATTTAGCTCGATTAGGTTTACCGTCGTCTCAAAGAGTTGTGAACTAACGGAAGCTATTTGGTTACCATCTAGCTGGAGTTGCTGTAATTCGCTCTGCTCACTAAACACCCTGAGTGGGAAGACAGAGAGTGAGTTTGATGACAGTTTGATGGACAGAAGCTGTGGAGCACCATGGAAGGCTTCTGGTTGAATGGTGTCGAGAGTGCTGTCCGTGATCATCAGGCGTAGCAGAAGAGAGAACGGCTGAAAGCTTCGGTTTTTGAGGATCTTTATGTTTGTGTTGTTTAGCACAAGTAGGAAGGTTGTTGCTGGGTCGAGAGGGGGGATGTCAGTGATGGAATCCCCAGTGCATTTTGTTAAACCTCTAATGTCGCAAACGCATCCACTGGGACAGCGAACGCTGAGGGTTAGCTGGGGCAGAAGTCCAAGTAGGACAATCGTGAACCACATATTCGGAATACTGGAGAGAAAATATAGACATATGTTATTATACAGTCTTCTTCATTCTATTATTGATCAATTTTTATTTTAGGAAAACAAAACACAGCATGTACAATACAAAGTTCTGAAGCAGGGGTGCCCAAACTCGGTCCTTGAGGGCTGGTGTCCTGCAGAGTTTAGCTTCAACCCCAATTAAACACACCTGAACCAGCTAATCAAGCTCTTACTAGGCATACTAGAAACTTCCGAACAGGTGTGTGGGGCAAGTTGGAGCTACACTCTGCAGGACACCAGCCCTCCAGGATCGAGTTTGGGCACCCCTGCTTTAAAGGGATAGTTCACCTAAAAATGGTTACGTCCTCTAATGTTGTTCCAAAACCTGTATGACCTTCTTCCTTCTTTGGATTTTTGTCCATTAAGTCCAAAACGACATTGGACTCTGTGGACCAAATTATGTCCATTTTTGTCCACTGGCTTCAAAACAACTTTGGACCCAACTGACTGTAATTGAAGTTTACATATACACCTGTTTACAAAATCTGAAAAATGTTAATTATTTTACCAAAATAAGAGGGATCGTAAAAATGCATGTTATTTTTTTTATTTAGTACTGACCTGAAGAAGATATTTCTTATAAAATATGTTTACATACAGTCCACAAAAGAAAATAATAGTTGTTTTTATAAAAATTAATGTTCAAAAGTTTACATACACTTGATTCTTAATACTGTGTTGTTACCTGAATGATCCACAGCTGTGTTTTTTGCTCAGTGATAGTTGTTCATGAGTCCCTTGTTTTGTCCTGAACAGTTAAATTGCTTGCTGTTCTTCAGAAAAATCTTTCAGGTCCCACAAATTCTTTGGTTTTTTAGCATTTTTGTGTATTTGAACCCATTCCACTGTTTGATTTTGAGACCTTTTCACACTGAGGACAACTGAGGGACTATTACAGAAGGTTCAAACATCAATGATGCTCCAGAAGGAAAACCAATGCCTTGAGAGCTGAGGGTGTAAACTTTTGAAGAGAATGAAGTTGTGTACATTTTTCTTACTTTGCCTAAATATCATATTTTCATTGTTTCATTGAGACATGTCTCATTTAGTACTGCCCGTCAGAAGCTACAGAAGATATTTGCATGTTCCCCAAAAGACAAAATAAATTCAATTTACCCTGATCTTCAAATTCCAAAAGTTTTCACCCCCCGGCTCTTCATGAGACATTTTTCCTTCTGGAGCATCAGTGAGTGTTTGAACCTTCTGTAATAGTTGCATATGAGTCTTTCAGTTGTCCTCAGTGTGAAAAGATGAATCTCAAAATCATAGTTGGAAAGGGTCATTGTTGGAAAGGGTTCAGTTAAACAAAAATGCTGAAAAAACAATTTGTGGGACCTGAAGGATTTTTTTAGGACAGTTTAACTGTTCAGGACAAACAAGGGACTAATGAACAACTATCACTAAACAAAAAAACACAGCTGTGGAGCATTCAGGTAACAACAGTATTAAGAATCAAGTGAATGTAAACTTTAAAACAGGGTAATTTTTATAATTTTAACTGTTATTTTCTCTTATGGACTATATGTAAACATATGTGAAATATCTTATTCAGGTAAGTAAATAAAAAATAACATGCATTTTGTGTGCTCCCTCTTATTTTGGTAAAATAATTAGCATTTTGCAAGGTGTATGTGAATTTTTGACTTTAACTGTATATGGACAGAAAACACAGTTTCCAAAACATGTCCTTTTATATTCCACGGAAGAGAGAAGGTCATTCGGTTTGGACTGACATAAGTACATTTCTTAGTATTTAGACATCTCTTAGTATTTAGACATCTACTTAGTATTTAGACAGAATTTTCATTTCTGCGCCAAAACAAGTTACCAAAGTTACCAAAACAAATAGATGAAGTAGCAATGTTAAACTTACCTCCCACAGATACGGAAGACTGTGTTGCTAAAACAGATGCATTCTGCTTTTAATAACCATACTTTGGAAATAGCTCTTCCCTTTTGACACTTATCATACTCTGCAGTGCAGCCCACATGGAAGCCTGCATCCGCCTTGATCTTGATGAGTTTTTTTTTTTTTTCTCCTATTAGTCTTTGTTGTACTTACTTGTAGAAAACATTGACTTCCAACTTGCATTTTTTACTATGTTTACCGACTATTCAATATTGTACAATGGTACGTTCAAAGTGGTCCCAATTGGCTTTTTAATGCAGTATTAAAATAAAATAAAATACATTTAATAATAGAATAAAATAAAAAAATCCATATTCTTTGTGGACAATGGTAATATTTATTTTCATTTGAAATGACCTAAATTGTGACCCTGGACCACAAAACCAGTCACAAGGGTCAATTTTTTCAAATTGAGATTTATACATCATCTGAAAGCTGAATATATGATATTTCCATTGATGTATGGTTTGTTAGGATAGGACAATATTTGTCCGAGATACAACTATTTGAAAATCTGGAATCTGAAGGTGCAAAAAAATCTAAATATTTAGAAAATCACCTTTAAAGTTGTCCAAATAAAGTTCTTAACAATGCATATTACAAAAGTTTTGATATATTTACAGTAGGAATTTAACAAAATATCTTCATTAAACATGATCTTTACTTAATATCCTAATGATTTTTGGCTTAAAAGAAAAATTTATAATTTTGACCCATACAATGTATTTTTGGCTATTGCTACAAATAAACCCCAGTGACTTAAGACTGGTTTTGTGGTCCAGGGTCACAATTGTGTCTCTAATTTTTTTTTTTTTTATCCAGTTAATGTCCATAATCCTCTGTCTACATATGTTCATATTTGTGACCCTGGACCACAAAACCAGTCTTAAATAGAATGGGTATATTTGTAGCAATCGCCAAAAATACATTTTATGGGTCAAAATTATCGACTTTTCTTTTATGCCAGAAATCATTAGGATATTAAGATTATGTTCCATTAAGATATTCTGTAAATTTCCTACCGCAAATATATCAAAACTTAATTTTTGATTAGCAGTATGCATTTCTAAGAACTTTAAGGGCGATTTTCTCAATATTTTGATTTTTTTCACACCCTCAGATTCCAGATTTCCAAATGCTGTCTTATTTCAACAAACCATACATCAACGGAAAGCTTATTTATTCAGCTTTCAGATGAATTATAAATTTTTAAAAAAAAAACATTGACCCTTATGACTGGTTTTGTGGTCCAGGGTCACATATTGTCCTTGAAGGAATAGTTCACCCAAAAATGAAATTTCTGTCATTATTTTTTGGTCCTCAGGTTGTTCCAAACCTGTATGGGTTTCTTTCTTCTGCTGAACACAAAAGAATATATCGTGGGAACCGAACAGTCAACAGCAGCCATTGACTTCCATGGTATTGTGTAGTACTGTGGAAGTCAATGGCTGCTGTCAACTCTTTGGTTAATATCTTCTTCCGTGTTTAACAGAAAAACAAAACTCAGACAGGTTTGAAACAAATAGAGGGTGAGTAAATGAAGACAGACTTTCATTTTTGTGCAAACTTTTCCTTTAAGGTATAATATGTGTGACATTTATAATGTTCAACCAAGTCTTAACACTAGAGGGAGACAACAGATCTTGAAAAGCCTCAGGTTTGGCTTATTATAACATTTTGATATTATGGTAGTAAAATTATATCCCTGTGTGATTATTGCGTTTACTTGTAGAAGACCTTGTCTTGCAATTTTAGAAGCTGTCCCTATTGAAAATTAAATTAGTGTCTTTTTTAATGCAATAATAAAATAAAATAAAATAAAATAAAATAAAATATTATCTTTTTAGATTTTTAAAATTTAGCTTATTATAATTTTTTTTACATTATTGTAGTAAAATTGTGTACTTGTGTTTCATTTAAACTCAAGACCTTTAAAAAATAGGTAATATTGTGCGCAATGAGAAGAAAGAGTAAAATCAATCAATTTCACTTGATGTTTTATTGATATGACATTTAAATAAATACATTTTCGCTATAAGAGTACAGTCATGAGTACATTATATCTATCATGATTATCATGACACATTATGAATACATATACTTCCATATCTGAAAAAGTTCTGCTTGTTTGACACATCTTAAGGCATTAGACGATTTTGCAGATTTCCTTGCTCCTCGCTCTTCACTTTAAGATCCTCAAACACAGTATTTCCAGAAACAGGCTAAAATGAAAACAAAAAAAAAACATTTACATCTGTATTTATGAAATTGACATATATTATATCGGTTCATACACTGCAAAAAATGCTTTTCTTACTTCGATTTTTTTGTCTTGTTTCCAGCCAAAATATCTAGAAATTCTTAAATCAAAAAGGATTTTCTAGACAAGCAAAAATTATTGTCTTGTTTTCAGAAAAAGGAAGTCAAAATTAAGTGAGATTTTGCTTAGAACAAGCAAAATAATCTGCCAATGGGGTAAGCAAATTAATCTTATTTCAAGCAGAAAACTAGATCATTTTGCTTGTTTCAAGCAAAAACTCACTTAATTTTGACTTGTTTTTTCTAAAAACAAGACAATAATTTTTACTTGTCTAGAAAATCCTTCTTGATTTAAGAATTTTTAGATAGTAAAAAATCGAAGTAAGAAAAGAAACACTCACCATCATCTCTTTTACTGGTCATCGATCTTTCTTTCTCTATTGCATTTGACATCAATTTTCTTTCAGTATTTAGCTCCTCTTGAAGAGCCGCAAGCTGAAACGGCAAGCTGAAAATTAGCTTTCGTAATAATAGTTGGTTTATTTTTTCTTAATGTATATTTATATATAATATTTAACAAGAAATAATAATGCATATATATACATATATATATATATATATTTTTTTTTTTTTTAATTAAATTTAATATTTAATTGTATTTAATGACAAAAAATAAATTAAACATACCTCCTGCAGCTCTGCAATTTTTCTGGCCAGTTCGAAACCTGCGATTGAGGTAAAACATGTAGTGCAGTTTTGTGGATTATAAAAATAATTTTGAATGCATATACATTTGCTTAGAGTAAGACCATCAAAAATAAAGTGCATTTACCTATTACGTCCTTTTCTGGAACAGGCATGATGTTTTTCCGTAGCAGAAATGCCAAAATCTGGTTCTGGATGTCTGAATCATCCTTTGAATGGAAAACCTGGTTGACTGTGGAAATGGAAATATACATTTCAGCTCACAATCAGCTAATTATGATACAATATTTAGATAAAAGTAGTTTCTTGTACTCACCTGGACTTGCAAGGCTTCTTGTATGAACGTTGAGAGCACCGATCAGAAGTAAAAAAGCAAGTCGTGGAAGAAGACTTCCTGAGGATGGTCTGTCCATGGCACTGAGGGAACGATCGTGGGTGCGTATTTGCTCCTGCCTGACCGAAGGCTCTTCTGCTGGAGGCTCATCAGGTGGGATACTTTTAATCAGACGCGAGGATGTGTCATCGCTGTAAATCAAAAGTGTGACGGTGTACGTTCTGTATCTAAAAAAGAGTCATGACAGCTGGGACTGATGTTCTGACGTGGTCTCAGGGCCAACGAGTAATCAATCAGCGGCGGTGTATGTTAGGACAGGAGTAAATCACTGGCGCTGCTGGGTATCATTCAACGGTGGATGGTAAAATATTCTTGCCATTCTTGTTTTAATTTAACTAAAAGTATATGTGAGTCAGTGACTAGAATAACAAGAAACGGTATGATGATGATGGATGCTGTATGTATAATATAATGTCATTCTGGTGGACTTTTCATCTGGTAGAAACTCCAGGTGGATAAAGGCTTAAAAACGTTGAGATCCATATTCATAATTAAAAAATCTATACGTTTATTTAAATTATTTTGTTTTGTTATTTTGGAAGTAAGGTACAATTGTCCATCTGATAGAAACTCTAATTGCGTTAAAAGCTGGAAAAAAATAAAAAATAAAAAAAATAATAATCAGATCCATATAATTGTGTTAAAATAATATTTAAGTTTAGTTAATATTACAGTTAATTTTAATTTCTGCTAGATATTTTATTTTTATTTTTTACTTTTTTTCTATTTTCTTTTTTCTTCCAATTTCATCATTACATTCTTGACGAAAAACATTTCTTAAAAATACTAATAAAATCTCTTACAAGTAAAAAATAAATCGTATTTAATCAAATTTGTACTCTATATTTGCCATAAAATATTTTGTTGTTTTAGTGATGATTTTTTTCAAGGAAAACTTTAGGAGTGAAATATTTTCCATTCGATAGAAAGTCTAATTGCATAAAACAAATAAATAAATAAATACATTTAATGAAAACTTTAAAAGTAAACTATTTTCCATTTGATAGGAACTCTATTTGCAAAAAATATATAATAATAATAATAATAATAAATAAATAAATAAATAAAAATGTATACTACTATTAATAATTTTTACTCTAATGAAACTCTAATGGCGTTAAATAAATATAATAAATAAATAAATAAATAAATAAATATTTCTTAATGAAAACTTTAAAATTAAAACATTTTCCATTCGATAGAATCTCTAATTGCAAAAATAAATACATTAATAATAAATTAATAATAATAATAATAATAATAATAATAATATTTTCTACTGGAATGAAAGAAAAGAAAAGAAAGAAAGAAAGAAAGAAAGAAAGAAAGAAAGAAAGAAAGAAAGAAAAAGAAAGAAAGAGACATTTTAATAATAGACATTTTAATAATAAATGTTTAATTATTTAAATAAATAAATTAATAATAAATAAATAAATAATTCAAATTCATTTTATAATTAGCATTTATCAGATTTTTTTTGTTTGTTTTTTTTTTTTTTATGGGTTATTTTAGCTTTGGGGTATTTTAGCTTTTAATATTTCTTACAATTTCAATAACAATCAATGACATAATAATAATAATCATAATCATAATCATAAAAAAATAATAGTAAATAATTCATCATTTAATATAAGCTTTTGGCTATTTACCATAAAATATGTTCATTTTTAATAAATATTAAATATGTTTATGTTTATTTGTAATATTTAACTTTTTATAGTAACATATTTACATTTTATATTATAGTTATACATAAAGCTGGGTATTTACAAATTGTAGCCTGTTACTGATTCCAAATGACATGACAAAAATTGTAATTAGTAACATAATCTATTACATTAAACACTTAACATCAGACTACTTTTAGATTACTTGTAGATTACTTTTGACCAAACTCGTTTATCACATTGATTTAAATAGGATAATCTTGCAGCATACTGATATAAAAATACAAAGAGTAAGAAAATATATCCCGTTTATTGTTAATAACAACACGAAGTGCATTTTAAACAATACATTAACTGGAGTTCATGAAGGAACTGCAAGTGGTTCGAAAACCTATAATTAATAAACATAAATCAAAATAAAACACTTAAAAAATGAACAAAAAAAAATGTATTTGTTAGTTTGCCATTGTGTGAATAACATGTAATCATGTAATCAATAAAAAAGTAACTGTAGTCTCATTACGAATCTGATTATTTAATCTAGATTACATGTTACAGTTACAACTCAGCTCAGGTTATACACATTTACTTTAATATTTTAAAATCGAGGAAGCCTGACATCAGAAAGAGTACCTGCATTTTCCAAAAGCAAGAGTTATAAAGAAACGCATAATCTTACAGTGTTTATATTAGCCTGAAATGTGTACAAAACGTCCAGGTACTTGTGACAGATGTCAGCTCAAAGGAATTCGAGGACTGCGCAGGTTCAGTGGGCGTTTTACGTGTGTTGGCTCGCGTGTGCGCGCTTCCCTGCGTGCCAGAATGTGAGCGCGTGCGTGCGTGGCATGTCCCGCCCTGCCATCCGTAGCAAACACATACACACACCGCTCAGCTTTTCCTTCGTGTTTTGTGTATGTGTGCGTGTGCGTGTGTGTGAGCTCAGCTCACAATATTCATCTGCTGAGGGTACAGAGGGAGGGACGGACAGAAACCTCGGCTGGCGACAGAAACCAATCAGAGCGACACATTAGCGAAGACATCGATCGGGATTTATTTATCTGACGGAAACCGCCATCAGTCTGTCAAACAATAACCTTCAGAAACCCTAGAGAAACATTAAGCGCCGACGACATGGCTGATTTTAGTATTGATCAGAACAACCTGCCTGGCGTAAAAGAGGGTGAGTGAAGAAGAAGAAGAAGAAGAAGATGATGATGATGATGATGATGATGATGATGATGATGGTGGTGGTGGTGGTGGTGCGCCTGCATTTGGAGGCATTGTGTGTTACTGCGTTAAAACGATGGCCGGTCAGATGATTCAAAACAACCAAAACGGTTAAATATGATTACATTGTGGTGAATTACGAAGGTGAACTGCTGTTTCGACTGTCAGCAAATTTCCTTTCATACCACGTACGGAAATATTTACTGAAGGGAAAAGTCAAACACAGCCGTTGAATTCGCCGTACCGAGAAACGCCTCTATTAATATATCTGATACAGAAAAGAGAAAGCGATTGAATTCAGGCCTGTTTTGCCTTAAATATCATGTAATAGATGTCTGACGTTAGATTTAGTTGCTCTGGTGTGTGTGTTTGTGTGTTTATGTGTGTGCGGTTAGCAGTGTGAATGCTGGCACATGGGTTGCGAGATGAAATCATGAAAATCTTCTGCATACTGAAGATGACTGGTGCAACACAAGCTGTTGATGACTGTTCGTGTTATTGTAGAAAAAAAGTTAGCTTTGCAGGATTGCAAACCACTAATTTTAACCTCATTTGATGCTTTGGCTGGATTAGTCTTATTGTATTTACAGACCCTGTCATTTCTGCCCCAAATACAGTTTGTGATAGTGGGTTCAGTTTCAGTTAATGGTCTGAAACCGAAATTCAGAAACCAGTAGCTATTTGGGCACCAACTGCTGGTTATGCAAGATATTTTGAAGAATGCTGGTAACCGAACTGTTAGCCACTGACATCCATAATATGGAAAATATGCTATGTAAAACACAGGCTACCGTTAACTTTTTGTTTAGTTTGAAAGTTTCAGTGTGTACTTTTCATTCAGATTCAGTTACTGGTCTGAAACTGCATTTCAAAATCAGTAATTTTAGCTAATTAGGAACCAAATGTTGATTTTTAGCAGAGTAGTAACTAATTACATGTAATCTGGATTACTTAATCAGATTCCAAAAATGATATACTTGTAATTAGATTTTAAAATACTCATAATCAGACTAGTTACTTTTATTACTGATTACATGATTGCATATATTCACACAATAGCAATATTACATTTCTTTCTAAAATAGTCTAAACTCCCAAACCCCCTGCAGTTTCTTTTACGAACCCCAGTTTAGGAAACCTTGACGTAGTGTAATGTTTAATGCACTTCATTTTGTTAATTACAATGAATGGAATATATTTTCTTACTCTTTTCTTACTTGCATTTTTTTTGTATCTGTATGTGATAAATTAATTAGGTCAAAAGTAATCTAAAAGTAATCAAAGAGTACTCCTACCTAAGTTACCTAAAATGTGTAATGTAATGGATTACATTACTAACTAGAATATTTGTCATGTAATTTGGAATCAGTAATGTATTACACTTTGTAACCCAGCTCTGGTTTGTAGTTACTTATTTCATATAAAACAGGTGATTGACATATGGGTGATTTTAGTGATTTTTTTTTTTTTTAAGATTTAAAAGGATCTACTTTTCATTCAGGTTCAGTTATTGAAACTGAAAATCAGAAATTAATGGTTCTAGTTAATTGGGGATCAAATTATGGTTTGCAGTTTTTTTATTTAATGTAAAATTTTTTATTTTTTTTTTTAACTTAAACACAGTCAAGAAAGTTAGGCCAAATTTTCAATTTTAGGATGTTTGGTGCATTTAAAACAAACTTTTAAAAAAAAGTTCAGATTCAGTTTTTGGTCTAGAACTGAAATTTGTCAGTCAAGTAATTCTGGCTAATTGGGAACCAAATGTTTTTCTTTAATAGAAGTTTTATTTTTATTTATTTTTATTTATTTATTTTTTTACTTAAATACAATCAAGAAGATTAAGACCTCTGAGATAGGACAGACTGAATTCACACATTTTAAGGAGTTTTAATGTGTCTAAAATTAGATGTATTTTCATTCAGATTCAGTTATTGGTCTGTGAATTTCAAACATCAAGTAATTTTATCTAATTGGGGATCAAATTAGGGTTTCTAGTTATTTATTTAAAGTAAAAAAAACTTAAACACAGTCAAAGAAGCTAGGATCTGTGGGTCAGGACAGACCAAATTGACTATTTTAGGATGTTTGATGCATTTAAAACAAAAAAAATTTCATTCAGATTCAGTTTTTGGTCTAGAACTGAAATCCAGAAATCAAGTAATTCTGGCTAATTGGGAACCAACTGTTGGTTTCTGCTTAATTCTTTAATAGAGATTACGTTAACTTAAATCCAGTCTAGAAGGTTTTTTAGAAGACCTTTTTAAGGTGGGATGGGTCAAATTTACAAATTTTTATGCGTCTAAAATTTTAACTTTGTGTTTGAAATTCAGTTTTAGACCTAATTGAATTTTAATGTAAAGTAATTCTGTCTAATTGGGGACCAAATGTTGGTTTTTGGGTTGTTGTTGTTGTTATTAAAAAAAAAAAAAACTATTTCAGCTGTTAAATACAGTCCAGAAGGTTGAGAACTCTAAAGTGGAACAGGCCAAACTTACAGTTTTAAGATGTTTGATGTATTTAAAACAAACTGTTTTTTATTTAAATTCAGTTTTTGGGTTAGATCTGAAATCCAGCAATCGGACAAATTGGGAATCAAATCTTCGTTACTGCTTATTTCTGTAATAGAAGTTACTTTAACTTAAAAACAATCAAGGAGGTTAAGACCTTTTGAGATGGGACAGGCCAAAATCACAAATTATAAGAAGTTTTGATGTTTCTAAAATGAGCTACAAAATAAAAATTCTAAAATTCAGTTACTGGTCTGAAACTGAATTTCAAGCATCAAGTTTCTCCAGATAAATGGGAATTTATCTGAATGTTGTATTCTGGGTAATTATATAAAATAAACTATTTTAACTGTTAAATACAGTCCAGAAGGAGAGCTCTAAAGTGGGCCAGGCCAAATTTACAGTATTAAAATGTTTGATTTTTGTGTTTACTTAAATTCAGTCAAGAAGGTTAAGACCTCTTAAGGTGGGACGAGTTCAATGTGCCTAAAATGAGCTACTTTACATTCAAATTCAGTTATTTCTCCAGATAATTGGGGACCAAATATTGAATTCTGGCTAATTATGTAAAATAAACTATTTTAACAGTTAAATACAGTCAAGAAGATTCAGAGCTCTGAAGTGGGACAAGACAAATTTACAGTTTTAAGATGCACTTAAAACAAATTTTTCATTCACGTTCGGATTTTGATCTAGAGCTGACATCCAAAAATCAAGTAATTCTGGCTAATCATGAACCAAATATTAGTTCCTGCTTAAATTTTTTAATAGAAGTTTCTTTAACTTAAATACAATGAAGAAGGTAAAGACGTTTTGAGATGGGACAGGCCAAAAAAATAAGCTACTTTACTTTAAACTTCAGTTACTGGTCCGAAACTGAAATTTAAGCATCAGGTTTCTCCAGATAACTCTGAATGTTGGTTTCTGGGTAATTATATACATAAACTATTTTAATTCAGTTTTTGGTCTAGAACTGAAATCCCAAACTCATTTATTGATCTGAAACTGAGTTTCGAACAAGTAGTTCTAGCTAACTGGGAACCAGATGTTGGTTTCTACTAATTTCTTTAATGCAAGTTAAGACATTTAAAGTGGGACGGGTCAAATTTCCTAATTTTAAGGAGTTTTAATGTGTCTAAAATAAGTTACCTTTCATTGGGGGCCAAATATTGGTTTTATATAAAATAAACAATTTTAACTGTTACTGTCCAGAAGGTTGAAAACGCTAAAGTGGGACAGTCCAAATTCACATTTTTAAGACGTCTGAGGTCTGCTTTTTGTGTTAAATTCAATTTATGATGGATAATATAATTTACTACACACATTTTATTAGTTTTCACAACAACAAACATGATGGTGTGCATGTAAATGCTTAAAGTCTATTAGTCAACAAAGTGGCCATTAGACCTACTATAAGAATTTCGTTGGTCACAAGATGCGAGCCTTGTGAATCATTGAACCCATTTAGGATATTTATTATTCAGATATACAAGTCCAAAAGTTTAAAGAACATGCGTTTTTGCAGTTAGTTTCACCCTTAACGGTTTGAGTGAAAGCCTGTAAACTGTAAAAAAGATCTGGTCAGGGTGAAGATGAGCAGCATACCACATTTCTTACACATGAGTTTCTGTTTGTTTCTCCTTGAAGAATGTCCTTGTGGTTTCTGTTTTCACTTATTTCGTGTGTGTGGACTCAGCATTTTGTTGTTGTGTTGCAGCTGCTCTCTGCTCGTGGGGACAAACTTAGGGATGTTTGCCTGGAAAATGTGCAGGCTTAAAAAATGTGCTGTTTTCGCTGCCTAGCTAAGACCTCCTGGGATGCGTTCAGCGTTGGTTTCGTGTTTGCTCTGGAGAGCTTTCAGCTTTTTTTTTTTGTGTTGCTGTTACTTGTTTACCGGTCGCTGCCTGGGTGCTGCTTTGTAGCGCCTTGAGGATCATCATTCTTAATGAATCAGACGTTTTAATTTATGTCATACTGTTTGTGTCACTTCAGGCTGTGTTTATTTCCTGCTGTGTGGTATCACCCACAAGTTTTTAATATTAGGAGAAGATGCGCCAGCATGTTGTTTTTGTGAAAATCCTTTGTTGTCTGAAACATGTTTTATTAGATTGTGCTGGGTGGAATCCAGTCATAAAAATGGAATTTACTGTATAATGTCACGGAATTTGCTGAATTTTGGATGAATAAATCAAAAGTAGGTCAGTACACTTAAACCAAAACATGAAATGTAGTAGTGTCTGTGAATATTAGACCTCAAAAAGACTATTTAAATATGAATCTTTGTGTGAATGAATGGCGCAGATGCACGGTTTCATTTGCTACACACATGCTCACAGCGTTTTTAGCCTCTACCGCCTCAATATGAGTACATAAACGCATAAACAATCTCTGGAACTGCTCTAAGACTCATTTTGTGAGCATTTTACCATTTCTTTTAAGAAAAACTATTGTCATAAAGGTTTTTACAGCTCGGTTTAACTTGAAGAAATTGTGACAGGAATATATTATTTAATGTAGTAATAGTACTACTGAAATTATTATGAAAACATTGTTTTTTTTTTTTTGTTTTTTTTTTTTAAGGAATTTTTACCAGAGAAATTATTTCCCAGAATTTATTTACCAGAAAAATGCCAGTATTTCTAAGAAAAAAAGCTGTAACGAAATAAATAAAATAAAAATAAATTATATATATAAAAAATAAAAATAAATTATATATTTTAAATCAATTAATTAAAGATGCTTTTCATTATTAAAATTAAATGAAACCATTTAAATGGAATCCAGAACATTTATGGAAAACAGAATGTGGTAAAACTGAATTTAAGAAAAAAAGTTCGTAGGGACTTAATTTTTGTTAAACCTTTAATAAATTGGTGTTAAATTGTATGCGTTTCATGATTTCAATTAATTAGACCTGCTTTTTGATGAAGATTTTTGATTTAACCATTAAAACAGAGTCTAGAAAAATTAAAATGTAAAAAAAAAAAAAGAATCCAGAAACATTAAAAATGAAAAAAAACCTAAATTTGGGGGCAAAATAGATAAAGAAATAAAACCGAATATGTGAAAGGGGAGGGGGGAAAATACATATTTTGTAAGCCCTTAAAAATGTATTTTTGTTAAACTTAATAAATTGCTTTTTGATTTAATATTTTTTAATTTACCAATTAAAACAGTCTAGAAATGAAAGAAAAAAATAAAAACGAATTTGGGGGAAAAAATAAAACCGAAATTGAGAAAAAAATACACAGATTTCATGAGGCCTTAAAGATTTTATTTTTGTTAAACTTTTAGTAAATTGCTGTTAAATTATATATATTTTTTAATATAACCATTAAAGTGGAGTCTAGGACAAAAAAAAAAAAAACAGAATGCAGAAAAAATAAAATGCAATTTGGGAAAAAGTAAAAGTAATTTCATAGGACCCTAGATTAACTTTTTTCCCCTCACTTTGTAAGATATTTTTTTAACAGATTTAAACCAAATATAATTAAAAAAATAAATAAAACATTTAAAAATAATTCTAACGATCTGCTATAATTTACCATTATTTTTTCTCACCATGAATGGCACTGAAAAACAAACAAACATAAAATGTAATACATTGAGTTCACGTGGTCGTCTAATATTTTTGAAATGGAGAATTGTGTTTTTTTTTTTAAATAGCATTTTCAATTAAAATGCCTAAAAGTGACATTTTAAAATGCTTTCTAAAAACTTTCCATTCATCAAAGAATCCAAAAAAATCTCACGGTTGAATCAGCACAACTGTTTTCAATATAAATAATAATAAATGTTATTTTGAGCAGCAAATCAGCATATTAGAATGATTTCTAAAGGATCATGTGACACTGAAGACTGGAGTAATGATGCTGAAAATTCAACTTTGCATCCCAGAAATAAATTAGATTTTAAAATGTATTAAAAAAAGATAACATTTATTTTAAATCTTAATTATATTTTACAATATTTCTGTTTTTATTGAATCTTTGCTCAAGTAAATACAACCTAGATGAGCAGAAGAGACTTTATTATATAAAATGTAAATAAATTAATTCATTCAAGTTCAATAAAACCAATGGAAAACAAATATTCTCCTCTCAAATCTGGCAGCTGGCCCGTTTTTAACTATTTAACTGTGTCATAAATCTAGTTTTCTCATAACGATAAGCCACATAACATGCCATATAACCTAAAAACCTTTCCAGTGCGGGTTCTCCAGCACAAGTTCAACAAGCATAGGCTCCATGCATAAGAAAATGAAGCTTATAGTAAATGCACAGTCAGCATCAAGATGCTTATTGTTAGAAGGAACGTTTCTTGGTTCCTCATACCAAACGATTCTCAGCCATTTTCTTAGAAACCTGTCAAAAAGGGCATTTAGATGTCTTAAAGGAGAAGTCCACTTCCAGAACAACAATTCACAAATAATTTACTCACCCCCTTGTCATCCAAGATGTTCATGTCTTTCTGTCTTCAGTCGTAAACAAATTATGGCTTTTAAGGAAAGCATTTCATGATTTTTCTTCATATAATGGACTTGATTGGTGCCCCGATTTTGAACTTCCAAAATGTAGTTTAAATGCAGCTTCAAATGGCTCTAAATGATCCCAGCCGAGGAAGAAGGGTCTTATCTAGCGAAACAACCGGTCATTGTTTTAAAAAAATATGTATACGTTTTAAGCACAAAAGCTTGTGTAGCACAGGTTCTGGGATGTGTGTCCACGGGTCGTTCTTGAATGAATCTTTAATGTGACTCGGGAAGAACGAGTCGTCTCGGGGAGTGATTCATTCAGTTGTGCATGCGGAACATCCTATTAGGTTCTGTACTGGAATTAGTTCACTTGTTTCGAGTCTTCGGGTTTTTCGAGTCGTTCGTTCATCTTATGGGACTGTCACGTGATGCTGATTTTGCTAAAATGAACAAAATGACTCGAAAAAAGATTCGTTCATTTTTCTGAACGAGGCTCAGAACGATCTCAAATGATCTGAACTTTGCTGTATAATGACGACCTTCTCAGCCGCACCAGCAACGGACCCAACCCAAAAAAACTATCGGCATGGATTTTTTGCCGATAACAGATAGTTCCGCCAATCAACTATCGGTGCCGATTAATCGGCAAAACCGATACATTTATTGATGATTCACTAATACGAATCACGTCTTCAAGTTCATTGTCTGTGTACTCCGGCTCAAAAAGGTAGAGTATGTTGAAAAACTCCATCTTATTTTCTCCTACAACTTCAGAATCGTCCGACATTGTTGTACCTTTTTGTTTGTAAACAGCTTTTGACTTACTTGCACTTTCTTAGTCTTTGCACGTTCGCTTTGTAAACACTGGGTCTGTGGTTCCGCCTACGTTTGGCGTGACCTTTCAACATGATTCAATAGTACGTGAACATGCATCCCAGAGCCTGTGCGACGCAAGCTTTTGTGCTTAAAAAGTATCCGAATTTTTATCTTCTGAAAAAAAACAATGACTAATTGTTTTCGCTAGATAAGACCCTTCTTCCTCGGCTGGGATCATTTAGAGCCCTTTGAAGCTGCATTTAAACTACATTTTAGAAGTTCAAAATCAGGGCACCATTAAAATCCATTATATGAAGAAAAATCCTGAAATGTTTTCCTCAAAAACCATCATTTCTTCACGACTGAAGACAGAAAGACATGAACATCTTGAATGACAAGGGTAAATTATTTGTGAATTGTTGTTCTGGAAGTGAACTTCTCCTTTAATGTGGCTATACCAGCTAGCAGACTAGAAAGGAAATGTAAATTGAATTCTTGGTTCCTCATTTAGCGCTAAGAATATCCTGTAGTCTTAGTTCTGCAGCTCTTCTGCTCAAGATGCTGATCTGCAGCAGATGGACGACGACTTTAATCACTGATCTGCAGAAGTGGCTTAATCTTATCCTCGTCTCGCCCGAGCTAAGCGTACAAATTCCTGGGTAAATTGGTATTATGAATAGTTTGTCACATTGCTGTTAAACCTGCCACTAAACTCTGTGATTATGGTGTGAAACTGGAGCGTGTTTGGTTGTATTCATGCTCGATTCCTAGAAGCAGAAGTGCAGTTTTCCTTGCAGACTGAAATGCAAAGTTGCTTTTATCTGATTTGGGTTATCGGCGCTTGCGTCTGAGGCTCGAGAGCGTTCGTTGTGTTATCAGTCACGACGTTACATGGATTCTCCACCTGCGTTATGAAGCGTGTCTAAGTAGCTGGGAGGATGCCAGGTGTAGAATCAGGCCTACATAAATAACATAAAAAAAGCAGATAAGAGGATGTTAAAGGGCGGATGTGGAGGAAATGGTTTCAGTTTCTCGGGTTGTATTTATATCTGAGGTGATAATGGTCGGTTGCGCAGTTTCGGACCAATTCAGACCCCACAGAGTTTCCACAGAATTTTTTCCTTTTGAAAAAAACGAAAAAAGTTTACCTTGTGGCACAAACATCCTTTTTTGGTAGATTTATCTGTGTGTGTGTGTGTGTGTGTGTGTGTGTGTGTGCACCTGGTATTCATCACGTTATGGGGACCAAATGTCCCCACAAGGATAGTAATACCAGTAAATTTTGACCTTGTGGGGACATTTGTGAGGTCCCCATGAGGAAACAGGCTTATAAATCATGCACAATGAGTTTTTTTGAGAAAGTAAAAGTGTGCACAGTCTCCTGTGAGGGCTAGGTTTAGGTGTAGGGTAGGTGTAGGGTGATAGAAAATACGGTTTGTACAGTATAAAAACCATTACGCCTATGGAATGTCCCCATAAAACATGTAAACCCAACATGTGTGTGTGTGTGTGTGTGTGTGTGTGAGAGAGAGAGTATGTATTTGAATGATTAAAGTTTTGTATAGTTTTGTATATTAAGTCTTTTATAATATTTATTTTATTTATTATATTTAATATATTTACTTATTAATGAATGTAGTCTTTACTGCTCATTACTTTTTTATTATTTTATAATTTATTTTTGTCATTAATAGATTTATTTTATGTAATCTTTTATTGTTGCCATGAATACTGTGTTAATTGCTCGTATGGCTTTTTAAAAATTATTTTGTCTTTTATTTTTGCAATTAATATATAGTCTTTACTGCTCATATGGCATTACATTATTTTATCTTTAATTTTTGCAATAAATATAACCTTTATTGCTAGTATGGCATTTTAATAAACATTCATTTATGCATTTATTTATTTATTTTGCCATAAATATCACTTTTATTGTTCTTATGGCATTTTATTTATTCATTTATTTATTTTTGTCTTTTGTTTTTGCCACAAATATAGCCGTTACTGCTCATATGGCATTTTAGATTATTTTATCTTTTATTTTTGCCATAAATGTAGCCTTAACCCCTTGTATGGCATTTTTTTTTTTTTATTATTTTATCTTTTGTTTTTGCCATGAATAGAGCCTTTACTACTCATATGGCATATTTTATTTTTTTGTCTTTTATTTTTGCCATGAATGTAGTCTTTACAGCTCACGGCACTTTTAAATTTTTCTTTTCTTTTCTTTTCTTTTCTTTTCTTTTCTTTTCTTTTGAAAAATAAAATAATACATATTATTTGTAGTAGTAGTAGTAGTAGTAGTAGTAGTAGTATTTTTGTATTTTATTTTTGCCATGAATATAGCCTTTACCACTCGTAAAGTGTATAATTTTTGAAAATTATTTTAGATTTTATTTGCATGAATTATAGCCTTTACTGCTTGTATAGCATTTAAAATTTAAAATTATTATTTAATCTTTTATTTTTGCCATGAATATAGCCTTTACTGCTCATTTATATTTTTTATAATTTAATTTTATTTATTATTTTATTTTATTTTATTTATTTTTATTTATTTATTATTTTAGTTTTTTTTTGGTCATGAAAAATAAAAAGTGGTAGTAGTATAGCATTTTCTATAAATATAGCCTTTACTGCTTCTATAGCATTTTTGAAAATAATTTTATATTTCATTTGCATTAATTATAGCCTTTACTGCTTCTATAGCATTTTTTTTATTATTTCATCTTTCATTTTTACTACTCATATGGCATTTTTTACTATTTTTTTTTCTTTTATTTTTGCCATGAATATAGCCTTTACTGCTTTTATTTTATTTTATTTTATTTTATTTTATTTAATATTTTATTTAATATTTTATTTTATTTTATTTTAATTTTTTTATTTTATTTTTGTCATGAAAAGTTAAATTAGTAGTATTTTTGTCTTTTATTTTTGCCATGAATTATAGCCTTTACTGCTTGTATACTTTTTCTTACTATTATTATTATTTCATCTTTTATTTTTGCCATGAATATGGCTTTTACTGCTCTTGGCATTTTTTTTTTTTCCTACCATTTCATTGTTTATTTTTACCATGAATATAGCCTTTACTGCTCTTTTATTTTTTATTTTATTTTATTTTAATTTATTTTATTTTATTTTTGTCATGAAAAGTTAAATTAGTAGTATTTTTGTCTTTTATTTTTGCCATGAATTATAGCCTTTACTGCTTGTATACTTTTTTTTAATTATTATTATTGTTATTATTTCATCTTTTATTTTTGCCATGAATATGGCTTTTACTGCTCATATGGCATTTTTTACCATTTCATTGTTTATTTTTTACCATGAATATAGCCTTTACTGCTCTTTTATTATTTTATTTTATTTTTATTTTATTTTTTGTCATGAAAAGTAAAATTAGTAGTATTTTTGTCTTTTATTTTCACCATGAATTATAGCCTTACTGCTTGTATACTTTTTTTTTATTATTATTATTGTTATTATTTCATCTTTTATTTTTGCCATGAATATGGCTTTTACTGCTCATATGGCATTTTTTTTTTACCATTTCATTGTTTATTTTTACCATGAATATAGCCTTTACTGCTCTTTTATTATTTTATTTTATTTTATTTTATTTTATTTAGCCTTCATGCTCCTATTGGATCAAAAAAAAAAAAAAAAACATCGAAAGAACTATTCAGATGTTTGTGGATCAGTAAGATTTAGAAGAAATTATTATTCCTTATTATCAATGTTGAAAACAGTTGAGCTGCTTAATATTTTTATGGAAACTGAATTGATACTTTAAATGGAAACTTACTTGATATTTATTTGAAAGAAATCTTTTGTATCATTGATCAATCTTACTTAACCCACAGCTTTTAAACAGTAGTTTAAGTCCAATGCTAACCATACTGTACTTTTAGATATGTCTGAGACGATGTTCACCTTAACCTCGAAACCTTTTATCCTGAGGTTTTCTTTTAAACATCCTGTGTGGGTTGAACCGATGACGTAGCTCTTTGTTAACAGTAAATAACCTGATTCCTATCTCTCTTTTCTGGCTGTCCGCAGTGTGCCGGGACTTTGCCGTGCTCGAAGACCACTGTCTGGCCCACAACCTTCAGGAACAGGAAAGTAAGTACACGAACGTTACTGCGTGGAAACTTATGACTTTAATCCCGAAGCTTTTCGTTGACACCAAATGAGTCATTCAAAGCCACTACGGTGTTTCCCCATCCTTAACAGAGCAAGATGAGAGTGGAAAGAAAAGTCCAAACTCACCTCAGCATCTTCCTCTTTCACTTAACTGAGGTTTTACACCTTCACCACAGATCACACATGCCATCATATGAATTTTATTCACTTTTGAGGACACGAGGGTAAACGCGTGGTCACGTTTACTGTTGTTTGGTGAATTTTTTAAAACCGGGCATTTCAGTAGGAATCCACGCATTTGGGAATTTCATGTGAGGGAGAAAGATTTCCACAAGACAAATTCCCTTCATTGAATAACAGAAAGCTGACTTTTTTTGTGAGCTGTGCTTCATACATGTAACACGAATAACAATAGACTGTTTTTAATGAAACTGAATGCTTAGACAAAACATCTGATTTCACATCCTCCAGCTGGACTTGTGTTTTCCTGAAAAGGCATTGCAGATTGTTTTATCAATATGGTGTTGGAAAGAGCTGAAAACTCCCTCTTTTAGAGTTGAGACGTGGGCAGGTGTTAGCGGTACAACTCCTCGTGTGAAATTCAATTACTCAGAAATCTGCTGGCAAATTTATATTAAAACTTTGAGCTGCATCAAAACTATAAATAATATAGTATAAGTATAAGTATAATAAGAGAGTTCCTTAAACTGATCAGCCTCTAAAACGTATCTTCTCTTCAGTAGAGCAGTGTTAGTATTGTTTATATACTGCTAGTGTAGTATTTATTCGTATTTTGAATTTCATTCGTGTTATTAATCAATTAATTTACTTATTTATTTTTTGTTAAATAAATAGTCATTTTATGGTCAAATATTTATTTTTATTTTTACTCATTTTCGTTTGTAAATATTGTATAAATTGTTTCAGTGATTTATTTTTTGGTCTTTAACTTATTCAGTTTAGTTGCCAAGGCAGAATTTTTAATTAAACTATTATTATTATTATTATTATTATTATTATTGAATATTATTAGCTTTATTTTGGTTAACAGATAAATAAATATATATATCTATTTTTAGATTTAGTTAACAATAACTACACTATAGGCAATAGAGGGTTTTTTAAATTAGTTTTAATAATTTTAGATCTTTAATTTTAAGTCAAGTCACCTTTATTTATATAGTGCGTTTAACAATACAGAATTGTGACAAAGCAGCTGTACAGTATTAAATAGGTAATAGTGCATTAATAACGCAAAAGGGCAACAGTAAACAATCAATTTTCAGGCAAAGGCTGAAAAAGTTCATCATTGAATTCAGTGATGTCATCATTTAGCTCAGTTCAGTAATTTTAACATTTTTATTAATTTGGTTGCCAAGGCAGTTTTTTTTTTTTTAAATTGAGCTTTTTTATTGTAATTTTTCTTTTCATTTTAGCTTTATTTCAGTCAACAACAACAATAATAATAATAATAAAAATAATAATTTAAAAGTAGATTTAATGCATTTTTAATTGAGTTTTTTCATGTATTTTTATTATTTATTATTTATTTTATTTTTTTAATTTTAGCTTTATTTTGATTAACATAAAAAAGTATAATAATAATAATAATATAAAAATATTTTTTAGATTTAATTAACAGTAACTACGTTGCAACAGAGTTTTTTTATTAGTTTTAATAATTTTGGATCTTTAATTTCAACCTTTTTATTTAATTTGGTTGCTAGGCAGCATTTTTAATTTAGCTTTTTTTTTCATTTTAGCTTCATTTCATTTAACAACATGATGATAATATAATAATAATTAATAATTTAAAAATCAGTTTTTAGATTTAATTAACAGTTATACTTTCTTTAATTTCAACAAAAAATTTAATAATAAAAAAAAATAATTATTTTAAAATCATTTTAGCTTTATTTCAATTAACAAAAAAAATAATAAAAAATAATAATTATTTTAAAATCTATTTTTAGATTTAATTAACAATTACTACACTGCAATAGATTTTTTTTTTTTTTGTTAGTTTTAATCATTTTAGATCTTTAATTTCAACCTTTTCATTTATTTGGTTGTTCAGGCAGCATTTTTAATTTATTATTATTATTATTATTTTAGCTTTTTAAATAAACCAAAAAATAAAAATAAAATATATATTTTTCTTACACAAACGCATCGATTTGCTTTAGAAAGCCTTTATTAACCTCCCAAAACCATGTGGAGTACTTTTTATGATGGATGGATGCGCTTTATTGGACTTCAAAGTCTAAACACCCATTCACTGCCATTATAAAACTTGGAAGCGCCACAACATTTTTTTTAATGTAACTCTGATTGCATTCGTCTGAAAGAAGAAAGTCATATACACCTAGGATGGCTTGAGGGTGAGTAAACCATGGGGTAATTTTTAAAATTTGTTAGATTTTGTTAACAATAACAACACTCGTGATTGAACAAAGCAGCTTCTTTGACCATTAAGTCAACAGGCCTGACCTTTCATTCAACTCAAAGAAACAGCTTGCGTGTCGAACGTCACCTTTGTTTAGTCCTGCTGGCAGATGGTGTTAAACCGTCCCAGCTGAAAGAATTTCGGTGAATGAAAGCCAGAGAATGTCTTGCTCTCGATTTTATTTAACGCTCAAAATGGCTCCTTGTAAAAAATGTTGCTGGCTTGACTGACATCGGGTGTATCCATCACATAAATGTTTCGGTTTATAGCTTTTCTTTCTTTTTTGGTGCTCTTTCTTAAATATAGCGGGTGCTCACAGCCCCAGGATCAATAAAAGTGTTCAGACTTTGAGAAGATGATGCACTGTGTCGGCTAGAATTGCGTCAGCGTCTACGATTTACTGCCTTGCCGATGTAGCACAGCCTTGAACAGGTTTGATGCCGTTTCAGAACATGTGCTCTCAGCTACGTGTCTATCAATAAATATATACACATATATATATATATATATATGTATATATGTATATATATGTATGTGTGTGTGTGTGTATATATATATATATATATATATATATATATATGCGGTGACCAGGGTTAGGTTACAGGTTACAAGTTACCCTATTTCAAATGCAATAAGTAGTGTAAATATTTGTATTACTTTATTAATGTAGCTGAATACATTCCATTACTTTTCTAAATTGTTGTTGAATGTTTTCAGCTGTTAATTATTTTTAGACATTTAAACCAGGCAGGGTTAATCTTTCAGTAGTACTCAACATTGAGAAATATTCAGATGTAACCCCTCAGAAGTAACTGTAATTTATTTTACTTTTTTTTTTTTTCTCAGTAACTGTAACTGATTAGTTACGTGTAATTTTATTATTATTATAACTCCTCAACAGTTGTTTTACTAATTTTACAAAAATGAAGGTACAAAAATTTGGCATTTGTTATTCTTCCTCTTATTATTTTAAATGTATATTATTATTATTATTATTATTATTACTATTATTATTATTATTGTTATTTATTATTATTATTTTGCATTGGTAGTGTTCACTGAATGTTTGATTTTAATATAATTTGATTTTTGATTAATTTGATTTGAATAACAATTATTATTGTTTTAAATCATGAATATATATTATATAATACTTATGTGTATATATATATATATATATATATATATATATATATATACATACATATAATATTTTTTATTTTCTTAGTAATATTAAAATGTAAAAACTGTTTCAATGATTTATTTATTATTTATTTCCTATTTAATTATTCATGTTATGAGTTTTCAGAAAAATCGATGTAAATCTCAGTCTTGCTTGATTGTTTTTACAGCACTAATAATAATTAGTATTAATAAGTAATAACTCACTGAATATTAAATTGCTGACTCAATATTTTTAGTCAATAATAATTAGAATAATAATGACTATAACAGTGATATTAATAATAGTATTTAATAATAATTCATATAATAATAAATTATTATAGTTTGTGTTATATAGTAATGTAAAAAATATTAATAATAATAATAAATATGACAGTCGTGTTAATATTTGTTAATAATAATAATAATACCATAATACATGTTAATAATAATATTTAATAATAATTAATAATACTAATACTAATTATTATATGGTGTGTTTTGTAATAATAATAGTAATAATAATAATAATAATAATATTAAAATATAACAAAAATACCACTACTACTATAAATAATAATAATGCAATTTTTATTATTTGTTATTAATAAAAAAAATTAAATTGTATTACTATAATAATAATAATAATAATAATAATAATATTAAAAATAAAAATACCACTACTACTACTATAATAATAATGCAATTTTTATTATTTGTTATTAATAAAAAAATTAAATTGTATTACTATAATAATAATAATAATAATAATAATTATTATTATTATTATTAATTATAATAATTGTTATACAGTGTTTTGTAGTAATATAAAATAATAATAATAATAATAATAATAATAATTATTATTATTTTTTATTTATTTATTTATTTATTTTATAATTCTTTGTAATTAATAATATTTTTTAATTATATTGTTGTTGTTATTATTACTATTATTAATATGAATAAATAATTGTAATAATAATAATAAATATAACAAAAATACCACAACTACTAATACTATAAATATTATAAGCATTAAATCTAATTTTTTAAATTATGTTATTATTAATAATAATAATAATAATAATAATAATAATAATGGTGATGATATATATACACAATACTACATTTCAAAACAAAGTCATTTTCTTTTTTATTATTCAGTGAATTATTTTATTTATATATATTTAATAAGAGTTTTCTTAAAAATATGTGTTACTCTCAGGAATATCTATGTAAATGTCAGAATCATTTATTTGTGTCATTATTTGTATTAAACATTGTGCGACGTGAACATCCAAACATCAGGTTTCTCTTTCTTTTTCGTCTTCCAGTCGAGAGCCACCTGGCATCCAACGTCCACAAGAGCCGTCTGGTGCAGCAGGACCTACAGGTGGCCAAACGTCTACAGGAGGAAGAGGACCTGCGGGCCAAAGCCGAGAGCCAGAGACAACACCGCCGCATGTGAGTCACCTGAAACCCTGAGACTAAACCAAACCAGAAAGATGCTAAAGAGGCGAAAAGTCAAACGCTACCAACTTAAAACAAAAAGGAAGGTCGTTCGTTTGTCATATCATCCCAAACTCTCTGTGCCACATGGGAAATCGTAGTTGTTTTGCTGTCTGTTGAGATAAGAGCTGTAAGTAGGAGTGGACGAACTTGCATTATCAGTCGTTGATAACTCGATGTTGACATTGTGTAAAGCCGTGTCTCTTCTCCACACACTGAAACAAAATACGTGGAGTTTAGTTTTGGCTCCTGCTGCGCTTTCAGCTTGTGTTTTGAGCACAAGGCCTTGTGTCGTCTCGTAGTGCGCCGTGGCAGTGAAATGTTTTGACTTGTGCTCATGCCGCACGCGGATAAAGTGTTCCTTCCTGCTGGGCGACGTCTCAAGGTCTCTGAGCTGATGCTATCATCAGAGTTTGAGCGTGGCAGAGCGAGAGACCCGCGAGCCTGAGGGGAGACATGATACACCGCTCAAATACTGCTGTTAGTGTGCCAGCAAACCATACTGTTAGGGATATTTAGTCAGTTTAATACAAATATTTTGGTCTCAGTAAGATTTTTAAAGAAATTAATACTAGTACTAAAGCAAAACAAAAATGTGAAGCAGCACAACTGATTTTTAGCAGATTAGACTGATTTCTGAAGTATTGTGATTATTGAAGGCTAAAATAATGCTGCTAAAAATTCAGCTTTGCATCGCAGGAATAAATTACATTTTAATATATATTCAAATAGAAAGCAGTTATTTTAAATTATAATAATATTTAACATTTTTACTGTATTCTCGGTGAGGATAACACTTGTTAGGCCTAATAACTTGGTTGTTTTCTATTCTATTTGACTGAAAAGGTTGTGTTGCCTAAACATGTTTTTGAGTCACACTAATTACATTAACTAGGTAGTAATGGTGTTGCTTTATTAATTACTTTGTCTGAGTGGTAATCACATGACTAATTACTGGTGAACTGATCTCCCAGACTTGTATAAAGAACAATATATGAGAGACAGCAGGTTGTGCTTTCAGTTTTTTATTTTAAATTTTAATACATTTTTTACAGTTTTATAACAAAAACAACTTATCTTATGTCTTTGTGGAGCAGTAATAAAAAAAAATAAATAAATAACTATTAGTAGTAGTATTTTATTTAATATAAAAAAAAAAATTATAAAATAAAAAATATGTTTTATCCATGCCATATTCGTTTACAAAACCATTTTAATAAAACTCATTTGTTTATTCATTGTTGTTACTGAAAACGATTTAAATCTCTAACTGGGGGGAAAAACAGCTGTAATTGAATACTAATATTAAATGCAATTTAAACTCTTAAATAAAAAATAATTACCAAATAAAATAAAATATATAAATAAATAATAATAATAATAATAACTAAATAAATAAATACATAAAAAATGACTAAAATTACAAAAACTGAAATCTTTAATTGAAATAAAGCTGTAATAAATAATAATAATAATATTAAATGCAACTTAAACCCTTTAATAAAACTGAAAATAAATAAATAAATAAAAATAGAAATGCAGGTACTAAAATGACCAAGCCTGAAGTAAATCTCTAATTAAAATAAACCTATAAAAAAAGCTGTTATAAAATAGATATATTAAATGCAACTTAAAGCTTTTAATAAAATAAAATAAAATTGAAATGAACGTTTAAGTTTTATAATGACCAAAACTGAATTAAATGTCTAATTGAAATAAATTGGTAATAAAATATAAATCTTAAATGCAACTTAAATTGTTTTTTATATCTATAAATAAGTACAGAAAAAAAAAATTAATATTAAATAAAAAATAAAATTATTAAAACTGAAATAAATCTCTAAAAAGCTGTAATGAAATGTAAATATTTAATTTAAAAAAAAATAAATACAATGAAAATAGAAATGCAACTGATAGTTTAAGTACTAAAATGACTCAAACTGAAATAAATCTATAATTGAAATAAAACTGTAATAAAATATAAGTTTTAACTGAAACTTTTTACATAAAAATAAATAAACAAAAAACAGAAATGCAATTAACTGATAGTTTAAGTATTAAAATCACTAAAACTGAAATCTGTTCATATAACGCTGTAATAAAATATAAATATTAAATGCAGCTTAAAAAAAACATTATTAAATTAACAATAATAATAATAATAATAATTATTATTATTATTATTATTATAGTAATAATAATAGAAATGCAGAAATAAGAAAGTTTAAATAATGACTAAAATTGAAATGCTTTTTTTCAATTAGAGATTCATTTCAGTTTTGGTAATTTTAGGACTTAAACTTTCTTAGTTGCATTTCTATTATTATTATTATTATTATTATTATCATATTTTTATTTTTTGTTTTGCATTTATTATTTGTATTACCAAATTTATATTACCAAAACTGAAATGAAGCTCTATTTGAAATAATGCTGTTATAAAATAGAAATATTAAATGCAACTTAAAGCTTTTAATAAAATAAAATCAAAATAAAAAAAATAGAAATGAAAGTTTAAGTTTCATAATGACCAAAATTGAAGTAAATCTTTATTTGAAATAAACTGGTAATAAAATATGAATTTTAAATGCAACTTAAATTGCTTTTAATATCTATAAATAAGTAAATAAAAAATAGACATTTTTGAATCTCTAACTGAAAAAGTTATAAAATATAAATATTACATGCAACTTAAACTTTTTAATCACAAAAATAAAATAAAATAAAATAAAATTAATATATATAAATAGATAGATAGATAGATAGAAATGCATCTAACTACAAATTGAAGTACTAAAATGAACACAATTGAAATAAATCTCCATTTGAAATAATGCTGTAGTCAAATATAAATATTACTAAAATGCCACTGGTTTTATTGTATGATTTTAATGTGAATAATTGACAGCTTCTTAGGGCACTAACATTATCAATCACACTTATTTTTTGAAACGTTTATGATCATTGCAGCCCTAGATAATAGTTACTGTGTAACCCATTTCACCCAGCACTGCAGTCAGTCACTCAAGAGCACCTTGCCCGATGTGAAAACTCACAATTTGTAAACTCAAGCGTTTCTTTCCCTCTGTCCTGTCAGGGAACGCATCGACAATGAAATGGCTCAGGAGATTCAAGAACAACTGGTCCGGCAGGCTGAACAACAGAGGCAGCAGGAGGAGAAAGATGAGGTGAGGGCCATTCACAACATTCACACACTGGTGTTGGTTTAGCCACACCCACAGCCGTCACATGACATCATTGTTATTGTGTTGTAACACGCGCATTTTCTGTGCGTTGGTCATAAGAAAAGCATAAATGCATCCACACCCATGACTGTTACTACGCTCGTTTCTGCCACTCATTCTCTTAAACTCACGTTTATGTGGTTTCAACCAGGCCATCGCCCGCAAGCTGCAGGAGCGGGAGATGAAAGAGGAGAGAAAACGCCAAAAGCAGATGGAAACTACTAACTTTGATGAGTACTACGACGACAAAGGTGTGTAGACGCCCTCTGGTGGAAGGTTTGGAGAAGAGAATATGTGGGTTTGGATCCGTAAACACTTTTGACCGCTGGAAAATCTACAGTTTTCCACCGCCGTGAATTTGAAGTCGGAATTCACTGGATAACATGAAATAACACACACAAAATGCGTCTTTATTAGCTGCATACAAAAACGCTTCACAAGCAATGCAGTCTCAAAGGACTAACAAGTTATCATTCTGAGAATTGTTGTTATTGTGAATTAAAACTATCAAAACATTTTTAATTGAAATAAAGCTTCAATTAAAAAATTATATATTATATAATATATAAACATAAGGGCTATAGTTACTAAAACTACATACAATAAAAATAACAAAAGCATGTAACAAAATCACTAAAAAATGAAGTGAAATTAAATGAAACGTGCAAATATAAAAATTAAAAGCTAATTCAAAATACCAAAAATTATAATAGTAAATAAATAATCTTAAAATAAATCAAATCCTAGGTGAATTAAGTGTTGAATCTTGTTACTGAATTGCTAAATGAAATAAAGTTCTCAAATGACTAAAATCAAAATTAAAAATGAAAGCTAAATAGACATATTCAACAAAACCCCCAAAACTAATAAACATGACACAAGCACTTGACAAAATCACTAAAAAATTAATATAAATTAAATTAAACTGAATATTAAATTGCTAACTGAAATGGTTTAAGTTGAAGTTAGTTTAAAAATTTAATTAATTAAAAATTACATTTAAATAAATAAAATTAAATCAGATATTTAATTGCTAAGTGAAATAAAGTTGAAGATAAATGTCTCAAATTACTAAAACTAAAATAAAAATTTAAGCTATATAGACTAAATTTAACAAAAAATAGACAAAATTTAACAAAAAACCCAAAACTAATAAACATGACACACAAACACAACAAAAACCACCAAAAAATTAAATTAAATAAATATAATTAAATAATAAGTTTAAATTAAAACTTTTAAGTTTACTAAATTGTTATAACTCAAATTACTAAAACGAATTACTAAAACACAACAAAACACATAACAAAAATCACCAAGAAATTAAATTAAATAATTTAAATTAAAAATAGGTTGTTTACTAAACTATTGTAACTCAAATTACTAAAACTGAAAAAGTAAAAATTAAAGCTAACAAGACATTTAACAAAACCCCCAAAACTAATAAACATGACACAAACACAACAATATCACTAAAAAAATTGCATTAATTTAAAATCATTTAAAATAAACCAAATTAAATCAAATGTTAAATTGCTAACTGAAATAAAGTTGAAGTTAAATGTCTAGAATTACTAAAACTGAAATTAAAGTAAAACTTTCGGCTAAATAGACATATTTAACAAAATCCCCCAAATTAATAAACACACAACAGAATAACTAAAAACAAAAAGTAATTAATTTAAATTCAATTAAAATAAACCTAATTAAATCAAATATTAAATTGCTAACTGAAATGAAGGTAAAGTTCTCAAATAATTGATGTAATTAATTAAAAATTACGTTTAAAGAAAATTAATCAAATATTAAATTGCTAACTGAAGTTGAAATGTTAAGTTAAATGTCTCAAAACTGAAATTAAAATAAAAATTTAAGCTAAATAGATATATTTAACAAACGCCCTAAAACTAATAAACATGACAAAAACACAACAAAATCACAAAAATTACATTAAATTAATTTAAATCAAAATAAATCAAATTAAATTAATTTAAAATATTTAATTGCTAACTGAAATAATTTAAGTTGAAGTACTCAGATTACTAAAACTGAACTTAAAGAAAAAATGAAGGCTAAATAGACATATTTAACAAAGAACCCAAAACTTGTATAAATAAACGTGACAAACGCATAACAAAATCACAAAGAAAGTAATTAAATTAACATAAATTAAATATTAAATTGCTATCTAAAATAGTTTAAGTTGAAGTACTCAAATTACTAAAACTGAAATTAAAGTAAAAATTAAAGCTAAATAAACATTATTATATTTACTGAAGTGACAAAAACTGAAAATTAAAATAAAACTACACAGACATATATAGACAGACAATAATAATAATAATAATAACCCCACAAAAAGTAACTAAATTAAAAATAAATAAATATAATAATAATTATAACAAAATAATAGATATTCTGGGTAAATTAATAGCTGAATCGAGTACTGAATTAACATTAAATAACTGAAAATCAATAAAAATATAGCTTTTAATGGTTACAAAAATAGATTTTTGTAGCATTCAGAAATATGTAATGTATGTTAGAAAATGTTAGTTAAACATTAAAATATTAGAAGAAAAAAGTTTTTATTTTTATTTTTTCTTTGTATGTAGTTAGGACAATTTATGAATGGAGTTTTGACATTCCTGTGCAAATTTTGGCGCATTTGTGCTTTCCTGTTTATCTGTTTCTGAGGTAATTGCGCTTTAGGAAGCAATTACAGTAATTAACATACATTTCATGCATTTTAAGCCCTAAGCACTCCAGACACTTTTATCTGTGTGTTGTAAAGTTAAACAAAACGTCAACTTGACCGCATGTTAGTGTGCATCTAATGTTTGTTTAGTAAACATTAGGTAACTCTGGGAAAGTTTTCTTGCCTAACATCTAAAATAGCACCAGCAGACCATCTTGCGTTCGTAATGGGTTACCATTTAGCGACAAATGCTACAAAACTGGACGTACAAGTTGTTCATGTCAACACGGCATCTGTTAACTCCACCCGCCCTGCATGGCTGCCCTTGCGTGCCACAGTTTGCATTCAAACTGTTTACTTTCCTGGGTTATGTAATCATTCTCTCATGGCGTTGTTTGAATTTGTTTAGGGTCTCCTGCTGGTTAACTGGTTTTGTACCCAAAGGGTCTGTTTGCCCCATTAAACGCATTCAAATCCTTCATTTATAGGTGTTTAATGACGAGTTTGTTTCAACAAAACCCTGTAACCCTAAAGACTGAAACTTCAGCATGAAATGCATTGCTTCGTGTTGTTGATATTCTGTTTGTAAGGATGCTGGCATGATAAGCACAGATTAGCACCCGCCTACAGGGCACAACATAAAAGATTCAGTGTCTCAGGGAGTATCTTTAGCAATCTCTCTCCCTCTCAAACCGTGACAGCATAGCTAGGCTTCGTTATCATGCCAGAATGCAAAAAATTAGGCCTGGGCTGCGCTTCAGCCGGGATGTGTTGGGGAGAAGATCAGACATGTTTATCTGAATCTTTGATGCATAGTTGTAGGAGGGTTAACACATGACATGTCTAAAATCCTTGTTTTTTGGCATAAATCTGTATGAAAGTGCCTGCCGTACACACTAATTTAAGATTTGGTCGTGGGAAAAAAAGAGTTAAGGCCTTAAGATTGAGAAATCTGTGGAGATATTTTTTTATTTTTTTTTGGTTTGGTTTGGTTGTTTTGTAAAATAACAATCTCAGTCTCAACCCACATATTACTCTTATTAAGTTATGAATAAGGAAAATGCTGACTTTTCTAATGTACTAAACTGGAATTGCTGTAAACAGGGTTCAAAATTAACACTCGGCCAAATGCACTTTCCCTACAGTAGAGTACAACTTTTACACTACTTTTTTTAAACAACAAATTTAAGAGCAGGTCATATGGGTTTTCGAAAAATATCTTTATTGCAGTTTGTAACATAGCTGTCCTTCAATGTAAACAGTTTGCAAAGTTGTTAATTTAAAAAGTGTGTGATAAAGATATCGTCTCTTAAAATAGAGTCTACACTAAACCACTTTAATGAGTCGTCATATTTTCAAATTTTCGACTTGTTACCAATATACGTCACTTGGTAACACATTTGAATAATTCCGCCTGCCCGCAAAAAATACGAACAGTCTGACCCGCGCACAAACACTTACGCTAGTTAGAGCGTTTACATCCTCTCAAGAAGACGCTGTGTTCTGCGAAAGCTGTGAAAGCAAGTTTTGTTTTCGTTGCTGAAACATGATTTTTTTTCTATGATACCACAGCAATACAATTCGTACCACATATAAAGTTTAAATTTACCACTTAGAAACATCGGTATCATCCTCGGGCTCAAAATGATAAGGTAACGAATTGATAAGGTATAGCATTTTTGTTTACAAGTAACCCTTCGGAGAAAAAAATAATTAACATTTCCAACACACATTGTATACGGAAAGACCAATCACATCAGACTTGGCCATCTGACCAATCAGAGCAGAGTAGGCTTTTGGAAGGGAGGGGTTTACAGACCTTGAGCTCAGAACTGCATCGAACTAATTGTTTCGAAATCATTAAAAAAAAATCTAAAATTAAATATATATTCTGAGAAAATTACAATGTTTTCTGACCTTAGATGCATTTAGACCTGTTGTATGGGACTCCAATACAATATTAGGACACTTTAAAGTACCATATGACCTGCTCTTTAAAAGAATCGTTCACCCAAATATTAACGTTCTGTCATTAAGTACTCACCCTCATGTTGTTTCGAACATGTAAGGCCTTCGTTCATCTTGGGAACACAAATTAAGATATTTTTGATGAAGTCCGAGAACTTTCTGATCCTGTGTAGACCATAACGCAACTACAACGTTCAAGGCCTAGAAAGTAGTAAGAACATTGTTAAAATGGTCCATGTGGCATCAATGGTTCAAGCTTAATTTTATGAAGCTACAAGAATACTTTTCGTGCACAAAGAAAGCAAAAATAACAACTTCCTTCAACTGTTTCTGGTATTCACATGAACACACATTAAAGACTGATACAGACTAGAAGAAAAGTCGTTGTTGGACAAAAGGTCTTCTTGTAGCTTTGTAACGTTACAGTTGTACCATTGATGTCACTTGGACAATTTTAAAAATGTCCTTACTGCCTTCCAGGGCCTTGAATGTGTCAGTTGCGTTGCTGGGTCAGAAAGCTCTAGATTTCATCAAAAATGTCTTAATTTGTGTTTTTAAGATGAACAAAGGTCTTATGGCACATGTGTCAAGTTCCTGGAGGGCCACTGTCCTGCAGAGTTTAACTCCAACCAACTCCCAACACACCTACTTGGATGTTTTAAGCACTCCTAAAGACTTCGAATAGCTGGATCAGGTGTGTTAGGGTTGGAGTTAAACTCTGCAGGACAGTGGCCCTAAACTGAGTTACCCCCGTCCTATGGATTTCGAAACGCATGTGGGTAAATAATTGACCTTGACCTGGGCATGCATGGCCTTAGTTAATTTTGCACCCTGACTGTACCTTTTCATTTGAACAGCTTGGTACTACTTGTCAACAATAGCCTTATTGACCATTTTACTTCCTGCATTGTCCATAGTCAACTAACCCTTGTGTACTAACCTGGTTAAGTGTTGTTTTCCTCCTTGTTTTTGCACTCCACCTTTGCCTCACACTCACTTTCACACAGCTCCCCGATTTCCACCGGACCTGCGAGATGCGAACCCACTCTCCACCTCTCCAGGTTACAAAAAAGGGAAGAATCATGACTATGATCAAATGCTTTCCCCGTACAACTCTCCTGAGCCTGACAGAAAAAGATATCCTAATAGTCGTAGTCGATATCCAGAATATGAGCCTGCGGAGTTGGGCAGATCTAGGCATCCGGAGAGTTCAAGCAAGGGAAGGGTCCTAGAGTACTACTCACCTGAGCGACGACCAAAAGAGAGAAACAAACCTCTCGATCTCGATCACACAGAACCACGTAGAAGGAAGAAGCAAGATCAATGGGACGACCTGGAGCCAGTGGTGCGGCGTAAGGAGAAGCCTCCAAGGGATTACTCTGCCGGACGGGACAAGGTCTGGGACAAGGACAGGATCAGGGATCGAGAGCGTGAAAGGGATGGACGGAGACCCAAAGAAAGGTCGAGAGATCGAAACCGGACAAGAAGTCAAGATCAACTGTTTAGTGGAGAAGCCAAGCAGGTGGACAGGGGCAGGAACTTGGACCGGGAGATGGACCGAAATGGGTACGGACATGGTAGCGGAGACAGGCAAAGAGAACGGGGCAGAGATGGGAACAGAGGGAGGCACAAAAGCAGGGATAGAAGCAGAGAGCGAGAACTGGACGATTATGGTCTCGCCCCAACTAGAGGATGGTCCGAGGAAAGCCTGGAGTGGGAGGATCACAAGAACAGGCTGAGGCTTCCGTCAGGTCCTAATGAGGTTTTTGAGGAGCCGGTTCTCAGAGGTTCCTCAAATGAGGCCCGGTCCCCTGGTCATTCTCCCAGAGAGAGAGGTATGGACCGAGGTCCATGTGTTTGCGTGAAGCTGCTTGGACTTTGCAGTGCCATCTGGTGTTGGGGAGTGCTGTCAAGATTTCCTTTTTCCTATGCATTGGTGATTTGGGTTTCTTGTCTTGGTTTGATTGTGAACTTTCTAAAATGATTTCTGGAGAATCGTGTGCACTCAATCTCAACCTTTTTGATCATTCCTCCTTTATCCCAAACCAAAAATGGTTGCTTGGGTTCTGTGAGAATAGTTTAAGTGTCGTTCTTTGTGCTTTCAATGTGCACTGATGTCCTATGATGCCACCTGCAGGTCGGAAGGCACGAGGAGAATATGGCATGAAGGAGGCAACGCATGGACTGGCCAACTTAGACCTACAAGACCAGGAGCTCATAGACTTGGAGGTGGCACGCAAGCTACAGGAAGAAGAACTTAAGGTATCTTGAATCTCTGTGGTTGCGATTATTGGTGATTTGTAATCCCCAAATATAATCATGTCTTTTTATTTTATTTTTATTTATTTATTTTTTTTTTTACAGGCGAGTCAATTTGACAGACGAGCCGCTCAAGTTGCACAAGATGAGGTATGGCATAGTTTATTGCAGGGGTTCTCAACTCTGGCCCATGAGATCCATTTTCCTGCAGGGTTTAGCTCCAACCTTGATCAAACTCACCTGCCTGTAACTTTCTTGTATTGCTAAAGATCTTGATTGATTTATTCAGGTGTGCTTCATTTGGGTTGAAACTGAAATCTGGAGGAAGATGGATCTCGTGGGCCAGAGTTGAGAACCCCTGGTTTATTGTTTTTGTGCACTGTTAGGGGTGTTGCTACATCCAAATCGATCGCATTTTGTTTGTTTTACGATGTGTTTTGCAACTGTGTTTTAAGGAATTAGCACGACGGCTAATGGAGGAAGAGAAAAGGGAGTACAAGAGATCGAGAGACAAGGAGAAACAAGTGATTGAGAGAAGACGACCTGAGGTGGAATATAAGGTAAGCAACATCCATTCCAACTACACATAGTTCTGGTCCTGAGAGTCATTGGATCCTTGGTTAGTTTATATGTATTTAACTATATTTATTAAATAATTATTGTAAAAATAGATATTAACAAAAAATAGTGCTTGTAGTAGTTACGTTTTATTTACATTTGTGTGGATTTTTTTCCGTTTATGTGCTTTTTGTTTGTAGCTTTACTTTCGTTTTCTTTGTTTTGAGTTTGTTTGTTTTGCCATTTAACCAAACCTATCACCACTATTTAGGATTTAAAAAAAATTGTTTAAATACAGTTAAATAAAACAGTCTAAATACAGTTTTAAACATTTGTTTATTTTAGCAGTTGTTTATTTTTTAACAAACAAATATGTAAAATAAAAAAAAGATCAAATATAAAAATAATACATATTTAATAAATATATTTAAATAAGTACTATATAAATGTATAAATGTTTCTCAAAGTTTGCATACTCTTGATTTTTACTACTGTGTTGTTACCTGAATGATGCACAGCTGTTTTTTTTTTTTTTGTTTAGTGATAGTTGTTCATGAGTTTGTCCTGAACAGTTAAACTGCTTGATATTCTTTAGAAAAATCATTTAGGTCGTGCACATTCTTTGGTTTTTCAGCATTTTTATGTATTTGAATTCTTTCCAACAATGACTGTATGATTTTGAGATCCATCTTTTCACACCGAGGACAACTGAGGGACTCCTATGCAACTATTACAGAAGGTTTAAACTCTCACTGATGCTCCAGAAGAAAAAAAGAAAAGAAAAACAATGCATTAAGAGCTGGTGAGGGTGAAAACTTTTGAACAGAAATTCCTTCTGAAGCATCAGTGAGTGTTTGAATCTTCTGTAATAGTTGCATATGAGGCCCTCAGTTGTCCTCAGTGTGAAAAGATGGATCTCAAAATCATACAGTCTTTAACGGAAAGGGTTCAAATACACAAAAATGCTGAAAAAACACAGAATTTGTGGAAACCTGGAGGATTTTTCTGAAGAACAGTGGGCAGTTTAACTGTTGAGGACAAATGAGGGACTCATGAACAACTATCACTAAACAAAAAAACACAGCTGTGGATCATTCAGGTAACAACACAGTATTAAAAATCAAGCGTATGCAAGCGTATGTTTGTAACTTTTGAATGGTGTCATTTTTATTATTATTTAATTTCAACTATATAAACATCTTTTATGTGGAATATTTTATTCAGGTCAGTACTAAACAAACAATAACATGCGTTTTGTATGATCCCTTTTATTTTGTTAAAATATTAACATTTTGCAGATTCTGCAAGGTGTATGAAAACTTTTGACCTCAACTGTGTGTATATATATATATATATATATAAACGCCTACATATTGCTACAGTGAGATTTGAGTCAGGGAGAGAACTATTAATGTAAAGTTCATAAAGAGGGTTAAACGTACAATATATTACTTGCTGATGCTGCTGAAACCCACGTTATTCCATGTGGGCCTGGTGACGTTGCCCCTGTCGACACTACCAACACTTTCTCTTCCTTTCTGTCTCGTTAGCAAGTGCAAGAAGAAGTAGTACGACCCCGAACGCGAGAAGAGCCACGCACCAGAGAGGACGAGTACCTAAGAGCACGCAACCACAAACCTGCCAGGTACCACATCTCCAACTCATGAACACACTCAAACTGTCCGAAATCCTACTGGAGTTTCACGTTCCTCTCGGTTCTTCTCTCCAGGCCTCCTCCTCCCACACAGCACTACGAGAACATAAACCAGACCTACATGTATGCGGACAGCCCGTACTCCCCTCGTCCTCCATCAAGACCAGAGGCGTACAAAGGTTCATATCAGACAAAACGAGGTATCGCTCTTCAAATTCGAACTGAATTTAACATTGTCTCCTTTTCTTTTAGGTGCCCCCTACAGACCGTGACCATAAGCCTCCACTGCTGTCCAATCATGAGTCCGTCTGGCCCTTTATTTTGCGAATCAACGGAGAAAGCGATTCAGAAATACTTTGAGGCTTTCGGCAGAAGCTACTGACACTTTATTTTATTTTTCCCTCTTCAAGTTTCTCAGTTCATCTCATCAGATGAGCCAACGTCGTCTCTTCGTGTCATGAAAGAGTCTTTTACCCTGGAGCTATGAACTACTGGGCAACAGGGGCTTTTCCTGTTTGCTTCTCATGTTTTTGTCTTATTGTGGATGACTGGACAGGAAGGGATCTACTGCACAGCTCTTTCGAATATCCCTTTTCTCTCGCCATCTATAATGAAGCTTTGTCTTGATTCCATGTTGCAGCTGTTTTCCATTTTGTCAGTTTTTATTTAACGGAAAACATGCTTGAATTTATATACAGCACTGGTTTGTGCTATATATTTATTGATTTATTTTGAGAGGATATATTTTATTTTATTCGTATTTTGATTGTTTTACCCTTTCCCCGTTCGATCTGAAGAGACTGTTAGCGTGAACCAGGAGCGATCTGGTTTCCACATCTCAACGTCTTAAGAAGCAGGTTCAGTCTTCAAACCAATCAGATATCAAGGTGAGGTTGTCAGTGCTTCTTCATTTTGCCTTCATATCATTCATGAGAGACTTTTTACTCACACTGCAGGTTGTTAGGGTGATATTTTACCCTTCCACCTGCAGTGTTCGTAGCGATTCTCTCCTCTTCTTCGTAGGTGCTATAGGACCTACTAATAATAATATGCTCCAGTGTTCAAGTGCATGCTGGCTGAATGTGAACTCTATGGGGTCTATATGAATCTTTTCAAAATAATGGCCGCAGACACATCTCTACTTCTCATTTTTTATTTTTATATATTTTTATGTTTATTTATAATTCAGTACAAATGCAGAACACGAGTTTTAAGGCATGTAGTAGCATTGCTGTTGGCACCGATGTAAACAGTCTTCGTGCTTGCATCATCATATGCAATTCATGCTAATATATCAGTGTTTGGATTCGCAGTGCTTTGCATTTGGTGGCAAACTTACTTTGAGCAGGGACATAAAATCTGACCAGCAAACAGATCAAGGCAGCAAACAAGTGACTCTGGCGTTCATCTGGCACTTTCTATGAACCGAGTACAAAATTGGGCCTCAAACTCTTGGGGGGTGGTTATGTAAAATGTAAAAATGTTATTTTTGTTGCTTTGTTTTGTTTTGTTTTTGTTTTTTTCCATCAAAGGGTGATTGAAAATCAGTGGATAACCTTCAAACCTTTTTTTTGCTTTGAACTTTTGTTTAGAACATGTCTAAAACAACATTTAAAAACTGAATTTGTACAACTTTTATGTTTTGTTTTCCAGCAAAGTGGAAAATGTCAATAATCCTCAGAAAAGTTCTTTTCCTTGTTTTGTTATTTTGCTTTGTTTTTTGTTATTCATTGCTTTTTGCTTTTCTTTACTTTTTGTTTTGAACTTTCTTCTTTGAACTTGTCCATCAAAATTTAAAAACTTTATTATTCATTATTATTTAAATTTTTTTTTTTTTTTTTGGCAAAGGGCCAAATTAAGTGGATAACCTTCAGAAAAGTTTCGTTGTTGTTTTTTGCTTCTTTTTTTAACTCATTGCTTTTCTTTGCCATTTTTTTCTTGCTTTGAACTTTTAGAACTTGTCTAAATCAAAATTAAAAACCTAATTTGTCTTTTTTTGATTCGCTTTTTGTTTTTTTTGTTACTCATTGCTTTTTTTGGCTTTGAACTTTCTTCCTTGAACATGTCTGAATCAAAGTTTACAAACGTACATTGTCAGATTTGTATTTTGTTTTGTTTTCCAGCAAAGCATCAGTAAAAAAAAAATATTGTTTTCTTTATTTTTCTTTTTACTTTGCTTTTTTTTTTTTTTAAACATTGCTTTTCTTTGCTTTTATTTGTTTTCCCTTTTTTTTTGTTTTTTTTTGTTTTTTTTTGCTTTGAACTTTGTTTAGAACTTGTCTGAATTTGTCAAAACTTGAACTTGTCTGAACTTGTCAATTTAAATCAGTTTTATTATTATTTATTTATTTTTCAGTGACCTTCAGAAAAGTTTTTTTCTTTTGTTTGTTTGTTCTTCTGCCCCTTTTTTGTTGTTGTTTTTTTTTTGGTATTCATTGCTTTTCTTTTCTTTTTTCCTTTGAACTTTTAGAACTAGTCTGAATCAAATTTAAAACCTGCATTTTCCAACATTTATTTATTTGCAACTGTTTATTTCTTACGTAGCACATAAAATAAACTGATCACAAATTTTACAAATGTCTAAACTAAAAATACAAAAACAACAAAAAAAGTTTTTTCTCCATTGCATTTCTTTGCTTTTTATTTTGTTTTATTTTTTTCATGGCTCTGCTCTGCTTTTTGTTTATTTTTTTGTTTGTGTACGTTTTTGTTTTATATTGCAGTTTAAGCAAATATGTCGCCATAATGTAGGACTTGTAATGCAACACAATTTTTTTATGGCAATTATTTCTAGGAAAATGAAGAAAAAAAAAACATTGCACAGTTTGCCTAAATTAATCTGTAATTCATTTGGTGCTCACTAGTTTGGGACCAAATACCAATTACTTTTTTAGTAATTAAAATAGATTTAACAGTATTATGACACTTTTGTGTGATATTCTAAATAATACATTTTTAATACTAGCTATGTATAAAAAAAAAATATCTAGCATGTCTAATAGTTTCCTCTTAAGAACTTGGGACATTTATTGAACTTTTGCATTTATTGCTTAAAAAAGGCCAATTTTGTACCCTATTTATGGAAAGTGCCATATGCACATCACTCTTTCAGGGCATTTTTATTTCCTTACTGATCAGTCGTCGCTTACATTCCATATTTCTGTCAAAATGCATTACATTCCACTCTGCTTTTGGGAATGGGAATATGATTGTGCGGGCTACATGTAGCATCCTGTACAGATACAACTAAAGACAGCAGCTACTTTTGTATCGCATTAGTGCCTCTATAAGACCAGTGTTCGCTCGCTAGTGCTGAACGCTCCCATCTTACGCTCTCGAGAATGACAATATGCTAGTTTGTGTCGGTGCATTCCAATGAAAGGCATGGCCTGAAATGCGTCCAATAAACTTTTAGGGGAAAATATCTTCTGTTGCCATGCTGCTACGCTTAAAAGGTGATTTGAGAACATTTTCTTGTGGAATTATATTACTGAATCAGTTTCGAATCACTGTGTGTGTGTTTTAGTGATGAATGTGCATATATATCTCTCTTTCAGTGCTGTGTCAATCTAGCGCATATCATGGTGCATTTCGCAGTGCACTGTAGTATTTGAAAAGAAAAATGTACGTTACAATTCTGATACTAATTGGCTGGATGGGTTTTGTGCCAAATGTCATTCAACATTCAGGGATTTTAAAAAAAAAAGTATTGCTGGAAAACTGTCAATATCTGATGGTCATATGATCTGGGGAAAACAGCTGGTTTACAAATGATTTGCCTAAGGCTGTAATAAACAAACTGAACATTTAGCACCTGATATGCCGTTGTAAATGTGTGTATGTGTGTGACAGAGCGACAGACTTGAGCATTTTTCACTCAACGTACGAAGATGACGTCCATGCCAGTTTGTTTTACAATCAGCTGCTGCTGGAAACGTTTTGTGACCGGCAAAAGTGTTTGTATCTTGCACATTCTCATAGCTTCCACTGGCCAACTGTAAATACCAAATAAAATGACTTTTAAAGGGTGTGTTTGTGTCAATGGAGTGTGTGTTTGTAATCCAGTGCATCTGATTCCACAACAACAATCCTGACAGAAGGTCTTGTCTGTCTATTCAGTAAGTATTTTATTATTTTTCTTTATTTAGGATCAGTATCGTAACATATATATATATATATATATATATACACACATCTACCTTATTTTTCAAGAAGCAAGCCATTTTCTGTGAATGTGCGAGACTTCCGGTTCATTAGCCGCTGTACGAAAAAACACGTTACGAACAAGTGCAGTAAACAGTAAAACTTTACACTACAAACCAGTGTGTTCATAATTAAGATAATACATTAAAATAATATGGTATGACACACCAATTTGCAATATCAAGCAGCAAAACGAGCTGTTTTGTACAGCTAAAATAGCCGGAAGCAATGACACGGAAGCCGGATCCATTAAATTTAGAGTTGCCGGAATTGGGCTACTAACACCGTAGCCGCGGGTTGAAGTGACCGCAATAATGTAATATTTAGCCCCTGGGATGCGAATTTTGCCGGGGGAACTCCGCCAATAAACCTGTATTTTACCCCCTGGAGTGTGAGTTTTAACAGGGGACCCCCTCAAAACGCGATTGGGCTACTTTTGGACTAGTTTTGAGTAGCTGGGCAGGTTCTGTTGTGAAAACCTAGCGAGCCTGATTACATTTTCAAATGGCTGCACCGGCTCTTACCATAGATATATACAGCTAGTTTGTATACACTGCAACTAGTTATACGCATGTATGAATAGCGTTATATCTTCGGTAGGTTTCAGAAAATGCTTTTGCTAAACTAACACAAGACGACGCTGTTAGCAAGGCGTTTAAAAACCATATTGAGGTAATGCATATTAAAAACACAAACCAACACATTCTTACCTGTTAAAGTTTATTCAGTTTCATCAGGAATTAAAATTCAGGCGGATTTTCCAAACAAACGCTGCACAATGTTGTTGGATCTTGATGAAACTCATTAAGTTTTATTGTGAGTGACGACATAAAAGTTCAAAGATGGCGGACACGTCAACGTATCTGGAGCTGTCGAATGTGACAAGAAAAATAAGGTAGGTAATATTGTTAAATATGTTTAGTATATAGTATTTATTTTCTTTTTATTTGTTTTTTTGCTTTGTTTTGTTGTGAACATCTTAAAGACGTCTAATAGACGTCTATTTGACATTTAATAGGAAACGTCCTATAGACGTATTGCAGATGAGCAAACTCTCTAAAAAAAAAAAATGTCTTCCAGATGTAAATGCAGACATCAAATAGACGTCTCTAAGATGTACTTGTGCTGTCAGAGATATGTCAAACTTAAAAACATTAGACAACCGGAAGACAGAATAAACGCAGCCCTAAAAAGGGGGGCTACATAATTTAAAAACTGTTTGAATTTTAGCAATTGTTTATTTTTGACAAATACATTAAATAAACTACTTAAACATTTAAAATAGATGAAAAACTAAAAAATATAGAAGATAAATGTTGCTATTGTTGTAAACGTTGCAATCTATCATTTGGGTGGAGCTAGCAAGTTTGGGACCTTTTTTTTTTTAGTAAAGTGGAGGATCAGGATTCACTTTCATTTTATTGTTATGGAACAAAACAGAACATGAAATGATACATGAAGAACATGAAGGCCTCGTTACTCAATTTATTTTAAATATTTTTTGTAAAATAATGGTTATTTATGTACTTATTTATCATTCAGGGTGTAACAGTGGTTACACGTTCTGTAAATCAAAACCAATAGAGCACACGAAACCATCATGAATATACAGCTTACATTCACAAAGATACTTTTTAAACTAGAATTCTTTTCTCAATATTTTTTCTTTATTTATCATTGACCCTTAATTCAATAAAACATCTAAAAACATCAAATAAATAAATAAATAAAATGGAAACTTAAAAAGTTATATAAATGATGAAATGCAATCTGGTGTGTTTATTTTCTGCATAAAGGCCTCAGTTAAAAAATGAATGAGGAAGTCTAAATGCCAAACAGCCACCTCTCCTGGGCAGGTTCACCAACATGCCAAAGATTTTCACGGTTATTTGCAAGTTGAAACGCTGCCGCTCCTCACATGTGACAGACTGGCTCTCCTGTGCTTCTGCCTCACTTTTCTTGACGCTCTACTGCCATCCAGCGGTAACCAAAAAGATTTCTTGTATATACATGTGCCGTACATTACTGTACTACAGCGTTTTCTTAGGATTGTGAATATGAATCAAGCCACTCCGTGGTAAGAAGGTGAATATCTGCAGCGCCCACTACTAGAAACAATGACTGAAATCCTGTTGTTCATCTCAGCCACGATTCCTAGCAATGTGCACTACAGGTCAGAAACTCCAGGTTTAATGCTACATCTGAAATAAAACAGGGGTATATTTTTGAAATTTCATCCATATGTGCACTTTAATAGAGCATGATAGCTTCAAAAGGAAATGATCTTTGAGCATTAGTGCTTAATATTAAATTTCAAGCAGTGTGAGGTCCAATGATTCAACAATATTTCGGTTTTATTTTATTTAAACACTTCTTTCAATCTTATTTCAGAATGTTCCCAATTTGTGTATAATATTCATGCTGTTTTTATTACATAATTTAAAATATTTGTACTGTAAAAATCGGTTTATCACAGTCAAAATTCAACAAATGCAGTGAAATGCAACAAATCTAATGATTAAAATGTAAAATAATAATTTATTGATCAATACTATTCTTTAAACACAATAGTTGTATATTCAAATGCTTTCGATATTAAATGTATAACCATTAGAATTGTCATTTTAAATTGCTAAACATGCTATTTACAGTACCCTATTAAACTATAGTAGTATTACTATATAAAATAGTATTTAAAAATGTATTTAAAGTATTATGGACGCCTTTCTGAGTCTGTTTTCTTTAGTACCGTTTTTATTATTTATTGTTATTTTTTAAAAATCTGATTTAGCGGTAAAAACGCTGTTAACTATATTTTCCTCCATTGTTGTTCTGGGATTCTGTCCTAAACTATTATATCTAGTGAGGGCCACACGAATCTATATACATATATTTAAACGTCATTAAGACAGTCAACACACAGCAGCGTTTTTAAAAGTTGAACTTGACGCGCCATCTTAAAACGCACCGTGAGACGCGACGCAACTACCAAAGATCTGAGAGACGAACATGTGTGTAAAAAAACCACGAATGAGCGAAAGAAAACGCCATACGTTAACGCCAAGGCTCTGTGTAATCAACTGTAAGTGCTCATTTTTATCGTATTTAATACCACACTCAACTGTACGTCACTAAAAGTGTCTGTCAGTTACGCAAACTGCTCCCCTCAGAAATGACAGTTGCTTACCTGAGAGAAACGCAGCAGCAGCAGCAGCAGCAGCAACGGTCCAAGCGCTCGCCTCGTGTCGAAACAGGGATATTTACACACCCAATACTCAACGCAACCTCCAAAGAGTTTTAAACCGTCCACCTCGACACTTTCTCCTCCGTGAGTGTAAAGTGGCAGCGTTTAGGTGTGTCGACGCGCAGGTGTGAATGTAGCACTATAGGCTTTGCTTTAATTCTCGTCATTTACCCTATTCGGGCCGATGAGCCTGCGGCACATCTTCAGGAAAAACCGGTACAGGTGGTCACATGAGGGTGTGTCGAGTCAGTGCTAATTAAACTCAAACAGGTTGGATATGCGTGTAAAAACTTATTCTGTTGAATAAAAAAAATACAGATCGGACTACTTGAAAAATAAATCCACCATGTTGGTTATTTTGCTTTTTGCAGAGAGGGAAACTGGAGTCTTGAAACTCGAGTCGAACTGGAGTCCCACTTAAAGCTAAAGTGTGTGTTTTTCGACGTTAAAATTATCTTTTTCTCTTATTTTAATATGCAAAGGGAAGTATAAATGAGACATTTGTGGGTTAATGTTCCCAGAAAGCATAACATCTGTGATGCACTTGCTCTGTTATTTATATAGTAGGGCCTACAAGGTGCCTGAGAGTAAACTACTGCAGTACAAGTAATGCTTCCTCACAAAAATCCCTCATTTTCACTCCATTATCTGTTATACCTGTGATTGATAAAGAGAGCAAGCCACATGCATTCCCATAGTTTTGTGTCGTTGGGCCTCAGGCTGTGTTTACAGGAATGATATCTGACAGGTTTGAGAGCGGCAGTCCTGCAGGGCACATGCTGGGAGTTTTGACATAAAAGCGTAACTGATGATTGAGGGTTTAGCCGGTTACACTTTTATAATGTCTTTTAGTTTTTAAAAAATCATCAGTAAGAAACATTATTGTGATACATAGTGAATTTATGTAAATTGGGGAAATTTTGTAATTGAAGCGACTGGGAAAAACTGGCCGAATTATCCTGAATTCACCCTGTGTTTGATAGAAAGGTCTAATGATTCAACTGATGAACAATATTGTATTTAAAAATGCATCAGCACAGAAGAAGATATTTAGTAACCAAACAGCTGATGGTAACCACTGGGAAAAAAAACAAACTGTGGAAGTTAATGGCTACCATCAACTGTTTGGTTTATTTTCTTTAAAATATCTTTGTTTGCACTTAACGGAAGAAAAAAAACGCATATAGGTTTGGAACAAGTGGAAGGTGAGTAAATGAAGACAATTTTCATTTCTGGGTGAGCTATAAACTATTCGCTTTACACAGAAATAATAATTTGCTTTCCAGTCAAACAGTCTACAGAAGGACCACAAGATGGCACTAGATTCTGTCATTGTAATATGCACTATTAATTATTTTTTAAAGAACCTTTCAGATTTTACTTGAATGGGATTTTAAACAGGATGAAGCCAAACTAAAAAGTATGTATTAGTACAGTCATCATTTTAGGTACTGGAATACATTTCTGTGCAAGAGCCAAAGCATACAGTACACCGCACTGGTGTTTCTAGCATGTTTTGTTTCTTTCAGTTTCTTTCAACTAAGTATTTACCTCTAAGTTTGAACAAAAATAAGTTTCTTTTCACAATATATACTGACATGTATTCGTAATCTTTCACTGAGTTTAAATGAATTTCCAAAGATATGGAAATCTTCATTTGTTATTCCATTGTTAAAAGTAGGAGATCCTTCCGATATGAATAACTATAGGCTGATGTCTTAACATTGTATTCAAATCTCTCATTAGTGAGCAGACTTCATGTGTTATGGAACATGATATTTTATCACACAATCAGTCATGTTTTAGGAAACAACACACCACAACTACAGCTGCAACAAGGGTTTTAAATGCATTATAATGCTTAAATTTAAAAATAAAAATCTTAAATGAAAATAAAATCAAATTAAAAAATATAAAATATAAAAATTAAAAAGTTTAATAAAGATCTTAAAAATAAATTGTTTTATGAATAGGGTATTAAAGCAATAAGCCCCAAGAAGCTGTGGTTTACAGTGAATTTACCCCGCAAAGCGGAGTGCCTTAAACCACCATAGCTGTTATAAATTCACTGTAAGCCACTGATTCATGGCGCTTATTGCTTTTATAAAACGGTTATTCCAAATATGTAGTAAGGTTTCACAAAATAAAACAGAGCAAATAAAGTGTAATGATATTAATAAAAACATTATTCTTCCACCAAACAATGTAGTTCCTCAGAAACTGTTGTGTTTGCAACAAAGTGGTTGCCAAGCAACACTCAGAAGTAAACAAAGGTGTATGTTTGTAGAGTAATTCACAACAAGGACCAGAATTATCTGTTTTATAAATTATATTTTATAACTCTTATTTTTCCTGTAAGAGCAAGCGTGGCCATTTGTAAATTTTATGGGTCTGCCTTCCGGTCTCATACATGTCCAGCTGTTTTTAGCTGTACAAAACAGCTCATTTTGCTGCTTGATATTGCAAATTGGTTGTTTATTACCATATTATTTTAATGTATTATTTTAATTATGAACACACTGGTTTGTAGTACAAACAGTTTTCCCGTTTACCGCACGTTGTTATTCTTCTCATTATTTCCCCATATCGGATAACGGACCTTACGTCCACATTAAAGAATAAGGTGGATAGGGTTTTTGGCTCTGGATAAAAGTCATTACTGTGTATCACTTTTTATTGACCTGGTGAAGGCATTCAACACTGTTGACTTCAGTATACTAAAAAACTGAAACTAATAGGATTGTCAAATGACATAACCTCTTGGATTGAAAGCTACTTAAAGGAGCTTGTTTTGGAGACTTCCAAAACAAAGATTCACATATAATGAACTCACCCCATTGTCATCCAAGATGTTCAAGTCTTTCTTTCTTCAGTCATAAAGAACTTGTTTTTTGAGGAAAACATCTCAGCATTTTTCTCCATGTAATGGACTCATATGGTGCCCCGAATTTAAACTTCCAAAAAGCAGTTTAAATGCGGCTTAAACGATCCCAATGTGGCTGTAAAGGAAGAAGGGTCTTGTCTAGTGAAACAGTCGGTTATTTTCATTAAAAAAAAAATACAATTTAAATATTTTTTATTCTCAAATGCTTGTCTTGCCTTGCTCTCGTTGAACTCTGTGCATTCTGGTTCAAGACAGTTAGGGCATGTTGAAAAACTCCCATCGTATTTTCTCCCTTAACTTCAAATATAATTTCAAAATCATCCATTGCTGCAGAAGTACTGACCTAGTCTTTGCAAAGTAAACACGCAAAGAAGATCAAACACCCTTAACAAAAAAGGTAAAACAGCGATATAGGATGATTTTGAAGTTGAAAGAGAACATGAGATGGGAGTTTCTTGACATACTCTAACTGTCATGAACCGGAACAAAAACAGTTTAGGCAGAATAAGACAAGAAGAGCATTTGACATTAAAAAGTATACAAATTTAGTATATTATTAGTATATTATTTTTATGAAACTAACCGATCGTTACGCTAGCAAAGACCCTTCTTTCTCGGCTGGGATCATTTATAACTGCATTTGGGATCGTTTGAAGCCGCATTTAAACTGACTTTTGAAAGTTCAAAATCGGGGCACCATATCAGTCCATTATATGAAAAAAAATCCTAAAATGTTTTCCTCAAAAAACATAATTTCTTTACGACTGAAGAAAGAAAGACATTAACATCTTGGATGACAACAGGGTGAGTAAATTATATATGAATCTTTGTATTGGAAGTGGACTTCTCCTTTAAGCCGGACTCACACTACAGGATTTTTAGCCTGATTTTACATAACATATGTAAACATTAGTTGATGAAATGAAGGGTAAGATCACGTGTGGCGCTCCCTCTGGCATGGTAATCTTGATAATATCTTGTAGTGTGTGATGATGATTTTCAAATCTTGTAGTTGAGCATGTTTAAGATTATAAGAAAGATAATCTGCAAAGATTCTCCTTATGTGTGCACTGCAACCAGATTTCATAATCGGTTTCATAATCACAATGGGCCTCATTCATGAAACTTGTGTAAATATACGAGTAAATTCTGAGGAATCTGTGCATAAAACAGACCTTCCTGAAAACTCTCCTCCGGATTGGCTCCAATATATTGCATAAATGCAAAAAAGACTAATAGGCCATATGCCTAACAATAAATATTCAATAACGTGTGTCCACCAAAGAGTTTTTAGCCAGCTAAAAAAAATGTCAGGCACTTTTCTTGAAACAAGCAGCTGGTGGCGCTTAAACGCTTTGGTGGCAGAGCATTTTTCCAGTTGAGATGATTTAGTTGCTATGATTTGGAATAATCACGGTGGCAAAGTATTATTCATTTTTAAGAATTTTACTGAATATAAAAAAGCAGTAAGCAGTAATATTGACTTCTCCATTGTTGTAAATAGTCGTTGTACAAGTAGTATGGTTGGTCGGTATTTGTCCCGCCCCTCCTCTGTTGACAGTTTGGTCGATAGCGACAGTGATGAGCGCTGCGTTTTACAGTTATCAACTCAACTGTAAAAAAAAAAAATTCAAAAAGAGGGCAAGGGCAATGAATGTGTCATTTTTATGAGAGTGCATTAAAATACAGTGTCATCATTTTGCCAAAATGAACAGAACATTTTAAGCACCATTTACATGTGGTATGGAGCAGGTGTAATTTTTTTTTTCCGAAACAGCTAACATTTTGAAAATACGAACATTTTCATGAATTCAAAAGTTTACGTCAAAACGGCTTTACTAATAATTTACACAAAAATTAGTTCTGCTATGAATGAGGCCCAATGTGTGCAAATATAAGGCCATTCATCTGCACCATTGCAGAGTATGAGGGGTGTTCCACAGGTCTCTGTTTTGGGGCCTCCACTTTTTTTATTTACATTAATAATGTTGATTTTACTATTAATAAGGTTAATTTTTATTTTATGCTGATGACACTGATTTATTATAGTGCACCTAACTTACAAGCAAAAAAAAAAAAGCTTTTAAGGTGTTTTACAAAAATACACATCTAACAATAAATTAAAAAATGCATTGTAGAATATTTTCCAGTTTATGGTAATGGGACCTTCACATAAAAATAAAGCTGAATTCTGATTCTAAAAAAACAACCCTGCGACATAACATCCTTGCAGATAAAGAAAGAAATAGAGTTGGGTAGTAACTGATCGCATGTAATCGGGATTACGTAATCTGATTCCAAAAATGAAGTACTTGTAATTAGATTAAATTACATTTTAAAATACCCGTGATCAGACTAGAGTTACTTTTTTATGGATTACATGATTACATATTGTTTATACAACAGCAATAAATTATTCAGAATTCATTGATTCTCACTAATTCCTCATTTTTCATCTTTTAAATGTTGCTTTCTAAAATAGCCTACTGCTTATATACATTCACAAAGTCTTCAGGTTTTGTGGACATTCATACAAAGATCAGTCATTAGTCATGTGGCGACACAGCATTTGACCACTGGATTTACAAAAATCTTTTCCAGTTTAAGAAGTGTTTTAACATTGCATCAACTGCTTTGTTTTTTATTTGAATAATCACTCTGTAGGTTATTTAACCATGTATTTCTATGTCTATGGAAGGCTTTTGTCTTTCAAACACATTAAAATGCACAAATTCACAAACTTGTTTTTGTCATTTAAACCTCTTTTACCTAATATATTTACTTGAAGAACCCCTGAGATTTTAAAGATAAATATTTTAATAATGAAGTATCACATTTGCATGTTCATTGGTTCTCTGATGCTGGTTATATTCACATGACATGCAGGTAAACAAATATACACTATATTGCCAAAAGTATTCGCTCACCCATCCAAATAATTGGAATCAGGTGTTCCAATCACTTCCATGGCCACAGGTGTATAAAATCAAGCACCTAGGCATGCAGACTGTTTTTACAAACATTTGTGAAAGAATGGGTCGCTCTCAGGAGCTCAGTGAATTCCAGCGTAGAACTGTGATAGGATGCCACTTGTGCAACAAGTCCAGTCGTGAAATTTCCTCGCTCCTAAATATTCCACAGTCAACTGTCAGCTGTATTATAAGAACGTGGAAGCGTTTTGGAACGACAGCAACTCAGCCACGAAGTGGTAGGCCACGTAACTGACGGAGCAGGGTCAGCGGATGCTGAGGCACATAGTGCGAAGAGGTCGCCAACTTTCTGCAGAGTCAATCGCTACAGACCTCCAAACTTCATGTGGCCTTCAGATTAGCTCAAGAACAGTGCACACAGAGCTTCATGGAATGGGTTTCCATGGCCGAGCAGCTGTATCCAAGCCATACATCACCAAGTGCAATGCAAAGCGTCGGATGCAGTGGTGTAAAGCACACCGCCACTGGACTCTAGAGCAGTGGAGACGCGTTCTCTGGAGTGATGAATCGCGCTTCTCCATCTGGCAATCTGATGGATGAGTCTGGGTTTGGCGATTGCCCGGAGAACAGTACTTGTCTGACTGCATTGTGCCAAGTTTGGTGGAGGGGGGTTTATGGTGTGGGGTTGTTTTTCAGGAGCTGGGCTTGGCCCCTTAGTTCCAGTGAAAGGAACTCTGAATGCTTCAGCATACCAAGACATTTTGGACAATTCCGTGCTCCTAACTTTGTGGGAACAGTTTGGAGCTGGCCCCTTCCTCTTCCAACATGACTGTGCACAAAGCAAGGTCCATAAAGACATGGATGACAGAGTCTGGTGTGGATGAACTTGACTGGCCTGCACAGAGTCCTGACCTCAACCCGACAGAACACCTTTGGGATGAATTAGAGCGGAGACTGAGAGCCAGGCCTTCTCGTCCAACATCAGTGTGTGACCTCACAAATGCGCTTCTGGAAGAATGGTCAAAAATTCCCATAAACACACTCCTAAACCTTGTGGACAGCCTTCCCAGAAGAGTTGAAGCTGTTATAGCTGCAAAGGGTGGACCGATGTCATATCGAACCCTATGGATTAGGAATGGGATGTCATATGCGAGTCAAGGCAGGTGAGCAAATACTTTTGGCAATATAGTGTATATATATATTTTTATTGATTTTTAAAATAACAAGTTAAATGAATTTTTTGTTTTTTAGTAAATTCATAAACCCCCTGCATTTCCTTTACAAACACCAGTTTGGGAAACCTCGACCCAGTGTAATAACAACAAATGGAATATATATTCTTAATTTCTTGTATTTTTGTGTCAATATGGTGCAGTATTACCCTATTTAAATTAATGTGTTTAAAAAGTAATCCAAAAGTAGTCAGATTACATTACCGAAAATGTGTAATGTAATGGATTACATTACTACAACTTTGGTGTAATTTGGAATCAGTAACAGATTAGAATTTGTCAGTAATCTACCAAGCTCTGGGTATAATTAAGTGAAAGAAGTATCTTATGCTCACCAAAGCTGTATTTCTTTGAGAAGCACAGTACAAAAAAGTGAAATACTTTTAGAATTTAAAATAGCTGTTTTCCATTTAAATCTATTTTAAAATGTAATTTATTCTTGTGATGCAAAGCTGAATTTTTAGCATCATTACACCAGTCTTCAGAGTCACATGATCCTTTAGAAATCAGAAATTACTACCATTTAAAGCTTTGGGGTATATTAAAAAAAAAAAAAAAAAAGCCTTGAAATAAAATAAACAATACATTTTTTTCAACAGTAGTATTAGTCACTGTTATTATTAGCGGATGACATGAACTTCACAAACTTCCCGACATAGTAGCATCCATCCACCCACCCACTCATTTGTTTCCTGTTACAATCACAACCCAAAAAGAGGAGGAAACATGATTATGAATGAAAACGATACATTTATCTTTTGGATTTGTCTGTGAGTAAATAGGTGTGAAACAAACTGTAAGACACATCATGATCATGATGCATTTATCATCAGAAGGAATCTGCTGATTTATGCGGTTCACATCATTTCACATGAAACATTACTCATCTCTTTCCCCATCAATGTTGGTACATCAACATAAAAATACAACAGTTTACATAAAGAATTCTTTTATCCATATTTACTTATTTTGAGGGAAATAAACCAGCAACCTTCTTCCAACCCAAAACTTCAACCGCTATTTCACACCTATAACTAGAAGAGTTCAAGCTAGATTTTTCCACACTAAACCGGCTGCTTTCAAGAAAATCTGACCCAATGTCCTGTCAGGATGGTTGATTCACACCTACTCTCTCGATTATAAATAGCAGCCCAGATTTCTCAGTTTGCATTAGAGTACAGTGGACACGTCGCCTGAAAACTACATTTGTCTTCTAATTCATCCATGGCTCTTCAGCTTGTTGGTTATATTCTGTCCATTGTTGGATTGTGTGGCCTTATCATAGGCACATTTACCAATGAATGGAAAACCCTTGGTCACGAAAATGACAAGAGTGTGATTCTGGACAAATACAGTGGACTGTGGATGGAGTGCTCGGTTGACGGTTCGCTTCACACGCGCTGCACGAGTTACAGTTCTCTTCTTCATCAAACTTGTGAGTATCCGTCTCGTCGATTATAGATCCGTCTGTCGACTTCTGTTTGTAATCGCTGCTGTGTGTTCCTGCAGCTGAAATCCGGGTGAGCCGCGCAGTCATGATCTTCAGCATTGTGGTTTTGAGCGTCGCTGCGCTGGTGGCCATTTCTGGACTAAGGTGTACAAGATGTTTTGAAGAGAACGAGAAGGCGAAGGATAGAGCTGCCTTCTTAGGGGGAATCCTTACTGTGTGTGGTGGTGAGTTCAACACAAAGTTATTAAATTACCAGTTATTTCTCAAATAAACTGGAGCCAGAACCTGGAGTTAAGTTTTTGTTTGCTTGTTTGTTGTCAAAAATTTGAGTTGAAACTAGACTAGGTATGTCTAGGTTGTTACTTAAAAGTTAAAAGCAACAAATATATCATTTCTTTGTAAACCGTTTACAGTGATGATTAGAACTTTTTAATTTAAAACAGCTATTTTTTGTAACATTATACATGTCTTTACTGATTTTTTTGATCATGTAAATGCATCTTTGCTGAATAGAAATACTATATATTTTACGTGTACCATACAGAAATATTTTTTGAAAAAAATATAGCTTTTATTTAGCACAAATGCATTATATTAGTCAAAAATGACAGTAAAGACATTTATGATGTTACAAAAGGTTTTATTTTGAATAAAAATACTACACAGTTTTACATGCGCACCACCGTTCACTTTTTTTGTTTTAATTTTGAATTATTTAATGCTTAATTATTTAATACTTTTCCAGAAAGGACACATTACATTGATCAAAAATAACGAAGAAGACATGAAGACATTTATAATGTTATAAAAGACTTTTATTATATATATATATATATATATATATTTACTTTCTGTTTTTCAAAGACAAATAAAAATATTATATATTTTACAAATACACTACATTTCTTTAATTAACATTTCTTTAATTTAATTAATTAATTATTAAAAAATTAATACTTATGTCCAGCAAAGACACATTTATTTGAACAAAAGTAACAGTGAAGACTATTATAATGTAAAAAGTAACAGTTAAGGCATTTATAATATTCCAGAGATATTTATTTCAAATAAATATATATTTTTTACTTTCTGTGTTACAAAGATAAATAAACATATTAAATATTTTACATATACACTACCATTTTTTAAAGAAATTAATACTTTTGTCAAGCAAGGACACAGAAATGATAGTAAAGACATTTATAATGTTAAAAAATATTTTTATTTCAAATAAATAAATTCTTTTGAACTTTCTATTTGTCAAACACAAAAGATATAAAAAAAATAAATAAAAAATATAAATATAAAAAAAAAGATATAAAAATTTTATCCTATATAAAAAACATTTGAAAAATTCTATATAATGCTATATGTTACAAAAGTTACAGAAGTATTTATTTCAAATAAACATATACATTTTTATTTTTCAAAGATAAATAAAAATGTTACATATTTTACATATACATTACTGTTCTTTTTTTTTTTTTTAATTTCAAAGGAATTAATACTTTTCTCCAGCAAGGACACATTAAATTAATCAAAACTAACAGTGAAGACATTTAGGATGTTACAAAAGATATTTCACATTAATAATTTTGTTATCTGTCTATTTTTCAAAAAAAAAAAAAAAAAAGTTACAACTGCTTCTAATCTTTACTACAATTCAGCCTTGTGCAAATATGTGCATTCTTCTTTCTACAACCAGGTCTGCTTGCTTTGGGCATAACCAGCTGGTTTATATATGGAATTGTTGATGATTTCTTTCAGAAGGACACAGAGCCTGAGAGGTAGGTGTTGTTCTGTTTCATATTGTTTCTAATATTCATTATAGCATCATGCCTTTAGGAGTCTATAATGTTGACAATGAATACTTACTATCTGTGCTGGATCCTTGTAGGTATGTCCCCGGCAAATCTCTGATTTGTGCATTTGTTGCATCTGTGTTTTGTTTGTTCGGCGGCATTCTCTTATGCGCCGGCAGCGTGACTCATCTACAATCCTAGAAAATCCTCAGCAAGCATCCGGTCTCCAATCATCCTGGGAAAGAATATGTTTAACCATCCTGAGACCATCTGAACACCTAACATTAAGTTTATATTATCCTTATTTTTACTAACATCCATTTGCTGGTATGATTGAACAGCTTCTGATGTATGTTTAGATGTTTTGGATGGGTCCAACATTGAACTGTGACTTCTGAGTCAGTTTTTCTGCTAGAAAACCAGAAGGCTGGGATTGCTTAACTGACAGTTCAGCGTTGACCACAGAGGAAGATTATGTCATATCCCAGTAATAGATTTACAGTAAATGTGGGGATATTTGTACTATTTTAAGATATTCTAAAATGTGATTTACTGTAGAATAGATGTCAATGAAAAATTAAGACGGCTTCATTATTTCATGTTTGTTTTAAATCACTTCAGTATTTCATGTATTATTATTATTATTTATAAAGGCTTGCTATTACAATATGCACTTGGTTGTTAACTCTTTGTAACCACTGAAATGATTTTCTTCATGCTATACCTATTACCTCTTACCTTACAATATTGCCAGCTAGGTCACTTCACATTTGTTACGAAATAGATGCAAAAACTATGAATGTCATATAGTCACGCAAAAATAATGTCACCGCATATATTTTGTTTTATATTTACATGAGTTAGGCCTTAATTGCGTTGTTCTCGTGACTGATTCTAACTGTGGAAATAAACAAATACAATAAACTGTATTTTTGACCGTTCACTAGTAGCAGTCTACTTTCATGCCTCTCTCATCACTCCGTGATGCTTTCTTATTGGTTTTATGCCAACCGCCGGTTTGAATGTCTGATTGGCGCCATCTTGTGACTCAAATAGTTGCTACGATTATAATCATAACATCTTAAAGCAGTGGTTCCCAAACTGGGGGGCGCGACAATGCTAGTGTACAGTCGGCCGATTTCTATATAGATTCGAAAGAAAAAATGGCCGAAAATATCTGCCGCGCAGTCCGGCAGTATTCAGCGCACACCGCTCAATATTCCGCTCTATGAATGTGCGTTCTCTTGAGTTGATCACGGCCCATATGAATGCTCCACTCGTGTACCGCTTATGCTCAACGGAAAAGCAAAGTCCGCTCAAATAACTCACCGACAGAAAATTTCTATATATACTTGTTCCTGTTTGCAATAGCGTCGCATACTGTGCTGTAACATGCTGTAGTACTGCTGTACTGGACAACACTGGTAAAATGACGCTACCCTCTCGTGACGGTATGCTCTGCTCACATGCTCTGATAATAATAGCTTTTTAGGACTATACATTATTATGATAATTAGTCCAAAAAAGTTATAATCTAATATCTAATTCCGTTTCATAGAATTGAATAAAAAATAATATATTAAGATTTAATATTCATATATTTTCTCTCCAATTTTATTGTTACTTTCAATAAACGTGGTTATCTTAGTGGCTTGTGATCATTTTGTATTTAGTATCATTAAAATTACTGAGTTAAATTAACAAGTCTTACAAAATGACTATATTAATTAATAAAATAATAAATAATTATTACAAAGCAGATTTTTAGATTTTCATCCCTAGATTTTTATGTAAAAAGAAACGTTTTTAGGGTGATACAAGACCCCACTGTGAAATTATCTTGCTTATTATACGGCTACTTGCCACATGTAAATAATTTTACACAAAATATGAATTTCATCATATTTTATTACCTCAAGACGACTCGCAGTACCCGCTGCAGCTGTCTGTAATCAGTTGTAGCGGTTTTTGTCGTAAAATAACAGACCACTAGATGGTGCAGTTGATATCAGAAATGAGAATTGCCGTCAACCGAGTAAAATGAATGAATGAATGAATGAAAAATGAATGAATGACGCATAGCAGTTCCGCTCTAAGCATGGACAAGGTTTTGAAAAGACATCAAGTGCCAGGTAAACGTAGATAGATGGTAGGTAAAGTAGATGATGAAACTACTTCAGAGATCGCAACTACAACAAAGAGATAACAATATGAGAAAATTGAGAAAATCTGTTTAAAAAACAATGAATGCTGTTACATAGTAAAAAAAAAAAAACAGTACATAGTAAAGCTGCATGCTTTACTTTTAATGTTTCTACTCTAAAAGTGACTAGTTCCTTGTTTAGTTTTTTTCAGTAAATTGTCACACACTGAATTATAATAAGTGTAATAATTATTACGTTTCAAATAATTCCTTCTGAAATTGTGTTTATGTTTATGTGTAAATGAAGGGGGTGGGGGGGCTTGAATTTTTTTTATTCTGCAAAAGGGGGGCCCGGCAGAAAAAGTTTGGGAACCACTGTCTTAAAGAGTTAGTGGGCCGCCCAGTAATTAAAATTCTGTCATTAATTACTCACCCTCTTGTCGTTCCAAACTCGTAAGACTTTTATTCATCTTCACAACACAAATTAAGATATTTTTTATGAAATCCAGCACGGCACGCATGCATCATGATATTCTTGTGAACATACCGCTGAAAAAAAAAAAAGGCTGGTTGGCTGGTTTTAGCTGGTCATCCAGGCTGGTTTTAGAGGGGTTTTGGCCACTTCCTTGGCCAGGCTGGGAGACCAGCTAAAACCAGTTACTTCCATCTTAAACCAGCTAAGACAAGCCAAACAGCTTAGACTGGTTTTAGCAGTTTTTTTTTCCCGCAGAGGTGTTTCAAAGACTGACACACAATGGAAATTGTTAAATAAAGTTATATTTGTTTTCTTTGAGCACAAAAAGTATTTTCGCAACTTCATAGAATTAAGGTTGAGCCACGGACTATTTTAACTATCTCTCGGATTTCATCAAAAATGTCTTAATTTGTGTTACGAAGATAAACGAAGGTCTTACGGGTTTGGAACGACATGAAGGTAATTAATGACAGAATTTTAGGTAAACTAACCCTTTAATATTCATTGTACATGTTGAGAATAAAACTATGTCTGTTGAAGCAAGAAAACAAAAATGGTACGAAAGAACGATGGTAAGTTGGAAACAGTAAGCTCTTTTATTATTATATATTTTTTTTTCCTTTTCACAAATTACAAATGGTGTGCAGAAAATGATGTCAATGCAAGATATCACTTAACTAACAAGAAGTATGGCTGTGACAGCCCTACTACACAGTAAAATTAAAGGTTGTCGCTGGGCTGCAGTCAGGCTTGAGGCACGAATTTCTTCAGTCGTTTTGCGCGTTCAGAACGGCATTTCAAATGGAAACCGGAAACCGCCTATAGGTGAACTCAAATCTGTTTTTACCAGTTCTTCAGGGTCTTCACGCCTTAGAATCTGTCAACAATCCACACTAAACAGACTTCACTGGAGATGAGAGGCCAGGCTTTCTTGGTTTGTTTCTGCTCGTAAGGTAAAAAAAAAAAAAAAAATAGTTACGTCATAGTGGCGGCATTGTAGTGAAGACGTTTGGCGGCTAGTCTGCTTGGCGGCTAAAATTGTTACTTAGCCCACACTGTGCTTAAAATAAATTAAAACTTGAAACATCCTTCTTAAACAAGTTAATTGCCTAGTCTATACAAAGTAGGCTATATATTGTGATATGCATGTAGCTTATTAGTTTGTATTTGTTGATTTTGATTATTTATTTTCTGTGCTGCAGTGGACTATTTTCCTTAGCGGAAGCTTTAGCACCTGACTGTATTATGCCTTATAGTTATTTACTCATTTAAAAATGTTTTAGTTAAACAATAGCATCGGGCTGATGTTGTGATGGTTGATACAAACGTATATTGAACATTAGACTTTAAGAAGAGCTGCAGTTTGATTTCTATCCTCTAGAGGGAGACGTTGAAGCTGCGACTGGAGGTCTTCACTTTCGAGGGCTTTGTGTGGGTCTCACTAGAAAGTTCTGTCTGTGAATAATATTGTCTGCAATAGAGATAAGACACTTTTGTTTGTATTGTAAAACTAGTTGTTTAAGTTATAAATTGCAGAAGCGCTAATATGTCACTGTTAAATAAATAAAAAGTCAGGCGGTTGGGGGTCGTCATGTTAAACAATTGTTATTTCCTTCTTGTGTGGGCTGTAGGGGAGGAGTCAGCACAGAATGGGTGGGAGGGACGGGGGTCATTGCTGAAATGTCCCCAGTCATTCATTATGAGTGACAACGAAACTGCCTTGACGCTTAGAACGGTAGTTAATCCGTCACTTTCATTAGCTTGTTTCTTAACATCCCACACTAGACTCACCGGGACTGTGTTTATTCATCACTCTCAGAGCGCATTATTTTGCGCACCACTACGCAGAAGATGGATGTGAACTCCAAAATCTACGGCTTTTTGACATGTATCCTCCAGACACTTTTACTGTCATCAGCCACCCTGGAACCCTTCGACCTGCTTTATGATAACGGAGTGGAGGCTTTTTATAAAGGAGACTATGACAATGTAGTGCGGTACATGGAAAGCGCGCTTAAGAGTTTCTCTGAAGTGCGACAGACCAGAATCAGATGCAGGCTGAAATGTGGTGACCAGCATCGCTTTGACAACTTTCTGACTGATAAGATTTTTGAAGTGATCCTCTATAGGGGGCATTGTTTAAATAAGTGCATTGAGGGTAAAATTGGAGCCCAGTCCATGCATAAAGTTAGTGAGGATGTCATTCAAGATTTCAACAGAAGAATTCCCTACAACTACCTGCAGCTTGCCTACAGAAAAGTGAGTACATGTTTTATAGACGTGACAGAGCAAAGTTCCGTTTAAAAGTGCAGTGAGGTACCTACATAAGCAGTATTTTGAGCGTCATATTGGCGCTTTAACATTTGAATTTAACTTGAGCTTCATTATATCCGTTCGTACGTTCGAATTTAACGTTGTGCGTTCGAACGAAACATGTTGAATGAAACATCAAATCGAACGTTTGAATCAGTCATTTTCTTGAACTTGTGTTAGTTTTATTATGGTAAATCTGTGTTAAAACATTCACATCGTGCGTTTCATTTATGTTTGAATCAGACATTTCTGCGTATAATGTTATGTATGTTCGAACGTTTAAATCAAACCCTTTTGGTCATAAACGCAAGTTGTCTATGTAGGCAGCTCACAAACCTTTGACATACAGCCTAAGTGTTCTATCAGTCACCCTTGTAAATAAACTGGAATTGAAATGTATTTTGTGCTACGAAATGCTAGTTGCGCAATCCTGAGCTACTGTAGCCTTATGGGGATGGGATGGGAGGGAGGAAGACTCTAGAAAGTTTGTGTCTGCAAGTCTCATAACTTGCAATGATTCATTTCATGATTTATTTTGGTCCTCTAATTTTTTGTTACGAGTGGCTCACAGTTGAAAGTAGACGATAGAGAACTGCGAGAGAGGCCAAACACAGTTTGAAATATAAAACTAAAAATTCCATAAGTGAAGTTATAAATCTGCGGTAATGCTATTTTAGCCACTTTCACAAACCAATAAATCCAGGATGTTATACAAAACAACATAAAGATTCTGAAAGTATGGAAGCCCGTTTCAGCCACTGATATATATATATATATATATATATATAAAAGTTATAGCGACTTTTTATCTTATAATTCTTACTTTCTCAGGTTTGCGTTATGCGAACTCACAATTCTAAGTGTTTTTTTTTTTTTTATAAGAATTGTGAGATATAGACTCGCAATTGTGAGTTATAAAGTCAGAATTTTGAGATTTAAACTTGCTATTGTGAGAAATGAAGTCAGAACTGTGAGATATAGTCACAATTCTTACTGTTTTTCTCAGAATTGCTTGATATAATGTCACAGTTGTAAGAAAAAAGAGTTGATAAACAACTGCCTCTTTTTCTCACAAATGCGAGTTTATATCTCAAAATTCAGACTTTTTTCTTGCAGATGAGAGTTTGTGTCTCGCAATTCAGACTTTTTTCTTAGAATTGAGAGATATAAAAGTCACAATTCTTACTGTTTTTCTCAGAATTTCTTAAACTCACAATTGTGAGAAATAAAACCAGAAAGGTTTTTTTTCGTGCAATTCAGTTTTTTTCCCTCTAAATTGCGAGTTTATATCTTGCAATTCTGACTTTTTCTCACAATTCAGTTTTTTTTTTCTTGCAAATTCAAGTTTGTATCTTTCAATTTTGACTTTTTTTCTCAGAATTGCATGATATAAAAACACACTTCTTACAGTTTTTTTCTTAGAATTGCTTGATATAAACTTACAATTTCGAGAAATAAAGTCAGAAGTGCGAGTGAAAAACACAAATTTGTATCTCGCAATTCTGATTTTTTTCTCGCAAATGCGAGTTTGTGTCTTGCAATTCTGAGTTTATTTCTCGCAATTCAGACTTTTTTTCTCGCAAACGCAAGTTTGTATCTTGCAATTTTTTTCTCAATTGCGACTTCGCAATTCTGACTTCATTTCTCACAATTCACTTTTTTTTAAGAATTGCTTGATATAAACTCACAACTGCGAGAAATAAAGTCAGAAGTGCGAGTTTGTATCGTGCAATTCAGTTTTTTTTTTCTCACATATGCTAGTTTGTATCTTGCAATTCTGACTTTATTTCACACAATTCAGACTTTTTCTTGCAAATGCGAATTTGTATCTCGCAATTCTGATTTTATTTCTTGCAATTCTGATTTTTTTCTTACAAATGCGAGTTTGTATCTTGCAATTCTGACTTTATTTCTCGCAATTCAGACTTTTTTTCTTGCAAATGCAAATTTGTATCTCGCAATTCGGACTTTTTTCTCAGAAATGCTTGATATAAACTCACAATTGCGAGAAATAAAGTCAGAAGTGCGAGTGAAAAAAATTGCGACTTAGCAATGCTGACCTTATTTCTCACAATTCAGACTTTTTTTCTCAGAATTGTGAGATATAAATTCGCAGTTGCGAGATAAAAAGTTGCTATTACTTTTTTACATTTTTTTTATTCACTAAAAGAAACAGACTTCCATATGAAAGCTTCTTTAACCAATGAGGAAAATATTTTACAGGTTTACTACAATATTTGCAGTGGTATTTACATAGTATTTAATTTTTCCATGTGATTTTTTTCTTCTTTCAGTTTTTGTGGAAACTATCATTTCAACTATTAATGATCATATTGTAAAACCAAAGCTTTGAAGTATTAAAGGAATAGTTCACCCTAAAATGAAAATTTGCTGAAAATGTACTCACCCTCAGGCCATCCAAGATGTAGATGAGTTTGTTTTTCATCAGAGCAAATTTGATGAACTTTAGCATTAAATCACTTGCTCACTAATGGATCCTCTGCAGTGAATGGGTGCCGTCAGAATGAGAGTCCAAACAGCTGATAAAAACATCAAAATAACCCACTCCACTCCATCCATCACTTCAATTGTTTAGTTAAAAGCTGCATATTTGTAAGAGCATTTTAACTTTAAACCTTTGCTTCTTATAAATTGATCTGTGCATATTTCTCTTCTGATTCAGGCTAGTTGACTTTTTCACTGGTAATCTTAATGATAGATTTGTTTCTTGCAAACACACATCTTTTCGCTTCATAAGACAACAACTGATGGACTGGAGTTGTGGGAATTACTTGTGGACTCTCATTCTGACGGCACCCATTCACTGCAAAGGATCCGTTGGTGAGCAAGTGCAGTAATGCTAAATTTCTTCAACTCTGTTTCAGTGAAAAACAAACCAATCAACATATTTGATGGCTTGATGGTGATTAAATTTCTAGCTAATTTACATTTTTGCATGAAAATTTATTGACTCTCAACAGGCAGAATCAGTTCACACAAAAAAAGGAAGACAGGCGGCCCTTACAGACGACTCTTCTGGAGTGTGTTTTGTATGTCGTAACAGTCTTAAAAATCCTAAAATGATTGAGATATTCAAATCAGTGCTTGGACGGCAGTCCAGACAGATGGGAACAGAGTGTGACATTCTGAGAGCTGCAGTCCGTACGAGCCAAATCAGACTCGTGCCTTTGCCCAGGGACAGAAAGTGATTAATAGAGAGAAAAGCAGTAGTTTATACTTCGGCACAGATCTGCCGATGACCAGGGCGAGAGATCAGACACATTCCTGTCAGCGCTCCTGCTCGGTGAATGTCACAAAGAGATGTCTATGTGTGAACATATGGGGTGATATTTGTGAAAACATATAACATTCCACCGCTCTTTGATCTTTTAACCACACGGCTCTCTTTCCCATGATATTCCTGGCATAATGAGGCTTTTTTCGGCCCGGACGAAGCGGGCCACAGGCGCCAACTGTTGCTTCATTGACAAGTCTGTGTGTTTGTGTTCCTGGGTCAATCAGCATTTATCTAGGCAAATATTTTGTTTTCTCTTAAAGTGTGTTTGCTGTTCTGAAAGGAAAGGCAGCAGCTTGTTTTAGGTAATGAAAGGGTGAGTTTTGTGCCAGTCGTCGTGCCCCCTGTTGCTCTGTCATTGGTTAGTTCCTTTCACTTCAAAAGGACCAATCAGAGACGGATCAAAGCTCAGCAGAAATGCCTGTTCTCGCATTGTAGACAGATTTGTCACGTGTAAAGCGATTGGGGGTTTATTTTAATTGTGAACTGGGACACACTGCAGGGAAATAGTTTTCTGCACCGTGTTTCATTGCACACTGAAGCTGCTGAATCATATTTTACGAGTTATGAATGCAAGTTTGCAGTCTCAATTGAATTTGGTGTGATACAATTCAACATTTTTTTGTTGAATTGTGCTCACGGACTCAGATGAAAACAATAGCATAAGATGTGTAGTCCAAATTGCAAGCACAGACAGCTCTGATTTTTTTATCTGATTCTTTTTGTTCAATATGATAAAAAATCAGAAAAAATCAGAAAATGAATCCATCTGGTGAATCTTTCACTGAATTAATCAGTGATAATAGTGGTTAGTGAATCATCTGATCTGTTTTTTTTTTTGTTTTTTTTTGTGATGTTAGTGTCAGTGCACTTTATTCTTTTATGTAACAAATGATATTTTATGATTAAAATAAATTATACATTTTTTGTTATTCAAGCCATCATAATATTATTGTTATATATTGTATGCCATTGTATTGCTACAAAGTTTTAAGTTATAATAATTTAAATAGTTTATATATAAATAATTATAAAATTATAAATAATTTAGAATTTAAAATGAAAATAATTAAAATTATTCAAAATAATTTTAATACATGTTTTAAATTACAATTATTTACATATTAAATAATTGTAAAACATTTTATGCCATCATATTGCTACAGTTTTAATTTAGAATTTAAAAGTAAAATTACTTAATAAATTAAAATTATTAAAATAATTTAAAATAAAGTTTTAAAAAGTTCTAATTGTAATTTAAAATGCAAACAATTTACAATTTAAAATTAAAATATTTTGACATCATATTGCTCATTTAAAATGAAATAATTTATCATTTAAAACAAAAATATAATTTAAAACTATTATTATTAAGTTTTAAATGATAATTTAAAATTAAAATAAAATTAAAATGTTATGCCATTATATTGCTACAAAGTATAAAGTATAAAGTATAATTTAAAATTAAAATAATTAGAATATAAAATAAAATTAAATTAAAATAATTAAAATCAGAATTCAGAATTTAAAACTAATATGATTTATACTTAATTGACATAAACTAAATTTTTATGCCATCATATTGCTACAAAGTTTTAAATTATTATTATTATTATTATATTGCTACATTTTTAAATTATAGTAATTTAAAATTAAAATAATTTAGAATAATTTAAAATAAAAATAAAAGATTATTAAACTTTTATATTCTAATAATTTGAAATTAAAATAATTAAAATAATTTAGAATTTAAAACTATTATTATTTATAATTAATTAAAATAAACTAATTTTATTATACATATACTTTTATGCCATAATATTGCTACAAAGTATTAAATTATTTTTATTATTATTATTATTATTTTATTTATCATTATTATATGCCATTATATTGCAACAAAGTTTAAAATTTTAGTAATTTAAAATTAAAATAAAATGAAAATATTTTATGCCATCGTATTGCTACCATTTTAAATGATAATTTAAAATAAAAATAATTTACAATTTAAAATCAAAATAAGAATAAAATGAAAATTAAATGAATACATTTTGAATAATTCAAAGTTAAAATATTTTTCGAATTTTAAAACTAAAATAAAATTACCATTATTAAAATTATTTCGAATTTAAAACGCTAAGTTTAAAATTCCAATAATTTAAAGCTAAAATAATTTAGAATTTAATATTAAAGTAAAATTAAAATAATTAAAATACTTCAGAATTTAAAACTATTATTTATTGTTAATTAGTTTATTATTATTATTATTAATAGCATTAGTGTTAGTATTGTTTTTTTATGCAGTCATATTGCTACTAAGTTTAACATGGTAATTCTATAAATTAATGTTCTTATTAAATCTTTATAATTAGCTATACCTAACTGTTAAATGTGAAAAAGAAAAAACTATGCATTTATTACTATCAGTAGATCTGATAAATTTGTAATTAAAGGAATAGTGTCTTTTTAAATCGATTCTCAAGTCTCTAAAATGATATCTTCATACTCAAAAGTTTAGTTTCCCAACTGTGACCTCAATGTGGCTGCTATTGTCTTTCATTCTTTTCAGATGCTCAGAAATCCAAACCCATATCTATTGTAATGCAACCAATGCAAGAACAGATAATATCATCATGGAAAAACCCTGTGAATTGCAGTCTGCCAGCATTGTATGACATTCTTTCAGCCAATCCTTTTTTCTTCATTCGGCACAATTTAATATAAAGTGATTGAGAATAACCATAACCCCACCATATAAGCTTAAACGCTTGCATACTAAGCAAACGCTGCATCTGCATTGCTTGAAGAGAGTGTGTGTGAGTGTTTCGGGTTTCCCCAGCCGCTCTGCGGGGTTCGGTTCGTGCCCATCAACACGCTCAGCCAGACAGCATGGCACTTTCTCTGCCAAACATCTTCTGCATGACCAACTCTAAGCAGATAACAACGCAGCAGGAATGTGTGGGCACGCTGCCTTATTTCGTTGCACAATAAAAGCGGCCCAGCCTGGGATTACGACGAAGAAAACACGACCACCGGATTGCGTGCGCTTCCAAAAGACTGCAAGATCGAGCTACTTCATCAAGCAGCTACGTGGCTCACGGGGGGCTTTGTTTTCCAGATCACAAGCCAGAACTTTGTGCTGGACAGAGAGTGGAGATACACAACAGATATTATGGTGATATACAATACAAGTCAGTTCTTGTTTAATCTTGATTTACAACACATTTTTCACTTTCAGTTCTTTATCGGTGGATCTACTTTGATTTAGGCCCTCGTAAAACTCTGTCAGATATAATGCGACTCCATAAAGCTGGGTTGCTTTGGTTTAGGAATCCTGCGGGGTCATAGGAAAGACCTAGAGCTGTTGGGCAAACCCGATGAATGAAAACACTCCTGGGAGGATTTTGGCAAAGCCTTAGAGAGAGTGGAAAATGGGATGCGGCAGCCAAGCAAACATCTGTTTGCTCTGACAAATGTCTGTCTGCAGTCTGGAACAGCGTTCCTCTATCGTCTCGGCTTCTCTCGCGCTTATTTTGAATGAAATTATGGCCTATGGAGTTTATGAAGAACAGTGTTTAGTATTACAAACGTTTATCAAAAATTTAAACAGCTTTACGCAGAGCAAAATTGTCATGGTGTGGTAAAAGGTCGTCCTGAAACGTAAGAGGCCCCCAAATGTTATGTTTGTACTCTTTACTGTAAACGGCCTGCTTAGAGAAGTGACAGGAAATCCATCAAAACAATAGCTCGGCGTGTGGCGCACATGTGTCAGTGAAGAGGAAATGGTTTCTATTTTGGTCATATGAGATCATGTCCAGTTTTAACCCTCTTAACCTTTCATGATGTACTTGGCAGATAGAGCGAATTAAAGGAATAGTTCACTCAAAAATTAAAATTCACTTCTCGCTGTGGTAAACTGCATTTGCAGATAGTGAAATAAAATTACTATTAAAGAGAGAGTTCACCCAAAAATGAAAATTACTCCATGATATACTCACCCTCAAGGTATTCTAGATGTGTATGACTTTCTTCTTTCAGATGAATACAATTGGAGTTATATTGAAAAATGTCCTGGCTCTTCCAAGCTTTATAATGGCAGTGAATGGGTGTTGAGACTTTGAAGTCTAATAAAGTGCATCCACCCATCATAAAAAGTACTCCGCATGGCTTGAGAGGTTAACAAAGGCCTTCTGAAGTGAATCGATGCATTTGTGTATGAAAAATGTCTATATTTAAAACTTGATGAACCGTAATCTGTAGCTTTCGCTAACTGTTGTACACGTGTTCACAAGAAACTGGCCATTCCAGCGGATGTGGAAGCGCAGTGGAAAAAGCAAAACAAAACACCAGTCACAGATTAAAAATGCAAAACGAGGATTTGTAAATAAAAATGTTAGGATTTCGATACAAGTCAAAAGGAGAAAACTTGGTTCTTGTGAGACTGGCATATTCTCAATCAGGGCTTACGCTACGTCTACGTCCTACGTCATCCGTTGGAACGCCACTCTCTCATGAACATATGTACGACAGTTAGCAAAGCTAGAGATTACGGTTTATAAAGTTTAAAATATGGATATTTTTGCATCGAATTCACTTCAGGTCTTTATTACCTCCACAGAGTCATTGGAGCATTTTTTATGATAGATGGATACACTTTCTTGGGCTTCAAAATCTCAACAGCCATTCACTGGCATTATAAAGCCTAGAAAAGCCAAGATATCTTTTTTAATTTAACTCTGATTGTATTTGTCTAAAAAAAAACAAAAAAGTCATATACACCTAGGATGGCTTGAGAGTGTATAAATCATGGGGTAATTTTCATTTTTGGGTGAACTGTCCCTTTAAGTTCTACTTAAGTGGGTCAAGAAAGTCTAAAGAAGAAACTACAATACAGTTACTACAAAGCAGTTAAATGTCTAAAAAACATTGCATTCATTTTGCACTGAAGTATATTCTTTTGAAGTAGATCATGTTCATAACAAGTAATCTCTTTTTTGTAATAAAAATAATTCTAATAATAATTGTACTACTTTTTTTACAAGCGATGCTTCAAAAAAGACTGAAAAAAGTACCATTAAATCAGTCTGTATTACTTATGCATTAAGTTTTCTGTATACATAAGCTAATATTTAAAGGATTGGTTCACTTCCAAAAAAAATAAAAATTACAGATAATTTACTCACTCCCTTGTCATCCAAGATGTGCATGTCTTTCTTTCTTTAGTCGTAAAGAAATGATGTTTTTTGAGGGAAACATTTCAGGAATTTCCTCCATATAGTGGACTTCAATGGTGCCTGTGAGTTTAAATTTCCAAAATGTAGTTTAAATGCAGCTTCAAAGAGCTATAAACAATCCCAGCCGAGGAAGAAGGGTCTTATCTAGCAAAACAATTGGGTTATTTTCTAAAAAAAAAAAAAAAACTTACATTTTATATACTTTTTAACCTCAAATGCTCAGCTTTTCAAGCTCTGCGATGCACATGTGCACTCCGGTTCAATACAGGGTAGGTCGAAAAACTCCCATCTCATTTTCTTCTCCAACTTTAAAATCGTCCTACATCGCTGCAGAAATACCAACCCAGTGTTTACAAATCGAACGTGCAAAGATGGTCAAACGGCCTTTACAAAAAAAGGTAAATCAGCGATGTAGGACGATTTTGAAGTTGGAGAAAATAAGATGGGATTTTTTCGACATACCCTAACTGTATTGAACTGGAATACCGATGCGCATCGAGCATTTGTGGTTAAAAAGTGTATAAATTGTACATTTTTTTTAGAAAATAACTGATAATTTCACTGATCGACGCTTCTTCCCCGACTGGGATTGTTTAGAGCCCTTTGAAGCTGCATTTAAACGTCATTTTAGAAGTTCAAACTTACAGTAGGGTGACCACCTGTCCTGCTTTGCGTTGTACCGCACAGCATTTTCACCCCTTTGTCCTGTTCATCGCATATTGAGAAAATGTCCCGTATTTTCATCAGCCTGTTTGTTTTTAATTATCATATTAAGAAAACGTCCATTCTTTTGCCTTTTGTAGAAAACTTTTAATCTAATCTTTTTGCCGCGTATTCGCGCAAAGGATTTGGAGACCTCATCAAGTAATCCAGCACTACCGACGGAAATCGTCGCGCGCACACGTCAAACACGATATTCTCTATTCAATTTAACCAATTTAAAATATCGAGGCAGCTTTTAGATGTCACTTTTTTAATAGTTCGTTTGATGTGGTTTCCATGGCGTTATTTTAATGACAGATGTCTAGGGCGCATTATTGTAATGCGGGAGCATGTAAAAATGTACAGGCACAGGTGGATTCTCTTAACTTTCAATAAAAAAAGACAAGCTTTCTCTCGCTTGCATGTGCGCACTCAGAAAAATAAATCGACGTATATGACAATGGATGTAAGCAGTATTTACATAGCATAACAGTAGAAAATGTATCTATCTCACATGTGTCACACATTGTCCCGTAAAATCACATCTATGTCCCGCAACAGATCTATTGCCAGGTGGTCACCCTAACTTACGAGTCCACTATGGAGAAAATTCCTGAAGTGTTTTCCTCAAAAAACGTAATTTCTTGATGACTGAAGAATTGACGTGCCAAGAATGTGCAATTGACATTTTTTCATGTTCTTTTAGATGCTTTTTTGTTTATTTTGAAGTTTTTGATGGCCTCAAAAAAGAGCAGCGTGAACATTTTGCAAAACATCTCCTTTTGCGTTTCACGATAGGAATTGTTTTAAACCCATAGAAACCCATTATAATAGGCCTTATCTCCACTAAAGATGGCGAGTGAAGCTTGCATTATTTACATGTGTCGTTTTATTACAAGCAATAACTCAGCATATGGACCTTCGATATCTCTACCTGATCTCATGACAAAAACGTACCTGTGGGAACTTTTCCGCAAGATGCGAGATACGTACCAGTAAGGGTGAGAGATCAGAAAACAAGCTAAAACGGCATGCTTACGACTGCGTTTTTACGTCACATTCGCTTTTGTTCATACTATCGGGTAGGTTTAGGTGTAGTACAGATGGTACGTTATTTTAAAACGTCACGGAGCATTAGAGTTATAGCGCCACTCAACGGACATTTCAAGTCTGAACTGTGGTGACTCGTACAAAACCAATGTCACATAAAAGTATGTTCATTTGTTCTGCCGAAAAAAAACAAAGTCTTTTAGCGCCAACCAGTGGACATTTCACATCGAAAATGTCATGAAACATACATGGTGGTATGTATTTCATGTCTTGCAAAAAGGTTTACTTATCTCATGTCCACAGCAATGAAAAAAGTATAATCTACTAAACAAGTAACTTGTGTAACAACTTGTTTTTTGCTCAAGATGTTTATTCATTCATCTCTTTCATCTCTTCATCTGGAGCACTTTTTCATAGCCTCTTTTTATAAATGGCAAGCATGGGTTGGCTTTATTTTCCAGGACCCTGCAATGACCTGGAACAAACTTCACTACATGCCTGCATCTGTTTGTAATACGACACCTCTGCAGTAAATCTCTGCACACATTGGTGTCAACAAGTACCTGAGCGGCATGCTAGTGTGCTGTCATGCGGGGATGTTGAGCCCTGTTGGAAGAAGGGTTGGATGGAAAAACAATCAGTCATGTTGTTGTTTTTTTTTGGACATGAACATAATCCTGTTCATTTGGCAGATGATAAGATCTTTTCATGGACACTATGTTATTTGTTAATGCAGTAATTCACTGGAAACATTTTGTTTGACGTTCTTCTGTTGGTTTAAATGAACATAACCAGCAGACCTTCCTCTGTTCTTTTTTACTGCTTAATTTAAAGACAGTTGCTCAGTATGAACTTAAGATCTTTAGACGGCCCAATGGGGAGGCCTGATTTCAGTCTCAACTCTTCAGACCTCTACTGAAGGTCATTTGTATGGTGAGTGGGGTAAAGTACACTGCTCCACTGTTGGCGAATGGTTACACTAGAGAGATTATTGGCCTTCTAATCACTTTGCCCTCCACTTTCACTCTCTCATGTATTTAGTCTTGAGGGATTTGCCTAAAAGCTGAGGAGATCTCAGGTTCGCTACATAAATAAACCACACTAGTCTCTCCAGTGTTGGAACGTGTTGGAATACTTGCCTGGAAAGTTGGATGAGTGAGTGCTACACCACTGAGTGATGTTTCATTGTTTCTGCATTTCATATTAGTGGTGCATGTTAAGAAAAGCGTAACTTTCTGCTTACTAGAGGAAAAAAAACAATGGAAATTATGTCATAGACAGGACCCCTGCAGACCTTCATGACTGAATGTGAAGGTCAGTAAGTCTCTTAAAGGGATAGTTCACCCAAAAATGACAGTTCTGTCCACATGGTGATTCAAACATGTAAGATCTTCATTCCTCTTTAGAATACAAACTAAGATATTTCTAATGAAATCTGAGAGCTTTCAGACCCTGTATAGACAGCAAAGATCCTATGTTCAGGGTCCAGAGAGGTACCAATAACATCAACTAAATAGTCCATGTGGTTCAATCGTAAAGGAGAAGTCCACTTCCAGAACAACAATTCACAAATAATTTACTTAAAGCAAACGCGCAAAGACTAAGAAAGTGCAAGTAAGTCAAACGCTGTTTACCATCAAAAAGGTACAACATGTCGGATGATTCTGAAGTTGTAGGAGAAAATAAGATTTTCGCCATACTCTACCTGTCTGAGCCGGAGTACACAACGATGAACTTAGACATGATTCGTAGTAGTGATGGGAAGTTCGGATCATTTTACCGACTCGGACCTTTGAGTCTCGTTCAGCAAAATGAATGAATCTTTTTTGAGTCATTTTGTTCATTTTAGCAAAATATAATTAAAATGTTACGTTACTTCCCTAACACATCTACTGCTTACACAAATGTTGATCACACTACAAACAAGACAGAACTATAATGCTATAAGAAACAGAAAAGATTAATGAATTGTTTACCTGGGTCTTTAGTCTATAATTAGCTCACCTCTTATCTGACAAGTTTTCAGGTTTGAGTCGTTCGTTCATAATGTGACAGACCCATAAGCTCAACCAATGCAGTGTGAGCCGGAAAAAGAATTGATTAGTTCATCTCTCGAGTCTTCCGGTTTGAGTGGTTCATTCATCACGTGACAGCCTCATAAGATGAATGAACGACTCGAAAAACCAGAAGACTCGAAACAGGTGAACTAATTCCAGTACAGAACCTAATAGGTGAACGAATCACTCCCTGAGACGACTTGTTCTTCCTGAGTCACATTAAAGATTCGTTCAAAAAAGAACAACCCATCACTAATTCGTAGCATCATGAACGTGCATCCCAGAGCCTGTGCTACATGAGCTTTTGTGCTTAAAAAGTATACAAATTTTTATTTTTCAAAAAAATGACAGATCATTTCACTAGATAAGACACTTCTTCCTCGGCTGGGATCATTTAGAGCCTTTTGAAGCAGCATTTAAACTACATTTTGGAAGTTCGAAAATCGGGGCACCAATCAAGTCCATTATATGCAGAAAAATCCTGAAATGTTTTCCTCAAAGACCATAATTTCTTTACGACTGAAGACAGAAAGACATGAACATCTTGGATGACAAGGGGGTGAGTAAATTATTTGTAAATTGTTGTTCTGGAAGTGGACTTCTCCTTTAATGTTGTGCCAAAAAACTAAAATAACAACTTTTATAACTGGCGCCATATTGGAGAGTACCACGACGTATGCATGGTTTTTCTTACGGTCGTAGACAAATATTATTTTATAGACCCCTTATATTTCATTTCTTTGTATAGTGTAAGCATGGTGAGACATGTGCAAAGTACATGTGAAAATCATTGGGGTTTTGGTGTCTTTTAACAAATGAAAGTACACAGTCCTACTCTTGTGGTAGACCAACTTTAAACACAGACAGTGTGTAGTCTCAGCATGTCTGCTGGGATGATGATGTCGGCTAATAGTTGGGATGATGTGAAAACTCACAGGATGTGACTCATGTGCATAATTGTTTGAAGCCACATTCTGGCCTGCTGGTTCGGTAGTCGAAGAAACAGGCCTTCCATTCACAGACCCCTCTGACGTCGACCACAAAACTGTGGAAACTGAAGTAAGTGTGATTCATGAACTGTGGAAGCTCGGGTCCTGTCCCATGTTACGTTATTAACTGCCCTAAAGACTTAAATCCTCATGTAATTTGCTTTTCCATTTGCTTTTAATATGGAAAAGTCCAAGTGGTATTTACATATTCTTGTGCGTTCATTTTCTTGTACGTTCTTGTCGTGGGCGTACTCAACATTACTTTAATCATTGCTTTCCTCAGCTCTGACATGAAGGTGTTTCCCAACAGAGATTTCCAAGAATTTCCACCAATAGCTTGGAGTTCACACCTTTCGACCACAATTACTCAATCTGTTTTTTGCAACTTTTGCAATCATCAAATTCTACACATGTTGGATTTTGAAATCACTTGTGTGCAGTAAACCAATTGCAAGTTGTTGTTTTTTTACTTAACTTTTGTGTGGTCTTCAATGTTAAATCTTCATACAGAGAAACTACATATGTTTTTTTTTGTTGTTGTTTTTTGGCAAGACACAGTATTGAGTTGCAGGTTAAACCTGCAACTTTTTCTCCATCAAAGCATATTTTATCTGTGCTGTCATAGCAGTAGAAACCTCAGGCACTTCATCAAACCATCAACACAATGATCACCCCGCTACAGACCGCTGAACATTAGTTGTGTAAGTACATTACTGTAAACACAACCTTTGCTTGTTTGGACAAATGCAGGGACTAGTCGAAATGAATGTACAGATGTGGTTGCAGCTGGCGTCGAACTTGTTTTGAACCTGAAACATTTCTTTTAAAATGAATAATTTACTCACTTCTCTAAGTCATTTGTTTTCATTTAACTATCTGTCATTAAATACTCACCCTCATGTTGTTTCAAACCCATAAGACCTTCGTTCATCTACAGAACACAAATTAAGATATTTTTGATGAAAAATCAAGAGCTTTCTGCTCTTTAGACAGCAATGTTCAAGGCCCAGAAAGGTAGTAAGGACACTGAAATAGTCAGTGTGACCTCAGTGGTTGAACCTTAATTTTTGTGCAAACTGTGCGCAAAGAAAACAAAAGAATGACATTGTTCAACAATTTCTTCTCGTGGCTTCATAACATTAGTTGAATCACTGATGTCACATGGACTCTCGGATTTCATAAAAAAAAATCTTACTTTGTGTTCAAAAGATAAACGAAGGTCTTACATGTTTTGGAATGACATGAGGGTGATTAATTAAAGATAGAATTTTCATTTTTGTTTGAACTGTCCCTTTAAGAAAGAATAATGAGTTCATCTTTAATTTCAAAGAAAATGCTGTGCCATATTCTCGATTCTAATGGCTATGATGATTGATGAGACCCATGCTAAGCATGGTGCAAAATTCAAAGCAGAAAGCATTGCTTTTAAGGCTGTTTTTGATTTGCAAACACTCATTTTATTATAATATTAAGCAGGGTAAATTTAAATCATATTGGTCTTTGTGGTCTCAGTGTCATTATCACGGGCAATACATTGCGACATGTGTCTGAGACAACTGCAGCTGTTTGTAATGTGAAGAAGGGGTTTATTTTGGGTCAAAACCATCTGGAACAGTCTTCTACAATCATAACTGGCATTTAAAGTTGTGTATGGATTTGGCTTGATATCCGTGAATATTTGGTCCATCCCTTTCTGATCCTTCCAAAGATAACCTTACAAACAGTTACTAAGCCAACGGTGATACAAATAAAGGTCTTAATGAGTAGCTGGGAGCTCTGCATGGTGGCTCTGGGGATATCTTCACGAAGAAGGAATTTTTATAGGCGGCATTGATTAAATTTGCTTCTTTCTGTGGGCATTTAGAGCAGATGGCTGGCTGATAGTTGTCGAGGAATAGAGAAACACATATGAAGGGGGCCAGCAATGCTCAGAGACCCTGCTGGGGGGTTCATGGGTTACATGTGCCTCAAGTGTGTCTGTTGATTGAGTTATTTGGAATGTGGCATTGATTAAAGAGCTGGAGTGTACGTATGAAATTGCCAGATTGAGACCGCTTTGGTTTATGGAGTTTTGGAAGTCTCATCAACCTTCATTCTCTTAAAGGATTAGTCCACTCCTCAATTAAAATTCCTGATCATTTACTCACCCCTATGTCATCCAAGATATTCATGTCTTTCTTTCTTCAGTTGAAAAGAAATGAAGGTTTTTGAGGAAAATGTTCCAGGATTTTTCCCCATATAGTGGACTTCAATGGGGATCAACATGTTGAAGGTTCAAATTGCAGTTTCAGTGCAGCTTCAAAGGGCTCTACACGATCCCAGCCGAGGAATACGGGTCTTATCTAGTGAAACGAGTAATCGTTTTCTAAAAAAAAAACCTTTTCCAACTTCAAAATTGTACGACATTGTTGTTTTACCTTTTTTTTTTTGTAAAGGCCGTTTAACTTTTTTTGCATGTTCGCCTACATCACATGTGACCTTTCCAACACTACGTGATGCATGAGTTCAACCTAGTGCAAGATAAGCCATTGTTGTTAAAAAGTACAACATTTTCATTTTTTTTGAAAATGGCTGATCATTTTGCTAGGTAAGACCCTTATTCCTCAGCTGGCATTGCGTAGAGCCCTTTGAACCTCTGCTTTGGGGTCCTGTAAGCTCAAACATGCATATGAAGAGCCCTATCACACGTTTTTTGCAAGACGTATCACAACCCACAGCAAAAACACCTTAAGGTATTTGTATCTCATTTCCTGGCATGGTTGTAAGCATGGTCTGGATGCTTTGTCATGGGAAATCTTATAGTTAACATGACCTACCTTCATCCCAGAATGCTGCTGGAAAGGTATTCTGAACGTCTTTGTGATCTCATTGATACTGAAGGCAGTATTTCCTTCCAAAAATCATTTCTGCGAATTTCCAAACTTTGTAGCAGGGTTACACATCAAGCTGAGTGCTTATTCTCACACCATGTTGGCACAAAAGAAGTGCTGGAATCTGTTATTTTATGTCTTGGGAGTGTTTTTAATCATTGTACTGTCAGTTGGGAACACACACCAGAATCTAGGAGTCCTTTACCTTGAGTTCACCAAAGCTCTCAAGGCCTCAACCTTCTGGTGTCTCGATGAGATTTGACATGTTGAAGAAAGCCCTAATACCCTCCTGCAAAGCACTGCAGATTACGAACAGGCTACAGTTTCTTTGCCAGCGACTATATTTCTACACTATATTCCAAATATTATGAATCTTTATGTGAGAAAAAAGGCCAATTTTTAAATGATGCCCTCAAAATTACATCCAGCGTAACTCTCGAATATCATTTTAATTAGTTTAATGATTGATTGTCATTGACGTCAAACATGGCACAAAGCATTTTTGATGTGCCAAGTGTTAATATGCCCAAATGAGATTTGAGAGCTACAGGGAAGAGGTCATTTTTTGGTCCCTTTCTCTCTGAGCTTTTCCTTGAAGTCTCACCCAAGAACTGTGAGGGAAGAACATAGAAATTTGCTTCGAAAACAATTACCGCTGCCCCTGGGCTTTGCACAGAAGCCAGGTATTATGTCAGTCTGTAACTACAGCTTACCGTTCAGAGTGCCAGCGAAAGTCGAAGCATTTAAACTCAAGCATTCAGCTGTCACCTGCATGGTAATTAAGCACGCCCTGCTGCAACTGCCCTAGTGGGAACATCAGCCATTACCTCACTCGTGTTTCTCCTGCATGTTTCCCAAGCTTTTACACTGGGTCCTCTATTCCAAAACCGCAGGCCAATTATTTAATTCCTATAGCTACCTGTCAGCCTTTCCCTATACTCCCAGGTCTCCTTTTAGCCATTCGAATGGTAGTTAAGTTTGACCTTTTGTCAGCATGGAACATCGCAATCTTAATTATACCAGAGAGTTCCATGAAATGTTATAGGAATCCTTTGTTTCCATGATATGCCATGTACAAAGGGGCTTTCACACTGGAGGAAGCTTTTCATAGTTCCTAGAACTATTTGCGAAAGTACCTGCATTTTGGTATGTTCGCACTGCAGGAACTAGGAAAGATTTTGGTTTTAGGAACTCTATTTGGTGGAATTAAATTAGCTCTTACTTTAGACTAGGGTCTAAACAGTTGTATAGAAACTACTAGTTACTTAAGTGTCGCTTTAGAGTTCCTGCTGCGGGTGCTGCAAATGCAACCAGGAAAATGACAGAGGGAGAAATTGGTTCTCTGGGAACCACCATGCTGGCTAGTTCTTAGAACTACGCGGTGCGAAAGCCCCTGTCAACTTTCTGACTGGGATTTGATCTTTTTGATCTTTGTCTCAGTAGGGAGGGTAACTCAATACTCCCATCTGCACTTCCCACATGTTGGTAGACCTGTTCTCTGAAGCCTTTCAAAACCACTCCCAAATAGAGATTTAAGGGGAAAATTGCTTGCTTTAGCAGTCATTAATACATACACCAAAGCTGTGAGTTTAAAGGTGATGATACACGGGGCAACTATTTGAACAATACTGCTGAGCAATATATCTGGGTAATGTTGCCGTCAACGGGCTACCAGGTGAGACACAGGGCCCATGACTGATCTAAAGTATCCAGATAGAAATTCGTTGCCCATTCTCAAGGGTAGGCAAGTTCGGTCTTAGAGAGATGCAGTCCTGCAGAGTTCAGCTCCAAGTATGAAAAAAACCCTCTCCTGTCTATAGACTTAGTAATCCAAAATTCATTAATTAGCTTGTTCAGGTGTGTTTGATTAGGGTTGGAGCTGAACTCTGCAGGACTGTGGGTCTTTAGGACCGAACTTGCTGACCCCTGAGAATGGGCAACAAATTTCTTTCTCAGGGGTTGGTAAGTTCGGTCCTAGAGAAATGCAGTCCTGCAGAGTTTAGCTCCAGCTGTGAAAAAAAAAAAACCCTCATCTGTCTGTAGCTGTAGTAATCCTAAATACATTGATTGTCTTGTTCAGGTAAGGTTGGAGCTGAACTCTTGGACTGATCTTGCCTATGCTGCTCATTCTCAATGGGAAAGTGACCAAGCAACATCGCTCGCCAACATTGCTCAAAGAGATGCCCTGTGTATCATCACCTTAAGAAGTGCATAATCCTGTGGTCACAGGAAACCTTTCTCTAGACAACATCCCTTGAACCTTGCAATACAATTGAGTGATTTATATATATTGTATCTGTCGGTCGGGTCCTTTGAGTTCGACGAGGTCACTTTAGGAGTTTGCAACCAGAAAGACATGAATGACATGGATTTTTTTTCCACATTAGCCGTCTAGACCAACCAGTGAGATCCTACATCAGGGTTTATGAGCGTGATCTCACACTCCAGAAATAACTGTAATGTATCCCTTTGTCAACCACACATCAGTCAAGTTCTCGACTCAAGTTACCAATCATTCCATCCTTCTACTGTCACTGCCACAAGGTTGCTTGTGGCTGTGGTTCAATATTTGAGTCTTAAGAAGCGCTTCAATGCTGAGGTCATAATGGGATACTAATTATACCACTGATGACTGGCTTTGCGTCACTCTTGGCTTCTTCTGAAAGCTTAATTAACCCTCTGACCAGGCCTCCGAGTGCACTTGCCTTGGTGCCAAGGAGCGTAACCGGGTTTATACAGTACTTCCATTCTGTGGACTCCAAATGCAGTCTCTTTTTTTCAGGAATACAGACGTCCTGTGTTTTCTATTTCCATACCCACTAATAGAGTCCATGTTTAAAGATGGTTATCATTGTAAAGGGATAACTTTAGATGCACTCCAATTCGTCATCGTGGCTACAGTCACGTTTAAGTAGTTCCTGCATGGCCCACTAATAAAAACGTTTGAGTGAGTCTCCGTACCTGTAGGACATATGGTACATTACTCCCATCCGAGACGTCTATATTGACTCATGATGTTACATTGCATGTTTTTCCGCTTTCTGTTATTGCCTACAGATTATTGGCTCCAGCGGCTACTTGTTTTACAGCCCCTATGGGCAATATCCCAGAATCAGCATGGAATGAAGCCAAGGGGTAATTTTTATTACCGCAGCATTTGAGGATTGAACATGCTCTTACTTAAAGCTACACCTGTGTGGAAAACTCAGCTTGTACTTAATTCTTTCCTGTCTAATGCGCCAGCAAGGAAATAGCACAGGACCGCCGACACTTTTTCGTCTGGATCATACCTTGCTGTCAGAATTGGGTGGCGGATGACGTAAATGTATGCTAGTCTGTTTCTGCAACCGCAGACATGTGCTGTCTCATTGTTTGCCAATGGACTTGCGTATGACCAATGTTTGATCACGGGTCTCCAAGAAATTGCTGAGAGCATGCATTGTGTTTTCAGTTAAAGTGTGTAAAGCTGGAAAGCATTTGTGTTGAATCCACTGTCACACTCACTTAAGTGTAGACTGAATGCAGGTCTGGAAGAATCGTTAGACTCACTCTTCTGGGTGACCTGCTTTTGGGTGCAGTGTTTTAGAGGAACGAGAGAGATAAGAGTTCCCCCTGACTATTTTAAACACATGCTTGTGGTCACGGTACATTGGCAATGTTTGCTTGGGACACTCTAGATCAAACAAAAGCATTTTTAGCAGCTTCTTGACACTTTTTTGTGGGATTCACCTGTCATGGTCCCTGTTAAAGAAGAATTATATAACCTAAGATGTCTTGGTGGTCTTAGCTGATTTGAACTGGTGTGCTCAAGTCCCAAAACACCTTTAAAACATTTAACAAACCAGACCAAGTTTACCGGGCTGGGAATCTGTCTAATCTAAGTCTTTTTGAGGCGTATCTTGTCCCCACTTTTTTTGGTCCAATAGTCTTTAAAGTCGTTCCAAAACTGTAAGACCGTTGTTCATCTTCCAAATACAAATTGAGATATTTTTGATGAAATCCGACAGCTTCAAGGCCCAGAAAGGTAGTAAGGACATCTATAAAATAGTCCATGTGACATCAGTGGTCCAACCGTAATGTTATGAAGCTACAAGAGTACTTTTTGTGTGCAAAAAGTTCAAAAATGATGATGATTGATGTCAAATGGACTATTATTTTGATGTCTTTACTACCTTTCTGGGCCTTGAAGGTGGTAGTTACATTGCTTCTCCTCTATGCAGGGTCAAAAAATCTTAATTTGTGTTTCAGAGATGAACAAAGGTCTGGAAAGACATGAGAATTCAGCTCAAATAAGATATCTTATAAGGTAGCGTAAGGTTTCCTATATTTGGAACAAGAGCATGCCTATGATGGCTAAAAATACTAAGTAGTTTTGGAACAGACCTCTGGCTTTCTTTTCCCTTTCTGGATACTTTAACGAAAACTTTCCTTCAGGAAGTCCAAATCTCATTTTATTTTGCTATTTCATTTTAGTATATAAGATGATTGTGGCATAAAAAAATGAAAAAACTGTACCAGGCAAAGGTTTAGGCCGTGACTTTTCTCCGTGACTATTTTCACAAGCTTGTTCTGCTCGTGAAAGCAGCTCTTTCATCACCATTTGCCACTGGTAAGACCGTAAGCTCTTAACTGAAATTATAAATAGACTCTGGCAACCCTTAGTCAATGTTTTCACTAGGACTGATATGTGTTTAGACTTTTATTAGAACTATTTTGCATTTAACAGTTTTAGGCAAGTGGAAAATGCCTACTTTTTATAAACACTTTTAAACCATCAAGGGTGTAAGCCAACACCTCAGTGTTGTTTTCTAAAGGTGCGTTTCTCCTGCAAACCAGCGGAGAGCTATTACAGTCGAGTTTACCGACTTGGAATGAAACCACGACTGACGTCTGTGTTTTAATAATCAAGGGCTTTGTACTCTAGAATTATGTTTAGTAACTATATTATTAAACTTTTCAGAATGGAAAAGATGTGTGAAGTCCTACAACAGTTTCTTTCAATGGTAAAAGGAATTCCTTTGTCCAGCTCTGAGATAATGAAGTTGATCCTCGTAGTACATAAATATCTAAACCGGACTCAGGAAACTTTGTGCTAAACAAATTTGCCAATTGAACCGAAAACTGTGAGGTCTTGTTTCAGAGTCAGGGTAAACAAGCACATGACATTTTCAGCCTTTCAAGCTTATTTGGTTTGCATGACTCGGGGAAGGTACACAGAAAAGAGCGACATTTAAAGGAACCGTATGTAAGAAATTTATTTCAGTTAATCATAAAATGGCCCTGACATGTCACTAGACATTAAGAAATCATGTTCATTTCAAATACTTATATCACTGACAACAGTGGTCCGGCCAGGATATTGTCATTTAAAAGTGAAAGTTGCAGCCCTCAACTGATGTTGATGTTGTCATGTTGTGTTTTGGTCTGAGGCGCCACCCTCCAGCTATCTACCAATCACGAAGTCAGTAGAGTTTTCGTCATCCGGATTGCCAGCTCTGCTCTAGTTGCAGCTGCAGCTACGAACGTGTCGGATAAAACATGTATAAAGTTATGAAACCTAAAAGACCTCGTTATGAATCCGAAGTACGTCGTGACAAAGTCCGAAATAAAACAAGGATTTGTATAGGAGATGCCTTTGAGAGATGGAGACGGCTGAAAACGGAGAAGAATTTTGTTGGTATAGGCTAAAAGCCCCGTGCTTCCGTACACAGTGGATTTTCCACGGTCGCCCGTGCTAAATGCGTTCATAAAAAGCTTTATATCGCACCACTAGCACGGTATGAAAACAATCTATGTTCCGACTGAAATGTGGTATTACAGTACATCTTTACGAAATATTTGGCTAATCGCCTTTAGTAAATTTTTGCGACACATAATTACTTCGCAAAACATCTCTCGTGAAGCATAAACATAAGTAACAGAAGAAAAAAAAAACTTATTGTGTAGGACTCGTCACTTGCCATTGGAAGCTCCTTGTAGCAGCCTACGTTCCTGCGAAATCCTGCAGCTTAGCTGGCAACCTCGAGTCAGGGGGGAGGGGGAGGGGATACGCCGTTCTACAGTATTTTGAAGGTGATTGCAGTACCAGTTTTGGCCACAATCCTACATACGTTTCCTTTAAGGCAAGAATATTAGTTTAGCTTTCCTTCCTGATTAGAGATTGAAGCACTTTGAGCAAACCAGGTGCATCTGAGATCATTCTAAACTCAAAGTTGTAAGTTTGTTTTCTCTGTCACTTCATGAGAAATATATTCAAATGTTTAATGTAATTACATCTGGAGTTTCATGATGGAGAATAATGTCTTTTGAAACCAAGGATTCTTTGAGAGAAAAGACATTCCTTGAAATGCATTTATAATTAAGTCCTTATGGCGTTATGGCTTTGGTCCACAATGCTCAGTGAAATCAGTCAAATTTTAGTCTCTACATAAAGCACCACTAGAGCAGATGATGCTTTTAATGAAGAAACCAGAAAGCCTCTCAGCCACAACAAAACCTGTTGTGGTTTCTGATGTTAGTGTGTTAAATGTTCATTTACACTCTGAAATGAAGACCAACTGAGAAGATCTGCTTTTTATAAACAGCAGAACGAAAACCAAATGTACTACGTGAAACATGGATTATTCTCCTTCTGCTTCTTAAAGGAGAACACTTCCAGAACAACAATTTACAAATAATTTATTCACCCCCCTGTCATCCAAGATGTTCATGTCTTTCTGTCTTCAGTCGTAAAGAAATAATGGTTTTTGAGGAAAGCAATTTAGGATTTTTCTCCATATAATGGACTTCATTGGTGCCCCGAATTTGAACTTCCAACATGTAGTTTAAATGCAGCTTGAAAGGGCTCTAAACAATCCCAGCCGAGGAAGAAGGGTCTTATCTAGCGAAACGATCGGTCATTTTTTTTTTGAAAAATAAAAATTTGCTTACTTTTTAAGCACATGTAGCACAGGCTCTGGGATGTGTGTCCACGATGCTATGAATTAGTGATGGGTCGTTCTTGAACGATTCTTTCATTTTGAACGAATTGTCAATGTGAACGAGTCATCTCGGGGAGTGATTCGTTCAGTCGCGCATGCGCAACATCCTATTAGGTTCTGTACTGGAATTAGTTCACCTGTTTCGAGTCTTCGGGTTTTTTGATTAGCTCACCTCACTTCTTATCTGACAAGTTTTCAGGTTTGAGTCATTCGTTCATCTTGAAGAAGTGAGGTGAGCTAATCAGACTAAAGATCGAGGTAAACAATGAATTAATGTTTCTTATTGCATTATAGTTTTGTCTTGTTTGTAGTGTGATCAACGTTTGTGTAAGCAGCAGATGTGTTAGGGAAGTGACACATAACATTTTAATTATACTTTTGCTAAAATGAACGAAATGACTCGAAAAAAGATTCATTTTGCTGAACGATACTCAAAGGTCAGAGTTAGTAAAATGATCCCAACTTCCCGTCACTACTACGAATCACGTGTAAGTTCATCGTCTGTGTACTGAGTATGGCGAAAAACTCCATATTCTTTTCTCCTACAATTTGAGAGGAGGACATCGTTGTACCATTTACTTGCACTTTCTTAGTCTTTGCGCAATCGCTTTGTAAATACTGGGTCTGTAGTTTGACCTTTCGACGTGATTCAATAGTACATAGCGTAGTGAACGTGCATCCCAGAGCCTGTGCTACACGAGCTTTTGTGCTTAAAAAGTGTAAAAAAAAATATATTTTTCGAAAAAAACGACAGATCGTTTTGCTAGATAAGACCCTTCTTCCTCGGCTGGGATCGTTTAGAGCCCTTTGAAGTTGCATTTAAACTACATTTTGGAAGTTCAAACTCGGGGCACCAATCAAGTCCATTATATGGAGAAAAATCCTGAAATGTTTTCCTCAAAAACCATAATTTCTTTACGACTGAAAACAGAAAGACATGAACATTTTGGATGACAATGGGGTGAGTAAATTATTTTTGAATTGTTGTCCTGGATATGGACATCTCCTTTAATAAATGTTTGTTTTTGAAGACAAAAGTTGGCTATTGAAGACATTGTTAATAAGAAACTTGTAAGTGTGAGAAAATTACAGTTACATCCTTAGAGATCTTCTTATCGGATGCTCAAGATCATTGAATTTCCTTAACATATGGATGCGATCAGTGTGGTATTGCTACAGTGAGGTTACATTAGTACAAAATGTTTCACAATTGATAAACAGCATTTGTGAAAACACAACAAAGCCAAAATAAAATATCTGGCATCATATTTTGTACATCAAGCATTAGCTGAGAATATAGTGGATTTGTCATCCTTTGGATTCACTTGAGCTTTCCATCTATGAAGCATTGGTGAGGTCTGTTTTGGCAATTAACATGAAAATTTGTCAAGTTGAAGGTGATGAACGGCAGTGAACAATGATGTTTGAATGTGAGCCCTGTGAAGCCTTCATTAGCATTAGCACATTTATTTAGCATGGCTTCGGACACAAATTCCGCACCAGAAAACTGTTGGATTTCATTAAAAATATCTTAATTTATGTTCTGAAGACGAAGGAAGGTCTTCCGGGTTTGGAACGACATGAAGGTGAGTAAGTAATGACGGAATTTTCATTTTTGGGCAAACTATCCCTTTAAGCTTTTAATAACTCTTTAGTCATAGTTTGCAAGAGTGCAATTGTAAACACAATGAGGTTATTTGTATGAAAGCATCTGCTAAATGTCTATTTTCATTGAAGTAATTATTTTGAAATGATCTGTTTTGATCCTTTTATCTCTTTGCTACAGTCCAGGTGGTCAGTGCAATTGTCTTTCCGCTTGTTTATGCAAGAGGAGTGTGTCAGATCCTGCCAGGCTTGATCTTTGACCTTTCTGCAACCATCCCAGATCAAACGTCTGTGGATTCCTGACTACTACAGACTTGTGGCACCAGCTTGGGCCGTTTGCCAGTGAGGTCATCACCCAGCGGGTTCAGGACCCCCTGACCTACTGACTCACACAGTGTAATCAGAGATGACCTGTTGTGTTTCCACTGTCCCCCTCGGCTTCAGCCCTTCGTTATCATGTCCTTCGGCTCTCATAAATACATGGCAGGTCAAACTTAACTTGTGGCCTTGTGGCCATTTCTGGCAGTGTAGAGGTCAGGAGAGCACTGTTGTTTTTGTTATTTCGGCTCATTTTCCCATCTCTCTCAAAAGCTGATTCTGTAGGAAATCATGTCAGATCTCCTGTGGTTTGAGTGGATTTTGCTCTTGCTTTCACTGAATGCAGCCAGCATTGTGTTAAGGTCATGTAAATGCCTTGAACATTGTTCTTTTATTATGGAAAGATCAACAATTTAAGCAAAACTTTACTGAAACCTAGATTTGTGCATGTTACCTGATTTTTGCTTTGCATTTAAACACCATGATTAATATCCAGTTAGGTAATTCAATATCTATATACAGGACCCTGCATCATAAAACCAGTCATAAGATTTAGAATGAGATTTAGATTTATCTGATTTAAGCTGAACAGATAAGCTTCCCATTGATGTGTGGTTTGTTAGGATAGGACAATATTTGGCCGAGATACAACTGTTTGAATATCTGGAATCTGAGGGTGCAGAAAAATCAAATTATTGAGAAAATCGCCTTTAAAGTTGTCCAAATGAAGTTCTTAGCAATGCATATTACTAATCAAAGTTTTGATGTATTTACAGCAGGAAATTTACAGTATATCTTCATGGAAGGATTATGTCTTCATTGATTTAGTTAGTAGTAGATCTAAATGGTATGGAAGCCCATTTCCACCACTGAATAAAAAAACAAAAAAAGCTTATTGCGCCTTTTTCTGGCAATTCTGACTTTTTTGCTTACAATTGTAAGATATAAACTTGCAATTCTCAGAAATGAAGTCAAAATTGCAAAACATGAACTTGCAATTGTGAGACAAACTTGCAATTGCGAGTTATAAAGTCAGAATTCTGACTCACAATTTTTCTCACAAATCTGAGTTTATATTCGCAATTCTGAATTTTTTCCTTTAGAATTGTGTGATATAAACTTGCAATTGCTAGTTATAAGGTCAGAATTACGAGATATAAACTCGCTATTGCAAGTTATAAAGTCGGATTTGCATAATAACTCGCAATTCTGACTTTTCTCGCAAATGTGAGTTCATATTTTCAATTCTGAGCAAAAAAAAGTCAGAATTACATGATCTAACATCGCAATTGCGAGTTATAAAGTCAGAACTTCAAGATATAAACTCACAAATCTGACTTTTATTTTCTCAGAATTGTGTGATATAAACTCGCAGATGCAAGTTATAAAGTCGGAATTGCATGATAACTCGCAATTCTGACTTTTCTTGCAAATGCAAGTTTATGTTCGCAATTCTGACTTTTTTTTAGAATTGCATGATAGAAACTTGCAGTTGTGAGTTACAAGGTTAGAATTATGAGATATAAACTTGCAATTGCAAGTTCTAAAGTCAGAATTGCGTAATAACTCGAAATTATGAATTTTCTCGCAAATGCAAGTTTATATTTGCAATTCTAAGAAAAAAAGTCAGAATTGTGTGATATAAACTCGCAAATCTGACTTTTTTCTCAGAATTGCGTGATGATAAGGTTAGAATCACGAGACATAATCTTACAATTGCGAGATATAAAGTCAAAATTGCAAGACATAAACTTGCAATTGTGAGTTATAAGATCAGAATTGCAAGATATAAATTCGCAGTTGCAATTTAGAAAGTCAGAATTGCATGATAAAATTCTGACAATTCTGACTTTTTTCTCACAATTCTGACTTTTTTTCTCAGGATTGTGAGAGATAAACTCGCAACTGCGATTTATAAAGTCCAGTTTTGAGGGAAAAACGACTGATACATTCTCAGAATTGCAACAATTTACAATTCTGTCTTAACTTGCAGCTGCATGTTAAAGTCAGAATTGTAAGAAATAAACTCACAATTCTGAGAAAAAAAGGCACAATTGTGAGACATAAACTAATATATATAAATAAAAACACATCTATAAATAAATATTCACACTGTCTCTTTATATTTATAGAATTGTGACTTTATTTCTCATAATTGCGAGTTTATGCCTTGAAATTCAGACTTTATAACTCACATTTGCAAGTTCATATCATGCAATTCTGAACTCATTTATCATAATTCTGAGAAATAAAGTCAGAATTGTGAGATGTAAACTTGGAATTGAGATAAAAAGGTCAGAATTGTGAGATAAAAAGTCACAAATAACTTTTTTATTTTTTATTAAGTGGCAGTGTGCTTGTATAGAATAGTGTCTGGTTGGTTAGCTGTTAGCATGGCTTGTTATCATGTCTGTCATCTATGCATTTTAGGGTTAATTTGCGGTTAGCCATTTTAGGCACTATATAGCATTAAACAGCCTATTATTTTGTCACGTTTTAGTCTGAGAAAGACATCAGAAGATCAGAGTTTGTTTTTTGGTTGTGTTTTTGTCATGAAAAAACAAAATTTTCTTTAGTTTGAACTTTACATCAGCTGTTTCCTTAGTAATACGCAGTGCTTGGCTTCAGCTATAATTTATGTGCAGTTGATTTGGTTTGGAAACACCTTCCCAGCCAAAGTGTTATTAAATAAACCACTCGCCATCAGTCATAAATCAGTGTATTTTCCGAGTGGGTGTGAAAACAGGCAAGAGATGTGGCTACATTGGCCCTTCAGCCTTCAAGATGTAAGTATTGTTCAGTAATGCTCTAGCAACCACCCAGAACACGCTAACAATGTGCTAACAACCATTTCTATTGTCGAGGTCTGTTTTTACTGAAATTTTGTTGTTTAGAATTTATTGTATGTTCATAACTTTCAACGATTCATTGATTTGATTGATCATCCTCTTGGTCAGAAACTTTGCACAGTAAGTGGAACCTGAAAACAAATGTTCCTTCCAACAGTACCTCCCTAGAATAATAATAAAAAAACAAATTAATAACAGTCAACAGAGTTTAATAAAACAGTCAGAAAGAGGTCACCTCCCTGAACGCCCCCAAGAAAGCAATTTATTCCCATTTGTCGAAGTACAGCGGGTGTTTTCTTCAGTGGGGGGCCAGGATGGGTCTCAGTGGGAGATGCTCTTGGCGGCTCCCAGGCTGAAGGGGGCTTCCACTTGGCGTTCTCGCCGCAGCGGCCTGCCAGGAGTGCTGCTAGCCAAGCTACTGTCAAAACTCAAGCACTCCACTACTCCAAAGATAACAGGCCCCTGTACCTTCTTCGCCGGTCTCCCTGGGTTAATTAACCTGCCTCATGCTGTGATCTGAAACAAGGAGCCATGCTTGGCACACTTTGGATGCATTTAGTGTTGGCCTGTGCAAACGTTGCAATAAACCAACAAACAGATAGGTTTTCCAAACCCCATAGCACTAAACTTTTTACAAACCTCATATTTTAGCCTGTTAAAGATGCAATATGTGGATTATTGTTGTAGTTATGCATTCAAGATGTTTCAGTTGTTTCATTAGTTAATACATGATAAAAAGGGATAGTTCACCCAAAGTTCCTGTCATTAATTATTCACTCTCATGTCGTTCCAAACGCGCAAGACCTTCGTTCATCTTCAGAATGCAAATTAAGATATTTTTGATGAAATGCGAGAGCTTTCTGACCCATCAGCCAGAATTTTTTTTAAACTCATTTTTAAAATGATCGTGTTCAACAGTGGATTTCCTGGTGGAAAAAACTACATTATAATTCACGAGAAAGATGAGAGAATCACAACAAATAAATTGCGCCAAAAAAACCTGTGAATGGCATAGTCACTCAAAACACTAATATTTATATACATGTATATTTTGAAATAAATGCCACATTCTGTCATGAAACTAGATGGCACTGGCTGACTACTCGGCACAAGTTGATTGGTTTATGTTGCATCTGCAGCCAATGAGCTTGCTGCTCTACATCTAAATGACTGGTTAGCATTCAGAAGTCTTTTAGAATTCCTGAAACCCTCCACCTCCCCAGCTCCACCTGTGTAGATCTGCAATGGGTTACTGTATGTATGATAATCGTGCAGCAGCAGTATGTCTTAAATACTCACAGCAGTGTATCGGCGATATATTGACAGTAACAAGCCCCTGTACTTGCTTTGCAGCAGCAGCAATAATCTACAACAACAACTATTTGCACTGATAGCACCGTGGGAAACGCCCCAACATATGGCATAGTTGTGCTTCGGGTGTCCCGAATTCGAAACCCTGCCTCATGGACCTTTCCTGATCTCCCCCCCCACTCACTTCCTGTCAGATCTCCACTGTCCTATCAAGAAAAATGCAAAAATGCCACAAAAAAATAAAAAAAACCCAATATCCAACAGCATCAGGAAATTCAGCAGCGTAGCTGATCTGTTCCGCTAAGACCAAATACATAAACATTGTGATATCCATTGCCATACTAATATCTTTTGAGATTTTTGGTTCAAATCAAAGTTTGCAATGTTGCGATTTACCTTATAGTTGGTTGGTTTGGTTCTTGGGTTATAACAAAGACTTAAAAAAAAATCCTTATAGAAAAAAGTGAGTAGGAAGAATATTTCCAGAACTTAAGCTGCAAAAACGTACTGTTGATCTCTATTAAACATCAAATCTGTTCTGATTGGCTGTTACTGTGTCAGTTTCACATTCAGTACGGACAAGCTAATCATTTGTCATTATAAACTTGCTGCAATATCTAATGCGTGGGAAGTTAAACATGGGCTTAACTCTGAACATCAATCAGATTTACTAAGCTTTTCTGTCTTGACAGGATGTTTATGCTGCTTCGCGAAAATCTTTAAAGCACTCAAAATAAGAATAACATTGACAACTGCCAAAACTTTTGACAATTTTCTTTTGTCGAAAGATAAAAAGTGAGAAAAGACATAGATTTAGAAAGCCGTGCCTGGGGTTTATTTTGAGTTTGCATTAAAAACTTGTTGGCACAGAGGACAAATCACTCATCACTTGGTACTCAGAACCTCAGGGTTCCCAGAATTCATTGGGGCCCCTATGAGGGCTGTTGAGAAACGTTCACACCTGACAGAGTCGATTCAATATCCTGTAGCAAGTACAGAGCTACAGATGCAGATGGGCATCTGCAACATGACAAAATACAGTGCGCAGACCTCCAGGGAGGAAAATCGAGGGTGCGTACCTGGGAGCATGAAAGGCACCATTGTGTAGGCACTCTGATACCAATGCCTCCGTTATAAAGCTCTGTTGTATGTGAACAAAGTCCAGGCCTGCTTTAGATTTAACTCCTTGGTACAGCATCCCCCATCCCGCTCTGTTTACAATCCATGCGTTTAAACGTGCACTAGCAGAACTGATATGCCTCACTGGAACAAGAGCCGTAATGGGCTCTTTGACCTCTAGAGGAACTCATTCCTGAACATTGTCAGAAAAAAAGCTTTTTGTGATGTATATTGGATAAAACTTTAGCTTCATTCAACTTGTAAAAAGCACTTGAAGGGGGGTGACTGTAAGTTCACATCAGGCTCATATTTGAACAAGAGATGAATTAGGTTGTTTTTTGATCAAATGTTGCTCTCCCGGGTGGGGAGTCTGGTCATTAGGAGGCCAGCATGAGTCCGGGAGCATTGATCCTAGAAGGCTGCCCTCTCTCAGGCCGAGGGCTCTGCAGGAATGTGGAGGATGTGGGGGGAGGGCTGATTCACCCCTCCGCTCCAGGCCAAGAGATCCCACGGAATGACTTGAAAGATGAGGTGCTGGAACAGAAGATGTCGAAGACTATTAACTGTGTGCATTTATCAGATTTTTGGGCTGTATAGTTGTGGGGCTAAAATCAAGTGAAGCCTGAATGTTTCAAATGGATTTCAACTCAAGTTTCACGTCAAACCGTAAAACAAAACCATCTCTCCTGATGCAGCAGACAAGGGAAGGTTGGAGATTTAGGAAACGACCTGCTATGAGTTATAGAGCTTTTACTATTTTTATGGGCTTTTTAAGCCTTTAATGGGATTGCTAGAAGTGGGGAAGTGAAAGGAAATGGTGGGATGGATTTGGGAAAGATAAACCTGGAGATAAATGACGGATACAGCCGAAAAAACTCACTTGACAGGGGTGTCCAATCCTGCTTCTGGAGAGCCAACGTTCTGCAGATTTTAGCTCCAAACAGCTCCAACACACTTTCTTAGAAGTTTTGGTTTAAGATTTATTTTTGGCTTTTTTGCCTTTTATTGTGATAGGACAGTGCTGAGCAGACAGGAAGCGAAGTTGGAGGGCGGGAGTGGGGGCAGTATTGGGAAAAATCCTCAAGCCAGGATTCAACTTGGGACGCCTTAAGCTTAATTGACACACTTGCCCACAAGGCTATCGGAGCCAACAACACTTTCCTAGAAGTTTCTAATTGAGTTTGAAGACCTTTATTAGTGTTTAACTATGGTTGGAGCTAAACTCTGGAGAACAGTGGCCCTCCAGGAACAGGTTTAGACCCCTGTGCTATGACAGTGGGAACGCTAACAGATAGCTTTCTCTAACTATTATGAATCTCCTCGGTTGGAGCATATGGGCAACCCTGCAGGCCACGGCTGCATCCGAAATCACATGCTCTCATGAGTAGGTACTTTTTTGAAAAAGCAATTACTTTGCAACTGCAAAAAGATTATGTTCTATATCATGGGTGACCAGACTTGGTCCTGGAGGGCCAAAAACCAGCTGTATTTAGCTCCAGCCTCACTTAAACACACCTGAACCAGCTAATTAAGGTCATATAGGCATACTAGAAGTTTCCTTGCAAGTGTTTTAGAGTTGGCTGGAGCTAAACTCTGCAGGACAGTGACCCTCAAGAAACAGGTCTGGACACGCCTGTGTTATGACAATAGTAATGGTTTTGTCCAAGTATTATAAATCTCCTCGGTTGGAGCATGTGAGCAACTCTGCAGGCCACGGCTGCGTCCGAAATCACATAAATAATTACTTTATGTTCTATATCAGAAGAGTCCAAACTCAGTCCTGGAGGGTCATTGTCCTGCTGAGATTAGCTCCAACCTCACAGCTAAATACACCTTAACCAGCTAATCAAGGTGTAACGAGGCATACTGCAAACTTCCAAGCATGTGTTTTGGAGCTGGAAGGAGCTAAATTCTGCAGGATAGTGACCCTACAGGAACAGGTTTGGACACCACTATGGTATGACAATGGGAATGTTAACGGATAGTTTTCTTCAAGTATTATGAATCTCCTCAGTTGGAGCATATGAGCAACCCTGCAGGCCACGGCTGTGTCCGAAATCACATGCTCTAATGAGTAGGTACTTTTTTTGAATAAGCAATTACTTTGCGACTGCAAAAAGAGTATGTTCTATATCAGGGGTGTCCAAACTTGGTCCTGGAGGGCCATTGCCCTGCTGAGATTAGCTCCAACCTCACAGCTAAACACACCTGAACCAGCTAATCAAGGTGTAACTAGGCATACTAGAAGCTTCCAGGCATGTGTTTTGGAGCTGGATGGAGCTAAACTTTGCAGGACAACAGCCCTCTAGAACAGTGTTTAGACACCCCTGTTCTATAAGGTATGAATGTGTGACTGGATGTACTACATGCGCCATGTTTGTCATTATCACATGACCTACCAGCATAAGTTGCGTCATGCCTTTCATAAATCTTCTACCGTGTCCTCATGGGAGTTAAGTGTCCATAGTGTCCATTTTAAAAGACCTCTGAGTGAAGTCTGAATGGCGGTTCCCACCAAGACTCGAACAACACTAGATAAAAGTAGTGTTATCAAGAGAAGCCAAGCTAATTTAAAGGAAAAAGTGATTAGACGCATTTCAAAGAGTTTTTGTCTGAGGGTTTTTTTTTTTTTCAGACACAACAGAAGTACTATTTACCAATCAGAAAGGCTAGGTTAGTCCTGGCCTTTAATCTAACTTCTAATCTTTTGATTTCCCCTCTAATTATGTACAAACGAATCAACTACAGTCGAACATCTCATCTAAGCTAGGAACAACCAAAGAAACCCTTTGAAAACCAGACCCCACGTACACAGACTTCCATTCAGCGACCACCTTCATACAGTAGCTGGATTATTGAGGGCCTATTTTTACTTCTTTCCAACTATCCCATGTCTTTGCGCTAATGAAAGAGGCTGTCTGTTCCATCCTGCTTTAAAGACATTCCTCAGACATTACCTTATTAAACCAACACGTGTGTTGAGAGGGTGTGACCCGGGCACAGAAAAAGGGCTAGTGTGTTGGCACTAATGGAAGTGTGAGAAGGCCACGCCCCAGACAGATGACATCATCCACAGGATTCCCACAAGCCCGGGCTGTTTTCCACAGCACGTGTTGTACGTGCCCCAAAGCTGCTTGGCTTTTGAGGTTTAACTGCCATGAAGAAAGCCAGGTCAGCATGGGATATTTGGAATAAATAGGTTGTGCTTCGAGGCGGATTTTCCTTTTAGTTGAGACCTTGTTAGTGGAAGAAAATGTGATATGTTGGTGACTGCTGTTTGTTCCACAATAGCTCAGTTCATCACACTTGTAATTTAATTCACCATGTCATCTACTTATTTTTGTGCAGAAACGTGTTTGAAGACAATTTAGGAAAATTCGGTCATACTAGTGGAGCAGAAATCACGTTGCCTATAAAGTTTTAGGAAAGCTTGTATTTTACTCTAACACAGCTATAGAGTGTAAAATAGATTTGTGAATGAAAAGATCATTCAGATTTAGAATGTAAATAAATGCAGATTGGTATTCAAAACTTACTATGCAAATTTAACAATGTCACTTCCATGGAAGTTTTCTAAAGTGAACAGAATAAATGCATTGTGAACTCATACAATGTTTGATTTTAAAATACAGGAAATAATTAAATATTTGACATTATTTAAAAAAAAAAGATTATTTTTCAGTCTGTTTGGCTAAAATCATTTTAAAATGTCTATAATTTCTCAAAGTTCTTAAAATGCTTGAACCTCAAGAATTGCTGCTTGCAGCTGTAGTATTTTAAAATGTGATCCTGGACCACAAAACCAGTCTTTATTTGTAGCAGTAGCCAAAAATACATTGTATGGGTCAAAATTATGGATGCCAAAAATCATTAGGAAATTAAGTAAAGATTCATTCAAAAGATCCATGAATATATTTTGTAAAATTCCTACTGTAAATATATCAAAACTTAATTTTTAATTAGTAATTTGCATTATTAAGCCTTCATTTGGACATCTTTAGGGCATCTAAAGGTGATTTTCTCAATATTTAGATTTTTTTTTTTTTTTCGTTTTTTTTGCACCCTCAGATTCCATATATTCAAATAGCTATATCTCGGCCAAATATTGTCCTATCCTAACAAACCATACATCAATCGAAAGCTTGTTTATTTAGGTGATCCAGGGTCACAAATGTATTAAATGTATTAAAGAGGATCCTATATATTTCATAATGGCTTTACTGACTAAAAAGAATGTATAATTATAACTTGGACTACTAAATGTGAAAAATAACTTTTCATTTAGTCAATTAGCAAACTTTCCAAAGCAACTTGCAAATAAGGACTACAACAAGTAATTCATTTTACTTTGTATGATTTTTCATTTACATCACGGTTTACTAGGGGAAAACATACTGTTTAAAATAGCGTTACTTGATGTAAACTCCCCCTTTTCCTTATTATAATTGCTAGGTTAAATTTACTAAAATCTAAACTCAAGTTTAAGATGGAAATTGGAAAAGATCATTTAAAGTGTTAAAAACAGACACAGCTATCTAAATTAACCTCACTTGTAAACTCACTGGATTTAATATAGGGAGTTTAGTGGATTTGCACAGATTCTTGTGGTTTCTCTATTGCTTAGTGTTGAGTGAAACCAGGGAAATGGCAGGTTTCAGCTTGAAGCTAGTATCACTGCTTCAATTAATATACAGCGCACTGGATTTATTAGTTACAGATTGAAGTGCTCTGCTTGAATGTTTGTTAAATATTAGCTTACCACTAGATTACTCATTAAATAATAAGTGTTTGTGACGGACATGACGGACAAAATAAAGCTTTTTTAAAAACAAAATTATATTAAGCTATATTTTTTTAGTGTAGTCCAATAAAAGCACATTAACAGATACTCTTTCCTTTTTAACAACTAAAAACATTGTGTAAATCTCTGAATGTTTGTAGTTGATCTCTGACAAACAACATGATTTTCTCAGAACTTAAAACTATCTACAGTTGCATCAACATGTTGTTGACATTATTTGCCTAGAAAAAAAAAAAAAGCATAAATGGGGCTTGTCTTGGCTACGACTGTACCCACATCAAACGGGATGTTTTTCTTTTTTACAGCCAGTGAGTCAATGGTTTGTAAACTCTGGCTGGAGATGCAGGAAAAAAAAAACAAAAAAACTGGTGGTGTATATTAAAGAGCAGTTACGAGGGCCACAGGTGCTCACTCTGGAAAATATTTACCCAGAAAAGCACAAATGTTAGCTGTAGACTGTTTATGTGATTAGAAACAAACTACTAGTTAATGTCGTTTGATTTTTACTCTTTCAAAGTGTTGCGCACTGTCAGTGGGAGTGTATCCATTTAATGTAAAATAAAAGGAAAATCATTTTTACGCATACTAAATTTGATGTAATGGGTTTCCTGAGATCTGGTAAAGCCAACACTGTGGATTTGTGCGTAAGTGTGTGTGAAATGAGCATTGCAGCTGTAAAACCATCTGTTAAAGTAATTTAAAAGTGAAATAAAATGTCTTCACAGGACTCACTAGCAACATGGTCAGTGAGACTCAAGTCTTTGTTTAGATGTTAAATCAGCTACTAATTCAGTCATACTAATTAAGCCAAAGTCTACAACAAAAAGCCCTAAATCATAGGTAACATGCAGCATTTGTCCAGTGCTGAGGTCAGATTAGATGTTGTGTTTCTATAGGGTGACCAGACGTGCCACTTCCCGGGGACACGTTCAGCGCAGGATTTGTAAATTGCCTAAAATAACCAGGTGTTGTATGACATCAAAGTACCGAGAGAGCTGTAAAGAGCAGAGCAGATGCTCCATGGTTTTGAATCGCTCTTGAGGTACTTTGCTGTCATACAAAGATAGATCAGCCCAGTGCAAACAACCAACACCAGGTTAATTTAAGCAGTTAGGAAATTCTGTGCTGAACGTGTCCCCAGGAAGTGGCACATCTGGTCACCCTATGTTACCGTTGCGTGTATATTAGGTTGGTGGTTCCCAACCACGTTCTTGGAGGCCCCACAACACTATTTTCCATGTCTCCTTAATCAAATACACCTGATTCAGGTTATCAGTCGTTAGTAGAGACTCCAAGACCTGAAATGGGTGTGTCAGACAAAGGAGAGATGCAAAATGTGCAGTGTTGAGGGGCCTCCAGGAATGTGGTTGGGTACCACTGTATTAATTTATGTTGGGCTGGATGTTAGGTTTTGATAGCTTTTATGTTATAGGTTATGTTGTGTTATACAGTATGTTATGTTATATGTTAGGTACATATTAGGTTGTGTTACTGTAGGTTGGATGTTAGGTTAGGTTAGCTTACATGTTAAAGGTTATGTTAGGTTGTAATGTAATGTTACGGTAGGTTGGATGTTACATTATGTTTGGTTGGGTTAGCCTATATGTCAGTTTTTTTGTTAAGTTAGGTTATATTACTATAGGTTGGACGTTAGGTTAGGTTACATGTTAGGCTATGTTTCTGTAGGTTACATGTTAGGTTATGTTACTGTAGTTTGGTTGTTAGGGTAGGTTACATGTTAGGCTGTTTCTGTAGGTTACATGATAGGTTATGTTACTGTAGGTTGGATGTTAGGTTAGGATACATGTTAGGTTATGTTACTGTAGGTTACATGTTAGGTTATATTACTGTAAGTTGGATGTTACGTTAGGTTACATGATAGGTTATGTTACTGTAGGTTGGATGTTAGGTTAGGTTACATGTTAGGCTATGTTACTGTAGGTTTACATGTTAGGTAAGGTTACTGTAGGTTACATGTTAGGTTATATTACTGTAAGTTGGATGTTAGGTTAGGTTACATGATAGGTTATGTTACTGTAGGTTGGATGTTCGGTTAGGTTACATGTTAGGTAGGTTGGATGTTAGGTTAGGTTGCTATGTACTGTAGGTTACATGTTAGGTTAGGTTACTATAGGTTATGTTAGGTTAGTTACTTAGGCTATGTTACTGTAGGTTACATGTTAGGCTATGTTACTGTAGGTTGGATGTTAGGTTAGGTTACATGTTAGGCTATGTTGTTAGGCTATGCTTACATGTTAGGCTATGTTTCTGTAGGTTACATGTTAGGTTATGTTACTGTAGGTTACATGTTGGGTTAGGTTATGTGTTAGGCAATGTTACATGTTAGGCTGTTTCTGTAGGTTACAGGTTAGGTTATGTTACTGTAGGTTGATGTTAAGTTAGGTTACATGTTAGGTTATGTTACTGTAGGTTACATGTTAGGTTATTTTACTGTAGGTTGGATGTTAGGTTAGGTTACATGATAGGTTATGTTACCGTAGGTTACATGTTAGGTTATGTTACTGTAGGTTGGATGTTAGGTTAGGTTACATGTTAGGTTATGTTACTGTAGGTTGGATGTTAAGTTAGGTTACATGTTAGGTTATGTTACTGTAGGTTACATGTTAGGTTATGTTACTGTAGGTTGGATGTTAAGTTAGGTTACATGTTAGGTTATGTTACTGTAGGTTACATGTTAGGTTATGTTACTGTAGGTTGGATGTTAGGTTAGGTTACATGATAGGTTATGTTACTGTAGGTTCGATGTTAGGTTAGGTTACAAGTTAAGCTATGTTACTGTAGGTTACATGTTTGTTTATGTTGTAGGTTGGACGGCCAATACATATTGCAGATCTTTTTGGCCGATATGTTTGGCCAATTTACCCCTTTATTCATAAAACATCTGTGACATACTTTGGTTAAAAATCCTCTATGGTAATGTAAAACAACACAATTTTTACCTTGTCAAAAACAGCTCTGTTCACAGCGAGCCATTTTGGTGCATGTCTCTTTGAATGATAATGAGCTTATTACACCGCAAAGAAAACTAGTTGCTTCAGAACATGTATTCACATAATATACGTGGGTTATAAAACAGCCATGTGCTTCAACATCTCTTTGTCCAGCAGATTTTCAGCAGAGTCAAACATTACAAAGATTTCTGAGGCAATGATTTTATACAGGAACATCAAACACGCATAATTGCCAATAAACTTGGTAGTTTTAAAGTCTCAGAACTGCTGCATTTTTGGTAAATAAAACAGCTGTGTGAGATGTATGAATGTAAGCAGACAATGTGCTCATCCGGACTAAATCCCAACTGCATTTGAGCTTTTGTGTCTAGCTGGGCCATTTTCCAGTCACCTCTTGTGAACTCTTTGGTCACTGTTCTGTGATGATTACAAGATTTGTCAGGGCATGAGGATTTTTTGATAAGCTACTGTAGTGTATGTGATAAACACGCCAGGTGACTGAACATCACAGCCGTTTCTGAAGGCCCAAGTCGCGTTTTGGCTTGAGCTCCTGGAATCTGACCTGCTTAAGAAGAAAATCAGACAAGTCAGCATTTGGATGGGATACAAAAATACCCCCTACTGTATATCCAGTCAGGGTCTTTGCAATCCATTCGCAGCTGGGACACGAGGGAGTGTGGGTGTGTGTGCATGAGGGGGTGGTAGAAAAAAGACGCAGGAATGCAGTCGACGCCAGCTTGCTCTTTGGCCTTTCAAAGGTAACCAAGCATATCCTTCTAAGCCTTTAGCCTCCCTGCCTCATTCCCTAGCATAAAAGACCAAACCTTGGCTGAGTCGCAAAAAGACAAGAAAAAAAAAGAGGTTTATTTGGGATCATCTTTTCCACTGTGCAATGGTCCATCTATGGCTGGACATTGTCCTACACTCTTAAAAATAAAGGTCCCAGAGGATTTTTGTAGCGATGCAGTGGAAAAATAATTTTTGGTTCCCCAAAGAACCTTTCAGGGAACAGTTTCTAAAAGATTAGTTCACTTCCAGAATAAAAAAATCTTGTTTCCTCACCCCCATGTTATCCAAAGTTTTCATGTCTTTCTTCAGGTGAAAAGAAATTAAGGTTTTTTGAAGAAATGGGATCCAATGGGTTAAAGGTCCAAATTGTAATTTCAATGCAGCTTCAAAGGGCTCTACACAATCCCACTTGAGGAATAAGGGTCTTATCTAGCCATATAGTGGAATAAAGCAGTGGTCTCAACTCTAGTCCTCGGGGCCCACTGCTTCGCACATTTTGTATGTTTCTGAATCTGACACACTCACAGTTCATGGATCTTTCTCCTAATGAGCTGATGATCTGAATCAGGTGTGTTAAATGAGGGAGACATACGAAATGTGCAGAGTGAGAACCACTGTTCTAAAGAACATTTTTCCACTATAAAGAATCTCTTGAACAAAGTAAAGGTTCCATGAATGTTCTTCATGTTTCCATGGAGGTTCTTCATGTCATTGTAAACTTGTATGACTTTCTTCTGTGGAACACAAAACAAGATATTTTGAGAAATGCTTAAACTACTCTTTTCCATACAACAAAAGCAAATAGTAATCAAGGGATGCTTCAGAAAGAAGCTTTTGCTTCACAAAGCTCCATTTAATGTGGTCCATGCAACTTGTTTGCTGGAGTTTGTGTATTCAAGAACGTTTTGTTGAAAACAAAAGCTTTGGTATTCACTTGCAATGAAATGTGAATCTGGACCACAAAACCAGTCATAAGGGTCAATTTTTCAAAATTGACATCTATACATCATCTGAAAGCTGAATGAATAAATTTTCCGTTGTTGTTAGGATAAGACAATATTTGGTCGAGATACAATTATTTGAAAATCTGGAATCTAAGGGTGCAAAACAATCAAAATGTTGAGAAAATCGCCTTTAAAGTTGTCCAAAGTTCTTAGCAGTGCATATTACTACTCAAAAAGTAAGTTTTGATATATTTATGGTAGGAATTTTAATGGAACATGGATCTTTACTTAATATCCTAATGATTTTTGGCAAAAAAAAAAATCGATCATTTTGACCCATACAATGTATTGTTGGCTATTGCTACAAATATACACTGTAAAAAATAAAAAACACAATTTGTTGAGTCAGCTTAAAATAATTTGTTACCCTGCTACCTTAAAATTTTAAGTTTAGTCAACTAAAATAAGTTTATTCAACTTGAACTAAGTATCACAAGATATTTGGGTTTGCTAAACTTAACAGATGGGTAAGTAACCCAGCTGCCTTAAAATTTTAAGTTGATTCAACTCAAATAACTAAGTTGCCACTTAGTATAATTTAACATTTCAAGTTGAATAAACTGTTTTTGAGGTTTTTTTTATTTTATTTTATTTTATTTTAAGGCAGCCAGGTTACAAATTATTTTAAGTTGACTCAACAAATTGTTTTTTACAGTGTACCAGTGCTTCTTAAGACTGGTTTTGTGGTCCAGGGTCACAAATCATAATCTATTTGGACCTGGAAGTCTTGATGCTGATAGCCTTCTAATGTGTTTCCATAAGATCCATGCAATTCTTGCTGTTTTTTTTCTTTGAATCATCATGAACATTGTTGTCATTTTTGCAATGCGTGAGTTAATTGGCACAAACATAAAACAGAGTTCTTATCATAAAATATATTGTTCCTTGTAAGGATTAAAGAAACCGATGCCAATCCATCTGCAGAACAGATTTGAGGTCTGCAATTCATAACGGCCGAAAAAACAACAGCTGACAGCTTCTGTGAACTTGTTTTGACATTTTTTTTCCTTCAGTGATAAAGCAGAATTCATTGGAATTATATGATTTAAACAGTCACTGGTTTATTTATTCAAATTCGTAATCCCTTTCAGAGGCCAAAAGGAGTTTCCCTGCTGAAAAGACCAGTTCAGGCCAGAATGCATTTGTCCATGCTTGTCCAGACTGACTCTTCTATTAATTCTGATAATGATTTGTTTAAAGATTGTGGTATTAGGCACATGGTGTTGTAATTTTCTTGCATATAATTGAATTTAAATGACTTTTCGCAATTACAAGTTTATTTGCAATGTAATTTCTCAATATTTGGAGAACAAATTACGCCAAGAGAGGGCCTCCAAAGTTCATTTTTCAACATTTCTGTGTTCTGTTTCTTTTCAAAACAGCTCGGGCAACTGGACAAAGCTGCATCTGCTGCTCATACGTATTTCCAGGCCAACCCTGAGCATGTGGAGATGGGAGAGGACCTGGAGCAGTACAAAGCCGAGAAGGGTGTAAAAGAGGAACACTTAATTGACCGGGAATCCCGCTCACACCAGGTAAGTGACTGCTGACCCCGATTACGGCACTGCTTGATGCTTCTTGAACCTATAAGAACACCCTTCAAAGCCTGAAACACCAAGTTCAGCATCATGAAGTGCATCTTTATGTTTGCAGAAAGCCTTCTTTGCTGGGGTGAAGCTCTACGACAAGGGGAACTACAAAGAGTCTGCGATGCTCTTCGAAGAGGCTTTGACTAAGTATTACCGTGCTGATGTGGAGTGTCGAGCCCTTTGTGAAGGGCCGCAGCACTTTGAGGAGCAGAGTCACGTCTTGTACAAATACAACCTCTACGAGTTAATCTCAGGTACACATGCTTTTGTACTCAGAGCTTTTCTGCTTCCTCCTAATGTGGTAAAGCTATTATCTTTAGAAGGGTCTGGGAATTTTCCATTCTCAAGTGGTTCTTAGGGACTTTCTAATGTGGCTATCATGTTTTTAGAGCTATTTGTGTTTCCAGAAGTGAAGATCTTCCCGTTCTCTGACCTCTATGTAAGAACTAAGTTTGAAGTACAAACTGTTATTGTTGTGTCTGACAGGCAGTTCATGATAGGAAAACAATAAACAGCTTCAAAGAGTGACATACAGCTGCCCTATAAAGTTTTTTGCACATGAAACTTAAAACTTGAAAAGCTTCTTTGGTTTAAAGTTGAATCCACTTTTATGAAGAAAAGTATACAAGAATACTGTTTGAAATTCAACAGGCCACACACAGTCCAACTGACCTCAAGTTATAAAAGATAACCATTTAAAGTACCGACACTAGCAGTAGAGTATTTAATTAAATTTTTTAATTTCACAATTTCATTTGGTACATATAACACAAATCCTAGTTAGCAGTATTTTTTGGCTGCTTTCAGTTTAGGTTGTCACATTTCAGTAAAATTGCTGTAATACTTGCATAATAGGCAATAAATTAAGCCAGTATAACGAACTGACATCTTTTAATCATGTGAAAGTCCATAAAAGTCAGACAGGGAGTCATAATTTACTAACACTTGGCTTACAAAACAATGCATTTCATAGAGCTGCCACAGTGGTTCTTAATTATTCCTGAGTGCTTTCTGTTAATTAAGGAAGGATGTGAAAAACTGCCTGACTGATATTAGTTTATAGCCTAAATGTGAAGAATTGGTGGGTCGTGAGGGGGCTTGTTCTTCACAGGAGTTGTCAGTGTTTCTGACATTAGCTTTAGGGGGTTTATTGCATGATGGCATACCTCAGAAATCAGCTAGGAATCCCTGGAAAATAATCGGAATGATGTCACTGACATTTTCTGTCCGCTGGGCGAATCGTTGAGGGTGTGTTTGTGTACATAAAAGAATTTGAGCGCATGTATGTATTTTGTTGGGACTGAGAACATTGTTTTTGGATTGTGGGAGTGGACACTTTTCGGTATGCAATGACGTATCTCTCTGCTACAATTATGGACTCATTTTTTGCTGTATTAACAAAAGTACTTTGAAAGCAGATAGGTGGGGCTTCTTCACAATATTCATAGATTCTAGGTTATTGTTATATTTATAAAAGAAGTCAGGAGCTGATTGTATGCCTTTGTGAACACATGAATAGACCAAAACAGAACAAATTCGAAAGACAGCCTCTCAATTCCATAATATGCCTGTTAAACTCTCTTTTGATACTCGTCTCCTAAATTTGTGAATCTGTTCCCGCTTTCATGTGGGACCAATCTGCCTACTACCCATCATGAAACCCTGTAAAGTGAGTTTAAAGTCTTCTCAGATCTTTAATTTAATCTTCAACCTTGTCCACATGAAATACACCAGCACCTCTGGTTGCACATCCCTGATTTGATCCCAGTTAGATGATCTCACTCCATGAACTCTGGGAAAAGGCCTGGATCCCATTCTCAGCTACATCAACCAGAAGTGTGCAGTGTGTTATTAAGCCATTAGATCTGACCACAATGCCCTGTTTCTGTTTTTCAGTTTTTAAGTACACTCTTAAAAATAAAGATTCTTTATTGGAATCTGTGGTAAAGGGAACCCTGGTAGTAAGACTTCTATGGCTTAATAAAACATAAATGAGAAAACCCATGAAAGATTTATGTTATTTAAAAAATCAATTCTGGACTATGGGGGCGCCATTATTTTGATGACGTCAAATGGTTGCACTCTGTGAGCTACTGGCGCTACATGTTGCTATTTTTACCCTAACACAACCCGGAAATTAAAATATTGATACGATGTCCACAGCTACTGAAATAGCTTACAGGTGGCGCTGATATAAGCGTAAGCTTAAACCAAATGCCGTACCCTCAATTTTTCCCCACAAGGATACTAAACGCCCCCTGATATTGGGTGAAATCCACACTGAGAAACTCCTTCAGTAGCTGCGGTATCATGACAAGCATCCTGCCAAGATGGCATCTAGCGTTTCTTGTCTCTGCCATTTGTAAGCTCTTTCAGTAGCTGTGGTCTGCTAAAAGACTCAGAGGCATCAGGGCTAAAATGGAGAGAACAAAGACGTGAGTCTTTGGGAAGTTTTATTCATCCATAGGCATCTTCCTATTCTTTTCTCCTCCTCTTATTGCTAAGAAAGCAGTGAAGACTTTCATTGCTTCTCTTGTTGCCCTTTGACTGAAAATTACAACCAACATCCGCACAAGGTGGTAGTATCAGTATTTTATTTTCCGAGTTGTGTTGCAGTAAAACTAGCAACAGGTAGTGGCAGTAGCTCACCGAGTGCAACCATTTCACGTCATCAAAATAATAGCGCCCCCATAGTCCAAATTATGCATGAAACGTAAATCTTTCATGGGTTTTCTTCTACATATTTCAATAATTCAATAATTATTTACATTATATTTGATGCTATATTAAGCCAATCAAGTCTTAATACCTAGGGTTCCCTTTAACATTCATGGAACCTTTCCTTTTGGGAAAAAGGTTATTCACAATAAGAAAAAAATGTTTCTTTGAAGAACCGTTCACTAAAAGGTTCTCCAAGGCACCAAAATTGGTTCTTCTATTGCAGGGGTGCCCAACCCTGTTCCTGGAGATTCACCTTCCTGCAGAGTTTAGTTCCAACCCTGATCAAACACACCTGTCTGTAATTATCAAGTGCTCCTTCAGATCTTAATTAGTTGGTTCAGGCGTGTTTGATCAGGGTTGGAGCTGAACTCTGCAGGAAGGTAGATCTCCAGGAACAGGGTTGAGCACCCCTGTTCTATTGCATCACTGAAAAACACCCATTTTGGAACCTTTGTTTTTATGAATGTAATAGTATATAGTTCAACTTCTAACATCTTGTAACTGTTTGTGGTAAGTAATTCAAGATGGAGAATATGAACTGGCTAGTGGCCTCAAGCTAATTTGAACTTGAGACTCCTTGTTTAAATCATGTTGAACTTTGTCTTCCAGATCATTACACACAGGTTCTTCACTGTCAACACGAGTGTGTCCGAGACTTGGCCACACGACCCGGCCGCCTGTCGCCTATGGAAAACTACCTTCCGCTACATTATGACTACCTGCAATTTGCCTATTTCCAAGGTAAACCTCTATACATGTCAAAACTGGCTTGAATGAATGATCTCACTTTCACAGTCTTGGAGTAAAACTCTCTGGGCTTGATTTGGAATCTGACCCCAATTCTCTTCTTGGATCTTGGACTCAGGATAGAAAATACTGGCTATAGCACTACTGACTTCCATTAGTCGAACTGTAGAACTAGTCAATATTTGGAAAGAAATTGTCGGCAGTAATTATAATCAGATTAAATGCACCTTGGAAATTATTTTAAAATGACAACACCTCATTAATCATGAAATTGCTCGGACTAAAAGAGAGGGAGAGTCTTATAAATATTTCAGACTTGATTGATTTCTTCTTGGACATGTCAAAGCTGAACTTTCTCTTCCACCTCCAGAAAAAGAGCTTTGACATGAGAAATTTAAATTTAGCAGACACTCAGCTGCTTATTGTTCATAAAATGGCAAGTCATTCAGGTGTGTGCGAGTGCCGTCTCTGTTGCAAGTCTCAGGGCCGTGTGTTTCCACTCGCTCATCCCTGCGGTGTTTCTTCCACTGTGGTCATTGGCCTGGAATGCAAATGTTTCCGAGCATGTGGGTCTCCAAAAGGAAATAAACGTGACTGTGGGAAAAGATGACTCCAAAAAATCAGACAGCCTCACAGGATGAATAATCTCCCAAGATGAGCTAAGAAACAGAGCCCTGGTGGCTTCATTAACACTTAATAATGGTTTCTTTTCTCTGTGTGTTCAGCTGGGAGGAATGAAGCAGCGTTGGAGTGCGCGTTGACCTACCTGCTGTTCCATGAAGGTGAAGAGTTCATGACTGAGAATGTGGAGTATTACAAGGAAGTACTGGGACATGACAGCCAGCCTCGTAAGGTGAGACATGGGGTGCAACAAGCAGGAAAAAAAAATAAAACAGGAAATTATGTCTTAAAGAGGACTGTGCTAAGGTTAACATTAATAACCACCCCCACCCCCGTAACCAATGGGAAAACACGATCATGAATGGACCGAGGTCCACGATTGCGTTCCTTTTCGTCTTGGACATTTTTATTTGACTGAACTAGGTGCTTTTTGACAGCCTTGAAAGTGGAAATTTGCTTGATACTTATAAGCAGTTGATTGTTTACTTAGACATTTATCTCAGGGTCTCCAGAAATAGAACCAGTGTACAAGTTTGTGCCTTTAGTTTAGGGTAGTGTTCATTTTGTCATGTATTGTAAATTTTAGTCTTAGTCTTAGTCCCGTGTTAAATGTCCTTGTCAGTTTTATCATATTTAGTCAACTTTATCCTATTTAGTTTTAGTCGACTAAAAGTCCCAACATTTTAGTCTAGTTTTAGTCAAAGAAGAAAACTTCAATTATTTTAATCTAGTTTTAGTTAATGAAAACTGGACATTTTAGCAATAGGGTAAATATAGTTTTTACCAAAGGTTTTTACTATACTGATAGCAGAAATGTCAACATTTGGTGGTTCAAATATTCATGTGAGGTCTCTCTTAAAGTTTTTAAAGCTTTTTTTTTTCTTTTTATTTTTAGTGCATGTTTTTCTATTTTCAGGCTTGTCAAATCCATAGCAGTACATATTGCTCATAAATAGAAAATTAAAATTAAGTAACAATTATATGTTCTCTGAAGAGCCATCACTTCTCTATTTGTTGGGTATTATTGCGTCTGGTTTGTGCATTTTAATTCGCAGAAATCCTACAAAGTACGTAGTCTCTCAAAAACTGTGTCCTTTTTTGTCACATCCATAACGCATGATTATTTCCCTTTTTTAACACAGAAAACTCGTGCATAGACTGATATTTTTCTGATGTTTAGACTCTACCAACAAGGGTTTATTAAAATATAAACAGATGGTTCGGTATATTGGTAACACATACATTCCCTAAGCATTTATATGTCACATCCATAACGCAAAATGTCACATCCATAACGCTGGATTTGCCTAATAAGATTATTATTAATTAACCGTACAATAGTATTAATTTTGTCAGGCATTTTTTAATTTAGTCTTACTCAAATCTACATGTTAGTTATCATATTTGTGACCCTGAACGACAAAACCAGACATAAGTAGCACAGATATATTTGTAGCAATAGCCAATAATACATTGTATGGGTCAAAATTATTTCTTTTATGCCAAAAATCATTAGGATATTAAGTAAAGATTTTTTGTAAATTTTTACTGCACATATATAAAAACTTAATTTTTAATTAGTAATATGCATTGCTAAGAACTTCATTTGGCCAGATTCCAAATTTTCGAATAGTTGTATTTCAGCCAAATATTGTCCTATCGCAATTTAAAAAAAAAATAAAAAATGACACTTATGACTGGTTTTGTGGTCCAGGGTCTTATTTAGTCAATCTTGTCCTGTTTTAGTTTAAGTCAACAAATGAGCATTTTAGTCAGGTTGTAGTCAATGAAATCACATTTTTGTCATGCTGTATAATGGTTAAACTGCTAAAAATGATTTTCACTATGATTGTTGTTATTTGAGAAATTTACTTATGGTATTGCACTTTCACCAGTAAGCACAAGGCAATAGAATGTGGACTCATCTAGTGTACCGATTTATTACACTGTAGGCTTTTTACTATATAAAATAATACCAAAGACTGACGCACTCTCTGTCTACATTATGAAAACTGGTAGAACAAACTAAAAATACTATAAGAGTGAAATTCCTAATAGTAATTCCACAAATTCCAAATTGCAATAGCCTGTTTCTCTATTAAAACAACAGCGGTTGAGTAAGTGCATTTATTCAGCCACCACAATCGCAAACAATATAGTCGAGATCTCACAACAGAACACAGACGTCACAATAACAGAACAATGACGCTTTCATTTAGACTGGTGAACTTCAGCTTGTTTATCATTTTTTCAGATCATTGTCAGCAGCGCTTCTACAATGAGGAGCGAGCCGGGCAGGAAATGTATCCTTGTAACAGCGAAGATCTTATTTGGGGATTTGAACTCTTGACATCTAGCAACGGCACACATGAAAGCTCTTGTAGTAGAGGCGTGTAGAGCAGACTCAGTCCACAATGACATTTTGTCTCCTTTTTTTGACGAAAATAAAAAGAGGTTTTTGGTAAGGTTTTTATTTTTTTTAATACATTTTAGTCTCAACTTTATTCGTCAACGAAATTGCATGTTGATATAGTCATAGTTATTGTTTATTGAACTTATTGTTGTCTCATCTTCGTCTCGTCTTAGTCATGGGGAAAAAAAAGATTTTTTGTCATTGTTGTCGTTAACGAAATTAACACTGGTTCCCGGGTGCCCAAACTCGGTCCTGAAAGGCCGTTGTCCTGCAGAGTTTAGCTCCAACCCCAATTAGACACACCTTGACCAGCTAATCAAGATCTTATTAGGCATACTAGAAACTTCCAGGCAGGTGTGTTGAGGCAAGTTGGAGCTAAACTCTGCAGGACACCAACTCTCCAGGACTGAGTAGTTGATAGTTGTCTTTAAAGTAACTTCTTGTACACCAGCAACAGTCCCCATTGAGTAAGGTCAGGTTCATAATGGTCACCACTGGATCGCCATTTGCAACTTTTGAAAAGATCCAGATCTTCCCATTCCAGATCCATTACGAAATCACTATAGTAGACTTGTTCCCCAAGTGCGGAGTCTGGCAGGTTGCCAGCATGCATAAACACACTGGAATAATCATGTGTTTAGTGGGTTTGGTATTTGAGAAGTACAGTAGCGACTGCACGCACTCTTGAACCATCCCAAAGAGTCTTTCGTTGCGAAGCCTGGAAGCTATTAGCACTGTAAAAGCCTCATGAGTTTGGTAAGTCAAGAGCCAGAGGGCTTGAATAAGTCTTTCACTGCAACATCCTTCAGTTCTTAGCTCATAACAACCACGTACATTCTTTTCCACCCCATTGCCAAGTGTTTCCATCTATCTGGCTTGCTGCCACATCTGATTGCCCGATTTCTAGTTCCTCCGAGAGCTTGTTATCCCACCGCTAAGATACTGTGCTGACAGCATAGGGAGCTGAGTAGAAAAGCTTCACCGAGACACCGCAAAGCTCCTTGAAACAATTTGCGAGCTGTTCGCATTCGAAGAACACGAAGCCGCAAATGCTACCAACGTAACTCTTCTCCCAAAAGGGCACCAAGGCTGCCATTTTATGTGGTCTCTACCACACTTAGAAGCAGCAGACTTTGCTCCAGCTATAACAAGTCGCTTTAAACGAGTGCCAGAGACCACTAATAAAAAGTCTCGGAGAACGCCAAGAGAAATCGCACAGGTTGTGGAAAAGGCTTGATTTTAGACTGAGACTACGCTATCCATCCCTAGGGTCCTAGATAAGATGTTTTAGGAGGCTGTAATCTTCAACCTACGGCATGTAAGTCTCACTATGCTTTTTTTCCACAGGAAGCTGAACAGTATCTAAGGCGGCACAAACAGGAGTTGGACCTGCTCCTCATCGGGAGCAGTAATCTTGGAGTGCCCTATATTGAAGGGGTAAGTTCATAGAAATGTGCTGATGTGTAAATATGTATATAAATCATAAATCATTTGTGTTTTGCTCTTAGTAACCACATATCAAACACCCATTAAGTATGAAGTGCCACAAGGCTCGGTACTAGGACCTTTGCTTTTTTCCCAATATATGCTTTCTTTGGGAGACTTCGAGGTTTTAACTTATTATTATATGATACTGGTTTCCTAAAGCTCAAGTCTGTCATTTTTTTCTTTCTAATATGCAGATACATTTATAAGACAGTAATTCCTACGTTGGTTTCTCCAAAAAGTGTAATGTGTACATTGAAGAAAAAAAAAACACCTACATGCTTAAAATACTCTTAAGCCCAATGTATTAGTTTTTTTAAATGATATGGCTTGGTTCAAACCAATTTAGTTAAAAAAATTTAGATTTAATAATAATTAAAAATATTTATCTTTCCAAGCAAAAAATTTCAATCATGCCAGGAAAAAAAATTATTATAAAGCCTATATTTTTTTATACACAACTTAATATAATATTTTTTTACTAATTTATTTAACTATAAACTAAAGCTAAATCAGCTATAATATGAAATATAAATTTCAGTTCAGATAAAACTAAAGTATTTTGTTTGACTTTTTTGTCAAGCGAAAATATTATTTAAACGAAATTGTTTCTTTTTTTCCTTTTTTTTTTTTTTTTTGTGGAGAGTGTTATTCTTTATAGACAAACTGAACAAAATGGCTTTAAACCAGAAACTATGATTAAATTACATGGTCATTTCAAAACATTGCTGTTTGTTTAATCATCCAGCCTGAGCTCAGTGGGTGGGACGCTTGTTTGAAAGCAATTTTTGCCAGCGAGGAATCAAATATTGTAAAATACTTCAAACGTACCATGTCAGCATGAGGAATGAACCATAACACGAACAAGGAAATGTTTCAGTCTTGTAACAGCTGTGAGAGGGAACAGGTGCTCCTGTATGATTTGAGATTAAACAACAAGCCTACATCGCCCCCTTGTGGTGGGATCATCAAACAAGTCTTTATCACAATCACAAGATTAATGTAATGGATGTTTCTGATTTTTGTTTCTGCTCAGAACTACTGGAGCAGTTCGGGTGGTAGAGAAGATGCTAACAGGTAGGCGTTTTCATTAATATAATAAATTAAATTGATAATGTTCAGAGCTTATGTATTGAATGTCTGTCCTTAGGATTCCTTCTGGTACCGATGGCTGGATGGACTATGTGCCAATATCAACAAAGAAAAATGTCACAATGTCTATACTACAAGAGCTACGAGAAGGTGATATGCCATTTCTGTCTTTTAAATGAAATTAAAATATTGTAATTTGGGCTGAAACGATTCCTTGAGTAACTCGAATACAAAAAATCAGGCTTTGTTTAGTCCATTTACTGTAACTACACACTGAACACTGTGTTTCCCCACGGACTATTATTACTGATGCACAAACCGATAAACGCTGGACATATTTAAGACCGTAAATTAATGGTGGTTAGTTATGATGACAAATGTGATACTGATTTTATGCAACAGTTCATCAATAAACAAGAAGTTAATATTATGTTCAATTTTTCTAAAAAGGAAACAAATTAGTTGCTACAAAGCTACAGCCCTAACTGTAATAGCTAACTGATAAAGCTGCACTCTATGGAAACCCGTTTACACCACTGAATATAATTTTTTCAAAAGAGATATAAACTCAGTTCTGACTTTTCTCTCAGAATTTCATGATATATACTCACAATTGCAAGAAATAAAGTCAGAATTGTGAGATACGTGACCCTGGACCACAAAACCAGTCATAAGTGTAAATTTCTCGAAATTGAGATTTATACATCATCTGAAAATCTGAAAACATCATCTTTCCGTTGATGTATGGTTTGTTAGGATAGGACAATATTTGGCCGAGATACAACTATTTAAAAAATCTGGAACCTGATGGTGCAAAAAAGTCAAAACACTGAGAAAATCGCCTTTAACGTTGTCCAAATTAAATTCATAGCATATTACTAATCAAAAATTAAGTTTTGATATATTTACGGTGGGAAATTTACAAAATATCTTCATGGAACATGATCTTTACTTCTATACATGATCTATATTCTAATGATATTTGGCATAAAAGAAAAATCGATAAATTTGACCCATCCAATAGCCCATTGTTGGCTATTGCTACAAATATACTTGTGCAACATAAGGTTTTGTGGTCCAGGGTCACTTATAAACTTACAATTCTAACTTTTTTCTCAGAATTTCACGATATAAACTCACAATTGCAAGAAATAGTTCTGATTTTTCTCAGAATTTTGTGATATAAACTCACAGTTCTGACTTTTTTCTCAGAATTTCATGATATAAACTCACAATTGCAAGAAATAAAGTCAGAATTGCGAGATATAAACTCAATTATGACTTTTCTCAGAATTTCATGATATAAACACAATTTTGTGAAATAAAGTCAGAATTGCGAGATATAAACTCACAACTGCAAGAAATAGTTCTGACTTTTCTCAGAATTTTGTGATACAAACTCACAGTTCTGACTTTTTACTCAGAATTTCATGATATAAACTCACAATTGCGAGAAATAAAGTCAGAATTGCGAGATATAAACACTACAATTCTGACTTTTTTCTCAGAATAACATGATATAAGCTCACAACAGGGAAAAATAAAGTTGACTTTTTTTCTCAAAACTTTTTCTCAAAAAGAGTTTATATCTTGCAATTTTAAATTTTTCCCTCGCAATTCTGACATTTTTTTTTCTCAGAATCATTAGACATAAACTCGGAATTGTGAATTAATAAGTCACATTTTTAGGGGGGAAAAAAGACTGATATGTTCTAACAACTGAGAGTTTATATCTCATAATTCTGACTTATTAACTTGCAATTGGGTGTTATAATATCAGAATTGTGAGATATAAACAATTCTGAGAAAAAAAAGTCAGAATTGTGAGTTTACATGCAAATTATATCTTACAATTCTGAGGGAAAAAAAAGTCAGAATTGTGAGATAAAAAGACGCAATTACCTTTTTTTTTTTTAATCAGAGGTAGAAATGGGCTTCCACAGCACTACATAAATGTAACTTGGATGAAATACAAATTAGGGACCAAAAATAGGTTAATCCTGTCATTATCTGCTTCATGAAGCTCTTTTTCAAACCATGCCACATCACAGAGACCTTGAAGCTACAAAAAATGGCAAACAAACAAACAAAAAAAGTTTTTAATTAACCAATTGATATGGCATGACATACTGGTTACAATATTGGTTTAGCATATTAGTTATATTTCCATTAATATTTCAAGACGTTTTACCATTTGTATTGGTTAATAAAAGTAATTTTGTAATTTTGTGTGTATGTGTGTATAGGAGGACCATTGCTGTATGAGAATGTACGACTTGTACAAAACTCTGGCACCCTGAATGGAAGTCAAAGAGTGCTTTTTGATGACGTCATCAGTGAGAACGAGTGCACTGAGCTCAAACATCTGGCACACGTGAGAGTCTAACTTCTATTATGTCCTTCTCAGAGTATAAAACTAATCAGCTCATGTGATATACTATTTTATTTCATTTTCTGTCATATTTTCTTGTAACTTTAAAGTTGCTATGTCAATATTTCTTTAGAGTGTCACTGCAGCTGGCGACGGCTACAAGGGGAAAATGTCTCCTCACACACCAAATGAGAAATTCGAAGGGGCGACAGTACTAAAAACATTGAAGGTAAGAACTGGCTTAGTTTTTAACACTGACTGACACTTGTGTTTTTACAAATAGCACGACACAGAAATCCAATATTAAAGGAGAAGTCCACTTCCAGAACAACAATTTACAAATAATTTACTCACCCCCTTGTCATCTAAGATGTTCATGTCTTTCTGTCTTCAGTCGTGAAGAAATTCTGTTTTTTGAGGTAAACATTTCAGGATTTTTCTCCATATAATGGACTTCACTGGTGGCCCGATTTTGAACTTCCAAAATGTAGTTTAAATCCCAGCCAAGGAAGAAGGGTCTTATCTAGCAAAACGATCTGTCATTTTTTTTGGAAAATAAAAATTTGTATACTTTTTAAGCACAAAAGCTTGTGTAGCACAGGCTCTGGGATGCGTACTACGTACTAGAAAGGTCACGCATGAAGTAGGCAAAATTACAGACCCAGTGTTTACAAAGCGAAAGGACAAAGACTAAGAAAGTGCAAGTAAGTCAAACGCTGTTTACAAACAAAAAGGTAAAATGATGTCGGACGATTCTGAAGTTGTATGAGAAAATGAGATGGAGTTTTTCACCATACTTACCATTTTTAGCCGGAGTACACAGATGATGAACTTAGATGTGATTCGTAGTAGTGATGGGAAGTTCGGATCATTTTACTGACTCGGACCTTTGAGTCTCATTTAGCAAAATGAACAAATCTTTTTGTGAGTCATTTTGTTCATTTTAGCAAAATATAATTAAAATGTTACGTGTTACTTCCCTAACACATCTACTGCTTACACAAACGTTGATCACACTACAAACAAGACAGAACTATAATGCTATAAGAAACAGAAAAGATTAATTCATTGTTTACCTGGGTCTTTAGTCTATAATTAGCTCACCTCACCTCTTATCTGACAAGTTTTCGGGTTTGAGTCATTCGTTCATCATGTGACAGCCCCATAAGATGAACAAACGCCTCGAAAAACCCGAAGACTCGAAACAGCTGAACTAATTCCAGTACATAACCTAATAAATAGGATGACGAGACGACTCGTTCTTCCCGAGTCACATTAAAGATTCATTCATAATGAACAAATCGTTCAAGAACGACCCATTACTAATTCGTAGCATCGTGAACGCACATCCCAGAGCCTATGCTACACAAGCTTTTGTGCTTAAAAAGTATACAAATTTTTATTTTTTGAAAAAAATGACAGATCATTTCGCTAGATAAGACCCTTCTTCCTCGGCTGGAATCGTTTAGAGCCCTTTGAAGCTGCATTTAAACTACATTTTGGAAGTTCAAAATCGGGGCACCAATCAAGTCCATTATATGGAGAAACATCCTGAAATATTTTCCTCAAAAACCATAATTACTTTACGACTGAAGACAGAAAGACATGAACATCTTGGATGACGAGGGTGACAAGTAAATTATTTGTAAATTGTTGTTCTGGAAGTGGACTTCTCCTTTAAGTTGTGCTAAACGAAAACGTGGATATTTGAGTTGAGTAAACCTAAAATTTTAAGGCAGCACAAATACTTTTTTAACTTGAAACAACTTACTTTTTTTTTTTAGAGTGTGGAATGTAAATTTGTTTATAATTACTTTTTTATGTACATTTCTATTGGACAAAGAGTCATGAATACTTAAACAGTATGAATAATTCAATCTTCATTATTTATCTTTGCAGTATGGCTATGAGGGACGAGTTCCTTTAAAAAGTGCCCGCCTCTTTTATGAAGTCAGTGAGAAGGCCAGGCGGATAATTGAGTCATACTTCATGCTAAACTCTACTCTGCATTTCTCATACACACACCTAGTGTGCAGGACCGCCATATCTGGTACGTCACCTCAGCTCTCAGTTTCTACCTCAGATTAAACCGCATTTTGATTCTTCAACTCAGAATATTTTATATTATATTTTACTTTACCAGGTCAGCAAGACCACAGAAACGACCTCAGTCACCCAATACATGCTGACAACTGTCTTCTGGACCCAGAAGCGAATGAGTGCTGGAAAGAGCCACCTGCTTACACCTACAGAGACTATAGGTGAGATATACTCCAAATAGTACTTCAAGCTAAATGTGAGCCTGGTCAGTTGTCATTTTTCGTCATTAAAACATTTTCTCTCTTCTCTCTTTTTTTGGCCTTTTAGTGCTCTGCTGTATCTGAATGGCGATTTTGACGGTGGAGAATTCATCTTTACAGAAATGGACGCTAAGACTGTCACCGTAAGGACAAATTACTGTGCGTTTTGCTCATCTGTCATCTCAGGTAGCGTTTGGCATTTAAAAACTGTTTTCCTGTCACAGGCGTCAGTGAAACCTAGATGCGGGCGGATGGTGGGGTTCTCATCCGGCGGTGAGAATCCACACGGCGTGCGGGCGGTCACTAGGGGGCAGCGGTGTGCTGTGGCGCTCTGGTTCACTTTAGACCCCCTCTACAGAGAGCTGGTGAGGAAACGGGTTTGTCTGTCATAGAGAACACTTTCAGTGTTTGTTTACACCCTTGGTTTAGGTTTCAGTAATATGAGGCACTTAGATGTCTAGTTGGAACATGTAATTTAAGGGGAAGTGGAATTTTCCGTTGCACTTTAAGCACAAGTCCTGAGCCACATATGGCCACCTACACAGAAGGTGTTATACCCACCTGTCAGTGCCGTCAAACCGCTAAACCACTTCCTGTTCTCACAAAACATGATGCCCATCTTGTTTATATACAATAAGTGCACACATTTCTAAAGCCTTTGACCTGGAGTATTTCTACACACGTCAGTGAACCCTGACCACTTTAAATGAATGTATGACTTATGCATACACTTTTATAGAGGTCATATTATGATTTTTTTTTTTTATTGTTTTGAAATAAACATGGCACTGTATTATTAAAACTTCTGTAAGAGCTCAAAACCACCTCCTCAATTGAAAAAAATATATACAAACTGAAAAAAATGGCTTGTAGTATACTGCACTTGGGAAAAAAAACATGCCTGAGCATCATTGGTTCCCAGTTGCGGTGAGGTTACAGGAGGAAGTAAGATGTTCTGCACTTCTGAAGAACTAAGCACTTTTTTTTTTTGGTGACACCAGCCCCCTTTAATTTTGAAGCTATGGAATTAGTTTGGAGCTTCCAAAATAAAGGTTTTTTATAGTACTTATTTTAAAAAAGCACATTTGAAATAAATGAATTAATTATTATATACATACGTTTAATAATGAATGTATTACGAAATTGTTATATTAATATATAAAATTTATATATAAAATAAAAATTCTATATATCAGTGGGGTTTTTTTTTAATCAAACGTAAATTTATGTCACATTTTCTTGGTTAATTAGTCAGAAAAATAAAAAAAAAACAATTCTATTTTATATTTTTAATTTATATATATATATATATATATATATATATATATATATTTTTTAATCAGTATTCTATTTATTAAAGCCAAGTATGAATCTCATCAAGTTGGTGATTTTAAGCATTTTACATTTATTCCAAAGTAATAACTCAAGGCAGTGACAATTTAAACAATGGATTTTATTTGTGAACTTGTGTTCAGCTATTCTTTTTCATAGATTTATCTATTTTGGATTATTAGTCATCACTCATCAAAGTCTTAAATATGGGTCACAGACACAGAGATTTTACTGTAATTTTCACCAAGTTGATTACTCACTAAAAACTCCCACAGATCATGTTTTCCTATTTTAAGTCTTATTTGGACGTAACAAAGTGACTTGTCCCCTCTGAGAAAACACCCCTGGTATTGATGTTAGTATATTAGTAATAGGACAATGAAACAGATACGCCTGGGTTTAGACCACGAAAATGTATTCGTATGCTGTAGTGCTTCATCTTGCAGCCAATACAGCATCATTTCATCTTAAGAATGACAGATACAAGTCCTCGGATTTTAAGTCATTCATCCTGAATAACTAGTGGCAAGGTCACTACATGATACTGGTGGAGGAAAACATTTCCTTCAAAACGCCTAAAAGTAGTTCAGTAATACTGAGATCTGGGCTGAGCAGGCCATAGGAGATGATCAAACCACTCTGTCATAGGTCTTGCTGGGAATATTGGTGCATTATCATTCTAATGCACAGCACCACTTTTAGTGTGCAATGTTTGAATCACTTGGTGGACATGGTCCTCCAGAATGGTTCGGAAGTCCTTGGCATTGACTTGCCCATCTAGCATCAGTAGTGGGCCTAGAGAATGCCATGATATTGCAGCCCAAACCATCACTGATCCACCCCATGCTTCACTCTGGGCATGGGTCCCTGTTGAAAAAAAAAAATCAGCATATGCTGATTAGGTATTTTGAAGCAAGGCAGCTGGTTTGAGCTGATTTAAGATGGTCCTTAGATGGTCATGAGCTGGTTTAAGCTGATCCTGAGCTGGTTTTAAGATGGTTATGAGCTGGTTTAAGCTAGTCATGTGCTGGTCCTAAGTAACTAGCTTCTGCTCAGGACCAGCTCATGACCATCTTGAAACCAGCTCAGGGCCAACTTAAGCCAATTTATGACCATCTTAAACCAGTTTAGGACCATCTTAATCCAATTCATAACCATCTTGAACCAGCTCAGGACCATCTTAAAGGGGTCATCAGATACTAAGTTCACTTTTTCATGTTGTTTGAACATTAATGTGTGTTGGCAGTGTATGTACACATCTACCCTATAATGATAAAAATCCATGCAGTGGTTTTTAATTAATCTGTAAAAATAATATTCCCTTTTTCAAATCGAGCCGTTCTCAGATGCCTGTCGTTGTGGCGTCACACCAACAGAGGCCGCGCCCACGATAGTTGATTGACATGAGCGTTTTACCTCAGATCAGCTGTCACAGTCCGCCCTCTTTGTTTCGATGCCGGAGCAGGGATGTAAGTTAGACAAGAATATCTCTGATTGAGCGATTGAGGTGTTGTGTTGCTGGATGTAATAATGAACATAGTGGTCGTCATTTACTCCCGACATCTGAGCTGCTGAAGATGCAGTAGATTACGTTTGTTTGTGAAGGGAATGCACCTCCCGATCTACATATATCCGTCTATTTTCGCGGGAATCATTCATGATCCAGCTTCACTTACAGCAAAAGTGAGTATAAGGGTTTTTTTAAGAATCTTTGTGATCGCCTTTCCTTATAACGTGGAAGTTAGGAAGTTCAGCGGCTAAACGCGGCTAAACGCGGCTACATGCGGCTACATTCGGCTAATGTAAATAAGACCATCTTTTCACAGAGAGAAGAGAGGGGCGGGGTGAGCAGAGCTCATTTGCATTTAAAGGAACAACCCCTTAGAATGAGATGATTTTTGCAGAGCTCATTTTGACAAGGTAAAAGGGTGTTGTTTTACAAAACCATTGAGAATTTTTAATCAAAGTATATTAGAGACTTTTCATTAAGACCCTAAAGAATCATATCAACCTGTGGAAAATGGGCATCCAATGACCCCTTTAAACAAGTTTATGACCATCTTAAACAAGCTCATAACCATCTTACATCCAGCTCAAGACCTGCTTAAACTAGCTCATGACCATCTTAAACCACCTCATGGCCAGCTTAAACCTGATCAAGACCATCTAAAATACCAGCTCATGACCAGCTTAAACCAGTTCATAAACAGCTTAAACCAGCTCATAGCCATCTTAAAACCAGCTCATAACCATTTTATAACCAGATCAGAAGCATCTTAAACCAGATCATAACCATCGTAAAACCAGCTCAGGAACAACTTAAATCAGTTCATAACCATCTTATAACCAGCTCAGTATCAACTTAAACCAACTCATAACCATCTTAAAACCAGCTTAGGATCAACTTGAAACAGCTCATAACCATCTTATAACCAGCTCAGTATCAACTTAAACCAACTCATAACCATCTTAAAACCAGCTTAGGATCAACTTGAAACAGCTCATAACCATCTTATAACCAGCTCAGTATCAACTTAAATCAGCTCATAACCATCTTATAATCAGCTCAGGATCAACTTAAACCATCTTATAACCAGCTCAGTATCAACTTAAATCAGCTCATAACCATTTTTAACAATCCTCAGGACCAGCTTAAGACAGCTTATAAACATCTTATAACCAGCTCAGGACCAGCTTAAGCCAGTTCAGGACCAGCAAACAGCTCATAACCATTTTGCACTTAACCAGCTCAGGACCATGCCAAATCAATGTAACATCTGCCAGCAGCTCGGGATCAGCAAACCAGCTCAGATCCAGTTTAAACCAGCTCATAACCGTCTTAAAACCAGTTCAGGACCAGCTTAAACCAGCTCATGACCAACAAAGGACCAGCATAAACCTGCTCAAATCAGCTGCCATGCTTCAAAACATACCTAACCAGCATAAGCTAGTTCTTACAACAGGGGTGGTAGGCCTCTTTGGGGTTTCTCCACACCATAACTCCCACAAATGTGGGAAAGACAGTGAAGGTGGACTCATCACAGAACAATACACATTTCACATTGTCCACAGCCCAAGATTTGCACTGAGACCACTGAAACTGATGTTTGCCATTGGCACAAGTGGCCCAGTATTTGGCTCCAGCAGCCTCAGCATTAATATTAACCCTGTGAAGCTCCTGACGAGCAGTTTTGGTGGAAACAGAACAGTTGAGATACACATTTATTTCCGCAGTGAATTGGGGAACTGTGGTTTAGTTTTTTGGATGCAATCTGGGTCACATCCCTTTCAGACGGCTTGCTCTTGCGTCGACAGTTACTCCTGTAGGATGTGGTTTGTCCTTTGTGGTGTTATGCCAACATTACCCTGGATACTGTGGCTCTCGATACACCACAAAGAGTTGCACCAGCGAGACATGCACCAACAATTCATCTTCCTTTGAAATCTTGATACGTCTCCCATTATGTTTTGCACAGCTCCAAGCTGTGATATTGCTATGCTAGTTTAACCTTCACACTCTGGTTTTACTGACAAACTGTGAAATCAGTGATCAGCCACCAGGCAACACATATAGAGGCGTGAAACCTCCAACGCTAGTGTGTCTGTGTGTAATGTGCCAAAATATGATGAAATATAATTTCTTTTAAATCTAATTGCAGGAGAGGCTTCAAGCTGATGAGGTGATCCAAGCCCTGGATAATCAGCACATGTGGGATCAAGGCGTGCAAATAAACCCAAAAGACGAGTTATAGTCCATCAGCCAATGGGAGTGAAAGTACAGGGTTCACGTCAATACCTATTTATTTAATGATCAGAATGATTTTATTTTTTTACTGTTTCCGACTGTTTGTGAGAATTTTATTCTTGTTATTATTGTGTGCATGTAAAATCTCAGTTCACATTTATTACGTTTCATACCAGTTCATAAGTCAACATGAAATCAGAATCGACGTTATTCCATGGTATTTCTTTGAGTTTTCATGATCCTTTTTCTGTTTCACATGGTAATACATCAAATTACGGAAGTAAAATGGGTTTTGAATATCTTTTTATGTTGACTTTAAAAGAAACAGGGAACATAATTTAAATTTCTATCAAGGAAAGTACGGTTTGACTTTGAGTTTAGTGAATGAAATGCCACCAAAGAGTGAATTGACACTGTACAGCAGCATATACACATAGTTTTTTGGGAGGCATTTTATATTCAAGTTTATTTAACTAGACATAATCCAACTTACCTAATGAAACAGACTATGAAAAATGAGGATTTGCACAGTTATATACTTACTGTATATTCTTCTGTGATATTAACAAACGGTAGCTGTAATTTATACTGTTTACAAATGAACTGACTCAAGCTATGCTGTAGTTTGATCGTAGACGGCTATAATAGCAAACGTCAGCATTTGATATTAGGAACCTTTTTAATAAAAGATGCTATTTGTTCCTGTTTCAAGGAATTTGAACTTAAATGTGGCATATTAATTGTCCTTTCCTTTCAAATTCATTGACTCGTGTTGCGTATCTCTCTGAGGGTCTTGTCGAATTTGAACAAGGACGACGGCCACTTTTTCTCACTGATATTTAATTATATGAGTATTTAAGTCTGCTTTTACTGTATGTAATGCACAGTGATGTTTGCAATATGTATTTTAAATTAAAGACTGAATTATACTTACTTGTGTCCTTTACTTACACTGATCTGATTTACTTTTTATACACATTATGCAGTAGAAACACATGCAAAATACTTGAAGTGTACAAAATGCCAGCATTATATTTTCTGTTTTAGTTTGATGTTTGATTTGACTTAAACAGTGGCTTTGGCTTGCCCTTAGGTTTAATCAGGTGTTTTTCAGGTACTTTAAAGAAACTGAATGAATATCTGAGGAAAATGTCCTCACCCTTAGGCCATCCAAGATGTAGATGTTTGTTTCTTCATCAGATTTGGTGAAATTTAACATAACATCACTAGCTCACCAATGTATCCACACCAGTGAATGGGTGCCGTCAGAATGAGAGTCCAAACAGCTGATAAAAGTACAAACATCTAAATAATCCACAAGTAATCCACACCACTCCAGTCCATAAATTAACATCTTGTAAAGTGAAAAACAAAGTGTAGCACAGGCTCTGGGATGCACGTTCACGAAGCTACAGACCCAGTGTATACAAACCGAATGTGCAAAGACTAAGAAAGTGCAAGCAAGTCAAATGCTGTTTACACACACAAAGGTACAACTATGTTGGATGATTCTGAAATTGTAGGAGAAAATAAGATGGAGTTTTTCAACATACTCTACCTTTTTTGCCCGGAGTACACAGATAATGAACTCAGGCGTGATTCGTAGTAGTGATGGGAAGTTCAGATCATTTTACCGACTCAGACCTTTTAATCTCGTTCAGCAAAATCTTCAGAACGAATCCTTTTTTCAAATCATTTAGTTAATTGTAGCAAAATATAATTAAAATGTTACGTTACTTCCCTAACACATCTACTGCTAACACAAATGTTGATCACACTACAAACAAGAGAAAACTATAATGCTGAAAGAAACAAAAAAGATTAATGAATTGTTTACCTGGGTCTTTAGTCTATGATTAGCTCACCTCACCTCTTTATCTGACAAGTTTGTTCATAACGTGACAGCCCCATAAGCTCAACCAATGCAGTGTGAGCCAGAAAAAGAATTGATTAGTTCATCTCTCGAGTCTTCGGGTTCAAGTCAGTCGTTCATCACGTGACAGCCCCATAAGATGAATGAACGACTCGAAAAATCAGAAGACTTGAAACAGTTAAAATAATTCCAGTACAAGACAGCTTATAACCTAATAGGACAGTAACCTAATAGGATGTTGCGCATGTGCGACTGAACGATTCACTCCTCAAGACGACTCATTCTTCTCGAGTCACATTAAAGATTCATTCAAAATTAATGAATCGTTCAAGAACGACACATCACTAATTCGTAGCATGGTGAATGCGCATCCCAGAGCCTATGCTACACAAGCTTTTGTGCTTAAAAAGTATACAAATTTTTATTTTTAGGAAAAAATGGCAGATCGTTTTGCTAGATAAGACCCTTCTTCCTCGGCTGGGATCGTTTAGAGCCCTTTGAAGCTGCATTTAAACTACATTTTAGAAGTTCAAAATCTGGCACCAATCAAGTCCATTATATGAAGAGAAATCCTGAAATGTTTTCCTCAAAAACCATAATTTCTTCACAACTGAAGACAGAAAGACATGTACATCTTGGATGACAAGGGGGTGAGTAAATTATTTGTAAATTGTTGTTCTGGAAGTGGACTTCTCCTTTAAGGTGTTTTAACCTAAATATTTGATGGCCTGGATTATTGTGATGTTTTTATCAGCTGTTTGGACTCTCATTTTGATGGCTCCCATTCACTAACGAGGACCCATTGGTGAGCAAGTGATGCACTGCTCATGTAAATTTCTCCAAATCTTCTTTAATTCATTGGCCGTTATAGGTTAGGCACAGTTTATAATAACAAACTGGTAAACGCTCAAACTATTTGCTCTACAAACCAATGTGTTAATAATTATGACAACTAAATATCATATATCACAGCAATATGACAAATAAATATCAATCAGCATATCAGACTGTTTTTGTACAGCTAGAATAACTGAAAGTAAATCAAGCCAGATACTTAGCACATTTAAGTTACAAACGGCTGTGAGCAAAAGGTGGACAGTGTAGTTTGAACAGTTTCAAGTAGACACTTTTACAGGAAGATAGTATCAGAGACTATTAATATAACACTAACATATATGCGTAACCACACAGGAACCCATTTAGGTATCTCTGCCAGACTTCAAGAGCTTTAACCGTCGCAAGTGAACAAGAAATCTTCAGGTGTTCTCATTTAAAGACTTCAGGTGGTGTTTTTATTTAGTGCAAGTTGAATTAATCTTTTACAGTAACTTCATCATTGACTTCTTGTTTTATTTAGTCTCAGGGTGATTTACAGTATTATTCTGAACTGTGCCCAACTTGAACATGGATCGACAGTGCAGTACAATCTTTTTTCTTTTAGTTATATGTAAGTGAGGTTTGTGCTATTTGAAAAGCCATGCACACACACACACACACACACACACACACACGCACACACGCACACACATGTTGGGTTTACATGTTTTATGGGGACATTCCATAGGCGTAATGGTTTTTATACTGTACAAACCGTATTTTCTATCACCCTACACCTACCCTACACCTAAACCTAGCCCTCACAGGAGACTGTGCACACTTTTACTTTCTCAAAAAAACTCATTGTGCATGATTTATAAGCCTGTTTCCTCATGGGGACCTCACAAATGTCCCCACAAGGTCAAAATTTACTGGTATTACTATCCTTGTGGGGACATTTGGTCCCCATAACGTGATGAATACCAGGTGCACACACACACACACACACACACACACACACACACACAAATGCAATTTTAGAAATTATAATTTAAAAATTATGTACTCATGTATTATATTTTTTATCAGTAAAAATATAATAATGTGAATTCTGTCCTTTAAAATTCTTTTAAATGTTAAATGTTAATATGGTAATATACTCTAAGAAAAGTTTATCAAAACTTTGCAATATTTTGAAATAAGCATTGTATTATGTTGTGTTTTATGGTTTATGGTTATGGGAAAATCCATAAACTTAATGTCCTGGCAGAAAATATTCCTTTTCACAAACAAAAATGCAATAATAAAGAAAAAGTTCTGGTCATTAACTATAGGGAAATTTGGTATTTGCCAGATGTGCAAGTTATGTATTGTTGTGTTATAAAGTCATAACCATTACTAAGAAGGCTATGTAGTAACCAAACTTTTCTCTCAGTATATCCACCTTTTTCTTCCCGAGCGATTGGGTGCGGCAATTTGTAATTGCAAAATAGCTCGTTTTGCTGCTTGATATTGCAAATTGCTGTGTGTTACCATATCATTTTAATGTACTATCTTAATTATGAGCACACTGGTTTGTAGTGCAAACAGTTTTACCGTTTACTGCACGTTGATATTCTTCTCATTAGGCTTACTTCCGCGTTAAAGAAAAAGGTAGATACTCTAGCAATCTTTGTGTTTCAGCTACACGCTAATATGGTGGTATGAGAAAAATTCACGTTGTATGCAAAATTGAAACTGACATACTAGATAAACTGCACTAATAGAATCCGTTATGGTCAAGCAAGCTCAAGATCAACAACATTACAATCATATATATGTTGTTTTAGCAACAGAGAATAAATAACTGTTCTTTTAATTTCTTGACTACAACAGGAGCTTTGATCAGTAGTGAAGATCAAGAAAAACTGAACATCTACTTGGAACCAAAGTACGCTGAAGTTTGTGAAGGAAACTCAGTCACAATCAATTGCACTTTTCAGCCTGGTGGGAAGTACAAACTGAGATGGTACTACAGCCCGAATAATAATTTAGACTGTTACTCTGGAACACAAAGAATCCATGAAAAAGGGCGTATTTATACAGAAAACTATGCCACTTGGTCAATATACACTATTAATTCCATTAAGGCCAGCGACAGCGGATGGTACTTCTGCGAGATTATGAGAGATATTCCTTTTCTTGAACAAATATGCAGTAATGGCGCACAAGTTATGTTAACCAGCTGTGAGCCCCATGCAATGACTGTTACCGCTCCCTCTGCTGCTTCTCTGGTTACTTTCTGTTTGGTGGCCATATAAGGAGGCCTATACCAAACAGGCGTCCTGAAGTATTGTTTTGCTGTGTGGACTCTTCTAAACGTTTTCTCTGATTTCATTGCCTTGTTTTGTTATTTTCCACGGTTTTGTTTCTTGTCATAGTTTTGCCTTGTTTTTGCCATTGTTTCGTTCTGTTTCATTGCCATAGTTTTTGCCTTGTTTATTTGTCACTTTTGGACTGCTCTCTGGTATTTGGACTCTGCCTGTTTATTTGGATTTCACTTTTGTCTTGCCTATGTTTCATTGTTTGTTTGGAAATTGACCCTGCCTGTCTTGACTACGATCTGTTTAATAAAGATCGCATCTGGATCTTACATGCTTCCCTGGAGTCCCGTTACACCAGCATATGTAGGCTCACTGCCTGTCTACAGTAGCAGCTCATGGATATTAAAATAGTGGAGGCACACTAAAATGTAGCGGTCCCCGCACTTTTTTTTTTTGCTCAATGAATTGTATGTTCAACTTATGTGTGGGTCTTCTTTCATGTTTTGTATTTAGCTGCTGTTCAAAAGGGAGCTTGTATATTTGCTGGCGATCTAATATTCAATATCTCTTCCCTCCCACAAATATTGGCACCCTTGGTAAATGTGAGCGAAGGCGGCTGTGAAAATAAATCTGCATCATTTATCTTTTTCATCTTTCATTCAAAAAATTCACAAAATTTTACCCTTTCATTGAAAGTGGGGGGAAACTCACATTATAAAATAAATGCTTTTCTCCAATGCATGTTGGCTACCATTATTGGCACCCCTTGAAATGCTTACGAGTAAAATATACCTGAAGTATAATCATTCATATTTACATTTTGTAGCACACCAGGGGGACTGAAATTGTCCAGCCATGACTTCCTGTTTCACAGTATTATAAATATGAGGAACACAAAGGCCAAATTCCCTTAACCATCTATTACAAGGAGTAAAACCAAAGAATATAGTTCTGATGTACAGAACAAGACTGTTAAGTCGAACACAAAACAGAAAGTGCCTGTAAGAAAATATCTAAGGCAGGGGTGCCCAACCCTGTTCCTGGAGACCTACCTTCCTGCAAAGTTTAGTTCCAATCCTGATCAAACACACCTGTCTGTAATTATCAAGTGCTCCTTCAGGTGTGTTTGATCAGGGTTGGAGCTGAACTCTGCAGGAAGGTAGATCTCCAGGAACAGGGTTGAGCACCCCTGATCTAAAGCATTGAAAATTCACATTTCTACCTTCGTGGCAATAATTAAGAAGTTCCAATCAAATAAAGATGTTCTAAATCTGCCTAGAAGAAGACGTGTGTCTATAGTAGTCAACATTTTAAGTGGATCAGAAACCTTCATCAAAATTGTCCTAAAACCAAAACAATACCCATTCTTGTTTTAGGACAACTTTGAAGTTGTCAGACATGACTGGAACTTCAAATGGGACTGGCTTCTATAGTTTGATGAAACATCAAAAAGAGCTTTCTGGCAGCAAACCCACCAGATGGGTTCGTTTTGAGCTTATATCATGACCGCTAGATTGCAGTCTTCTTATCTCTGAACTTAAACAGCGTCAGGAAATACTTGCATAAGGGCACGCCACTAATGTTAGCGTTAATGGAGGATAAAAGAATAGTTCCTGCTCCCGCTTCCGCCAACCGTCTGTGCAGCTGAAGCGCCCCATGCAGCCGAGGTGGCGCCCGCGCCGCGGTTCCGCTGCTTGCAGCGTCCCGGGAAAGGTTCTTTGTGCCGGGCGGGGGTAGCTGCGCGGCTACCTGCCGCTTTCTCTCGTGGTGGGGCTGTTTTGTGCAGTTGAGGCGGTGCTCGCATCGCGGTCTCGGCGATTTCACACGGAGCATAATTACAAACTGAAAAACTTGCACAATCCTAAACTTGCAAAATTCTCAGAACAAAAAGGTTGTTAGAATGTCCAATATCTGTTTTTATTTTATTGTTTTACAATTCTTTTGTTTTCTTTAGGAATCCTGTAAGCACTTTATTTTTTCATTAATATTAAGCAGATGTAATTCTTAAGTTCAGATCAAAATAATCTGACATGGTTACAATTGTAAACTTAAATTGTAAACCAGGGTCTAAACATATATATGGTCTGTTTATAAAAGCTTACATTTTGTACATTTAATAACTAAAGAAACTTGAAGCCACTTTATTTTCCCCCTTTACACATACTACACAAAAAGTGATTCAATAACATTGAATGGTTTGCATGTGGTGGTGTGTTCTTAACTGTAGCTTTCCTAAAATTATGTCCTATTCTTAAAATAAGAAATATCCCAATATATCGCTTTGTTTACAATATCGCAATGTATCGCAACATATTGTATCGCAACCCCTGTATGGTGCTACGTATCGTATCGCCAGATTCTTGGCAATACACAGCCCTAATAAAAAGTACGCCATGCTCAGGGTTATTAAATATACTGCTGGATCTTTAATGTTGTAGGCCTATTTTTCTGCCGGAGGTCCTGGATGTCTTGTTCAGATAAATGGTATCAGGGATTCTATCAACTACCAACAGATAAAAAAATCTAACCCTGGCTGCCTCTGTAAGAAATCTTATGGACCATGTTTGGATCTTCCATCAAGACAATGATTGCAAACAAACATCAAAATCAATACAAAAATGTGTCACTGAGCACAAAATGAAGCTTCTGCCATAGCTGTCTCAGTTCCCTGACCTGAACCCTGTAGAAAATAGTGGGGTGAACTGAAGAGAAGAAGCACCAACATGGAGCTGGTATTCTGAAGGACGCAGAGAGATTCTGTATGAAGCAATCGTCTCTGATTTCTTGTCAAGTGTTCTCCGAACTCATCAGGCAGCATTATGGGAGAAAACTCAGATCTTGGGAAAAGGACGTTGCAATAATTGGGTGCCAATAACAGTGACTACATAAACTAGAGAAAAACATTTATTTCATAATGAGATGGGTGCCAATATTAGTGGGCACACTATGTTTACTCTTTGTAAGGATTACTGCTTGGTGCAGTGCCGAAAAGTTGCTGTGTGGCATTCTGCACCTCTAAAATAAAAAAAAAAGTTTCATATACCGCCGAATAAACAGACAGAACCGGCAAAGAGAACAGTGGTTATGGAAATACAACGTATGAAACATATCAAGCTCAATATTCATATTCACATGCACTCCAAAAAGGCTACAACACTTGTCCTGCCATGAAGTCACAATGATCTGTTAATACAGTACAAAATAATAAAAAAGGCAGTTCCCTTTAAATTAAGTCTGCTTGTATGCAATGCACCATTTTTGCAAATTGCATTTTGTTTTAAAGACATATTGTCCTTGCATTCTTTGTAAAACATACAGATAATGCAATACAAACATGGATAATGCAATGCAAAATGTTTGATCTGTAAAAAAAAAGAAAAAAATGCCAGTATTATGTTTTCTGTTTCAGTCTGATGTTCAGTTTGCCTTTTAAACAGAGGTTTAGGCTTGCCTTTAGGTTTAATATCGAAACCACATCCATCCTGCGTCACAATTCTCAGCAAGTCATGTATGAGATGTCAAAACAAAACTATCAAATGCACAAGGCCCCAAAAACTAGTGGACACTCAAGTCACTTAAAAATGTGTTTAACTAGATATAAAATATCAAGTCATAATATTAGATACGACACATTAATATGAAATAACATTGTATTATTTATTTGAACTACATCCTAAGTGAAACATTTCCACAAAATATGTTTGTTAGGTTTCAAAGTACACAGAACTGACTTGAAATATCCACTATTAATATCAGTTGATTAAAAAATGGTTGAGAAAACCTTGTTCAGATGTTAATTTGCTAATGTAACAAAATACTTCAACGAAATACAACTGTGACATTTTGGGGTTATTATTTGGAGCAGTGCTGTTTCTGCGTGTGAACAGAAAGTATCTGTGGTGTTTTTTCTGATACGTCTGATGTCAGTCGAATCGACTTGTGGTACTGATTCTCATTTCATGTTCATGTCGCTGACCTGCTTTCACGCCTGTAAACTCGTGTGTGTTACTTCAAAGCAACTCTCACATTTTCACCCACTTTAGGAGTGTAAGTACTCTTTACATTATTTTAAAACCATTACTTTCCATCTTGTATGTTATATAATACATTGTATCTTGTTCATTATAGAGTTCCATCTGTGCAAATCATTCTGTTTGCTTGAATAAGTAGACTAAAACTTCTACAGGAAGACAATATATAATTCTTTTCATAAGCTATCAATACACAGCTCTGAAACATATTTATATATTCATGACCACACAGAAACCCGTCTAGATACTGTGTCTCTGCCAGACTTCAAGACTTTAACCACTACCACGAGCAAGCGAGGAAGCTTTATGCGTCCTCATTTAAAGACTCCAGGTGCTGTTTTCACTGAAGTTAAATCTATCATTAAATCTATCATTTTTCTTTTTGTTTAGACTATTTTTGAACTTATTTTGAGGTGGGTTTATTATTCAAGGCCCACTCTGTGTCCAGCTTAGGCATGGATCAACTGTGCAGTAGAGTCGCTCTTCTTTTACTCACAGGTAAGTAAAATTTGAGCTATTTTAAAAGCCTAGTTTGTGACAAACAATGTTTGGATTTAATCAGCCACATAGAATTGGTCAGATATTTTAATAAGGAGCATTTTTAACACTTTATAACCAAGGCCAGTTATCACAAAGGCTTTATCTCAGTACATATTACATTTTGGGTCTGATTACACAAATGTGTGTTTCACTCGCAATGGTTTTGCATGTCAGCTTTAAGCATTGAGTTCAAAATATCAAATTAGATAAGTTTGTACATTTTGTCCTTTAGAGTAAACTTTTTGTCACTTGTGTTTTACGTTATAAATATATACATGTTATGTAGTTCATTAATTACAATATTTGTTGACCAAAACTACATTTTAACTTTTTCATAAAACATTTTGTGCTTGATAACTGTTATGACTGACATTTGTAGAAAAGCTGTTAAATGGCAAATAACGTCATTTAATGGTAGATTCCAACTGTGACATCATGTGCCACTGTGAAGAAAAAAAATAAAAATTGATTCTATTTCTTGTGCAACAAATAGCTTTTTTTTCCAAGTCAAAACGTTTTATGTGACTCAGAAACTGATTTTCAAAAACAAACTTGTTTACTAGGGCAGTTAGCCCTGGTTTACCTCATAATGTCTTACGCTAAAACATGTTAATTTGTATTTGAAATACAAACTTAGTTATTGACAAACTATGTGTAAAAAGTACAAATTGCTGCATTGGTTGACAGACCCGGAGTAGCTTGTTTGAGGTGTACTGAGTAATTACAGTCATATGTCATTAAATATTTTACATTTAAAGCTGTTTGTTAGTTCAACTAGTATGAATATTAAAAAACAAAAAACTCAATTAATCACAGTGACAGTATTCCAATCATGTATCTATTGTTTGTACATGAAGACAGTCTTAAGTAGCGTGGGTATATTTATAGCTAAAGTCAAAAATACATTGTATGGGTCAAAATTATAAATTTTTCTTTTATGCCAAAAATTATTGGAATATTAAGTGAAGTTCATGTTCCATTAAGATATTTTGTAAATTTCCTACCGTAAATATATCAAAACTTAATTTTTAATTAGTAATATGCATTGCTAAGAACTCCATTTGGACAATTTTAATGACGATTTTCGCAGTATTTCGATTTTTTTGCACCTTCAGATTCCAGATTTCAAATAGTTGTATCCTGGCCAAATATTGTCCCATTCTAACAAACCATACATCAATGTAGCTTATTTATTCAGCTTTCATATGATGTTTAAATCTCAGTTTTAAAAAAATGACCCTTATGACCCTTGTGGTCCAGAGTCACATATTATCTTTATTCTTTTCTTTTCTTTTCTTTTCTGGACCACAACAGGAACTTTGATCAGCAGTGCAAGTCAAGAAGAACTGAACGTCCATTTGGAACCAAAGTACATTCAAGTTTGTGAAGGAGACTCAGTCACAATTAACTGCACTTTTCAACCAGATGGAAAGCCTAAGGTGAGCTGGCACTATAGCCAGACACCTAATTTAGACTGTGACTCTAACAAGATACCTGAAGACCGTTTTAAAACAGAACGTAATGAAACATGGGCAACACTCAACATTAATTCCATCAAGTTCAATGACAGTGGATGGTATTTCTGCAAGGTTACAAAAGATATTCCTGTTCTCGAACGCAAGTGCAGTAATGGCACACAAGTACAAGTTGGTAAGTAGAGGGTCGTGTTAAAAATAGAAATGTTGTGATGTAAAATTAATTTGTACAAATAGTCCAATTTTATTTCTTCTATTGAAGCACAAGATGCTCTTTGGATGGTTTTCAAATCATGCTGAAATGATCAGGTTTTACACAAACGTAATAAGTTCATGCATCGTGTGTTGCTGTCATTAAAGCAGAAGAGGACATATCAAATACTAAGACAATATGAAATTCATGTACATTTTTCAATTAAACTTTTAACGTAAATTGTTCTGCTGATCATGTAATTTGATCTTAAAATGTATGAGTAGTCAAATTAAATACAAATTTCACCACTGATTCACTTTCACCACAACTTTGACCAGTGATTTCAGACAGTTACATTGCACTTTTACATTTACTTTGTGCAAACTGTTTAATATGTTGCATTATGGCTTCAAATGTTTGTGGGAAATAACGAAAATGTATACCAATAACCAAATTTCCAATTTGACATCAGTTATATAATTCTGTTAGTTTTCTTTTGCCGTAAGCTGTTTGTGTTCGTCAAAACATTTTAACTGCCATAGTTCATAATCTTTTATTGAAATGAATAAAAGTAACAAAAAAAATTCACAGTTTTATCAACTTTTTTTTTTTTTTTTACAGAAGTCAACAGAACCAAGAATTATCCAACACAGCCACAGACGCAGAATCCATCGCAAAATCTAACTACACAAGCTTCACCCACAACTTGCTCGATCAGTGGTAAAATTTTGCTTTTTTCACTCGTTAAACTTTTAAATACTCAATTTAACACCTTTTGGTCACTTGTATGCCATCCACAAAGTATTACTGCATAACTTTTACTACAACCACTAGTAGTCAATGTTTAGTTTTTCCTCAGATATCATTGAGCTTGTTCTCAAATGTAAGTTTTTAGAAATTAAATGTACTACTGCTACAAAAATAATTACAGGCACTGACATTCTACACCGTGGGGGTCCAGAAGTCTGAGACCACTGGTTAAAACACTTAGGTTTTGCTTTTTCTTATTTAATTCAGTTGTATCTGTAATATTTCTCATTCATTTTTATCATAGCAATTTATATTATATTCTAAACCTTTCTGTTTATGTCCAGTTTTAAATTAATATTCAATGCAGTTTCAGCGTTTTGGATCCCACTGCACGTATAATACATTTTTAGGGTTTTGTAATTGAAATCAAGGCAACGCAACTAATAGCTTGTTGAGCAGATTTATAGACATTTAGCAAAATAGTTTGCTTTCCTATCACAAAATTTAAACTAATTAATTAATTAATTAATTAATATTGCATGCATATTTGATTCAATAGTCTGTAATCCCCATAATCAAACTCATTCATGCTTTCTTTAAGAACATACATAGCATAACACTGCAACCATAGGGAAGAGCTACACATCAGAGAATGACTTAAGCTTAAGCTTTTTTGACTTAAGCTTAAAGACTTAAGCTTTTTTGGTGTCTTTTTGTGTTACAGCCACAACAATCCCCATAACATCCTCCGCACCACTGTCCATCTTTGAGGAATGGTGGATATGGCTAGCGTTGGCAGCTGGATGCGTAGTACTTGTTGTGTCAATTGTTTGCATATGCATCTTGACTCGAAAACCTAAAGGTATGTCTACAATGACTCACTGTTCACTGGATTTTACGTGAATTTTTGGAGGACTAAAATAGTAATTTTCTGTCAAACGTCCTTCAATAATCTTTGATTTATTTACAATGAAAAATACATTTACAGTGTATTTTTATGCAACTAAGTATACTGATAATGATTATTTCAATGTAGGACATAAACATCATAATGCATTACGGCATAACTACGATAATGATCAAAGATCATATAACTTTACCCTCAAGCCAACACACATAACGCTAAATCATTGTGGTTATGAATGTCAACAATCTATATTTTTTCCAATAAACTTATGTCTTGTTGTAATCAAAAATATGCCACAAAAATCACACAGACCCTCATAAGAGACCCCACTAAGCAACAACAGTGCATCCTTGGGAGTCTTTGTACAAGGTCAGACATTTCCTGGGTCGCAAACTGAGCGCTGAATGAGTGTGGGTGGTATGTGGTTAAGCACTATGAGAATGAGCTCCACTTGATGAAGATTAAGGTGCCTCTCATTGTCTGTGGTTAGACTCGAGCAGTTACATGCAGCGTGCACAGCAAAACCGTTTTCCTCCAGACCCTCAGCGTGGCCTGTGTTTTGCACCGTTAACCATTTGATGGAACTCAACAGTATTGTTATATGTTTCCAGACCTCATTTACGAGAACACCAAACCTGCGGAATCGAGCTGCTGGAGGCGTAACCGGACTAAAATGGACATCTACGACCTGTCTGCGTCCAAAAAAACTGAAACCATTAAACCGCTGAGGAAGTACGACACTCTTTCAAGCAACAGAATCCGCAGGCCATAAGTATTTCATATGAGAGAATCATACTCTGCAAAGACATTAAATATCTTACTGTACACACATATTTAATTTGAAATGTAGCATTTCCTGATATATGGGAAGCTGTAAATATAAAGCTAATTTTGTTTTATTAATGTTTCTTGGTTAAACGCCTCACAGATGTCTTTGTAAACTTCAGAGAGAGATACATGAGAAAACCTGACTTTTTTCCTTTAATGACTTTCAGTTTTATCATACCGAAACATTCTGTGGTTACAAATAAATGTGAAAACCATCCAAAAGAAAAATCTCTCACACTTTTTCCACTCACAATTAATAACGCCTATTATTACTACTATGACAGCACAAATCAGTCTATGGTATTTCAGAACCAACATAAAAGACTAGTCAACCATGATTAGATAACAAACCACATACTGTGACAGCGGCAAATGAGTTAAGGAAATAAGGAATTGAGGCGTTTCATATTTATTAATTATTAATTCTTATGTACTCACCAAAGGAACTGAGAATTTTCTTTGAATGCCCGTTTCCACATAACTCACGTCAGTTAAATCAGGTCAGACGCCATATTGACTTAAACGCGGATGAAAACAAGGCTGTGCACGCACTGCATAACGGTTATTAAACAACTCATAACTTTAAACACTGTTTTATGGTGTTTTTGTCGACTTCATGTTTTCAACAATTATGTTGTTAAACAACAGTACAATCCATTGAACGTCCTATACTTCTGTCCCGGCCTCACAGCCTCGTTTTTTTCCTGTCAAAAATTAAATACTCGACGTTGCGAAGCACCACCTTCTAATAGCCGCCAAAACAGGACAGTTAGCCTACCTCAGATATTGAAAATGACTTAAAGGAAACGAAAACTTTGAAACTGTGAACTCTATGTAAACAAGCAAGTGCACTCAATGACAAAGACTGTATTAGTCGCTGAATATGTACCTTGAACAACGATAAAACTGTTTAAATTGACGTACTTACCGATTTTGATTGCAGTGCCAGATCGAGAGAGCGATAGAGCCCGCCCATGCGCTGTTCTGATTGGCTGTAATTTCTGATTGATTTTATCGAGCTTCGAAGTGTATGGTTGTTGTTGTCGTTTTTTTTTTTCATTAAATTGACAGTCAAGGCTTTTGCATTTTGACATTGATAAGAGATGTTTATTGAGCGTCAAATCAGCAAATGTGACCACAAAACCAGTCATATGAGTCAATTTATGATTTATACATCATCTGAAAGCTGAATAAATAATTATTGATGTATGATATGACAATATTTGGCAGAGATACAACTATTTGAAAATCTGGAATCTGAGGGTGCAAAAAAAAAAAAAATCAAAATATTAAGAAAATCGCCTTTAAATTTGTCCAAATGAAGTTCTTAGCAATGCATATTACTAATCAAAAATTACGTTTTGATAAATTACGGTAGAAAATTTTCATGGAACACGATCTTTACTTAATGATTTTTGGCATAAAAGAAAAATCTATAATTCTGACCCATACAGTGTATTTTTGGCTATTTCTACAAATATATCCTTGCTACGTATGACTGGTTTTGTGGTCCAGGGTCACATATTATAATGTTTTCTGAATAAATGTGACACTGAGGGCTGGAGTAACCATGCTGAAAATTCAGCTTTATCATCACGGGAATGATTTACATATGTAAAAACTAAACAGTTATTTTAAACTGTAATAATATTTAACAATATAAATGTTTTCACTGTATTTTTGATCAAATAAACTCATCTTTGGTGAGCATGTGAGACTTTTTTCAAAAACATTTATAAAATCTTAATGTCCCCAAACCATTTAACAACAGTGAATGTTCTGGTGTGAAAGATCGTTAGGTACTGTAAAAGGTCATTAAGCAGCTGTGTATAGCCTGTGAAATGCAGAGTAGGACTATTTACAAAGAAACATTATACAACTAGCAGAAAGTGGGACGCAGTCCTGCAGAGAACAACTCTGTCCTAGTTGCAGGTGCATTTAATGTGTACAAAAAAAAAACAGTGAAGGCCTTTAGCAAACAGAGTCACGCTCACAGACAGGAACTGATGGACACTTGTGTGCCATAAAATGTATCGGTTCATGCACTTCCTTTGTGACCTAGATTTAACAAAAAACTGAACAACGAAGATGTACAAAGATAAAATGAATTAATGAACTGTGATTTGAAAGTCGATACTTTGTGAGGTATTTGACAAAAAGGGTATAGTCCTTTAAAATTTTGCTAGAATTTTTTGTGTTCAAGGAGGTGCTTTGCCTTCAGAAATATCTGACCTCATGAGGTTGAACATTAACATATGGTCAGCCTCATGAGGTCAAGTATTTCATGAGCTGTTTTGTTTTGTATTCATTTTCCTGCCCTGTTACCGAAATTTGAATGTCTAACCATAACTACCCTGATTTGTGTAACTTTAATACTTTTAGCATTAAACATTAAATAAACATTCAATTAGAAAGACAAAATGTATACAATACAAAAAAGCAAACAGAAAAAAATGTTCAAGGTTGCATTTAGTCTAAATCATTCAGCAGAGGCTAGTCAGTGACCAAATGTTTGTTTGTAGTTATTGCTAAATACATATTTTCCATAAAAGTTAAGATTTTGTACATTATTTTTGAGTGGTTGAGCATCCAAAAGGTCAAGACCTCTGAGGGATATTTTGTGTTTAAAGCATTTTTGCTAGCTAGCTAATTTTATGTTAGATAATAGTTTATTTAGCTAATATATATAATAATTCTCACCACAACAACAGCTGGACTTTTTTCTCAGAATTGTGAGATATAAACACGCAATTGCAAGTTATAAAATCAGAAATTTATTATAAAGTCTAATTTTTTTTCTCAGAATTGTGAGATACAAACTCGCATTTTTTCTCAGAAAAAAAAAAAACACGCAAATGCGTATTTGTATCTCACAATTCTGATTTTTTCTCGCAGTTGTAAGGGTTTTATCTCGCAATTTTGACTTTTTTTTTACACAGTTCTCACTTTTTTCTCAAAATTGTGAGATATAAATTTGGAATTGTGAGTTTTAAAGTTCAATTTTCTGGGGAAAAAAAGACTGACATGTTCTCAGAATTATATCTCACAATTCAAACTTAATAAACTCGCAATTCTGAGAAAAAAAAAGTCCGAATTGTGAGTTTATATCATGTAATTCTGACTTATAATTTCTCAGAAATACCAGTATATCTCACAATTCTGACTTTATAATCTTGCAATTGTGAGTTTATGTCACAGTTCCTCTTTTTCGGCATGTTTCTTGATAGGACAGTGGAAATATTACAGCAAGCTAATGGGAAAAAGAGAGGGGGATGGGGTCGGGAAAGGTCCACGAGGTGGGATTCAAACTCGGGACACCGAAGTACAACAACGCCATATGTTGGCGCTCCTTTTACAAGGCTATGCGCTGAGTATATTTCAAAATTCTGAGAAAAAAACTTAGAATTGTGAATTTGCGTCACGCAATTCTAAGGAAAAAAGTCCGAATTGTGAGTTTAACTCAATTCTGAGAAAAAAAAGTCAAAATTGTGAGCTTGTGTGACGCAGATCTGAGAAAAAAAAGTAACAACCGGGAGATATAAACTCACAATTCTAAGGAAAAAATGGGGGTTTGAATTGCGAGATGTAAACTTGCAATTGCAAGAAAAAAAAGTTATGAGACAAAAGTCTCAATTACTTTTTTTAATTCGGTGGCGGAACAGGCTTGCATAGCTAATCGCACACATTCATCTCAGAGACATCTATTTGATGTGCGTGTTTACATTCGGAAGACATATTTTTAGTGTGTTTGCTCATATGCAGTACATCTCTAAGACATTTCCTGTCAGATATTAGAAAGTGTCTATAGGATGTTAATTGTATAAAATGTATGTTTAAGACAATTATCAGATGGTTTTCAGATGAATCGATCTTCAACACACATCTCGCAGCCGTATATGTGTCTGGATTCATCTCAAATAATCTCCTTTTTCAGCTCAACCAGAAGTTCACCGATTGTGTCAGCAATGTCATCGATGAATTCGTGGTGAAATCCAAAACATGCTTTTGGATCGGTCTTGTGATTTCATAGCGCCACCAAGTGCTCATACAGCACAACAGCAGGCTTTTTTGCTTTCTAGCAAAATAAAAAATAAAATAACCAAAAAACATCACAGTTGAATAATAGAACATAGTTTTTAAGTGTCATAATTTGGATTATTTTCAAACAATGAATAAGAAAACGTTGTCCATTTTTGTCCAACGTCCATTTATTCCGACCAAAATCATTTGAATCATTTGAGCCCACATAATGGCATAATTTAGATTTCCAAACTCATAATTTATAATAGAACCTTAGAGAACAGACCAGTGACCAACAATGCAAAGGCTCGAACAGTGGGTGTGACCGAAGCAGCGCGTCTCTCCGCCGGTAACCGGCGCTGCTGCCGCTGCTGCTGATGGAGACAGTGAGACAGGCGGAAGGTGGGTGGGGACATACAAGCCATTGTCGGGATAAACGCACCTCACGCTCGGGCGACTGAACGCTGAGCTCACGCTAATCCGCCCTGGAGAAGACAGAGTAAACAACTCGGGTTTGGCCGAAGCTTGATTTTAGGTAAGGTTTTGGAAACGCTGCACCTATTTTAAACGGTGTCTTGCAGGCACATAGAGAGTTAAAGCTCCACTGCGTTGCATTAGGGGGCCAGACAGGACATGCATGCTGTTTATACATGTGAATGTCAGCGAAAATGACAGATTTGAGGTTGCATGCAGTGAACTGGGTCAGTAAATGGTCAGCTCAGCAGCCTAATTCCCAGTGCTGCTGTCTCCATTGCACTAGTGCAAACACATAGAAATGCAAGCTTCTCTTTGCTGACAGGACTGCATGGCACAAGTTGTCGCAGTACTTGCATGCAACTATTTGCATGCATAATAAATCAAGATTTAAAAGGTTTCTTTTGCTTTGGATCACATGATTTATTTAAATGATGCTGCATGTGAATATGGCTTGAGATGAGGGGTGTGAATTGATGGTGCTTCACATTTGATGCTTATGCTTTGTTTTTATTTTGTTGACATAATATATCCTATAGGTAGGTGTGAGTGTGTATAGTAGCTAAACAAATACTGATCTACTAACCAACATGCAATATTCAATTGGAACCAAAACGGTCATATCACATCCAGAGGACGTACCATAGACTTGGAAATTATCCTTGTGGGAATATTTGGTTCCCACAGTGTGGGCAAAACCACACACACACACACACAGCTCTTGCTGTCCTCGCTTACAGATAACCTTGTCCCTCTGTCCCTTCAGGAATCTGACACCATGACTGCAGAGGAGATTATAAACATTAAAGAAGCCGAGATAATCAAGCTGATCCTGGACTTTCTGAACTCCAGAAAGCTCCACATCAGTATGCTGGCCCTGGAAAAAGAGAGTGGCATCATTAATGGGCTTTATTCAGATGATATGCTCTTCCTGAGGTCAGTAAGCTGTGTTTTCCAAGTTATACTTGTGGTGGCCATTTTAGCAGCCATTAACTCTAGTCTATTGTGAAAGAACTGCCAACCTTAAATGGTTGTGCTGCTTAATGAAGTGTGGAAATGGCAAAACAGTGTATTTTTGTCAGGTACACGTCCGTTTCTTGCAGTAACATCGTTTTTTACTTATAAAAGAATGTTGTTTAATATATTTTGTGGTAGGTGAATCATTTTTGGCTCTGTTTTTTTCCCTAAGGCAACTTATATTAGATGGGCAATGGGAGGAAGTTTTGCAGTTCATTCAGCCTTTGGAGTGCCTGGATAAATTTGACAGAAAGAAGTAAGCACAGTCGGTTTTGAGTCTTTTGCCAGCATTCAGGCTTGTGTTGCTTGTTTCACAGTCTTTTGGGCTTTTTTCATCTTTCAGGTTTCGATATATCATCCTAAAACAGAAGTTTCTGGAAGCACTGTGTGTAAACAACGCCATATCTGCGGCGGATGACCATGAGAATGTGAGTGCTGACCTCATGTTATTTAAAAAACTGGTCATGCTGGTCTTTTATGTAAAACGGAATAAGTTTAGTAGTATGTATGTATTATTATTAGTAGTAGTAGTAGTAGTAGTGCTAAGAAAGTAGCCTTTAATATTAATAAAAAAATAAACAATTTAATCTACAATAAATAAATAAATACATTTACACAAAATGGAAGTTAATCATTTATTATTATTATTATTATTATTATTATTGTTTTTACAATTAAACTTATTCCATTTTGCATAAAATCAGACAAGACTGATTTGTCTGTTTATTTATTTAAAATTTATTTCAGTTATCAGTTTTAATGATAATAGTACTAGTAATGTGAATGAATGACAATTTTATACAAATAAATAAATAAATAAATAATGTATTTACAATTAGTTCATTTATTTATCAGTTTTGACGATGATAATAGTAATTATGTGAATGAATGACAATTTTATAGCACTAAATAAATAAATTCATGCAAAAGGAGAGGTTTAATTGAATTATTATTATTATTATTATTTAAAATTAAACTTCCATTTTGCATAAAATCAGACAAGACTGATTCATGTGTATATTTATTTACTTATATTTTATGTATTTATTTACATTTAATTTATCTATTTATTTTACTGATGATGATGATGATGATGATAATAGTAATGTAAATGAATTACATTTTATAGTAATAAAGACATATATTAATTTATTAATTAGTTCATGCAAAATGGAAATTTCGATTGTTTATTATTATTTACTGTTAAACTTATTCCATTTTACATAAAATAAGAAAAGACTAATTGCTAGATTTATTTATTTGTTTATTTGCAATTAGTTATTTATCAGTTTTGGTGAAAATAATAGTAATAATATAAATGAATGACAATTTTATACTAATAAATAAATACATAAATAAATAAAATAATGAAAAATGGGAAGCTTAATTGTATATTATTATTATTATTATTATTATTATTATTTGAAATTAAACTTGTTTCATTTTGCATACAATCAGACAAGATTGATTTATGGATATATTTATTCATATTTTTATTTATTTATTTACATAAAAATTCAGGTTTGATGATGAAAATAGTAGTAATGTAAATGAATGAAAATTTTAAACCAATAAATAAATACATTTATGCAAAATTGGAAGTTTACTTGTACATTGTTGTTGTTGTTGTTATTGAAATTAAACATTCGATTTTACATAAAATCAGACAAGATTAATTGATATATTTATTTATATTTTTTATTTATTATTATAAATAAATATTATAAATATTATTATTTATTATTATAATATATTTATCTGTTTTGATAATGATATTAGTAAAAATGTAAATGAATGCCAATTTTATGCTAATAAATAAATAAACAAGCAAACAAGTTAATCAATTAATAAATTCATGCAAAATGGAAAGTTTAAATTGTGTATATTATTATTATTATTATTTTCATTTTCTTTTATTATTAGTATTATTATTATTTACAATTAAATTAATTCCATTTTGTATTAAATCAGACAAGACTAATTGATAAATAGATATATATATATATATATATATATATATATATTTTTTTTTTTTACTATTTATTCATTTATTTATCAGTTTTGATAAATAAATAATGTTTGTCTTGTGTGCAAAATGGAAGAAGTTTAATTTTCTATTATTATTATTATTATTATTATTATTATTACTACTACTACTATTATTAATGTTATTATTATTATTGTTCATACCTTAAAATGGCCTTTAATACTTAAAAAAAAGGTATAATTAAATAAATAATGCTTGTCATTTATGCAAAATGCGATAAGTGTAATTGTAGGTTATGATTATTATTTTTGTCATTTGTATCATCAAAATAGAATGAAGTTGTAAAATGGCCTTTAACAATTAAAGAAATAAATCTTGATTTTTATTCAATATGGAAGAAGTTCAATTATTATTATTATCATTATAATTATAATTCATTATTATTGTCATTACCATGAAAATAGCAATTAATACTGAGATGATAGATAGATAGATAGAGAAAATATTTTGAGCAGTCTCACATTAAACCTCATAAATCTTGACCCAAAATCTGTCAGAAGGTTTTATTTATGAACCAATTTAAGATGACCTTGTTCTTTCCCACCTGCAGCTGGAGCTGACCATGCAAGACGCTGTAAAGTCCCTTCATTCCCTGGAAGAGTTCTGCCCAACCAAAGAAGACTACAGCAAACTCTGCCTGCTCCTCACGCTCCCGCGCCTCACCAACCACACCGAATTCAAAGACTGGAACCCCAGCACGGCCCGCGTGCACTGCTTCGAAGAAGCCTGCACCATGGTGGCCGAATTCATCCCCGCCGACCGCAAACTGAGCGAAGCCGGATTCAAAGCCAGCAGTGACCGTCTGTTCCAGCTCCTCATCAAAGGAATACTCTACGAATGCTGCGTCGAGTTCTGCCAGAGCAAAGCCACCGGTGAAGAAATCAGCGAGGAGGAGGTTCTCCTAGCCGTCGACGTCCTCTGTGGAAACGGTTGCGAGGAACTAGACTTGAGTTTGCTGTCTTGGCTGCAAAACCTCTCGCCGTCAGTCTTCGCGTGCGCTTTTGAGCAGAAGACCCTCAGCATCCACGTAGACCGGCTCGTCAAACCGGTCCGGACGGGTCACGCGGATCTTCTCACACCTCTGCTCACCAAACTCTCACCCTGCCCAGCATCGCCTCTACGGCGGCCCCAGTCGGCGGATACTTACATGTCCCGCTCTCTCAATCCCGCCCTGGACGGACTGTCCCACGGCTTGGTGGGACGGGAAAAGAAAAGCACAGAAGGTGACGGGAAAGCAACGGCCATGTCACAGTCGTTCGCCAACTTTGGATATCCTTCAGGTGGAAATGGAAGCAAAAACCCACTGGACAGCAGCGGCTTCAGTGATTCGCCTGACAGGTGAGATAGTTTGTCCAAAAATTAGGGATTGTACACCCAAAAATAAAAATTCTGTCATTAATTTCTCACCCTCGTGTCGTTCCAAACCTGTAAGACCTTTGTTCCTCTTTAGAACAAAAAATTAAGAGATTTTTGATGAAATCCGAGAGCTTTCTGACCCTGTATAGACAGCAATGCAACATTCAAGGCCCAGAAAGGTAGTAAGGACATCATTAAAATAGTCCATGTGACATCAGTGGTTCGACCGTAATGTTATGTTTAACAATTTCTTTTCTTCAACACACATTCACAAGAGTACTACGACGCACAAGAAGGAGAAGAAATGGTCGAATAAAGTCGTTATTTTTGTTTTCTTTGCGCACAAAAGTATTCTCGTAGCTTCATAACATTACAGTTTAAAAACTGATGTCACGTGGACTATTTTAACAATGTCCTTGCTACCTTTCTGGGCCTTGAACATGTCAGTTGCTTTGCTGTCTATGCAGGGTCAGAAAGCTCTCGGATTTTATCATAAATATCTTAACTTGTGTTCTGAAGATGAACGAAGGTGTTACAGATTTGGAACGACACGAGGGTGAGTAATTATTCATTTTTGGGTGAGCTAAGCATTCTGACATCGAGTCAAATCATTATGACTTTCTGTGGAACACAAAAGAAGATATTTTGGAAATCTGTCTTAGTGATTTTGTTTTTTGTACAGTGAAAGTCAATGGGGTCCAGTGTTGTTGTTTTGGACCGCATTGACTTTCACTGTATGGATAAAAAATGTTCTTCAAACTATCTTCTTTTGTGTTAGACATCAGTCATGAACAAAACTGCACATTTCACTGTAAAGTATGAAATACTGTAGTAAAATCAAGTTTCTGAGAATTGTTTTTGTGTTAGAAGGTGTTACTGTCAGCATATGGCGGTTAAGCTTAACGCTTGTAATCCAGTTGGATCCACCGAAATAAACCCTGGCAGCTTTACTAGTTAAGTCCAAACAAACTTCAGTGACAGTCAATATATGTCGAAGAATTTTTGTTGTAAGAAGTGTCAACAGAAAGCATAATACTAATGTGCAGTTTTTATCAAAAGGGGCTTGCAATCTTTTTCTTTTCTTTTTTTTTCAGAGATTTTTGTGTTTTAATTTTTCTGATAATCAAATGAAGGCATTAAACATTTATTTATTGTTAATAAAATTAATATTAAACAAAAAAAAAACAGAGGTTTGCTGTTAAAATTAATACATGGAAGAAAAATTGTGTGAAAATTATGTTAAAAAGGTTGTAATAATAATTGTAGCATTTTTTTCTACAATTAGGTGTTAATCTTGTTGTAAGATTTGTTTTTAGCATTTATTTGTTTTATTTAAATTTCCCAGAAATAGGAATACATAAACACCTACATTATACTGTACAAAAGTAATACAAGACTAATATATTTCTGTTACCCCGTACTTTTATTTTGACAGGTTGCTGGGAAGTTTTTGTGTGTATACACTATGATATGATGCTAGTTTTCTCAAATGAAACGGTAAAATTCACATGAAGTGACTCTCACAGCAGCTCTAGAGAATAAGTTTATGCGTTTATGTCCTCATATAGTGAGACGCAGAGGCCTAAAATCACCGAGCGTCATGTGTTTCACTATTTGTGTAGTAAACAAAACCGCGTCTCCGCTATTCATTCATACAGAGGCAAACGGAACATGGAGGATTCATATCTAAACCGTCTTTTACGTTTTAAAGTCCACTTCCAAAACAAAGATTTACAGATAATGTACTCACCCCCTTGTCATCCAAGATGTTCATGTCTTTCTTTCTTCAGTCGTAAAGAAATTATGTTTTTTGAGGAAAACATTTCAGCATTTTTCTCCATATAATGGACTGATATGGTGCCCCGATTTTGAACTTCCAAAATGCAGTTTAATTGCGGCTTCAAATGATCCCAAATGCGGTTGTAAACGATCCCAGCCGAGAAAGAAGGGTCTTATCTAGTGAAACGATCGGTTATTTTCATAAAAATAATACAATTCATACACTTTTTAATGTCAAACGCTCATCTTGTCTTACTCTTCTTGGACTGTTTTTGTTCTGGTTCATGACAGTTAGGGTATGTCGAAAAACTCCCATCTCATGTTCTCCCTCAACTTAACAATCGTCCTATATCGCTGTTTTACGTTTTTTGTTAAGGGTGTTTGATCTTTTCATGTTCACTTTGCAAAGACTGGGTCGGTACTTCTGCAGCAATGTAGGATGATTTTAAAATGATTTTTGAAGTTGAGGGAGAAAATACGATGGGGGTTTTCGACATACCCTAACTGTCTTGAGCCAGAATACACAGAGTTCAGGGAGAGTTAGACAAGATGAGTGTTTGAGATTAAAAAGTATTTAAATTGTATTTTTTTTAATGAAAATAACCAATCGTTTCGCTAGATAAGACCCGTCTTCCTCGGCTGGAATCGTTTACAACCGCATTTGGGATCATTTGAAGCCGCATTTAAACTGACTTTTGGAAGTTCAAAATCGGGGCACCGTATCACTCCATAATATGGAGAAAAATGCTGAAATGTTTTCCTCAAAAAACACAATTTCTTTACGACTGAAGAAAGAAAGACATGAACATCTTGGATGACAAGGGGGGTGAGTACATTATATGTGAATCTTTGTTTTGGAAGTGGACTTCCCCTTTAATATTCACAGACACTAGTCAATATCACGATTCGAATTCAGTGAGAGACCTATTTTTGATTTATTCATCCAAAAATCAATGAATTCCGTGGCATTCCACGGCATTCTGCGCTAAAGTAGAGTAGAGTGAATCCGTTTTTTATAAATGCAGACGCGCAACCACGTAGAGACAGAAATGACTTGCTGTTGTGTAACCTTAAATGAGTTCTGTTGTGATCTGGCGCTATATAGAACATAAAGTTATATACAATTAATTTGACCTTCAAGGGGGGTGGGGGGTGCCGTTGGAGGGGCCGGGCCGCCCCCCTAATATAATGGCAGGGTAAACACTGTGTTATCATGATTATTTGTGTTGACTGGTGTTGTCCTGTTCCTTCAGAGCACAAGCGCAGGATGAGAGGATGAACGGCTCAGGAGGAACAAACTCACTGCGTCCTCCACTGACTCCTGGCAGAGATGGTGGAGCCACGGGTTCAGCTGAAAAATCTGAGGTAATACTTCAGTTCCCTTTTAAACCAGCAACATTTAGATTACATGCTCAGGACCTTAAAAAGACTTAAATTATGTCATGATTTACTCAGCCTCATGTCATTCCGAACCTGTATGAGTTTCTTTTTGTTAAATACAAAAGAAGATATTTGATAGAATGTTGGTAACCATTCACTTAAATAGTTTTTTTTATTTTTCCATACTATGAAAGTCAGTTTCAAACTCATACAGGTTCAGAATAATGTTCGGGTGAGTGAATGATGATAGATTTGTTGTGATGTGTGTGTGTGTGTGTGTGTGTGTGTGTGTGTGTGCGTGCAGGAGCAGCTTCAGGAGTTCCAGCGTCAGCGGTTACGAGTGCAACAGCATCTTGAGCAGAAGCAGCAGCAGAGGCAGCTCTACCACCAGATGCTGCTGGAGGGTGGAGTTCATCCCCCAGAGCAGCCCACAGACACAGCGCAGCACAATCTCACACAGAAGTTCCTGAACAGGTCAGATCCAGATGACCCGTCTGCCTCTAAAGTGCCCCAGAGGCATTCAGATGTGTTGGCAGCGCAGTGTTGTTGATTGATTATGTGGCTTCCAGTGTCTAGATGATGAGATTGAAAGTGCTGTAAATGCTTCTTGGACTGGAACGCGCTTACCACTAACTCTCATTTGTTCTACTTGTTTTTATTGATGTGCTATTACTTTTAAGCAGGGATAATGAAAATAGCATGCACTCTATTCTGTTCTATTCTATTAACAATATTATATTGTTAAGTATTGCATTATATTCAGTATGATTTCAAATGTAGTGATAGACATTAACCTGAAATATTTGGCAATTTTGAGACAGAAAATCAGAAATTTTTGTTTTTCCAGCAGTTTTGTGAACAAACTCCTTGACACTTATTGAATCAAAAATATTGTTTATATAATATCATTTATATAATTCATAAGTTATGTAAAAGATACTATTTTAATTGGTCCTTAAAATATAATCTAATAGTTCAGATATATATTTTTAAAAATATGTATATTATATAAAAATGTTTGTGTGTAAATTATATTTTAGATGTAACATTTTAATATGAAAATTAAAATTTTCCCATTTTGAAATGATCAGTAATTCACCATTTTTTAATGTATATTATTTTTCAGCAACTTTTCATGCTATAGTATGTATTACATATTTTTTTGCCATTATTTATTTATTGAATTAATTATATTTTAATAGTTAATATATATTTTTTGCACAATTATATTCATATAAATATATTATTATAATTTTAAGTATTATATTACATTATGTATTTGTTGTCATTATTAATTTATTTATTAATTATGTTTTTAATATGATTAATTGTAATTTAATGGTTAATGTTTTTTAGATATATTATTTTATATGATAAGTATGTTGCATTTATATTATATACATTATAAGTATATATTTATGTCATTATAGTATGTTATATATATTATTCTGTTAAATTATAATATAATTACATATTTAATACTTATTTAACTAAATTAAATAAATTTTTACGTTATTCATTGAATTAATAGTTAATTATAATTTAGTAGGTAATATATTTTTCCACACACATATTTATTATATTATATTATATTATATTATATTATATTATATTTAAATTATTACATATTTAAATAAAAAATATATAAAATTATAAAAATTTAATTAAATAAAAAACTATATAAAATTTTGTATATTTTTCCATTATTAGTTTAATTATTAATTTATTATAGTTTAATAGGTAATACATATATTTCCACACATTATATTATTCTATTCTAATATATTCTATTATAGGATTTTTACTAGTGATAGACATATTAATCTCATAATAGTTTTGTAATCATCATTTTTGCCATCTTTAAATAGCAGTATGTGGATTCTGCCATTTTATTAATTTTAATAATTATTATTAAATGCAATTCAATAGTATATTGTACATATTAGTATATATTTTGTTTGTGTTTTAAACTATTTTTATACAATATGTATTTTTATTGTTGTGTATATATATTTGCAAATGTAATTATTAGGATTGTAATTATCAGTATAATTAATATGACCTGAGCAGGATGGTGTGAGGAGCTTTTTGGTATTGCTCCGTTTATGAATAATTATTTTTAATGACTTTTTTTTTTTTTTGTTTAATCATAAATTTTTTGGCTAATTTTGAAAAATGCTTTGCAGTCATTAAATTGTATAAATATCAGCAATATATTAGGCATTGGTCATCCTGATCTCTAGATTTTCTTCATCATTTCTGTAGGTCCATTCAGAAACTGGAAGAACTGAACGTGGGAATGGAAGACCTGGGAGAAGACGTCCAGGCTTTGGCCCAGCAGTGTAATGGTACGCCAGCGAGCGGAGCCGGTAAACAGACCCCAGACCCCGGCCCAGGCCGGAACAAGACCGCGGTGATCAGCAGCACCCCTCAAAAGGGAGGAGGCAGAGGCGTCCCGTCTCTGGACGAGTCCCCGGTGCTGGTCAACCAGAGGTTTCTCAAAACCTTCAACCCTATGAAGATGAAATACGTAACTCTGGTTTATGAGCTGCTTCTAATACTGATATCACGACAGTGTGTTTCAGGACGAGAAACCCAAATCCCCATTCGTTGCAGTGCAGACGCTGGAGGACACGCAGGCTGTGCGTGCAGTCGCCTTCCACCCGTCCGGGGCGCTCTACGCAATCGGCTCCAACTCTAAGACACTACGTGTCTGCACTTACCCACAATCCCTCAAAACCAGGTGTGTTCTGGTGTATTAAGACTTGCATAGGTTAATATAACATAAATTATATTTCTTACTATAATATGTAGTAGAAAACCTATGAGATTTACGTTATTTAAAAAAAACACATCGTTTTATACCTATTTTGGACTATGAGGGGGCGCCATTGTTTCAGTGATGTCAAATGGTTGCACTCTGAGGCTACCTATTGCTATTTTTACCGCAACACAACTCAAAAAACAAAATACTGATACGATGACCACAGCTACTGCAAGAGCTTACAAGTGATGATGGATATAAGCGTAGGCTTAAACCAAATGCTGTACCACTGATTTTTTTTTTTCCCAGCAAGGAATCTAACTGAGGGAGAAATTGGCGCTGAGAAAGTCTTTCAGTGGCTACTGCGTTATGACAAGCATCGGCATGTTTACATTTTGCCAGGATGGCATCTAGTGTTTCTTGTCTCTGCCATTTGTAAGCTCTTTCAGTAGCTGTGGTCTGCTAAAAGACTCAAAGGCATCAGGGCTAAAGTGGAGAGAGCAAAGACGTGGGTCTTTAGTAAATTTTATCCGTCCACAAGCATCTTCCCATTCTTTTCTCCTCTTCTTATCGCTAGGAAAGCAGTGAAGACTTACATCGCTTCTTTTGTTGCCCTTCGACTGAAAATTACAACCAAAAGCCGCACAATGTGGCATTGTATCTGTATTTTATTTTCTGAGTTGTGTTGCGGTAAAAATAGCAACAAGTAGCTCCAGTAGCTCACCGATTGCAGCCATTTGACGTCATTGAAATAACGGAGCCTTCCATAGTCCAAAATATGTATAAAACAATGTGGATTTTTCAAATAACGTAAGTCTTTCATATGTTTTCTACAACATATTTCAGAGACATCATTAATGTTATATTAAGCCATACAAGTCTTGTTGCAAATCTGTATGAGTTTCTTTTTTCTGTGGAACATGAAAGAAAATATTTTGATGAATGTTGGAAACCAAATGGTTTCAAGTCTCATTGACTTCTATAGTATGGACAAAAAATACTGTGGAAGTCAATGGGACCCAAAACTGTCCAAAACTTGACCGTCCTTTGTTCTTCCTGTCTAGCGCTCAAGGTCCAGTAAAGCAGCCTGAGATCTGTTTCAAGCGCATTAAGCACCATAAAGGCTCTATTTACTGTGTGGCCTGGAGTCCCTGCGGACAGCTTCTCGCCACGGGCTCCAATGACAAATACGTCAAAGTTCTTCCTTTCAATGCGGACACCTGCAACGCCACAGGTAATGTGCTTTTCAAATAATGTCAGATCTAGGGATGTAACGGTATTATCAATATTATCATCGGTTGTGCTTTAATTTTATGGCAGATGATTACAGCATTTCACTAAATTTGTAGTGAGATGTGTTTTTGTAAGTCGGTTTTCACTGAAGCAGGAGTTTTTCATCAAAAGAAGTGTTGTAATTTCCCGACTGCAGTGTAGAGCAAAAATAATATACCAATTAAACATTGATTTTCATTAAGTTGGCTTGAGAAAGCCAACTTACTGAAATGCTATTTAACTTCCAGTTATTATTATTCTTCTGAGACTAAAATTATTAACTCTGTCTCCTCCTAAAGCTTTAACTTGTCAAACTCCAAACTCAGCCCAGATCTACAGACTGATCTGAAGTTAGTTGCTATATCTTTTCTAACTGATCGGACTTACGATTTTCCTAAAAATTACAATTAAATTTGGGAAAAATCCCATAGACTTACATTGACGGAATGTGCAAATGAGCCAACACTATCTATCTATCTACCTACCTATGGCTAGCAACCGCAATCATGCTAGTAACCCTGGTGAAAAAACCAGCATATGCTGGTAGGTATGTTTTGATGCTGGTTTAAGCTGGTCCTTTGCTGGTTCATGCTGGTTCATGCTGGTCATTGACCGGCAACATGACCAGCAAAAACCAGCAAAGGACCAGCTTAAACCAGCATCAAAACATACCTACCAGCATATGCTGGTTTTTTCACCAGGGAACTTGCTAATCATGCTAGAAACATGCTAGCAACTTGTTAATCATGCTAGAAAAATGCTAGCAACATGCTAACAACTAATCATGTTAGAAACATGTTAGCAACTTGCTAACAACTTGCTAATCATGACAGAAGATGCTAACAACTTGTTGCTAGAAACATGTTAGCAACCTTCATGCTAGAAACATGCTAGCAACATCTTAACAACTTGCTAATCATGCAGAAACATGCTAGAAACATGTTAACAACTAGCAATCATAGAAACAAACATGCTAACAACTTGCTAATCATGACAGAAGATGCTAACAACTTGTTAATCATGCTAGAAACATGTTAAAGCTTGCTAATCATGCTAGAAACATGCTAGCAACATGCTAACAACTTGCTAATCATGACAGAAACATCTAGAAACATGTTAACAACTTCTAATCATGCTATAAAATGCTAGCAAAATGCTAACAACCTAATCATGACAGAAAGATGCTAACAACTTGTTAAATCATCTAGAAACATGTTAGCAACTTGTTAATCATGCTAGAAACATGCTAGCAACATGCTAACAACTTGCTAATCATGTTAGAAACATGCTAGAAACATGTTAACAACTTGCTAATCATGCTAGAAACATGCTAGCAACATACTATTAACTTGCTAATCATGCTAGCAACATGTCAGTAATTTGCAAATCATATTAATAAAATGGTAAACATGTTAGCAACATGCTAGTAAAATGCTAATCATGCTAGAATCATGCTAGTAACTTGCTAATTATGTTAGCTATCTATCTATCATCTATCTCTGACAAACTGCAAACTGTATTGCCTTCAAAACATTCAAACTAACCTTTTAAAACTACTTTAGACTTCAAAGACTTTAGACTGAAAACCATTAAACTTAAAACTTCTTAAAACTTTTAAAACTTTTCAAACTTTTTAAACGTTTCAAACTTTTTAAAACTTTCTGTTCCGGCTTTCTAAAGCCAACATAAAGTTTGTCTTGACAAACTTTTTTTTTATCTAGTTTATTTTGCAGTGCACTTGTTTTACAATGTGTGGTTATTACTGTCGTTGTTGTTGTATCAGGGGTTCAAGCGTGCAGCGCTGAAATCCTATTGTATCAAATCCCTAGTTGGATCAAATGTATCTTATGTAGTGTAAAACCACAACAATCACAGCTAACTGCTAAACAGTGGATGATAAATGCACGTGTGTTTGGACTGCAGGTCCAGATCTTGAGTTCAGCATGCATGATGGCACCATCAGAGATTTGGCGTTTATGGAGGGTCCTGAGAGCGGAGGAGCAATTCTGATTAGCGCTGGGGCTGGAGACTGTAACATCTACACCACTGACTGCCAGAGAGGACAGGGGCTGCACGCGCTTAGCGGACACACGGGTACACAAACATACACACGCAAACCGTCCTATATGAATGTCTGCATAGGATGTCGTGTTATGTTGTATGATCTGATGTGCTGTCGCAGGACACATCCTGTCTCTGTACACGTGGGGCGGGTGGATGATCGCCTCTGGTTCTCAGGATAAGACGGTGAGGTTTTGGGACCTGCGTGTGCCCAGCTGTGTGAAGGTGGTTGGGACGGCCCTGCATGGAACAGGTTTGTGTTTATTCTCAGCTCCTTTACAAGCCTTTGTTTTTGAACATTAGGGTTCCCACATTTTTTTGACCAATTTCCACTTTTTTTTTCATGATCTTCCCAGCTTTTTGTGATTTATGGGATGAAGATTTCTAGAAATAGTATTGAGTGATTTGTGAATGAATCATTCTGGCTGTTTTGTAAATTATTTAGATTAATAATTATTTAGATCATTTTCAATAAATTGAAAAGAACTGGTGCAAATAAAACCAAAAATAAATAAATATATAAATAAATATCAGTTCTTTTCACTGACTATTTTTTTTAAATTTAATATTATTATCATTATTATTATTATTATTATTATTATTAATAGCATTAGTATTATTAAATGTAATATTAATATGATAATAATATATTAACTATAATAATTATTATTAATAATATAAAATAAACAATATTAAAATTCAAAACCATTTAATTGACAACAATCACCGTAAAAAACAACAACAATAATAAAAATAATAATAATAACAATAAGAATTGTTTATTATTATTATTATTAGTAGTAGTAGTAGTAGTATTAATAATAACAATATTATTAGTAGTAGTAGTATAATCAGAATAGTATTAAACTTAGTCTTACAGAATATTAAAATGTAAAATTTTTGCAACCAAATGCAAAAAAGTAATGATAAAATAATAAAAATATGATAATAATAATAATATTAGTACCAATTAATAGCATTAGTATTAAATATAATATTAAAATGATAATAATATATTAACTATAATTAATAATAATAATAATAATCTATTTTTTATTTTAAAAACAATAATAATCAATATATGTAATATAGTATTAGTATTATTAATTATTCATTTTTTTGTTTATGTATTATAAATTTTATAAATTTATTATAACTAATAAATTACTTCTTTATTTTTATTATTAATTATTAGTATTAGTAGTATTAAATACAATTTAAATTCAGTGACAACAACCAATGCAAAACATTTTCAACAATAACAATAAATAATAATAATAATAATTATTATTATTATTATTATTATTATTATTATTATTATTATTATAAAAACAGAAATATAATAATGGTAAATATTTTAGGATACATTTTTAATAATTAACAACAACAACGATGACGATGATTATTATTATTATTATTATTATTACTATCATTATTATTATTATTATTATTATTATTATTATTAAACACAATATTAAACAATTCAGTAACAACAACAAACTGAAAAAAAAAATGTGAACACAATATAACAGCACTAAAAAAAAAAAAAGCACACATGTAACAGAATGACAATAAAGCTCAACTTGACTTGAACTTGACTTGGATCATATATTATTGTGTCATGTGACAGGAAGTGCTGTGGCCTCGGTGGCAGTAGATCCCAGTGGGCGGCTCATGGCCACCGGATTGGAAGACTGTCGCTGCATGCTTTATGACATCAGAGGAGGTCGAACCGTCCAGGCTTATCGGCCGCACACCAGTGACGTACGATCTGTGCGCTTTTCTCCTGGCGCCCACTATTTGCTCACCGGCTCCTACGACAACAAGGTCATGATCACTGATCTTCAAGGTAGGTTGGGCCTCAAATGATGTCACAGAAAGAATGATGTCATCATCAGCCCTGTCTCCAACCACCTGTCATATAAAGTCCTTTTTCATTAATTAATCAATTCTTGTAAATTTAGATTACAGAGGTAATATGACTTGTGAATGCCATTTTGTGAATGCCATTAATTTTTTCCCATAATTTTATTATTATTATTTTATTTTTATTAGTCACTGCTCGGTGTGACAATCTGCTCATTATTCCACTCTAAGAATGTGCGTTCCGCTTGTGTACCGCCCACTCACGCTCACCAGAAAAGCAAAGTCCGCTCAAATAACACACTGATAGCAAATATCTGTGTAGTACACGTGTTCCTGTTTGCAGTAGCGCTACTGTGATGTCACATTGCAATACTGGTTAAATGACGCTACCCTCTCATCCACATGCTCTGATAATAATAGCTTTGTAGGACTATACAGTATTTGGATAATTTGTTTTAAAAAAGTTGTATCTGATTCAGTTCCATAGAACTAAATAAATTAATATTATTACTATATTTTCTGTCCAATTTGATTGTGTTTTTTCAGTAAAAGTGTGGTTATTTTATTGGCTTATGTTTTTTAAACCTAAAATCTTTAAACTTATTGAGTTAAATTTAAAAAAGTCGTACAAAATTACTTTATATTATTTAATAAAATAGTAAATTACAATTTAGGTGCATCCCTAATTATTATTATTATTATTATTTTTATTTTTATTTTTTTTAAATAAATACCACTGTTCTTTTGCCACATTGGAGATTATGGCTTGTAAATGTTATTTCATTTCAATTATTATTCAAAATTATTATTATTAATATTATTAAAATATTAATATATAAGATTATTTAAAATATTAAAAACCAACTTAATAAATGAATAAAGTCTCTTTTAAGTTCTTAAAAACTCTAAGTTCTTTTCACAGCTAAATAATATACATAAAATATTAAATGATTATTATTATTAGTAGTAGTAGTAGTAGAAGTAGTAGTAGTAAAATAAAATTAAATACCACTGTTTTTATTATTATTATTATTATTATTATTATAAAATTAAATACCACTGTTTTTATTATTATTATTATTACTAATATTATTAATATTAGAAAATAAAATGAAATACCTCTGTTGTGAATGTAATTTCATAATTCATGTTTCATGTTTATTTAAATTAATTGATTTAGTAGTAGTAGTAGTAAAAATTACAAAATCTGCAATAATAATAATTGTGAATTGATATTTCAGATTATGTCTTGTGAATGTAATTTCCTGTTTTATTTCCTGTATTAAAATTAATAGCAGTTAAAATTATTTTATATTAAAATTATACAATCTGCCATAACAATTGTGAATTATTATTATTATTATTATTGTAGATTATGTCTTGTGAATGTCATTATCTATTTTATTTATTGTATTAAAATTAAAATATTAAAAACCAACTCAAATTGTCAGTTCTTTTATATAGAATTAGCACAAAATAATATACTCAAAATATTAAAGTATTATTATTATTATTATTTTTCAATATTATATATATAATGTCAGTTTTATATATATAATGTCAGTTACTTTCACAGAATTAGCTTAGCAATATTTTAATACGTTGTGTATAATAATAATAATATTAATAATAATTTATTATTATTATTATTTTATATTATTCAACAATAATAAAAATAGAGTTTTATTGGTTTTGAAAAGTCTGATGTTTGTATTGCCTCTACAGTGGGAAAATTGCAGTTGTAATGATGATGATAATTATTATTATTATTATTATTATTGTTAGTATTATCATTATTATTATTATTATTGTTGTTGTTATCATTATTGTTATTATTATTATTATTATTATTATTAAACATCCCACTGTTCTTTTTTATATCACCTTAGGGAAATAAAATGCCATTTTGTCAAAGGAGAATTTACCTTTTTTTTTTTTTTTTTCCCCTCTAGGGGATCTCACCAAAACGCTGCCTGTCACTGTGGTGGCTGAACACGGAGATAAAGTGATCCAGTGCCGGTGGCACACCAAAGACCTGTCCTTCCTGTCCTCCTCAGCCGATAAGACGGTCACACTATGGGCGTACCAGCCTTAACCACAGCAGAAGCCATACAGAAGAGCACAGAAAACACTGATCCTGACAGAATAGAGTGAAAGAGTGTGTCAGTGTGTGTTTGTTTGTATTTCTATGTAACCAGTACAATCACATGAGAAAACTGAGACTGTTCTAGCCACGTCTACATCTGGAATTGCATGTCAAACAGCTTTATAGTCAAATGTATTGCAATTCAGAAAAAAAAAAGATAAACTAATGACGTTTCTTCACTTACAAACAATGTCATTGCTTCTACGTTTTGCTATTTTAAGTGAACGAAACAGTCCTGAAAATGTGAGCTGAATTGTGCCTTGAGGTGATGTTCTCTGTAGTTACACTTATTCAACTGAATGTCTTGTAAATATGAGCTTTTGTATAGGCTTCAATGCAAACTCGAGGCATTAGATCATTGTATAGCACATTGCACTACGGACGTCACTCATCCAGCAGTTGTTTATGCCGCATGAATATTCATGTCCTTCTTTAAATAAATGTAAATGAAGCAACACTCTGTAAATACTGAGGATAAATGTTTTGTGGAAGTCGTCCTCCTCAGTGTTGTTGAAACGGTTTCATGCATTTTTAGGAATGCTTTTACTTTGAATTATCATTTTCCTAATATGCATAATATGCATCACTTTTGCACATTAATTCAGCACCTTTTTGTATTGATAAAGAGAGCAGTTAAACGACTCTCAATCGCCTGATGTACAAAGTATGGATTAGTAATTTATTTGAACATGGAAATAAACTGTTTTGAAACTGAGATTTAGCCTGATGAACAGTTCACTGATTCTTCTACAGGCGCTATAAAGGGAAATGCTACATGTTTATGTATTTCCATACGTTTTTACTATGTCCTCTCCACTTGCTTCAGTAGTCAAGGTTGAATTTTAGATATAACAATAACAATGTCCGCTTGGGGGCGATGGGTGCCACATGAAGTCATGGTGTTAAACCAACGAAGAAAGTTTATCAAAAACGACTGCACATAGATGTGAGTACATAGATTCCGTATTTGAGGGTTTTATACAATTACATTTTTGCAACTAGGTGGGTGTTTTTATGTAGCTGTATGACAGCTGTCTTCCAATATGTAAGGAAATGTTTGGTAACTAGTTCTTCTTATTTCGTTATAGTGAATCTATTCTAGTCATCAATGTGTAACTTTTAGGCGGCCGATAGATTTTGGTACATTTCATTTAGTGCATTCTATAGTAAAATACGTTTGATAGACTGTCTAGTTAACATTTAGTAAACAGAGTGTCCAAGAAAGCTGAATCTGAACCTTATAAACACACTATATGTATAACAATCGATTCACCAGTCTGCGTTTTCTCATTGTTTTTTGTTCTAGTGGAGATTATGAAGGTGCCAAGTTGTTTGTCGTTTGGGTGCTGGAGTTTGTTTATTTTATGTAGTCTGTTTGTTATTGCAAACGCTAATAACCACGAAGATGATGATGATGCATGGATCGATCCATATGACATGCTAAACTACGACCCAACGACAAAACGCATGAGAAAAACAACAGAGGTAAAAACGCTTTTTTAAACCATCTGACAGTTTATTAATGTATCAGCATGCAGGACATTTAAATGCCTCTTATATTTCCTAACAAGTCCCTCTTTTTCGGTAAAAACTTACTCTATTGTAAATCTACGTATTTTGAAGTTGTACGAACTTTTTAGTTTATAAGAAAATCGAAAAGGAAAGTTTCTCCAAAAGTGAAAGTTTAGCCGCTACTTTTACATCTTGTCGATGTGCTTATCGAGGTCGTGTAAACCGAAACTTTAATAATTTAAAAACTATGATCAATTTAATTTATTAACTTAAACACGTAAAGTGAGCCGTTGGGCTGCCTTTTTCCCGCTAAACGGTATGAGCGGTTCTTGTGTGAACAACTCATTTAAACACTCAGTTTAAGTTGAATGAGAAGTTTTGCGGGCAAAGGGTCGATTGTCTTTTGTTATTATTATAACAATGTATGAAGAACAGCTCATAAAGTAGTCACTTTCTATTGGTAAGTGATGCAAATTCAAAATCTTAACCCAACTCAACCGTAAAATCTTTCGCCCTGAGGTAGTTTTCACCCGCTTGGATTCCTATTGAAATGTTTAGATTTAGTTTGCGTAAATTTGCAGAACAGGAAATGTAACTGCACTTCTAGAACAAAAATGTACAGATAATTTCATAATTTCGTTAAAGATGTTCATGTCTTTCTTTCTTTAGTCATGAAGAAATTGTTTTTTGAGGAAAACGTTTCAGGATTTTTCTCCATATAGTGGACTTCTATGGTGGCCCCAAGTTTGAATTTCCAAAATGCAGTTTAAATGCAGCTTTAACCCTTGTGTGGTGTTCGGGTCTGTGGGACCCGTTTTCACTTTTTGTCAAAAGAAAAATGATACAGAAGATTATTTTTTTCAAGCTCATACTCATTGGCCTTGGCTCATTTTCTGTGAAGAACATATATCAGAACAAATTTTCAATGACCACTCACTGTACACCCCCCTACACACTTATGTCACATACAGGATGTTCAAGTCCACTGGACCCGGGGCTAAAAAAAAGAGTGGAAATTATAGGTCCTGTGTAACTTCACTCTGTACCCCTATTGTCTGGGCCTGCTATTAGTATGTGTATGTGTGTTTATGTGTGTATGTGTGAATATGTGTAAGAAAGAGAGTCAGAGAGTGTGAGTGTAAGTGTGAGTTGTGTGCTACTGCCCCTGCCATTTCCGCACAAGGCTGTAGCACTTAAATTCATAAATGTGATCTAACAAAGGAAAAGGTCAAATATCAGCCAAACATTCTGTTTATATTGCTTGTAATTGGGATGAAGTAAACATCTGTTGAGTATTTTAACATATTGTTTTAGTTGTGTTGAATTAAAAACCCAAAAACACAGTGGGTCCACCAGACCCATGAACACTGGCTGAGTAACAAAAATATGAACACCATACAAGGGTTAAAGGGCTCTAAACCAAGAAATAAGGTTCTTGTCTAACAAACCGATCCATTATTTATTATTATTTTTTTTTTTCATTACAATTTATATACTTTTTAACCTCAAACACTCATCTTGTCTAGCTCTGCATGAACTCTGTGTATTCTGGTTCAAGACAGTTAGGGTATGTCGAAAAACTCCCATCTTATTTTTAACTTCTAAATCATCCTACATTGCTGTTTTACCTTTTTTTGTAAAGGGTGTTTGATCCCGTGTTTTGCATGTTCACTTTGTAAACACTGGGCAGGTACTTCTGCAGCGATACAGGATTTAAACTGCATTTTGGAGTTTCAAACTCAAGGGCACCATAGAACTCCACTATATGGAGGACAATCCTGAAATGTTTTCCTCAAAAAACAATTTCTTTATGACATGACCATCTTGGATGACAAGGGGGGAAAAGTAAATTATCTGTAAATTTTCATTCTGGACTTAAACTTCACCTTTTCCCCTTTTCGTAGAGTTCAATACACCCTTAGCCAAGTCAACAACCGTGCCTCACTGAATCCGTATTCTGTCAACAAAGTGTCATTTGTCTTTTATCACATAAGGCCTTTTTTGCAGGAAACACAAATCTACATCATATAACTTTTTTTTTTTTAATGTTTTACAGTCTGCCAGTTACTCAAACGTGCCAACCAAGAGGAGGGAATTCAACTCAGAAACATGTGAAGCTCAACAGTGTCCTGATGTGTCTGAGTGCACCAGTAAACTAGAGACTTTGCAAAAAGAGGTGAAAAATATGTCAATACACCTTTGTTTAGTAGGCCTCACTAATAAACATGGTACTGCCATGTTTACTGTAGATGGTACAGTGGAATTACCATGGTATTTTTTTCAAGTACTGAAGACTTGTATTGTACCATTCAGCACTTTGAGTGACTAAAACTATATATTATGTTATTGTTCTTTGCTGCTGTCTCTTTTTTTAGTTTGATGAACAGAAAAAGAAGGGGACCTCCACATCTACAAAGCCAATATGTCTTCCAGTATTCAAGCGATTTCTTTCCAAGCTCCTTAAAGAAACGTCAAAACTTGGCCTGGTATGCAACTATGTTTTCTCCAGGGAACTGAATCAACGTTAATCTACATTGGTGAAGGTTTTACATCTTTTCTGTTTTTAAAATCTTTAGCCTGATGATGGACAGACATCCATGCATTATGACGCTGAGGTAAAGCTGTCCAAGCAATCGCTGGTGGAGATCCAGAAGCTTTTGAACGAAGAGAACGACTGGACCACCGGAGCCATGGATGAGGCTCTGAGTCAAATTCTGGTCAGATTTAAAGTCCACGACCACGAAGCCTGGAAGTGGCGCTTCGAAGACACATTTTATGTAGATGCTGATACTGCACTGAAGGTCAGTTCTTGTAAAACCTTTCAGCGATAAACATTTTTGTTTAAATTAGTGTTAATAAATGTAAGATGTTCTGTATTTTGTTCTACAGGTTTCTTTGATTGTTCTGATTGTCGTAGCCATAATCTGCACTGAGCTCTGGTCTGTGGTCTCCTGGTTTGTCCAGTTCTGGAGAATGTTTGCTGTTTGCTTTTTTATTAGCTTGATCTGGAACTGGTTCCATCTTTATATGGTAATTATTTTTGCGCTGTTGGCTGTATATGACGTTTGCTAAACCGATGTTGAACAGATGACAAATGAAGAGTTGAAAGGTGTTTTCACTGTATTGTACACTGAAGAGTTTATTGGTTTAAATATTTCTCCTTGGCTAGGTTGCCTTTGCAGAACACAAGAAGAACATTGTAGAGGTAGGGAGCTTCAATGGCAAATGCACTGGGGTAAAACAACTGGACTGGAAGGACAGTTTATCAGGTGAGGTGCTTAATGTTATAAGAATTCATTAAAACCTTGTATAATTTGATTATTTATTCACATGTATGATGTGAAACTTGAATTTTGAAGAATCTTCACAGAAGCTTTAAAATTCTGATTTTGAGTTCAACTGAAAACCCTACAGATTATAAATGATATGAAGGTGAGTAAATGATTTTGAGATGAACTGTTGTAACTCCTTGTTTATTTAGAGTGGTACAGACGCACATGGACTCTTCAAGATGATCCTTGCAAAAAATATTACGAGGTCCTGGTGGTGAACCCCATTTTACTAGTCCCTCCAACAAAGGTTTGTACTTTGTTTTTTTTTGTTTTTTTTCAGTTGTAACGACAGATTCTTGATAAGATACTAGAGGTTGATAATTATGTTGTTAATAGTGTAAATGTTCAGTGTAAAATAATCTGAATCTAAAGGCAAAACAGTATGATACATTTCGATGAATTTATAAAATCAGATACAACCATCCTGGACTAAAAAAAACAACACTTCAAATAATACGTATCCAAATTAACACCATTAAAATGGATATACAGTGGATTGCAAAAGTATTCATACCCCTTTATTTTTTACGTTTAATGTTGCAGCCTTATGTTAAACTGCTTTAAATGACTTTTTTCCCAACTCAGTCTACACTCCATATACAATAATGACAAAGAACAAAATAGATTTGTGACAACTTTGCAAATTTATTAAAAATAAAACACTGAAATAAATAAATTGCGTAAGTATTCATACCCTTAACTCAGTACTTAGTTTACCTTTACAGCCCCAAGTCTTTTTGGGTATGATGCGACAAGTTTTGCACATCAGCATTTGGCAATTATCTGCCATTCTTTGCCTCACCTCTTTACTTTTCAAGCTCTTGTCAGCTTGGATGGGGGCAGACACACATTTTCAGTTTTCTCCAGAAATGTTTGATTGGGTTCAAGCCCAGGCTGTGGCCACTCAAGGAAAATCTCAGAGTTGTCTATAAGCCACTCTTGCTGTGTGTTTAGGGTCATTGTCCAGTTGGAAGGTGAACCATCTTCTCAGTCTGAGGTGCTGAATGCTCTTGACTGGGTTTTCATTAAGGCTATCTCAATATTTTGCTGTGTTGACCGGATCGGTGGAGTGTTGTAGTGATGTTTGTCCTTCTGTAGGTTTCTCCCATCTGCATATATGATCATCAAGCTCAACTAGAGTGACCATCAGTTTCTTGGTCACCACTCTAGCCAAGCCCCTTCTCCATCAGTTGCTTAGTTTGGCCAGGAGGCCAGCTCTAGGAAGAGTCCTATTTGTTTTACATTTCTTCCATTATGGATAATGGAGGCTACATCCTTCTGTGAACCTTCAATGCAGCAGAATCTTTTTCTGAACTCTTTCCCAGATCTGTGCCTTGACACAATCCAGTTTCTGAGCTCTACAGGCAGTTCATTTTGAACTTAGGGCTTGGTTTTTGCTCTGATATGCATTTTCAGCTGTTAGACCTTTTACTGAGAGGTTTGTGCCTTTCCAAATCATTCTCATTCAAATGAATTTGCCACAGGTTAACTCTGCTTGAAGTTTAGTAAAATCTACAAGCAATATAAATGCTTCGAGCTCAATTTTAAGTGTCCCAGAATCATTTCAGTTTTTCATTTCTAATAAATTTGCAAAGTTGTTACAAACCTGTTTTGTGCTTTGTCATTATGGTGTATAGAGTGTAGATTGATGTGGAAAAAAAAATCATTTAAAGCAGTTCAACATAAGGCTGCAACATAACAAAATGTGAAAAAAAAAAAAAACAAACAAACAAAAACGAAGGGGTATGAATACTTTTGCAAAGAACTGTATATATTTTTGCAACTAACTGATATCTGATGTTTCAAAAGCTGTTATGAGAGCTATAACCAGAGATGAAATCCATTTTTGTGGGGTTTTATTCCAGGCTATCACAGTCACCATAACCAGTTTCATCACGGATCCCTTGAAGCAAATTGGGCAGGGAATCAGTGAGTTCCTCAGAGCCCTGCTGAAGGATCTACCAGTCACTCTTCAGTTACCTGTGCTGCTCATCATTGCACTCGCCATCATTGTAAGAGCTGTGAATGACTAACATATAGTAGGATCATTTAATTGTTATCATACTAATTAATCTTTTCTCTTCTCAGGTGTTCATGTATGGAAGTGCTCAAGCAGCTATACATCAAGCAGTTCACTTGCCCCGGCTCGGTTGGCGACGGGACCAGCCACCCCCTGCGGTAGGACAGCGTCAAGCTCCTCAACTAAGGGAGCATGAGGAAGCTGGTGGTGATGCTCCACAGCCTCTACAGGTGCGCCAGGACAATAGAAACAGAGTAAATCAAGCAGAAAACCGAGGTGACCAGGGTTTCAGGGCAGGAGATGCTTATGCTTCACAAAACAGACAGGAGGACAGAAGCATGGAACACAGACAGGACTTTTCTGGTGGTCCCAGAGTGCACCAGAGAGTAGAGACTGTGCGTGCTACAGGTAACATGTACAGCGATGATGAAACTGATTTTCAGCAGCTGACAGAGGTGGTGGATCCTGGTACAATGGATAATGCAGAGACTAAAGTGAAGGTTGAGGAAAAGGAGAAAAAGGCATCTACTGTGGATAAAAAGGAGCAGACAGACACACAGAGTCCAGACAGAAGAGAGGCTGAAGCCAATGTGCCTTCTGCACAAATAGATGTGAGAACACTTGGAGCTAATCAAGGGAATGAGGTAAGTACTGATAATTTTTTCAACCCCTCATTTAGATAATTCGCCCAAATAAATAAATAAACAATCACAGTTACACTACTGTTTGTTGTTTCTTTAATTCAAACATTGCAGCACTTTATGTGCACTAAAAGGAAGTGGGCTGCTCAAAATGACCTGAAGCTGCAGGTTACGGTTTGCAAGCTCAACACTGAATGTCTGTTATTACAGCTACAGTTACATGATAGTTAATGTTGTATTAAATGGTCTGTAATTCTGTTGCATCTATTTTAAGTTATTTCTATTCATCTGTGTTGTTCAAATTGCATGTACATTTGTACTTGTACTCATATCACATCAAACCTGAAGCAATTACATAGAATACACAACATATCAAATACATAATATGCCATATATCACAACTAAACACTTTGCTCATGCCCTGTTCTGTTTTGTATATATGTAATGTTGTATGTTTATATTGCATAATTCTGACCAGAAATGTGTTTTGTTTGTACAGGGAGTATCAGCAGATACTGCTGTTGAAGAAGAAGGTTGTTCAAGCATTAAAAGTCCAGTTCAAGAAACACTGCAAGAAAATGGTCTCTGAACACTCTTTGTGTCATTCACTTTTTAATTAAATGTTGGGAAATTTAAATATAATTTAACTTTTTTTTTCTTTATGTGTTAACTCTAATTTTTAAGTAAATCTCCTGATGTAGCATTCAGATGTTATAAAGAGCCAATGAAAAGTACAGGATTTTTGCTTTCATACAGCTGTCTCTATTAATTGTATTTATGTTTATGGACATCATATTGACACCTACTGGCCAGGACGTATGAAGTTTGGTTACTAGATGCTGCTGCTTCACACAAAAACTGTTTTTTTTTTTTTAGATATAATTTTTTATTTCTTCTTTTCATTCATCAAACACATTCATAATGAACATTATTGGATTAAATTACTTTTTTGTGTGCGTTGTAGGGTGTCTAAGCTGTTACAACTTGTTGTAACACCCCCAGCAGAAAATGGGTAGTTATACTCATACATTTTGGATCAGTTTGATGATGTCGACTCGATCTCCATTACTGTGTCAGTAATGTCTTGTTGCCACATTGTTTGATTTGCTCATTTTGTTTACATGTAATTTTGATTATGCTTTGTAAAGTGCCTTTAGCACTGTCTGAAAGCACTGTATAAATTAAATAGAATTAACGCAGTCAATTTATTTGATACAGCTGGAGATCATGTGATCTTAATTTGGCAGCAACCCATAAGAGGGCGTCCCACTTCATGTAGAATTAAAGACTTCATTGACAGTCAGTGTGACATTTCTCAAAGGTGCTGTTCATTTCTTTGTGAAAAACTTTTGCACTTTTAACGTGACCTCAGTATTGTTCTCATTAAAAGGACGCTTTATAAATAGCATGTGCTCTGTTTTTGTTCATTTTGAGAAAGCGTTGCGATGCTATGCATATGGGGAAACTTCTGTTTACTTTGAATACTGAAGCCTGATTTGTTCATGTTCGTGAAGCTACAAGAATAAATATCACTTTAACCGCCAAAAGGGTTGGAGCCGACTACTATATAAATACGAACGCCATTTAATCAGAAACTTTCTGAATGATAGCGACAGTCACTAAGTCGGTCTCTGCTCATTCGCTGAGTTAGAAAGAGCTAGAAGATTGATAACTTGGTTTGAGGTTACCTCTGAAGTCATTAGGCCCAAACTCAAGGCATAAAGCACTGATTAGTGCTTGTAAGTCACCCACTCGTTCTATGGCGAGCAGCATTTTGAGCTTCTTGCTGCTTCAGTCCAAAAAGAGGAGATAATCTTAGCGCTGACGGAGAAAAATTCTGACAAAATGGCGCTCATAGCCGACTTCTATAGAAGTCAGCTCCACCCCGTTTGGTGAGATAAAGCGCCATTTTTTCAGCAGCTACGTAAACGTGAACAAATCAGGCTTTAGAGTAAACAGGAGTTTCTGTGGAGATAAAATAATGCCATAAAGATTTGCATGTGAAGAGTACCCATTGTGCAAGTGTACATAAGACTGTAAGCATAAATTAAATTTGCATGCGCAAGAGAACCTTTGTAAAAGCCTAAGAAAAACTTTCAAGCCTAAGAAAAAAAATATTTGCAGCATTTTACTTTTACTCGTAAGTGTAATTCATGTATAGTGAGACTATACATGACAGCTTCATGCTTTCGCAAAATAAATACGATCTGCATTCTTCGCGCTACAATAATGCGCTCTCGACATTTGTCATTAAAATAACGCCATATATTTTAGCGAAAAGAACGTGACAAAAGTGTAAGCGCGGAGAAATGGAAGTCGGAAGAATGCAGATCAACATATTTTGTCTTGAATAACAGGTGGCATGGAAATGTCTGTTGGGCACTGCCAGGGCGCCAGGGTTGATGTGGCCAAGGTAAGTTCAACAAAGTTTTAAATCGAAAAAGTCTTCAGTCATTATGTAAAATAATTTTGCATGACAAATAAAGAGTTATAGATTCACAAGTTGCGTTGTTTTAGTTTAGATCTACTAAAACGACACTGCAGAACTGAAATACTCTGGCTGCATTTTTGCAAAGAAGTTATGTAGAAGTTGTAAACTTGCTTGTGTTTCACTCATGAAGTCAATCAACACAGTTCGCCAGTAACTACATTGTCAGTGCTGTTGAACAGACAAAACATCCTTGGACATGATCCTTTGGTGGTGTTTTTAAGGGACATGTAGTGTAAAGTTTTTTTGCAATTATTGAGCAACTAATTTTCCATCCCTTCCCTTTATTTGTTCATTGACCCCTTCCATCTTCCTCATGCTAAACAGAATTCTGTCACATGAATACTCAACAAACACAGAACATTCCCCTAACAGTCCCAAATTGTTCCTCTGGTTATTTTTTGAAAAACCACATTCTAGGAACGTTCCCTGTAGGTTCTTTTTATAACCTAAAGAGAACCTTCAAAGAACATTCCGTGATTTTTTATAAATAGCCTAGAACCAGTTCTCTGCAGGATATTGGCTTTATTTCTTGCACCTAAAAAGAACTTTCATAGAACTTCCCAGAACCAATAGATAGGTTCTAATGCTGAAATGTGTGATTTTCATAAACTATATTTTGAGGAATTTCATGCCTGAAAAAAAAGTTTTATAAAGTGCAAAAATTTAGAGCAGTCAATGTGCATTATAATGATCAGATAAATCCAATTTTATAGTTAAAATTTTAAGCCAAGGTTAAACGTAGTGTGAAAAGCATACAAATCAATAAACATTAAATATTAATTAATAAATATTTCTTTACTGCGCACCTCTGCTCTGCACGCGCTTCTCCAGCACGCGCTTTCTCCTGTCTTTCACAAAGCTGCGCATTCGCGTAATTTAAAAATTAACGGTCATTTCGTTTTACTGACTGACTAGCATTCGTTTATTGATCTTTTTATTGAATAATTACTTAATACATATACGAGAGTAAATATTTTGATTAGAGGTTTGAGACGTCTAATTGAAGAGAACAGATGTGAAGTTTCTTCTTTTGATCATCTGAAGAGCTACAAGAGAAGCAGCGTTGAACCATCTGAGGAACATATGATATTGATGCCTAGCTTTAAACAGGCTGCACGTTTTTCGGAAAATATAAATATCTAATATGAATAATTGTATGGCTTAAACTGAAGCTCTGTGTCTTTTACAGTTTGCTTGAGTCTTAATCCAGAGTCCACTAAAACATGGAGAATAAAACACTTTTTTTTTGAGCTGGAATGTATACGTTTGTGAACCTAAACTATATAACCAAAACATTTAAACAATATTCTTAATTATTGCGTAATGGTTCGAGATACTCATGGGTTTTGTTTGAAATACAGGTTTGTCGATATATTGAGATTGCTTTCGCGCTCAAAGGAATCAGTTTGCAAATTGTTCCTTCTAATGAGCTGCCAGACTGTTACTTATTTTTGTGTGAAGGTAATGTTCATTTTGTAGAAAAGCTGCTCTGTCAGTGTTTCCTTCATGTGTCACTTCCTGTCTCTGCAGAAGTTTTAGACTTCAAATTGTTTGGAAACGGCTGTACTACCCTTTCCGAATTGATTACTGCAACAGTTACTTCACTAAGATCATTGCTGAGGTCTTTCCTCTTTGGCGCTGTGTCGACATGCACCTCAAAGCTCCAGACCAGTAAACTGCCAAACTTCTGCTTTAATTCTTATGTAAGGGTGTCCTTAGTTTATGACTCATGGTTTTTCAATTTTTGCTAAATAAATAATGACATGCTGTGATACGTCATGTGTTATTTTCCAAAGTTTAAGACATTTTAAAACATTATTGTGTCATGTGACAGGTAGTGCTATGGCCTTGGTGGCAGTGGATCCCAGGAGGACTGTTATTGGAGGACTGTCGCTGCATGTGACTTCAGAGGGAGTCGAACCGTCCAGGTGTATTGGCAGTACATCAGCGATGTGCGATCTGTGTGCTTTTCTACCAGTGCTCACTATTTGCTCACCGGCTCCTATGACAACAAAATCATGATTACTGGTCTTCAAGGTAGGTAGTGCTACAAACGATTATGTCACAAATCATTATTTCTTATTTTTCAAACCATACTCCAACAACCTGTCATAAAAAGTCCACCTTTCATGATTAACCAATTCTTGTAAAATTAATATTTTCCCTTAACTGTGTATATATGGGACAAAAAATGCTACATAAATGCTACATAAAAAAATGAATGCAGGTATAGGCATTTGATATATTACATCTGACACACATATACTACTATTAAACCGTGGTGTATTTTGATACATTTTATCTATTTATATACATTTTTACTGTTGTTATCCATTTGTTTAGGGAATCTAGGTTGAATTTTAGATGTAACACTGTCCGCTTAGGGGCGATGAATACATATTTGAGGTTTTGAATTACGGTTATGAAGGTGTGTTTTTCTGCAGGTGTCGTGCAGCATGTAAAAAAAAACGTTTGGCCTAGGGCAATTTTTTTTTTTTCATCATTTAGTCATCAGTGTGTAACGTTTAGGTGGCTGATGCATTTACTACATTTTAAGATAGTAAGAAAGCTGAATCTGAACTTTATATGCATCATTAATAACAATCGATCAGTATTTGTTTTATCAGTAAGTCTGAGTTTTCTCATAGTTGTCTGTTCCTGTGGAGATTATGAAGGTGCCAAGCTGTCCGTTGCTTGGATTCTGGAGTTTGCATATTTTTTGTAACCTGTTTGTTAGTGCAAATGCAAAATTCCACCAGGATGAGGATGATGCATGGATCGATCCATTTGACATGCTCAACTACGACCCAACGACAAAGCGCATGAGAAAACCTACAGAGGTAAAAACCTTTTATCAAACCATCTGACAGTTTTTCTTCATTTCAAAAAGTAGTTAGCAGAGAATGGTGTGCATTTTGTTTGTTTTCTTTATTTTACAAAAGTATGTTTCGTTGTTATTTTGAAGGTACACAAATACAAATAGACCCTTTATTGTTGAACAGTGTCTTACTCTTGTCTGACAGATCTTTCCACTTATATAAGGAATCCAAGAGCATCAGTTCTAGCATTGCTAACTTATTTTGCTATCATTAAAATTAATTATACAACATGCAAAAGCTTTCTGACTCTGTAGTACAATATGTAGGTTGTGCCAGTCTGCATGAGCATTACCATGCAGTGGGGTTTTTCCAAACACGTTTTTGTGTATGCGAAGGATGTGGTTTTAAGTGGATACTGGGACATGAGAGAGGTACAAAGCCTTCTTTACATATTAAGTAATAGTTTAGCAACCAGATGTGAACGGCTCCTGCTGAATGAGAGGTATGTGAGCCCACAATGGCACGACGAGGTTCACTTTTAGTTTCATTTTAGATTGTTTTATAGTAGTTTAAGCTTCAGGTACCACACCCATGGACCGTTAACTGAACTTCTGATGCACACACATGGCACACAAAATTTGAAACACAACAGGAGTTTCAAAAGGTTCGTCTGATTGGTTGGATCATACAGGATTTCCAGGAGGTGCGTGTGGTGTTCTTTAACGTTTCACCTGGAAACAAAGATGCCATGGTCTCATGGCCTCACCGGTCTGTTATTGTGGGGACATTTCCACACCTGTAAACATGACACCGCACAAACGAAACATGATTAGTTGCTTTACCTGTTAATCATATGGCTTCTTGGGTGGTCCTTAGCCATTTAAAGCAGCCAAGGTTCCCAGACAGAAGGTCTGGTTATGTGAGACTATATGTTTGGCATTTAAACTAAATGTTGTTTGTAATGGATATGGCACTAGAATTCATTTTTGTTTTATGTAGATAGATTTTGTTCTTGTTGTTTATACTGACGTGTTTTTTATTAACTTTTTTTGTTTATATTTAATTAAAAGTAATCTTAATTTTGGTCTATTTTGCTCGACTGATTGTATTGCATTCATAAGCTACAAAATGGCTTGAGGCATCATAGTTTTTTTTTTTTTTTCTTGATTAACAACTCACAAAGTAGTATTGAAGCCTGTTTCCACCACTGAATAATAAATAAAAAAAGGTAATTGCAACTTTTTTTTTCTCACAATTTTTTCTCGCAATTGCTAGTTTACATCTCGTAATTCTGACTTTTTTCTCTTTTTTCTTGCAACTGTGAGATATAAAGTCAGAATTGTGAGATACAAACTATAAATGAAATATAAACAATATATAAATTCTGACTTCTTTCTTAGAATTGCGAGTTTGTGTCTCGCAATTCTACATATCAGTCTTTTTTCCCCCCCCTCAGAATTGGACTTTGTAAGTCACAAGTTCGAGTTTATATTTTACAATTCTAGAAAAAAAGTCTATAACATAGAACTGCATGTTCAGAATTGTGAGTTATAAACTTGCAATTCTGAACACATATCAGTCTTTTGATTGCGAGTTTATTTATCACAATTCTGGAAAAAAAGTCACTATTGCGAGATACAAACTTACATTTGCTAGAAAAAAGAATTGTAAGTTTATATCTTTCAATTCTGACTGTATTTCACAATTGCAAGTTTATATTACACAATTCTGAGAAAAAAAAAAGAATTGTGAGTTTGTATATCACAATTCTGAAAAAAAGTTACAATTGCGAGATATAAATTTGCAATTCCGAGATGAGTCACAATTGTGAGATACACACATTTTCTAGAAAAAAAGTCAGAACTGTGAGATAAAAAGTCCCAATAAAAGGTCCCAATTTTTCTTTATTCAGTGGTCGAAATAGCCTTTCATAAAATAGTCACTTTCTTTTTTTTTCTTTGGCTTTTTTCAATTTTTCTTTGAAAGGAGAGTGGAGATGAGACAGGAAGTGAGTGGGTGGGGGGTGGGATCGGGAAAGGATTCAAACTCGGGACACCGGAGGCGCAACTGCACCATATGTCGGCCCACTGCCCACAAGGCTATTGGCGCCGACAAAATAATCGCTTTCTGTTAGTCAGCGCAGCAAGCTGACCTGACCAACCTGAACCTGTTTTTAAGTCTGTTTTAAGTCTGTGTGCAGATATCTTTGGGATTCCTGTTGTTACAATCAAAATTGTAACTTCACCTTAACTCAGTTAACTCATTTCTTTCGGACAGTTCAGTTCACATTGCGGCAAGTAAACAACTCTCTGCCTCACTGAACTGCCACTATTCTGACATATCAACAAAGTGTGATTCCCTTTGTTTTTGTTTTATCAAACAAGGTCTTGAAAGCACTGTCATTTTTTCAGGAAACACAAATCTATGTCATATTATAACATTTCTTTAATGTTTGACAGTCTGCCAGTTACCCAAACGTGCCAAACAAGAGGAGGGAATTCAGCTCAGAGTCCTGTGACGTGCAACAGTGTCCTGATGTGTCTGAGTGCACCAGTAAACTGGAGAATCTGCAAAAAGTGGTAACAAAAACAAAATGTGAATACACCTTTGTTTAGTAGAGCTCACTAACAACAGAAGCAATGGAGTTACCTTGGAATCTTTGAAGGACTTCTAATTACTGAAAATATATATTTTTATTATTATTCTTGCTGCTGTCTCTTTTTTTAGTTTGATGAACAGAAAAAGAAGGAGACCACCACCTCTATAAAGCCAGTATTTGTTTTAGTATTCAAGCAATTTCTTTCCAGTCTTCTTAAAGAAACTTCAAAACTTGACCTGGTATGTGACTGTGTTTTCACCAGGGAACTGAATCAGCTTTAATCTACATTGGTGAAGGTTTTACATCTTTTCTGTTTTTAAATCTTTAGCCTGATGATGGACAGACATCCATGCATTATGACGCTGAGGTGAAGCTGTCCAAGCGATCGCTGGTGGAGATCCAGAAGCTTTTGAACGAAGAGAACGACTGGACCACCGGAGCCATGGATGAGGCTCTGAGTCAAATTCTGGTCAGATTCAAACCCCATGACCACGAAGCCTGGAAGTGGTGTTTCGAAGACACATTTTATGTAGATGCTGATACTGCACTGAAGGTCAGTTCTTGTAAAACCTCTCAGAGATAAACATTTGTGTTTAAATTAGTATTAATAAATGTATTGCTGTATTGCTGTATTTTTGTTCTGCAGGTTTCTTTGATTGTTCTGATTGTCGTAGCCATAATCTGCACTGAGCTCTGGTCTGTGGTCTCCTGGTTTGTCCAGTTCTGGAGAATGTTTGCTGTTTGCTTTTTTATTAGTTTAATCTGGAACTGGTTCCATCTTTATATGGTAATTATTCTTGCGCTGTTGGCTGTATATGACATGTTTGCTAAACCGATGTTGAACAGATGACAATGAAGAGTTGAAAGGTGTTTTTACTGTATTGTACAGTGAAGAGTTTAATTGGTTTAAATATTTCTACTTGGCTAGGTTGCCTTTGCAGAACACAAGAAGGACATTATAGAGGTTGAGAGCTTCAATGGCAAATGCACTGGGCTAAAACAACTGGACTGGAAGAACAGTTTATCAGGTAAGGTGCTTAATGTTATAAGGGTTTGTTAAAAATGAATAATTTGATTATTTATTCACATGTATGATGTGAAACTTGAATTTTGAATTTTGAAGAATCTTCACAGAAGCTTCAAAATTCATTTTTTGAGTTCCACTGAAAACCCTACAGATTATATATGACATGAAGGTGAGTAAATAATGATTTTGAGGTAAACTGTTGTAACTCCTTGTTTATTTAGAGTGGTACAGACGCACATGGACTCTTCAAGATGATCCTTGCAAAAAATATTACGAGGTCCTGATGGTGAACCCCATTTTACTAGTCCCTCCAACAAAGGTTTGTATCTTTTAGGTTCTAATGACAGAAACTTGATAAGATACTAGAGATCGACTGGTGATTATGCTGATGATAGTGAAAATGTGCACTGTAAAACAATCTAAATTTATAAGGAAGACCAGTATAATGATCTATTTAGATCAGGGGTCTCCAAACTTGTTCCTGGAGGGCTGGTGTCCTGCAGAGTTTCGTTTTTTGCAGATATCTGATTGTTTCAAAAGCTGTTATGAGAGCTGTAACCAGAGATAAAATGCTTTAAGATTTTCACTGCGGTTTTATTCTAGGCTATCATGGTCACCATAACCAGTTTTATCACGGATCCCTTGAAGCAAATTGGGCAGGGAATCAGTGAGTTCCTCAAAGCCCTACTAAAGGATCTACCAGTAACTCTCCATTTACCTGTGCTGCTCATCATTGCACTCGCCATCATTGTAAGAGCTGTGAACAGCAAACATATTGTAGGATCATTTATTTGTTATCATACTAAGTCATCTTTTCTTTTCTCAGGTGTTCATGTATGGAAGTGCTCAAGCAGCTATACATCAAGCAGTTCACTTGCCCCGGCTCAGTTGGCGACAGGACCAACCGCTTCCAGCGGTAGGACAGCATCAAGCTCCTCAACTCAGGGAGCATGAGGAAGTTGGTGGTGATGCTCCACAGCCACTACATGTGCACCAGAACAATAGAAAGATAGTACATCAAGCAAAAAAAAAAAATCATCTCGTGTCCAGAGATGATGAGACTGATTTTCAGCAGCAGACAGAGAAGGTGATTCCTGGCATAAAGGAAAATGCAGAGCCTGAAGTAAAAGTTGAGAAAAAGGAGAAAAATATATCTACTTTGGACAGAAAGAAGCAGAAAGCCATAGAGAGTCCAGACAGAAGTGCGGCTGAAACCAATGTGCCTTCTGTTCAAACAGATGTCAAAACCCTTGGAGCTAATCAAAGGAATGAGGTACTTTTTTGTGTGTGTGTGTGTGTGTGTGTGTGTGTGTCATCACAAAGATCTGATCGTTAATATATATTTTTTTAATTTTAATATATTCTAAAATGTAATTAATTCCTGACATTGCAGCTCTTTATGTGCACTAAAAGGAAATGGGCTGCTCAAAATGACCTGAAGCTGCAGATTACAGTTTGCAAGCTTAACACTGTTTGTCTGCCATTACAGCTACAATTATATGATAGTTGATGTTATTAAATAGATAGATGATGATATTAAATAGTGTTGCGAATTTAGCTCAAAGGGAAATGTATATAAATAATTACAATTAATTATGATTAATTACAATTACTTATATCAGCTGCCAGTAGTAACTGTAGCAGAATCAATTTTCCATCAACTAATCTGTTCGCTCAGCGAACATTCAGTATAATCTTTATATCAACTATAAGAAGTGATATTTTCTTGGCCACAGAAAATAACTTTCTTAAAGTACTGTTGCATTAGAGTATGTAGCTCGAATCGGAATCGTAAAGGGACATTAATTTGCAAAGCAGAATCAGAATCAACACTCATGTAATTTGTGCACAAGAGTTTTATTAACGAAGGACTAACACATAACTAATCTAAACAACAAACATAAAAGCACTCATACATGGGGGAATGGTCAGTGAGAAGCAGTTAGAGAGAGAGAAGGAAATGAAGCTATGAAAGAGTCAGTTAACCACCTGCTGTGAAACCATCAGTGCTGTCTACAGCTTATACTAAACCTCTGTATGTTTAGTTAAGTGTATGATACTTGCATTGCCTTGGTCGTCGAACAAGTGTCCAAATGCAGTCTCTGAAAGTCTTGATGGTTTGGAGCAGTGGTGGTTTTGGAATTGCAATCACGTTCTTCCGGGTCTGAAGAGTGGTGAATTCCAAAGATGTCCTGACTCGTGGGTAACTGGGAGTTTCTTCCCATGTGAAAAGTGAAGAAGAACCAAGAGCTGAGAGGGACCCAGCTGAAGTCCTGTGATCTTTGGGGAATGGAAAGACAAGGCTGCAAGGCCTGGTGCACGCTTAGGGAAGTCCTGAAGAGTTCTAGCTCATCTTCTTAGGTTCTCCAAGAACCACTGACTGGCTGAGGCAAGTCATGAAGATGAATTCCAGGGTTGAGTGGAACTGTCTGGCTCTTTGTGGTCGAGAGCCACAGTTCTGTGTGTTGGGCCTGTCGGGCCCGCCGGGCACGCCCTGTGCCAGCTCAGGCTCCCCGTGGGTTCCTCCACACGGGCAGCAATCAGAAGATGTTGCAGACGAAGGAGAAAGTGAAGAGAGAGAAGAAGAAGGAAGAAGCCGGGAGGCGGTCAACTGTTTGCCTTTAAGCTCTCTGGAGGCTGCGCCTCCAGGAGGTCCGCGAACCAATGGAAACTTTCACCTTAGGAGGGAAAGTTTACGACTCTTTGTCTGTGAGCATGGTATTTTGCATATGTAAATCGACTGGGTGTTGATGCAAAAACTACTAAGGTTTCTTAAAACACTAATATGTTGCGTAGGTATCAACATCTAATTTACACCATCTTTTAGATCATCAACATACGAATTAAAAGAGACCAAACATGACATAGGTGCTTTATACAACTAGTCATCTATCATAACGCATGCATAAAACAGTAGAAAGACAAATACGAATACAACAGACAAAATTAAAATACAATGCAGTAATACTGTACACAATAACCTGGGCTATGTGTGGTAGGAAGGTCCAAGAAAGGTTTGTCTGTGAATGAATAGGAAAGAGTCCATTTCTATAGGCATTGTGTCTTTCCTATGGCAAATGTAGCATGGGCAGATGTGCATTCCTTGAAGCAATAAAACCTCTTATCAGATAGTCACTGTGGCAACTAAGCCCTTTTGGGGTGTTCGTTGCTTTGGGGGGGTTGTCTTCAAAACTCCAGCATATAGCTGGGTTGTTGGTTTTAAAGATTATTTGTTAAATGTAACAAATAACTGTATGTCTGATTGGTCCAGATGCTACAATAGTCTGTAATTCTGTTGCATGTTTCTATTCATGCATGTTGTCAATAGTGCATGTACATTTGCAGTATTCATTACACTGTGCTTGTACTCATATCACATCAAATCTGAAGCAATTTTATAAACTACACAACATATCAAATACATAATATGCCTACTGTATCTCATTACTAAACACTTTGCTCATACACTCTACTATTGTGTATATATTTAATGTGTATGTGTATCCTGCATCATTTTGATCAGAAATCTGTTTTGTTTTGTGCAGGGAGTATCAGCAGATCTTGCTATCGAAGAAAAAGGTTATTTAACCTTTAAAACTCCAGTTCAAGAAACATTGCAATGAAATGGTCTCAGAACTCTTTTTGTATCAACACAGTTGCTCTTTCTATTAATTTTGTCATTGTTTATGGACATTATACTGACACCTGCTGGCCAGGATGTATGAAGTTTGCTTATTATTATTGTTATTATTGTATACTTGACACATTAAAATGACACTGTATTAAAAACAAGCGTGTGCTCTGTTTTAAGACTCCATAGTTTTTAAATCAACTCTTTGTGACGTTTCACAAGTCAGTGAGCAACTGAAAGAATGTTCTGTTTTTTACAGTGAGGTCATGCCCATCAGAATCCTTCCTCGCTCCTGATTGGTCGATGGGTGCTGTTGAACAAATGCCACCTGTGATGTCAAATGTGAGTTTACCTGGTAATTTAGTGATCAAGGAACGTTTGTGACTAGAAACGCATTTTGTCTTGAATAACAGGTGGAATAGAAATTTGCTAATATGAGCAAAATTAGCGTAGAACCAATCACCGGTGATATAGGAGTTATCTATGTAGAGCAGGGATAGGCAACTTCAGTCCTGGAAAGTCACTGTCCTGCAGAGTTCAGCTCAAACCCTAATCAAACACAACTGAACAAGTTAATCAATGTCTTCAAGATTACTACACTCTTAAAAATAAAGGTGCTTCACGATGCCATAGAAGAATCTTTTTTGTCTAAATGGTTCCATAAAGAACCTTTAACATCTGGAGAACCTTTCTGTTTCACAAAAGGTTCTTTGAGGTGAAAGAAGGTTCTTCAGAAAACGTAAGAAAAAGATGGTTATTTAAAGAACCTTTGACTGAATGGTTCTTTGTGGAACCAAACATGGTTCTTCTATGGCATCGCTGTGAAGAGCCTTTTAAAGCACCTTTATATTTTAAGAGTGTAGAAAGCTACAGGCAGACGTGTTTGATTAGGGTTGGAGTTAATCTCTGTACAACAGTGGCTCTCCAGGACTGAAGTTGCCCAAGTCTGATGTAGAGGATCTGCTTTCTGGCTTTCAACTCCTTCAGCTGTCCTGCCAGGTTTCTTTTGGTCTGCCATGGTTTCTTTTTCCTGTGCTGTCCAGTGGAGTACCATCCTGAGCAAAGAATTGGCTATCTTTCTGCAGACGTGACTGAGCATCTCCAGTTGCACAACTGTATGGCTTCTAAAATGGTTCACCTCTTTTCTCTGCTCAGGAGTTTACCGTCAGTGATGATATTGGGCCAGAAGATCTTCATTTGGTTTGGAAGAAATGAAGCTTACTCTCAGTAGCAGTTGTAGTTTTTCAACATTTGGAGCCGTACAAGAGTACACTTTAGCACAGTGGTCTTAAAATTCTTGATCTTGGTATTTGTATTTAATATGGTGGACCTCCATATGGGTTTGAAGATCTCTGAAGACCTTGGTGCTCTTGGTGTGTGCTTTAGAGAAACCCATTATTGTCAGCATGGATTTCCAACATCAACTAGGAGCTGATCCTGAGCAGGAGCTAGTTGTGTAGAAGCAGCTTAGGAGCAACACATGAACAGCTTAAAACAGCTCATAACCAGCTCAGGACATTTTTAAACAAGATGCTAACGGTCTTATTGGATTCAATGATCTATGCTAAAAGTGCTACTGCCAGACCCAGAGATCGGCTGAATGGATTTGAAAACGGTAAAACTCAACTGTTTAACTCCAGGGGAGTTGGAAAATGAGCCTATTTTTAAAAAAGTGGAGTGTTCTTTTAAATCAGCTCATGGCTAACAAAGGACCATCTCTAACGAGCTTAAACCATACTTCAAAACATATCTAACCAGCATTTTTTTTTAAAAGGGCAATGTGAGTATCCACTGGATCTCCTGATTTTTTTTCCCCCTCATGGATTTACAGAATTAGCCATTCAGCCAAAGTGAAGAGAGGATGCAGCTTTGTTTGACAACAGTGTTTATCAGAAACTGGTACTATGATTCCTGTTGGATGACTTTGCATTTCAATATACAATTCAAATGCTAATAATGATTTGATGTCACTGATTTTTGTGGTATTCCTTAATGCCTGAGGATCTTTTCTGTGTTGCAAACATTAAATAATAACTAAAGTATTCAGATAAATGTTCATTAGAGCCCTGCACGGGCCTCATATATATTTCCTAGCCCGGCCCTTGTCCGACAGCTTATCAGAATTTTTGGCCCGAGCCCGTCTTTTTCCCCCTTCTCCCAAAACAGCTTATACTACTGTTTCATCTATTGAAATAGTTCAGTTTTGTATGTAATGGCAAAGTGATTTTATTTCGTTTCATTCTTTGTTAATTTAATTAAGAAAAACGTTTGGAGCATTTTTGTTTATTAAATATAGCCTAAGTTTTTGTTCTTTAAAGTAACGACCAAGCGGTCAGCGGAAGACTGATCTGACACAGTCTGTTTGATCAATTTTGCCTTCTCAAATCATCACGACTTGCTTAAAATAAAATCTATAGATACAGGCCCAAAAGAGTTAAAGTATAATACAATGTTAGTTTCAACGTTAAACTCAGAGAAATGTGCGCTATTAGACGCATACCCAAATTTGTGCGGAGAGTGGAGGCTAAAGCGGCATTGCAGGACATTGAGGCGCCAGCCATGACTTGCATTTTTTTCAGTGGAAACAATTTAAAATATTCCGTCATTTTTGCTCATAATACATCATTCGGAACTGTTAAGGGTCAACTTTTATTTGTGTGCACTCACAATATCAACAAAACGTTACAAACGGTGCTTTTATTAAAGTGCCCCTATTATGCCTTTTCAAATATGATCTTTCATGCAGTGTGTCATGTAGCTGTATGTGAACATCAACTATCTGCAAAGTTGTGAAGCCGACAGTGCACGATAAATAAAGTTACTGTCTATAAAAAAAAAGATTTACAAGATTTTCACATTTGCCTAAAGGAGTCGTCAGGATTTCGAATCTTTTTCTGTTACGGCCATACGTCACGAAGTAACACATTTGCATAATGTCCGCCCACGTTCTACGTCGCGAACAACTTGCCCGCCCATACATTTCCATGTGGTTTACGTCACATGGAAATTTACATGTACATTATACAGAAGACGCTGTATCATACGCTGTGAGTAAAATTGTTTTATATTCACTTCCAAAAGATGATGAATCTACAAAAGATTGTATTTTCTAGCGATCTTCAAAATAAGTAGTTGTGTATGTTATGTTGTGTAACAACCCTGCACATGTCTTGCTAACTGGCTAAATCACCCTTGTGTAGTTCTGTTGTTCAGCTGTGGACCCACTGTAGTCTGACAATTTGTGAGTGATGCAGCTTGACTGTCTGTCTGTCTCATTAGTTGGAGTAATGATAAAGGATGGCGCACGAAGCGGCTTTCACACCGAATGCGGAAAGTGCTGTGCTATGAAACCCATTCGTTTTAATTGCTTCTGCCGTGCATTATGTATTATACAATGTTGAAGTTTACAACCCGGTTCGCTTACATAAGCAAATTGCGAGCACTTTCCATGGTAGACCGTGCTAACTTGTCGATCAACCACTTCAGCCGTTTCATCATCAGACTCTGGCTGGAATTGTTTTGGTAAAATCGATGTCATCTTTTCTATGTATTGACAAGTATCCAGGACTGTCAGTCAGTTATGGCAATGGGGGTTTCGTTTGCCGACACGCTGTACGCGGTAGACCAATCATAAAGGACTGCGCCATCTAACCAATCACAGCAGTGAGGGCTCACGGAAAGGAGGGGTTTAGAGAGACTGATTCTTCGAACTGCTTCGCACGAGTCCTTTAGGAATCATTTAGAAATGGGGTAAAATTAAATCTATTTTTGGAGAAAACTGAATTGTTTTTTGACCTTGCATAAATGTAAACCTGTTTTGGGAGTCTATTAAAACAATATTAGCAACCTTTAAAATGGCATAATAGGGGCACTTTAAATAAAGAAAACAAACATGATGCGCTTTCTGTTGCCTCAACAGGAGCGCTTCACAAAAATGAACCGAAACTCAGCAGATACAAACCTCACAGACATGATACATATATCTATAGAAAGCTTGAAGCTTGAAATGATTACTTAACGAAATAAAACAAATACTCTTTCACAAAAACTCTTTCCAAATGTAATCTGTAAAGATGCATTTCTCTAAAGGCGCGTCCACAGAGGAGATGGTAAGTCAGGATCGGCAACTTCATCCTTGCGACACTGACCCAGAAAACACTGGTTTATTAATAAATAATTCAAATATCTCCTTATTTCCCCCGACACATTCTTGTAATTACGTTTGCCGGTGCTTTGTGGCATTTTTTAAGCCTATTGGGTGCGCTTGAACGCGGATCTCTTCCAGCTGCGCTGATTTGCTGCTGCTGGCGGAGACACTAAACGCTTTTCGAGCCGGTCTCGAAAGTGAAAGCAAAAGTGAAGTCTCGTGGTGTTCCCACCAGCGCGGAAATTTGTTTTCATCACCATAACTGGTGTATGTATAAAATATGAAAATAAGGAGAAGCCTAAAACAGACCCGAGGCCCGGCCTGTGTCTGAACTATAACGTGAAAATTGTCCCAGAGCCCGGACTTACTTATAACATTTCAGACATTTATAAATGGACTTATTTATAAAATTAAATAAAACATTTTAACTAATAACTATACTATTAATATTATTTTTAATATTAAAATGTAGACTAGCATGTAAAATGTAAAATCTTACAGATTTTATAGATCCCCCCACACCTTCTTTTGGTACGTTCCGCGATCCATGCATTCATGGGATTGTTCAAGTATCTGTCATAGCACAAAAATGTGGTTAATCTTTATGTTCTAGCCCTGTAGCCTACTCTTGTCAAAAAAAAATTGAATTAGAATTGCCAAGGTTCCATTTCTTTGGTATTTTAACTCTTTCCACATGATGGGAATTTCACTGTTATCCATTTGTTTTTAAGATGCCTTGAAGTGTCTGTGGTTTCTTAAACCTCAGCTTTTAACATCTCAGAGCACCTATTATCTTCATCTGGTGCTTTATCGTTTTTTTAAACTGTGAATCTTTTTCCATCTATGTCAGCTGTTACACGTGGCTTTGGGCAGATACAGTTTGAAATGTGGTTTACATGAATGTAGTTTAGCGTGTTCTTGAGTAACACTCGTGCAATCTTCTGGTTTTCACAGGGGAAACATAAATCTCGTCACCTTTTAGATTTTTTTTTCTTGTTCAGTGGCCATCTCAGCAGCTTCTGCATTTCAGTTTGTCTGTTCCAGTTAAAGATTTTACTTTATCTTTTTCTCTGTGTTGTCCTGCAATTATTACTTTCAGCCGTGTTGACTTAGTATCCAGAAGTATTTTCTTTTTTTTTCTGATAATTTTTTCAGCCTCGCTCGACGCTTGATGAGATGTATTGATGGTTATTGCAGTTTCACCTTTAACAGTGTCAAATCGGTTCCTTAAAATGATACCAAACACACTAAGGTTTGATATATTGAAGTGTTTAGACCTACTCCTCAGCGTGCAGAATCAGCTTCGCCTTAAGGAGGTTGTGGTTACTGTCACTGCATCCTGGTTAGAAATGTGGTCCAACTTACTCTAATGTCATGCTAGTAGCAAGTTTATGGATTAATAAAGAAGTACTTTCAATAGTCAGGTATTTTTCAATGAATTACTGATAGACTACGGAAGGGAGAACTGTCTGTCTGGACTGCACTTATTTCGCTCCTCCCCGTAATTTTTAAGCGAGGCGATACGCATCTCAAAGATATAGTTGCCACAGGGCGTCAGGGTTACGTGTCAAGGTAAGCTAGACAAAGGTTTTACTGAAATATCCTTATCCAGAATTGTTGTACATGACAAATATAAATACATTCACAAGTTGAGTTGTTTTATTAAAATAGGCTACATAAAAACGAAGAATTCGTTCTGTAAAAAAAGGAATTAAACCATCTCTTTCAAAGGAATTGTAAACACCTACACTGCCAGTGCTGTTGATAGTTTTTATTCACATATGCATTGTTTTCGTAAATTATATATGTTCAAGTTTTTATTAACACAGCAGTGAACCGATGTTTGAACGACTGAATTTTGAATATTTGCGGTTATGAATCGATATATGACAGTATATGACAGGTCTTTTCCATCAAGTGAGGAAATGTTCAGTCATCAAAGTGTGTCCAAGAAAGCTGATTCTGAACTTTATATAGATTTATTACAATCTATAAAAATCGATATGTGTGTTTTCTCTTCTGTTCCAGCGGAGATTATGAAGGTGTCAATCTGGTCATTTTTTGGATTCTGGAGTTTGCTCATTTTATGTAGTCTATTTATTATTACAAATGCAAATATTAACCAGAATGAGGAGGACGATGTTAATCCATTAGACGTGATCAACTACGACCCAGTGACAAAACGCATGAGAAAACCTGCAATGGTAACTTTAAAACTTTTTGAAAAAATCTGGAAGTTAATTAATGTATTACAGGGCTTGCAGAATATTTAAATCCCTCTTCCTCACATTTTCCAGTGAAAACAGACTCCATTCAAACTAGTTATTTTAAGGTTTTACCCAGTAAACACAGAACGCTCCCCTCACGTTAGTTTTTGGTTCCCGTTTTATGTATTAATTTATTCACTGATTGTAGAACCAAGAAATAGGAACGTTCTTTTCAGTTTTTTTTTTTTTTTATTTCAACCATAAAATAACATTCCCAGAACGCTGCAGAATGGTTGTTTTTAAAATAACGTAAAATAACTTATACAGAACATTACCTAATGGCTATTTGTATTATTGTACAGCCATAAAATAACGTTCCCAGAACGTTCCAAATGTGGTTGTTTTAAAAATAACATAAAAAGAACTTATTTATTTTTTCAGAACGTTCCCTGATGGTAGGCTATTTTTAGAACCATGTAAACGGTCTAATATGCTTTCGTGTAATGCTATGAACGCTATGAAATTCGTTTAATACAGAATTTAGGCTACTAAAATACAGAAATTATTTGAAACAAAACTAGTTTTAAATTATAACATTAAGCCATGGTTAAGCATAGGGTGAAACTTAAATTTGTGGGGGGTTTTATCTCCATTAAATGAGCGCCTAGAGCCGTGTTTGCGGAATTTTAAAATGTAACGGTCACTTCGTTTTACTGGCTGACTGACGTTAGTTTATCGATCTCTTTATTGAATGATTATTCAAAATGTATATAGTTGTGAGAGTAAATATGACTTCGGAGGGATTTGACTCGCCTAACTTAGAGGGATAGATCACCCAAAAATGAAATTCTGTCATTAATTACTCACCCTGTTGTTGTTTCAAACCGTCAGACCTTAGTTCATCTTCGGAACACAAATGAATTATTTTTGATAAAATCCAAGAGTTCTCTGACCCTCCATAGGCACAGAAACGTAGTATGGACATCATTAAAATAGTCCATGTGACGCTACGAGAATACTTTTTGTCTGCAAAAAAAATAAATAACGACTTTATTCACCAATTCTTCTCCCAAAGGAGTTAGCTTCTTCCGCCATTACGGAGAGTACCAAGATGCATGCATGTGCTGCTGTTGACATAGAACACGTGATGCATGCCCCGCATATATAAAGAAAATTTCCTTTTCTGGCTAACCAAAAACAAACCATAAAAAATAACAGTCTGGGATCCAAAAACGTACATTCCACAAAACGTTCTGGGAACCAAAAATTGTTAGCTTGGTATGAATTTTGTAGTTTAAACGAAATTTAAAGTGACAATTTCTCCAAATATAAAAATTCCGCTACTATTTACTCATCCCCGTTGTTCTAATTCCTTATGACCTTCTTTATTTTTCAGACCATGTCACAACAGTGTCCTGATGTGTCTGAGTGCACCAGTAATCTAGTAAGCTTGCAGAAAGCCGTAAAGAATATGTATTTACACCTGTGTTAAGTAGACCTCAATAACAAAATGGTACTGCCATGTTTTTTGGATATGCAGCAGTGGAATTACCATGGTATTTTAGAAGTACTGAAGACAAGTACCATTCAGCACTTTGAAAGACGGAAAATATATATTACATTATTATTTCCATATTTTTATATGATATTATTGCTACTACTTTTTTAGTTTGATGAACAGAAAAAGAAGGGCACCACCACCTCTATAAAGCCAATATTCAAGCGATTCCTTTCCAGGTTCCTTAAAGAATTTTCAAAAGTTGGCCTGGTATGTGACTTTGTTTTCTCCGGTGTATTGAATCGGCATTACACTGGTTAAGCTTTTACAAATTTCCATTTTTTCCAATCTTTAGCCTGATGAAGCACAGACATCAATGCATTATGATGCTGAGGTGATGCTGACCAAGCAATCGCTGGTGGAGATCCAGAAGTTTTTGAATGAAGAGAACAACTGGACCACTGGAGCCATGGATGAGGCTCTCAGTCAAATTCTGGTCAGAATCAAACTCCATGATTACAAAGTCCGGAGGTGGCGTTTCGAAGACACATTTTGTGTAGATGCTGATACCGCCCTGAAGGTCAGTTCTTGGAAAGCCTTTTATAGATAGACATATTTGTTTAAATTTATATGAATAAATGTAATATGTGCTGTATTTTGTTCTGCAGGTTTCTTTGATTGTTCTGATTGTCGCAGCCATAATCTGCACTCAGCTCTGGTCTGTGGTCTCCTGGTTTGTCCAGTTTTGGAGAATGTTTGCTGTTTGTTTCTTTATTAGCTTGGTCTGGAACTGGTGCCATCTTTATATGGTAATTATTCTTGTACTGTTGATTGTCCATGAGGTTTTTGCTAAACAGTACTGAACAGATAAGTTGTTTTCACTGTATTGTATAATGAAGAGTTAGTGGTTTCAGAGTTATTTCTCCATGGCTAGGTTGCCTTTGCAGAACACAAGAAGAACATTGTGGAGGTGGAGAGCTTCAATGCCAAATGCACTGGTCTAAAACAACTGGACTGGATGGACAGTTTGGCAGGTGAGGTGCCTAATGTTAAAGGAATATATTTTGCAAAAATTAGAATGTTTTAATTTATTTATTCAGCTTTACGTCATTGCAAACCCATTTGATGTAGACCATATATTAAGAATTTTTAAGAACCTTCACAGATCTTTTTTTAAACTCCAAAAAGAACTAAAATGCATCATGCAAGTATGATAAAAGAAAAAAAAAAAAATCATTCGTAATTCTCTTTTTGTGTTCGACTCAGATTTTAGATGACATGAAGGTGAGTAAATAACGATTTTGAGATTAACTCCTTGTTTATTTAGAGTGGTACAGGCGCACATGGACTCTTCAAGATGACCCTTGCAAAAAGTACTATGAGGTCCTGTTGGTGAACCCTATTTTGCTAGTGCCTCCAACAAAGGTTTGTATCTAATGACAGAAATTTAAACCTGATAAGACGCTAGTGGTTAACTGATAATGGATACTGACTAATTATCTTAGAATTTTAATTTGTTGAATTAAAATTTTCAATGTAAAATAATCTGAACCTAATTGCAAAAACAGTACTACACTTTATAAAAATGCTGGGTTAAAACAATCCAATTTGGGTTATTTTGGTAACCCACCGCCGGGTCAGATATGGGCAAACCCAGCATTGGGTTAATTTAGACCAGTCAGTTGGGTTAAATCTTTGACCCAACATGCTGGGTTGTTTTAATTATCTCAAATATTGATCACTATTAAAATTACTGTTGCTGGCTTAAAATGAACCAAAAATAGGTTGGAAATTAAAAAGCAGAATTACTAGAGGCAACAGTAATCAAAACATGAAAATTTATTAATAGCAATATTCTCTCAGGTGCTGGTGCGATAGACTTATCGTCTAATGTTTGCAACTTCACTTCATTGCCTCTAAGAGTCGCCAACGGACAAAAAACATGAGAAATGTACGTACGCCAGACATAAAGTTGGCGTGGAGGAACGCACATTCTCACGTTAATTTCACTGTTAGTAATTCCGTCTGTGAGCGTGAAAACTGGCGTAAGCAAAGTTTTTGTGCGTACGCAGCGTTGATACCAAGCGGCAACCTCCCGGTCTCCCTCTTGAAGCCAACACGGAAGTGACTAAAACCGCAATTCATCGACTAGCCGCTAGAGACTGGCTGCAAAAGGGAGTCAATCCCATAGACTCCCCATGTTAAAATGCCCAACTTTACAGCAGAAAAAAATATGTTTACAGCCTGGTACAAAAAGTGGTTTTGGTCTATATAGCTAATTTTGCCCTTTATGTCAACTATGAGGGGGGTGAATTTTTTAATAACTCATCCCTTTAAATTATATTAAGCCTTAAAGTTCTGCATTAGGGCGTGGCCACTTGAGTGAAAGGTGTATTGCCGCTGCTGTCACCACCGTCGCGCTCTGTCTGCAAAGCGTTCGTGAACGCGCTGATGACGTATCCTGTCTGCGCGAACAGGGTGCGCAGAGGTATGCAAATACTTATTTGAGAGGCAGGTAGGAAAACCATTCAAAACGCTCGAACCGAGAGTTTTGAATGGTGAACATTTCTTGGTCCTACGCTTGGTCCTCACTTATTAATCTGTAATTGATAAAATAGGCTAATTGACTTACTATTGTCACACGAGCCTTATAGGAATGTTCTCAATTATGCGTGACACATTTAAGTGACACATTTAAAGTTATGGTTTTATCTAGAAGATTTGTATTTATTTATTTATTTGTGCATGTAATTATTGAACTTCATATAACTTCAATTGCTGTTATGCACTTTAGACGTGGCTGTTAACTCCCTTCACCAACCCACAAACTGACCGAGAGCACAGATACAATGGCCATTCTCGCACTCGGTGTTGAGCGGGCAATTGGGCAGTTGAAATGTCGGTGGCGCTGCCTTGATAGGACCGGGGGGATATGCTATTCCGCCCTAACAAGGTGTGTCGCATCGTGCTGGCCTGTGGTGTGCTGCACAATGTCATGCACAGGCAAGGCATACCACTCGGTGAGGTGGTGGCACCGGCGCCAGATGACCCCGATCCAGAACGAGTGTATGTGCACCACAACCAACAAGCCATTCAGGCCCGTCAACGTGTGATTGCGGCAATATAAATAAAATATAAATGGTATTCAGAGACGAAGTTCATTTTTTTTGGTTTTACCTAGGATAATAGCACCTTCAGTTAACTTTAAACTTTCGCTTCTTGCTGCTTGCTTTTGGCAAAGTGGACTCATTACCATATTAAAATTTATTGATTTGGGGAAGGAGACCGGTTGGGGGTTTGTGCTCGTGCATGTGCGCTCAATTTCACGTTAACTGGGATGTACAAAGACAATATGCGTGGGATCCTGCGTACGCAGAGTTTCATACATCATATTGTTTTTTGTGCGTACGCAGAATTACAGCTTTGTATGTACGCTATGTTTTAGTATGAATTCAATGCAAGTCTTTGTACATGAGGCCCCTGATCTTCCGTCCTGGTATTGTAATGCCTTTAGCAAATGTACTATAAAGTGTTCTCACCGTTAATGACACGTGACGTTGTAACGGCCACTAGAGCATTTACGGTAGTTTTGTGGCAGACTGACAACTGCGCATGTGCATAACGAGTGTTTGTACATTCTAGAAAGGTAAAGAGAGGATTCGCTTTTCTGGCATCTGTCTCTCTTTATTCTATATGTTTCTTTTCTGTTTGTGACTTGAGTTGAATGTATACTTGTGTACATTTTTCCTTGCGAGATCCTCTTGTATGTGGACGAGTGACGCGTGAGGCGTTTTATTAAATTCGGGGAAAATCTTCTCGTCTGCCGTGCATTATTAGCACCACACAGTTTTCCTATTTGTGCTGTTGAACATTTCAACTCGCTGTTACAATGTACTGTAGTAATGCTGTTTCTGGTCGTCTAGTCTGTGACCGACATGACCGTTACTGATGCATTTAGCTGACTGACATGACATCTCGTCCCTATATTGTGCGTTGCGCAAAATAAAATCATTTACAGTACAGTAAAGACTTTATAGATAAATAAAACGTATACATTATAACGTATACGTTGTAAATAAAATGTATACAAACCTTAATTTCACTAAAAAAGTGCACGAAATCGGCGGCACTGAGGGCTCGCTCTCTCCTGAAGAGAATGAAAAGCCCGCGCTCCGACTGTAACCCAACAGCTGAGTTTAGGTGAGTCCGCTCTGGGATGTTTTGTCGGGGAGGGAGGGAGGGAGGGGAGGGGAGGGAGAGGGGTGTATAGTTTCAGCGGTCAGTGAGACTGACCCAGACACCAACCCAACAGATGGGTTACACAAAAACTACCCAACACTGGAAACATAACCCAACATAATGACCCAACAGGCATAACCCAGCTGTTGGGTTAAAAAATAACCCAGCATTTCTTACACTGATAGCACACGTACATCTTGGAGACGTCTATTTTCTGCATTTACATCTGCAAGATGTAGTTTGCTCATCTGCAATATGTCTATTGGACGTTTCCTATCAGATGTCAAATAGACGTCTATTAGATGTCTTTAAGAGTTTATGATTTAGAATATATGTAAAACTGACATCTTACAGACATCTGCCAGATGTTTGTACACAGCAGATGATTTTCAGATCAAGAGATCTTTAACAGACATCTTGCAGACGTACGTGTGCTATCTGGGTAGAGTGTAATCATTGATTTAGCTAAATTCATCAGAGATAAAATGTCACGTTGGGTGTACGGGGAAAAAGAGTTCAGGGTCCAAATGCAGGGAGGGAAATTTTAATGAACAAAAACACAAATAAACATAAACCAAAACCAAAAGGCCAACAAGGCACAACACGACTCGAATCAAAGAATAAAATGAACCGAACAGAAACACAATCCAAGGCAGGGTCAAACCGGGGGAACACACACGAAGACAATGCAGCCAGAATGAGTAGTGGGAAATGAGAGTTCTTATAGACCAGATAATTGTGAACAGGGGAGAGCTAGATGAGTGCTAATGACAAGACAGGTGTACAATCAGGGAAGTGCAGTGCAGGGAAGGGAAAACAGCGACCTCAGGTGGCTGAGGGAAGCCCCACAGCCCAGATCATGACAGTACGCCCTCTCAAGGGAACGGCTTCCAGACGTTCCCAAAAAAAAAAAGTCTGGAGGGAGGAGGAACGGTGGAAGGTGCATCAGGGGGAGGGATGGCGGGCCAGGCCCGTGCAGCGGAGGAACGTCAGTGGACACTGCCGCCAGGGGAACGTGAGCTGGCCTCGCCACCAGTGGAACGTCCGCGGTCACCGCTGCGTCAGGAACAGAGATAGCGGTCGCCGCCGCGTCCGGAACAGAGAGAGCGGTCGCCGCCGCGTCAGGAACAGAGAGAGCGGTCGCCGCCGAACAGGGCTCAGGAACAGAGAGAGCGTCGCCGCCCTGAGCTGTCCGCCGTCCGAACAGAGAGATGGCGTCACGCCAACCGAACAGAGAGCGCGGTCACCGGCGCTTCCAGAACAACGAAGGCCGGCCAAGATCCGAACGTGGGTACGGGTCGCCGCTGGCCCAGAACAGATAGCTGTCAGCCGTCCAAAGAGAGAGGGTCGCAGTCCACCGAATAGAGAGCTGGCCGCCGGGCAGCTTCCAGAATAACGAAGCGGTCGCCGCCGCATCCGAACGGGGAAGGGTCGCCGCGGCCCAGAACAGATATGCAGCCGCTAACCGAATAGAGAGCCGCCGCGGCCCCTGAATAGAGAAGAGCGGCCGGAACGGAGACGGTCGCCGCCGCCTTCGCTGAAGAGCGCCTCCTGGGCCAGAAAGCAGGCCGCATCTCCCACAGGCGCCCATCCCCGCCAGACAGGCATAGATAAACTCAAACGATGGCCGACGCCACCAAGGACATCCCCGCCGCCTTGGGAACAGAGCGGGTGGTCGCCACTCCTAAAACTCTGGGCCCATCGGTGCTGGCTGCATTCTGTCACGTTGGGTGTACGGGGAAAAAGAGTTCAGGGTCCAAATGCAGGGAGGGAAATTTTAATGAACAAAAACACAAATAAACATAAACCAAAACCAAAAGGCCAACAAGGCACAACACGACTCGAATCAAAGAATAAAATGAACCGAACAGAAACACAATCCAAGGCAGGGTCAAACCGGGGGAACACACACGAAGACAATGCAGCCAGAATGAGTAGTGGGAAATGAGAGTTCTTATAGACCAGATAATTGTGAACAGGTGAGAGCTAGATGAGTGCTAATGACAAGACAGGTGTACAATCAGGGAAGTGCAGTGCAGGGAAGGGAAAACAGCGACCTCAGGTGGCTGAGGGAAGCCCCACAGCCCAGATCATGACATAAAATGCATTAATATTAGTTTTGTGGGGTTTCATTGCAGGCTATCACGGTCACCATAACCAGTTTTATCACGGATCCCATGAAGCAAATTGGGCAGGGCTTCAATGAGTTCCTCAGAGCCCTGCTGAAGGATCTACCAGTCACTCTCCAGTTACCTGTGCTGCTTATCTTTGCACTCGCAATCTTTGTAAGAGCTGTGGAAAGAGAAAACATATTGTAGGACCTCTTATTTGTTGTTATACTAAGGCAACTTTGCTCCTCTCAGGTGTTCATGTATGGAAGTGCTCAAGCAGCTATACATCAAGCAGTTCGCTTGCCTTGGCTTAGGTGGCGACGGGACCCGCCACCTCCTGCTGTAGGACAGCATCAAGCTCATCAGCTAAGGGAGCATGAGGAAGCTTGCGAAGGTGGTGACGCTCCACAGTCGTTACAGCACAACAGAAGCAGAGTAATTCAAGCAAGAAACCGAGGTGACCAGGGCTTCAGGGCAAGATATGCTAATGTTCCACAATATAGACAGGAGGACAGAAACATGTATCTCCGAGAGGACTTTTCCAGCATTCCCAGAGGGCGCCAGAGGGTAGAGACTCTGCATGCTACAAGTAACATGTCCAGATATGATGAGACTGATTTTCAGAAGTGGACAGAAAAGGTGATTCCTTGTACAATGGAAAATGCAGAGCCTGAAGTGAAAGCTGAGGAAATGGAGATAAGTGCATCTACTGTGGACAAAAAAGAGCAGAAGGACACACAGAAGTCCAGTCCAAACATAAGTGAGGCTGAAACCAATTTGCCTTCATTTCAAACTTGCAGCTAATCAAGGGAATGAGGTAATTATTGATTATTTTTTAATCCCTCATCTAGATAGTTTAAGTAACTAATAAGTAAATAAAACATTGTTGTGTTTCCATGTTTTATGGGGACATTCCATGGGCGTAATGGTTTTTATACTGTACAAACCATATTTTCTATTGCCCTACACCTACTCTATACCTAAACCTAGCCCTCATAGAAGACAGTGCACACTTTTATTTTCTGAAAAAAAAAAAATAATAATAATAATAATAAAATTCTGCATGATTTATAAGCCTGTTTCCTCATGAAACCTAAAAAATGTCCCCACAAGGTCAAGATTTACTGGTATTACTATCCTTGTGGGGACATTTGGTCCCCATAACGTGATAAATACCAGGTACACACACACATACTACCGTTCAGAAGAAAAATAAACAATATTGTAAATTCCTGTGATTTCTATTCCTGTTCCTGTGATGCAATTTTTCCTCAGAATTCTTTGATAATAAGAAAGGTCAAAGGAACAGAATTTTTCTCAAACAGAAATAATTTGTAACATTATAAATGTCTTTACTCTCACTTTTGATCAATTTAATGCATCACTGCTGAACAAAAATATTAATTACCTATTCTTTACTGTAAACTACAGGTTACATTTTGCACACTTAACACTGTACGTCTGTCATTACAGCTGAAAATATGATTTGTCAATTAGATGACAATTTGTAATACTTAATGGTCTGTGATTCTTTTGTATTGTGTGTTTATGTTGTTTATATTCAGTACATTTGGAGTCAGTAGTACATGTACAGTACATGTGCATTTTTCATTACATGGTGCTTAAATGTCAGATCAAACATATCAAATACATAATATCTCATATCCAATATCTTACTACTAAACAGTTTGCTCATACTCTTTGCTAATATATGTAATGTGTAACTGATCATGCTTAATTTTAAACAGAAATCCATGTTTTGTTTCTGCAGGGGGCATCAACAGTAGTTTTGGGATCTAGTCCAAGAATAAGGGCAATATATATATATATATATATGGTTGGAAAAACTGTTTTTCTTCTCTCTTTCTCTTCCCTGAAATTGTAATATATATTTTCTATAATTTCCTTAGTTTCATTTATTTGCTAAACTATCCTTAAGATATTATATACAGCATAGCCTAATAAAGGTGCAGGGTTTTTGTCTACGTTTTTGTCTTTGTCCAATAGTATTTCTGGTTTTAAACGTTATACTGACACCTTCTGGTCAGGATGTGTTAAGTTTGCTCTCATCCATCACACAGTTTCATAATGAACATTCTAGGACCAAATCTCAATGATATGTTGAAAGCACTGTATAAAGAAGGCTAAACGTTACTATTATTATTATTAACTCTGTCAATTTGCTTGACATGGCTGGTTTTGTCATATCAACATGGTGGAATAAAACTTTTTTTTATGGAAGACTAGTATACTAAGTCTGGGTTCCTCATTGACTATGCATGTAATTTTTCCTCAGAAGTGATGTTCAAACTTTGTGCCTTTTTAACGTGACATAACGTGTTATTTTGAACTTACCTTGTTTTACTTAATTCATTAAACGCACACTTGCTGTACTAAAATAGCGTGTGGTCTGTTTGTGTTTATAGTAGTTCCTCAATCGACTCTTTGTGACGTTTCACAAGTCAGTGAGCAACTGAAAGAACGTTCTATTTCGTCTTACAGTGAGCTCACGCCCATCGGGAATCCTCCTCGCTCCTGATTGGTCGATGGGCGGCGCTGAACGTGTTCCAGCTGTGACGTCAAACGCGAGGTTATTTAGTAATTTAGCGATCAAGGAACGCTTGTGGCTGGAAACACGGCTCGTCTTAGATAACAGGTGGCATGGAAATGTCTGATAGGTACTGCCAAGAAATGAGGGTTGACGTGTCAAGGTAAGTTGGACAAGGTTTTACTTAGCCCAATACTTATGTAAAATTATTTTGCATGACAAGTAAACAATTAGAATTTCATAATTCATTCGCGTTGATTTAATTTAGGTCTAATAAAATACACAACACCTCAGAACCAAAAAACTGCAATGCTCTACATTTGTAAACTTGCTTGTGTTTTATTCATGAGTACAGTGTGTGTCAGTGAGGTTGAGCAGACAAACGCAGCCTTGGACTTGTACCCTTGGTAGTGTTTTTCTAAGGGACATATTGTGCAGTTTTTGCAGTAATTCATAACTTAAAGTTAAAGTTTAGGAAACGCTTATTGAGCAACTAATTTCCCCTCCCTTTCCTTTTTTGTTCATTGACCCCTTCTATGTTCCTTATCCTAAACAGAGCTCTGTCACATGGGTAATGTGTCACTCTAAGTAGATTTATCATGTTTGTGCTCAAATATATTTTTGTAACATCACAAATCACACTTATCAGACTATTCATGAGGATATACCTGACCAGGTATGATCAGTAATATATCTGATTAAGAAGTGAATATACTGAAATAAAACTTTATATATTTGTATATTTGTATATTTTAATATAGTGTCTCCACATCCATGACCACTGATCCCATGACAGAGGAGATACTGAGAGATGATTTAAGGTTTTACTTCATGAGCCCTTGTGAGAAGTACAGAAGCCGGCGACAGCTACCATGGAAGTTAGCAGTGCAAATTATGAAAATATTCATGATTACACTCCAGGTATTTATTGTGCTACCTGTTTGCTTAACCCTTGTATGATATTCGGGTCTGTGGGACCCGTTTTCCCTTTTTGTCAAAAGAAAAATTATATGCAAAATTATTTTTTCAAGCTCATACTCATTGGCCTTGGCTCATTTTCTGTGAAGAACATATATCAGAACAAATTTTCAATGACCGCTCACTATACACCCCCCTACACACTTATATTACACACAGGATGTTCAGGTCCACTGGACCCAGGGGCAATAAAAGAGTGGAAATTTTAGGTCCTGTGTAACTTCACTCTGTCCCCCTATTGTCTGGGCCTGCTATTAGTATGTTTATGTGTGTTTATGTGGGTGTATGTGTGAATATGTGTGAGAAAGATAGTCTGAGAGAGTGTGAGTGTAAGTGTGAGTTGTGTGCTTCTGCCCCTGTCATTTCCGCACAAAGCTGTTTTTTTTTTTTTATTGTTTAGACAGCATAAATTAGCAGAATAATGTATTCAGTAGTAAGTTCACCATGCAATCCATGGTGTTGTTTACACCCAAGTATCTCCAATATGGCTGCACATTCAGGTAACTGACCAAACTGTGACATAAGTGCAAACCCTCTAAGTAAGCATGTGTCCCTCTAAAAAACTGTCTCCATAGTGTTTTCAAAACATTTTTCTGTTTGTTTAAAAATCTTAACAAGCTTAGCACAGCAACAGTGGCTCAACCACTCAGTTGTGGGGGGTGGGGTTTGTTCGACCAATGGAAGGCAGGAGGAGTGGTTAGGAAACTTGTTTGAACACAGTCACTATTATTGCAGTTTTATTTGTGGACTCTAGCAGGGCAAAAAATACACATTTCAGCTTTATATGTAAACTTTTTTTGATTTTTCTAAAAGCTACAGTATACACAAAGCTGTAATGTTCCTCCAGCCAGACTGAGAATATCTCTTTCTCTGTTTTTTCAAAGCTTATACTGTTTGGACTGAATAACCAGCTTGTGGTGTCCTACAAGGAGGAGAACCTAATGGCCTTTAAGAGTTTATTTCTGAAAGGCTACAGTGGTGTGGATGAGGATGACTACAGTATTTCTGTCTACACCAGACAGAATGTATATGATAGTTTACACTATGTCATAGATCAGGTTTGTATGTGTTTTTTAATGATCTTACTTCATGTTCTCTATTTATTTTTTCTCTTCCATTAATTAATTAGCATTAAAGGGATAGTTCACCCCAAAAATTCTGTCATGAATTACTCACCCTCATGCCGGTACAAACCCGTAAGGCCTTTGTTCATCTTCAGAACACTATTTAAAATATTTCTGATGAAATCTGAGAGCTTTCTGACCCTGCATAGACAGCAATGCAACTGACACGTTCAAGGCCCAGAAAGGTAGTAAGGACATTGTTAAAATAGTCCATGTGACATCAGTGGTTCAACCGTAATGTCATAAATCTATGAGAATACTTTTTGTGTGCAAAGAAAACTAAAATAATTCCTTTATTCAACTATTTTAACAATGTCCTTATTATCTTTCTGGGCTGTTTAAATGTTTCAGTTGTGTTGCTGTCTATTCAGGGTCAGAAAGCTCTTGGATTTCATTAAAAATATTTTAATTTGTCTTCCGAAGAGGTACGAAGGTCATATGTGCTTGAAATGACAAACAGAAATGTAATTTTTGTATGAAATATCCTTTTAATTATGCTACAGGCAATTTTGTTGTTCTTATACTGACACATAGTGGTGTGGATGAAGCATCGTGTGAAAATATAAGGCTTCAGTCTTTCTAAAACAGAATCAAATCAGTCTAGTGTCCTTTTTTATGTGAGAGAAAATGTCTGTTAATAGGAAGATTATAATAATATTTAGCTGGTTATGTGATTTATAAAATGTCTGCCCACATGAGGAGACCCTCTCCATGTAAACAAATACAGCTTTGTCTAATATGAGTGGATGCAATTATGAACGTATCTTTATGTGAGGAAATCGAAAGTTAAAACTTGCTCATTATAACAATTACCAATCTGTTCAACAGTATTCCCAGTTAGGAAACCTGTCTGTAGGTCCCGTTAATTACGCTGAGGAGAATGAAAAGTTTCTGCCCTTAATCATCTGTAAGAAGAGCTACAAGAGAGGCAGCGCTGAACCGTCTGAGGAACCTTTTGATATTGATGCCGAACTTGAAACAGGTTTTGTGTTTTTCAGAAATTGTGAATATCTAATATGAATCATAGTGTATAGTCTAAACTGAACTATTGTTGTCTTTTCTAGTTTGCTTGAGTCTTGATCCAGAGTCTAGTAAAACATGGAGAATGAACAACGCTTCATTTTATGAGTTGGATTTTTATAGGTTTGTAAAACTTAAAATGGTATAACCAGTACTCTTAATTATTGGTTTCAATTCCTTATGGGTTTTGTTTGAAATACAGGCTTGTTGATATTGAGATTACTTTCGCGCTCAAAGGAATCAATTTGCAAACGGTTCGTTCTCATGAGCTGCCAGACTGTTACACATTTTTTGTGAAGGTAAAGTCCATTTTCTGCAATAAAAATCCATTTACACCCATTTTAGCTTGTATTGCTTGAATAAGTCCAGTTGAATTCTTTGCAGATTGTGTTTGATAACAGTTACCATAGCGGGAAGGTGAAACTGACCCTTGATTTTGATGCGGTTAGTAGTGTGTGCAAAAACTGGAAGATTTCAGGAACTGGTATGTAAAAAAAAATCATCAACTATAATGAATGCTTGTGGTATAATTCAAGCAGGGCTGTCACTAACCATTTGATTTATTCTGATGATTAATCGAGTAATCAGATGCATTTTTGTAATAATAATGACTTTAAAATGACTTAAAATGCACATATAGCAATGAGGTAATAATAACTGGTTCAAATAAAATATCAAAAGCAAGTAATCATATGTGACCCTAGACCACAAAACCAGTCTTAAGTATCACGAGTATATTTGTAGCAATAACCAAAAATACATTATATTGGTCAAAATTATCAATTTTTCTTTTATGCCAAAAATCATTAGGATATTAAGTTAAGATCATGTTCAATGAAGATATTTTGTAAATTTTCTACCTTAAATATATCAAAACTTCATTTTTTATTAGTAGTATGCATTGCTAAGAACTTCATTTGGACAACTTCAAAGGAGATTTTTTTTTGTTTTTTTTTTTGCACCTTCAGATTCCAGATTTTCAAACAGTTGTATCTCGGCCAAATATTGTCATAACAAACCTAACAAACCATACATCAATGGACAGCTTATTTATTCAGCTTTCAGATAATGTATAAATCTCAATTTCGAAAAAAATGAAACTTACGACGGTTTTGTGGTCCAGGGTCACATATGGTTTTACTTAATGTATTATATCAAATGCCTGGAGAGGGCGCCAACGGCCTGACAATTGTTTTTAAACGTTACAGTTTAAAATCCTTGTGTAATATTGACTAAACAACATTTCATTCAAATGTCCACTTAATCTTTCATATTTGGCCACTTCTTTATGAAAGCCCTGGTGAAAAAACCAGCATAGGTATGTTTTGATGTTGGAATGCTGGTTAGGAATGTTTTGATGCTGGTTTAAGCTGGTCCTTAGCTGGTTTATGCTGGTCCTTGACCAGCAACATGACCAGCAAAAACCAGCAAAGGACCAGCTTAAACCAGCTAAGGACCAGCATAAACCAGCAAAGGACCATCTTAAACCAGCATCAAAACCTACCTAACCAGTATTCCAACATCAAAACACACCTACCAGCATATGCTGGTTTTTTCACCCGGGAGAAGGGCTACAGCCACTGCATTTCATGAAGAAGAGCATGTGTATATCGAAACAATTTAACTTTTATTTTGAAGTAGCGATGAAGGGTTAGCATATTTAAAAAACTAATGATGTATTCTCCCGTGTTGACGTAGTTTTATAAGTGATTTACCTTTTAAATCGGATTGAATGTTGCGCTGTTGCCGGATGAACGTTATAAAGACTCAAACTCGCAGCATATGCAAAGATGGAGTTTAGTTTATTTAATTAAATCCTGCCTTTGTGAATTCACAATAGCACTATGCTTTGTGTTTTTAAATGGTTTTAATGTTTCGTAATAAGGCGTTTCATCGATTCTCGTCTGTGGAATGCGCCACTTCCGGTAGTTTGCCGGTTAATCGACACAGGTAAAATTCAGTCGAGGATTTCTGTTTAATAACCGAGTAATTAGATTTAATCGAGGTCTCGTGACAGCCCTAAGAAATACGTTTTAAATGTTATGATATAGCCATGTTAACTTTAGTTTGGTATTGTCTCTTTCAGCTCAGAAAAACACTCACTACTACCTGATTTTTGATGGCTTCGTTATTGTAGTGTGTCTGATTTCTTCAGTGCTCTGCACACGGTCCATTATACTCGCTGTGAGGTTACTTCAGGTAAACCTGCTTTAAAGTCTGTCTGTATTACAGATATGTTAGCATTCTTTAAATGTACATCAGTTATTTTTGATGTTCTGTCATAGTGACTCAAGGTGAACTCATGCTGTTATGATAATTTTGTGTCCTGTCAGTGTTTCCTTCATGTGTCACTTCCTCTCTCTGCAGCGCTTTTCTAGCTTCTGTCTTGAGAATTATAATCTCAAAGTGTGTGAAGATGATCAGAGGGAGTTCTTGAATGGCTGGTACATCTTGGTGATTGTCAGCGATGTGATGGCCATTATTGGATCGATACTAAAAATGGAAATACAGGCTAAGGTGATTTTTTTTTTTTTGCTGATGATTTAAATATTTTCAGTTGCTGAGGAAACTGTAGTTCCCCAAATAAAAAAAAATGCTGATTGTAATGTATGTTATTAGGTGGTCTCTAGGAGAAATTCCTCCCACCCATAAAAAGTTTTTTTTTTTTTTTAAATCAACATATTATATTAATGGCTCATAATAACCACTTTATAGTGTAAGTATTATTATTATTATTATTTATTAATTTATTATATTAATATTTAAATTTTGTTTATGGTTTAAAATAATTTATTGTTAAATAATTTATATTTGTAGTGAAAATTATTGATATGAATATCATTTTGTATTAGCGTTTTTAATTAATCAATTTATTTTAAATGAATTCATATAAAATAAAATTATATCTATTTATTGTAGTAATATTTAGTAATATTTAAACTTTATGGTTTAAAAAAAAAATAATTTATTATGAGATAATTTACATTTGGAGGGAAAATATACTTAATTTTCATTTAAAATCAATTGATGTTGAAGGTGAAGTTTTAGTATTAGAAATAACTTTCATTCTTTTATTTTTTTGGTAATTTATATTTTTGAAGGGAAATTTTCCTTAATTTTAGTAGAATATTTTAATAAATTGAACGAATATGATTTGTTTGACCATTTGTAATTTATTCATTTATCAATTCATTTATTTTAAATGAATTAGTAAAAATAAAATTTATTTTATTTATTTTTATTTAGGCTTTTTACTTTATTTTTGGTAAGGTAATTAAATGTACTTAATTTTTTATTTAAATTAACATATATTAATAGCTCATATTAAACATTTTATAGTTTAAATATTATTTTTATTTTTATGTATTTACTAATATTTAAATTGTTTATTATTTAAAATAAGCTATAATCAATATACTTAATTTGAATTTAAAATTAATTGATTTTAAAGGTGAAATTTTAGTATTCTCACTATCATTAATTCTTTTATATATTTGTTTCTTTTATATATTTAAAATTTTAAAGGGAAATTGTGCTTAATTTAAGTGAATATTTTAATGATTATAAGTTTATATTAGCTTTTTAAATTAATTTATTTTTATTTCATTTTAATTTTGGTAAGGTAATCAAATGAATTTTTTTATTTAAATCAACATAGTATTATATATTACATATTACATAAATAAAAAAAAAAGTCAACATATTATATTTATGGCCATATTAAACACTTCAGTTTAAATATAATTATTTTTATTTTTATCTATTTATTATATTATATTTATTATAATATTTAAACTGTTTATGATTTTCAAAAAAATAATTTATTAGGAAGTAATTTACATTTGGAGGGAAAATATACTTAATTTTCATTTAAAATCAATTGATTTTGAAGGTGAAATTTTAGTATTACAAATTAGTATTAGAAATATCTTTCATTCTTTTATATTTTTGACAATTTATATTTTTGAAGGGAAATTTTCCTTAATTTTAGTAAATATTTTAATGAACTGAACACATAATTTTATTTGAACATTTTTTAATTTTAATTTATTTTATTTCATTTAAATGTATTATTTACTTTTGACAAGGTAATAATAATAATAATAATAATAATAATAATAATAATAATAATAATGTTTATTTTATATAGCGCCTTTCTGCAAACTCAGTCTCTTCAAGCCCAATCAAATGTACTCATTTTTACAAATTTAAATCAATATATTATATTAATGGCTCATATGAAACACTTTATAGTTGAAATATAGTTTTTATGTATGAATAAATTTGGAGGGAAAATATACTTAATTTTCCTTAAATCAACTGATTTTGAAGGTGAAATTTTAGTATTAGAAATTAGTATTAGAAATATTAATTTATTCTTTTATATTTTTAGTAATTAAAATGATTTATATTAAATTAAATGAATATTTTATATTAGCATTTTAATTCATTCATTCATTAATTATTTCATTTATTTTAAATGAATTAATAAAAATAAAATTCATTTACTTATTTATTTTTTTATTTATTACTTGTTTTTAGTCAGACAATCAAACATACTTAATTAGAAATAAATGTACTTAATATTAACATCCGAGTTTCTAAAAATAGTTGGAAACAAACATTTTATACATGTAAATATTTTTATCATTATTTGTTGTATAATATTTTTTTTTTTTTTCATTCATTTACCTTGTATGTCTATATTTATCTATATTTGGAATGTTAATTAAAATCATGAGTTGAATTTCTGAATTTAGCTGGAAACAAACTCTTGCATAAAAAAATAATTTTTTTAACTGTTATGTATTAATTACTATATTAGTGTTTTTATTTTGTTCATTTAAAAGCTTTTTTTGGTAAGGTAATTTAAATTGGATGGGAAATTGTGCTTCGTTTTATCGCCAGGTATTAATTATATTAGTGTTTTTATTCTGTTCATTGAAATTAATTAGTAAGCTAATTTAACTCTGGACTAAAATGTGCTTAATTTCCAAAAATTATTTGATCTTAGTTTCTAAATTTAACTGGAAAAAATGTACATGTTCCTTTCAACAGCTGCACCGATTCTGCCTTTTGTCCAACATTACGCAACTTTTTTTTACAGACACACATGATAGTCATTAGACTTTGAACCTGTGCTGTAAGATTATTCAAAGTACGACAATTAAACCATTTTATGTAATGTTTACTTTGCACTCATCTGGCCTACATGGCACTAATAAAGTCCTTTCTCCTCGCAGAGCTTGACCAACTATGACGTCTGCAGCATCTTCCTGGGAACATCGACTCTAATGGTCTGGGTGGGCGTCATAAGGTACCTGGGATACTTCGAAAAATACAATGTAAGTCAAAATACACAAAACCACATTCAAAATGGTATATTTAAATATAATGGTAAGGTTGCCCAGGATGGAGTACACGTTTCATTGACTGCTACAGTGTTTCCCCTACCATTATATTTGGGGGGCGGCCCGCCCCCCCAACGGCAGCCGCCGCCCCCCTTTAAGGTCATCTAAACTTTATTTTCTATATAGCGCCAGATCACAACAGACGTCATTTAAGTTTACCTTTCCTATAGAACAGGTCTATACCTTGTTCTTTTATTTAAAAAACGAAATATCCTTATGTTATTTATCTTATTTACACAACGGCATGTCATTTCTGTCTCTAACGTTACGTGGTCACGCGTCTACAATTTCTCCTCCGCTAAAACGCGGACGGGATCGCGGAGTCCATTCATAAAAACAGAATTTACTCTATAGCGCGGGATGCCGCAGAATTCGTCAATTTTTGGTTTAATAATTCAAAAGTAGGTCTCTCACTTAATTCGAATCGCGATATAGACTAGTGTCTGTGAATATTAAAACGCAACAAGACGGTTTAAATATGATTCCTCCATGTTCCGCTTGGCTCTGTATGAATGAATGGCGGAGACGCGGCTTTGTTTACTACACAAATAATGAAGCACACGTGACTCGCGGTTATTTTCGGCCTCTGCCTCTCATTATATGACGACATAAACGCATGAACTTAATCTCCAGAACTGCTGTGAGAGTCACTTCATGTAAATTTTACCGTTTCATTTGAGAAAATTAGCATCATACCGTAGTATATACACAAAAACTAACCGGCAAACTGTCAAAATAAAAGTACGGTTTAACATGTAACAGAAATGTTTTAGTCTTGTATTACTTTTGTACAGTATAATGTAGGTGTTTAAATATTCCTATTTCTGGCAAATTTAATTAAACCGTTAAATGCAGAAATTATAATAATAACAGAAATAACAGAAAAACTCTTGTTTGGCAACAAATAAAAAGGTTTAATTTAATTAATTTAATTTCATTAAAAATAAATATTTAATGCCTGTATTTGATTATCAGAAAATTAAAACACAAGAATTTCTGAAAAAAAGAAAAAGAAAAAGATTGTAGGGCCCTATTGTTCAAAATGTTGAAATTGAGATTTTTTTGCTTATTTTTTCACTGAAATAAATGTTTTTGTTATTACACAGAGAGTAATGTACGGTACCGTTTGTAAACCACGCCCCCCCCCCCTAAACCTGGAATCCTAGGGGAATCACTGTGCTAGTTATGTAACAAAGCTGATTACTAAAGAGCAATCATTTGTTAGGGCCCTGAAATAATTTTTCTGACAACGCAGGTGCTTATCCTCACAATGCGAGCGGCCTTACCAAAGGTCTTGCGCTTCTGCTGCTGCGCAGGAATGATTTACCTCGGTTACACCTTCTGTGGATGGATTGTTCTGGGACCCTACCATGAGAAGGTGAATCAGTTTGTCAAAAAATAAAAACCCACTCCATAAATGTTTGTATTGAGAACTAGTGGTTGTACTGTAATAAACTTCCTTTGTAGTCTTATGTCCAGCAGATGGCAGTGTATGTTAACGTGTATAATTAATCTGTTCAGTTTGAAGGTCTGAGTCGTGTGGCCGAGTGTCTCTTCTCCCTGGTCAACGGGGACGACATGTTCCCTACGTTTGCGGAGTTTGAGCAGAAGAACACTATGGTTTGGCTGTTCAGCCGAGCTTATCTCTACTCGTTCATCTCGCTCTTCATCTACATGGTGCTCAGTCTCTTCATCGCCCTTATCACAGACGCTTACGAGACCATCAAGGTACCATCAGCTTAACGTACTGTGACTGGTTAGTAATAGAGTTTCTCCATGGTTTAGTGGTTGGCGCACATGTTCCAACACATTGAACTGAAATGTTCACAATGATTGTTGCGACATTTCTGACTCTTGTTACCACTCTTTATTCTATTATTTTCTTGTCCTCTTTTCACCATCCAAAATAAAAAAAAAAAGTGGTGATTATAATAAATAATTTAAATGACACTTTATACATATAAAACATTATAAGTGTAAATATTTTATGTATTTTCATTCATTCTCGTCATGGGTTAGTTCACAGTTTTTACAAACCAATTTTAATTTGGTTTCTAATTTAAAAAAGAAATCTTAGAAATGAAAAGTATTTTTTTTTTCTTTTCTGTTTTGTTGATTTATTTATTTATTTATTTATGTATTTATTTTGGTGGGTGTTTGTTTTTTTGTTTGGGTTTTTTTTTTTGTTCTGTTTTTTGTTTGTTTGTTAGTTTTTGCTTGGGCTTCTATTTTTGTTATGTTTTGTTTTTAGTTTTTTTTTTTTTCATTCTTGTTCTGTTCTTTTTGTTCTGTTTTTGTTTGGGTTTCTATTTTTGTTTTGTTTTTGTTTATTGATTGGGTTATGTTCTTTTTTTTTTGAGGGGGGGTAGGTTTTTTGTTTTTACTTGGGCTTCTATTTTTGTTTGCTCTGTTTTTCATTTTTTGTTCCTTTTTTGTTACTTTGTTTTTTTGTTGGGTTTCTAGTTTTGTTTTGTTTTTGTTTATTGATTGTTTATTGATTGGGTTATGATTGGGGTGGGGGGTGGGGGGGTTAGGTTATGTTTTTTGTTTTTGCTTGGGCTTCTATTTTTTGTTTTGTTTTTTGGTGGGTTTTTTCTTTTTGTTCTATTTTTGTTTTTTGTTTGGGTTTTTATTTTTGCTGGGGTTTTTTTTTTATTTTATGTTTTCTTTAAGTGCTTTTTTGTCTTTCCTTTTGTTCTTTTTTTTGTTTGAGTTTCTATTTCTGTTTTTTGTTAGTTTGTTTTTGCTTGGGCTTCTATTTTTTTTTGTTTAGTTTTTAGTTTTGTTTTTTTTCTTTCTTGTTCTGTTCTTTTTTGTTCTGTTTTTGTTTGGGTTTCTATTTTTGTTTTGTTTTGTTTATTGATTGGGTTATGTTTTTTGGGGGTTTCTATGTTGGGGGTTAGGTTATGTTTGTTTTTGCTTGGGCTTCTATTTTTTTTGTTCTGTTTTTAGTGTTTTTTTTATTTCTTTTTTTCTGTTTTTGTTTGTGTTTTATTTCAGGTTTCTATTTTTGTTTTGTTTTTGTTTATTGATTGGTTTATGTTTTAGGATTTTTTTTGGGGGCTTGGGTTTCTATGTTGGGGTTAGGTTGTTACTTTTACGGCTTCTATTTTTGTTTTGTTTTTGTTCTGTTTTTAGTGTTTTTTTTATTTTATTTTTTTGTTTGTTTTTTGTTTGGGTTTCTATTTTTGTTTTGTTTGTTTTCTTTGATTGGGTTGTTTTCTTTAAGTGTTTTTTTTTTTCCTTCCTTTGTTCTTTTTTTGGGGGTTATGTTTTGTTAGTTTTCGTTTTTGCTTGGGCTTCTATTTTTGTTTTGTTTTGTTCTTATTTTTATTTGGTTGTGTTTTTTTTTTCTTTTTTTTGTTTCATTTTCTATTTTTGTTTTGTTCTGTTTTTTTATTATTGGGATATTTTTGTTTGTTTGTTTGTTTTTGTGGGGCCGTTAAATTTTTTTTGTTACTTTGTGTTTTTTTTTTTTTTTTCTTTTTGTTGTTTGTTGTTTGGGTTTCTAGTTTTGTTTTTTTTTTCTTTTCTTTTTGATTGGGTTATGTTTTGTTTTTAGTGTTTTTTCCCCTTATTATTTGTCTTTTTCTTTTTGCTTTTATACAGCTAATTTTGTTAAATAAATAAACAAACAAACAACAACAACAACAACAACAATAATAATAATATAAATCTATTATAAAATAAATAAAATTTTGTCAGTATCAGTGCGAGTAAATGGTGGCATCATTTTCATTTCTAGATTAAATTTCCTTGTAGGTTGAACAAAAAAAAAAAAAAAGCTGTACAATACTTTTTTCCTTCATACGTTTATGGTAATTTTTTTATGGTAATGTTTTATTTTATTTTATTGTTTGTTCTTTCTTTTCTTCTGTTTTGTTTTTAGGTTTTATTTCATAGTTTGTTCTTTCTTGTTTCTTAGTTTTGTTCCCTTTTTTCCAAATTCAGTTATGTTTTGTTTTTAGGTTTTATTTTATTTATTTTTTTTGTTGTTTTTGATGTTCCTTTTTTTATTTGGTTTGTTTTTTGAAGGAGTAGGGGTATTTTTTAATGTGCCAAAAGCTTCTCCATGTAAGTGAAAGTAAATTGTTTGTTTTTTGTTCTGTTTTTATTTTTAGTCTTTTTTTTTTTTTTTCCTGTTTTGTTGATTTTTGTTTGGTTGTGTTTTTTGTGGGTATTTTGTTCTTTTGTTTGGGTTTCTAATTTAGTTTTGTTTCTTTTTATAATCGGTTATGTTTTGTTTTTCAGGTTTCATTTTTATTTTATTTTTGTTCTTTCTTTTTGTTTCTGTTTGTTTTTTGAAGGAGTAGGGGCATTTTTCTATGTGCCAAAAGCTTCTCCATATAAGTGAAAGTAAATTTGTTTTGTTTTTATTTTATTTCATTTTATTTTTTTCCCCAGTTTTGTTGATTTTCATTTTCATTTCTAGATGTATTTTTCTTGTAGGTTGAATAAAATTAAACAAGTAAAAAGCTGTACTATACTGTACTTGTTTGTAACACTTCGTATTTGTCTTTCCCCAAAAAAAAAGTCATATAGAAAAAAAAATGTAACAGGGACTGACTTTGCTTTAAAGGCTTAGATTAAACACTATTATAAATGTAAATATTTTATGTACTTTATTTATTTATTTCCGGGTTAGTTCACAAAAATAACAACTGTCATCAGTTGCTCACATTTTTCCAAACCAATTTTTATTTTCTATGTTATGCCAAATAAATAAATAAATAAATAAATAAATAAATAAATAAAATGTCACAGCTTTTCTATTTAAGGGAAAGTAAGTTATTTATTTACGTATTTTTTCTTTCTTCTGTTTTGCTCTTGTTTTTGTTGATGTTTGTTTGTTTTTGTTATTAAACACTTTATAATAAATGTAAATATTTTTATCTATTTATTTTGTAATGGTCTTTACAGGTTAGTTCACAAAAATAAAAACTGTCATCAGTTACTCATATTTTTCCAAACCAATTTTATTTTTTATCTTATGTCAATTAAATAAATAAATAAATAAATAAAATCTTAGACAAAATGCCACAGCGTTTCTATTCAAGGGAAAGTTTTTTTTCTTCTGTTTTGCTCTTGGTTTTTGTTGATGTTTGTTTTAGTTTTTTTGTGGGTGTTTTGTTTTGTTTAGGGTTCTACTTTACTTTTGTGGAGGATGTTATGTTTTGTTTCAGGGCTGGGTTTTTTGGTTTTTGTTTTGTTTTTATACTGCCAGAATTTAAAAAAAAGTAATATAAAATAAATAAAACGGAGTCAGGACAGCATCAGGACTGAGTAAATGGTGTCATCATTTTGAACATGAACTACTTGAACATAAAATTCAACGAATAAAAACCTGTGCTGTACTGTACTTGTGTGTTGCGCTTCATATCAACTTCTCCTTTTCGTCTAGGGTTACCAAACGACAGGCTTCCCCATGACAGAGCTCCAGCGGTTTTTGACAGGGCAGAAGGAGGGTTTCCCCCTCCAGGGGCAGGAGGGGGTCGGCCCAGAGCGTGGCGAAGCCGAAACCGTCCACCCTTCGGTTCTGCTGTGTTGCTGCAAAAGGTACAGTATATAATCGCAGACATCAGCTGCAGGGCAGCCGTGTTTCCTCCAGAGCTGAGGTCAGCCCACTATGGCATGAGAAATGGAATTAGTGGTGGGAGAGAAAGACGGACACACCCAGCAAAGTGCTGATTACAGAGAAATGTTCTCTGTGGGAAAAAAAAACGAAAAAGGCTTCCCCTTGCCTTGCAGGAATGATAAACAAACGAGAGTTTAGAAAAGAAAAAGTTGCCCCCATAATGATGCCCATTATTGTTCGGAGCTTTTTTTTTCCTTTGGGGAATATTGTCAGAGCTTTTTGTCTTGTAGGTTTCTGGCTGTTTTGAGTTACAATGCGAGAAAACGTGAAACCGAACTCCGAACGGAGGACTCATTGTTTGCTTGAGTGTCAGATGCGAGGGAAAGCCCGGCTATAATTTGATGCTGCATCTAAATATCAGGTTAAAAGCCACTTATGCTGCATTGACTGGATTTCAGCTTGGATATTACAGTACTTTGGGATTAAATTGGGTTTTACGGGAATCTTCCATCATCTCTTCAGATTAGTTCAACTGTTGTTCCTGCTCTACAAGTGGATCAGAATTATATTTCAATATCTTTTCATCTGGCAGACAGAAAAACTGGTTGGCTGAGTGATTCAGTCTATATTGTTATCTTTTATCACCCCATTATAAATTTTTACTTTTTTTTAATTCTAAAAATTCTAAAATAAGTCCACTTCCAGACCAACCAATTACAAATAATTTACTCACCCCCTTGTTATCCAAGATGTTCATGTCTTTCTGTTTTCAGTCATAAAGAAATTATGGTTTTTGAGGAAAACATTTCAGGATTTTTCTTCATATAATGGACTTCATTGGTGCCCCCGAATTTGAAATTCAAAAGTGTAGTTTAAATGCAGCTTCAAAGGGCTCTAAATGATCCCAGCCGAGGAAGAAGGGTCTTATCTAGTGAAACGATCGGTCATTGTTTTTGGAAAAAATAAACATTTGTATACTTTTTAAGCACAAAAGCTTGTGCAGCACAGGCTCTGGGATGCGCGTTCACAGGTCGTTCTTGAACGATTCTTTAATGTGACTCGGGAAGAACGAGTCGTCTTGGAGAGTGATTCGTTCAGTCGCTCATGTGCATCATCCTATTAGGTTCTGTACTGGAATTAGTTCACCTGTTTCGAGTCTTCGGGTTTTTTGAGTCGTTCGTTCATCTTATGGGGCTGTCACGTGATGCTGATTTTGCTAAATTAACGAAATGACTTATTTGTGAATTGTTGTTCTTTAAGCACATGAAAAAAGACATTATGTAGCAAGCCTTTTTTTTTTGCAAATACAGGTAATTTACTATAGAAATATTATGTTTTGTAACATTTATGACACAGCGCCAGCTGTGGTCCGATCTCCTTAAAACTTTTCATGCTTGTTTAAAATCACCTGTCACATGTGCTCAGCAGGTTTTGTGAAGTTTTGAGTTTTCCTTTAAGCTTTATAGGATTTTGGGTTAACTCAGAGAGGCCCCTTTTCTAAACAACCCCGTTATATCTTCCTAAAGTGTAAATTTTGAACTTTAAAATTTCACATTTTTTTGGTCATTATTGACCTAGAGAGTCCAGACAATTGTACTGCAGTGTTTTTTTTTTTTCCAGATTGAGCGAAAAACCTAGGGCTAGTTTGCAAAAGTAGTTTCTTTTTACACTTTCTCAACCATTTAAGAAACGATTTGATTGACAGCAGTGGTTCTAGAGGCAAAGTTGTCCAGAATGAGAATATGAATATTGCGTATATATGCAAAAAATCATTTACGCCCTTGAAAATGCAATATCACCTCCCAGTGGCCAATTTATTTCAGCGTTCTCATAGACCTTTAGGGCCGTGAGTTGAACAGGCCCACCGAGTTTCATTCCGATAGGCCTTCATTAACCTTGCCTAATAGGTGCTCAAACTTCATTGGCCATGTTTTTTGAGATACGCAAATGTCCTTATAGACACTCGTGGAACTTTGGATCAAGACATGTTGATAGGACAAATGATTGCGTAGGTATAGCCATTTTTATGTTTTTCCCCTCTTATAGTGCCACCAAGTGGCCAAGCTCTGTGATTTTTGTCCTGCGACCTCAGGTTGAGCTCTTACATACGTGTGCAGAGTTTGGCGAAGATAACTCATTCTGTTCGGGAGTTATAGGCATATTACTAAAAGTGGCCCTGCCCCTTTCGAACGTAATGGTGTCCCTTTGCGATGGTGAGTCGAAAGTTAGACTTTTTTTTTTTTTGATAATTCTTGATATTCGCTCTATAGAGAATCTTCCTGCACTGGTTTGGTTCTGATCCGGTGAAAAACCAAAAAGAAAAAATCCAAAATACCTGAACGTTTCGCTGAAACTTTTTTCAGCTGGACACGCTTTAACTCCTAATAATTTATATAATAAATGAAAAAAATCTATCTATCTGTCTATGTTCTCATAGGTTAGTTCACACAAAAATGAAAACTATCATCACTTGTATCTGTATCATATTTTTCAAAACCAATTTTATTGCCTTTCTTATGAATAAATAAATAAATAAACAACAAACAAATAAATACAAAATGCTTCTTCATACAAGGGAAAGTATTTATTTATTTTTTTTGTTTATTCTGTTTTTGTTTCATTTTTCTGTTTTGTTGCATTTTGTTTGTTTATTTTTTGCTTGGGTGTCTAGATCAATTTAGTTTATTTATTTATTTATTTATTTAGATTGGGTTATGTTTTGGTTCCGTTGTTGTTGTTTTTTTTCTGTTTTTTTATTTGGTTTATTTTTTTGGAGAAGTTTTTCTTTTTTTTCTTTTTTTTTTTAATACTGCCAGAATTTGTAAAAACGTAAAATAAAATAAATAAAACTGAGTCTGGGCAGCATCAGAGTGAGTAAATGGTGGCATCATTTTCATTTCAATAATAAAAATAATAAAAGTAATAATAATAATAATAATAATAATAATAATAAATAAATAAATACATTTTAATTAATTAATTAACATGTCAATAGCAAACATTTCTTTTTTTTATACTGCCAGAATTTGTAAAAATGTAATATCAAATAAATATTTTCATTTCGAAAATTAATAATAATTAATTACAATAATAAATAAATATTTTTACATGCCAATTTCAATTTTCAACACGGCTGCATTTATATGATAAAAAAAAAACACAGTAAAACAGTAAATATCTATTTTCTATTTTAATAGATTTTAAAATATAATGTAATTTTTTTTTTTTACATTTTTATAACAACTGTAAAGTGTTTACCGCCACTTTTGATCAGTTTAATTTAAAATAAAATATTAATTGCTTTAATTGTATTTATTTATTATATTTATTTATTATCATATTTTTATTTATTTATTTATTTTAACTAACCCCAAACCATAGAATATAAATAAAATATTACTGATCTAACCAACAAAAAGACTTTCGGTGGCAGTTTAAGGAATTTACCTAATTTGACATGAAACTAACCTGCGAGGTTTTCAGGACTCAAAAATCGAGTTTCTTTAGGAATCTTTACTTTCACTTCCTTTGAAAAATGCAACCAAACAAATTTATATAGAGGTCGAAAGCTGTGCAACCAAAATCTGCCCTGAAAAACCATCAGAACTTAAAACTGCATTGTAAGTTGGATCAAAGACTGCTTTCAGATCATCTATGTACAAATATACGAACCAGCAACTCACAATATACCTATTTTGTGCCATTTTTGCAGGGTTCCCAAAGACGACACTGTCATTCTCATCAGTTGATCGACAGTTGCGACTGATTCAATGCTGAATCTACCGAAAACTGCAATGGATTTGCAGCTTAATAAGGGAGATTATGTGAACTTGTTTACCGCTCCATGTACATGAACCATGAACTACACAGGAAGCGAGATCTTTCTGTGAACATGGCAATTTCATTAGGAACCGGTAAGACCTGCATTAGCAAACGGATAAATGCCAAATCATATCTGCAAAAGTGCACTACAATGCAATTAAGAGAAAAAAAAAAGTGTTTTGGGGGTCAAATGGCAACCACAGAAAATATTCAATGCTTTTTGATGTGCAATGTGTAAAATTATCCCTGTTTAATGTTGGATAGTAGAGGAAATATCTTTTATGATATTAATTATGTCATCTGGATTGTCTGCTCATGTTTTACATTAGAGATTAGAGAGTTGATATTTTTTTCTTTCTTTTTTTTTTTTTTTTTGTTTTGTTTGTAAGCGTGTTTGTGTGTTACGTCAAAGGCGTTGAGAAATATTTCAAAAATAAAGTCTAAATATTGTGCTTGAAATATGTCAAGTGCGTAAGGTATGAATGTAATGCGTATGTGCAACGCTGGACTGCTAAGAATGCATTGTTCACTCAGCCAAGATAACTTTTGTCTTGGTGGAGATGATCATACTTCATGAAGTGAATCATGGCTCATTATCATCATCATCCCACAATTAAAAGGGAAGGCAGACAAATTCCTACGTGACTTGCTTAGTAAGCACTTGCTCACTGGGAGAAAGACCTTGGGTGCGGGAATGGAAGATAATAAAGTGTATTTTGTATTTTCAAACTAACAGAGGCCCTTTGTGTGTGCGTGTTTCTTTTTTGGATTGCTTTACTGAAGTTTGTTATTCAAAGTCGTAAAAATTAGATACTACTTTGTGCTAAAATGCACTCTATGTTTTTAGGGGTTGTTATAAGAGTTTTGCAAAAAAAGGTGCTTTTTTGACCTCATAAACCAATTTTATGAGAAGTGCTTGGTTTTTAGAATGATGGCTTCACTTCTTCTTTCAATAAGAAATGAAACTCAATCCCAAACCAGACACAAATCTGTAATTTACCTGGTCTACCTTCCCCAACACTGATTTAGTTTTATTATATTTGATTGTACTTGCTATGCAGTGAAAGGTTTTTCTTTTCAGAGTGTCAAAGATGTACATGCACTACCAGTCAAAAGTATTTGAACAGTAAGATTTTTTTTTTCTCCTACTCATCAAGTCTGCATTGCATTTATTTGATCCGAAGTACAGCAAAAACAGTAAAATGTATAAATATTTTTACTATTTAAAATAACGGTTTTCTATTTTTTGAATATATTTTAAAATGCAATTTATTCCTGTGATTTTAAAGCTGAATTTTTTGTGTAATTTCTCCTGTCACCTAATCCTTCAGAAATCATTCCAATATTCTGATTTGCTGCTCAAAAACATTTATGTTTTATGTTGAAAACAGCTAAGTAGAATTTTTCAGGTTTCTTTGATGAATAGAAAGTTCAGAAGAACAGCATTTATCTGAAATAGAAATCTTTTGTAACATCATAAATGTCTTTATCATCACTTTCGATCAATTTAAAGCATCTTTGCTAAATAAAAGTATTAATTTCTATAATTTATTTCACAAAAAAAAAAAAAAAAAATACTGACTCCCAGCTTTTGAATGGTATAGTGTGTAATGTTACAAAAGCATATTATTTCAGATAAATTTTGACCTTTGGATCTATTTATCAGAGAATCCTGATTTTATGTAATGTAATAATAATAATAATAAAAACGGTTTCTTGAACAACAAATCACCATATTAGAATGATTTCGGAAGGATCGTGTGACAATGAAGACTGAAGTAATGAGCAGTTATTTTAAATAGTAAAAACATTTCACAATATTACTGCTTTTGCTGTATTTGGATCAAATAAATTCAGGCTTGGTGAGCAGAAGAGATTTCTTTAAAAACATTATAAATCTTACTGTTCAAAAACTTTTGACCGTTAGTGCCTTTACTATGATGACATTCAGAGCAATGGCGCCAAAACAAAAACAAATCTATATATGAATAAGGCTTGTTTCACCTATAAATAGCACCCTTAGTACATTAGAAAATGCGTATTTTCATGTTCTACTCACTGTGACTACTTACATATTAAATGTTCACTAAATACTGATGGTGCCTGACTAAATCTCAGTGTATATTAATCGAAAGCTCCATATTTGTTGTTGTTCAGTGTTTTGGATCCTCCTTTACCTCACACACCTAAGTAAAATTGCGTAACTGTACGATAGACGCTGACAGAGAAAACGCCACTCATAAACGCGTCATTTATCTACCACAAAACAACCTGTTGGAATCTTAAACTAATAAACTTTTTTCTCTAAACACTTAATTACCTCATTTCGCCGGCTCGTGTTGAGATTCAGTGCAAATTTTGCGTTATTTCCCGCTCGTAAAACTTCACAACGTTAAGTTTTTGTTTATGTTTTTATCAACATTTGAAGGCAGCAGCAGTATAGTTTGCGGGCAGAGTTCGGTGACCACGCCTACAATGACTGTCTATCACTCCCGCTCTCCTCCCTGAAAACTCTCAAGATCAAACTTCTTCAGAGACTTGACTCAGAGTCGCCCTGTGTTTGTGGAGTCACGCCGGATTTGCGCGATACTTTGGACTACTAATGGAGAGTGAACCGAGAACCTGACGAGTCTGTCACTGGTAAGTGAGCTTTGGATATACCAGTAGTTTACTGAACGACTTTCATAGATTTAGTCATGTTTTATAAGGAGATAATAGCGGCAAAACCTGATTTCATATGAGATTTTGATTGACTTGGTATGTTTTGGTAGGATCCGGCGGTGTAATATGCATGTAAAACAGTATTTACGACTCACACTGATTTAGAGAGTACTATACAGTTCAAAACCAACAGGTGAAGACAAAATGTGATTAAAATAGCATTAAAATCTGAGAAAAATGTATGAAACAAAAGAAATGCTGCTGTACAAACACTATACATGTACTATTATTCTATAACACTGCAAAACTGTTTTTAAATGTGAAAAACATAAACTATTTTACTTAAGTTTATAGTGTATATACAGATACTTGTATAATATGTGGAAAAAGCCATTGTGACTTTTATTCTGTTTTATTTTTAGGTACATTTGAGTATTTATGTAGCATTCTTTGTTGTTTAACTGATTGCGTTTATGGCACTTAACATCTGTAACCCTGGTGGCATTTTGTCTTTTCCAATTATGAGTATTCAGATAAATGACTCGTATGACAAACAAACTGAAATAACTGAAGCTTTATAGTCTCAGACAATACACTTATGTGTTTTGTTTTTTTTCCACTCATAGTGGTTTTTGTCCAAAGATGGCCAGGTATAACGTTTCCTGCAACCATGATAAGCCCATGGGCTTTTTCTACAACAACAGCAACATAACCTCAGATGAATGGGACCGAACGCAGCTCATCCTGGTTCAGTGCGCTGGATCCATCTGCTGTTGCTTCATCCTAGCGGCCAATGCCATGATCATTGCGGCGGTGGTGACAAACAGGAGGTTTCACTACCCCTTCTACTATCTTCTCGCCAACCTCGCCGCCTCAGACTTTCTCGCCGGGATCGCTTACGTGTACCTCATGTTCAATACAGGGAAAATATCTCGCGATCTCACAGTTCAAGGCTACTTCTTTCGGCAGGGTTTGTTGGACGCGAGTCTCTCGGCATCCCTGACCAACCTATTTGTGATCGCGCTTGAGCGCTACATCTCCATCATGAACTGGAAGGTTCACAGTAACCTCACCAAACGTCGGGTGACCCTGTTGATTGCTCTTGTGTGGGGTATATCGATATTCATGGGGGCCGTTCCTAGTTTGGGCTGGAACTGTATCTGCAGTCTGGACCTGTGCTCCACACTGGCACCCATCTTCAGCCGGAGCTACCTGATCTTCTGGTCGGTGTCCAACCTGGTGCTGTTCCTCATCATGGTGGCCGTATACTTGAGGATTTACATCTATGTGATGAAGAAGACTGTTGTCCTGAAGGCGCACACTTCTGGATCTATAAATCGAAAGAGGACGCCGGTCAAGCTCATCAAAACTGTGATGACCGTACTGGGTAAGTTCTGGAGATGTTCCTTTAGATCTGGTCTTGCGAAAGGGATAGTTCACCTAAAAATGACGTTCCAGACCTGTGTGACTTTCTTTCTTCTTTGAAATACTAAAGATGATATTTTTTTAAATGAATGGAGTTAGCACCATATTAAATTTTTGTCAGGATTAAAAAAAAGAGGATAAAAGTACAGTGCTTTCAATAGATTGTACTCTTGTTTGACCCTAACCGATTGTTCAACTGATGAAATGTCTTTCTGAGGAAAAAAAAAACTAGGCAAGAACTTCATAAAACTCATTTTCGCATTAAATTCGATGTGGCGTCTAACCTCATTAAGATCTGTTGTGGTTTTGGACCCCTTGACTTTCATTGTAAGGACAAAAACGATTAAAACGTTCCACAGAAGAACAAAATGCATTCTGGTTTGAAGTGATGCACTGAAATATTGGCAACCCGAAAATACTTGGCTGTAATGGCCAAAGATAATGAATTTTTGGTTTTGGCTCACCAAAATATTTTAGCCAAAACCAAAAAATCTGTTGTTTTTGGCCATTCCTCTCATACTAGTTTGTACTGATGCACTGAAATTTCTGTAGTGGAAAATACTAGACCAAAATGGCCAAAAACAATGCATTTTTGGTAGTTTCAGCTGACTCTCAGGTGCAGAAATTTGGTGCATCACTACAAACCAGTACTTTTAAATTCTGTAGGCAAGAACTAGATTTAACTGCGACAATGACATGATCTGGGACCTTTATACAGTGCATGCCATTGTAAAGACTGTAGTCTCTCATTTTAACGTTAAATTCGATATGGCGTCTAACCTCATTAAGGTCTGTTGTCTTTTTGGACCGCATTGACTTTCACTGTATGGACAAAAAGCGTTCATCAAATTATCTTCTGTTCCACAGAAAAACAACCTGTTTGTAGTGATGCACTGAACTTTATGCAACCAAAAATACTTGGCTGAAATGGCTAAAAATAATGTTTTTTTTTTTCCAGATTTTTTTAGCCAAAACCAAAAATCCATTGTTTTTTCCAGCCATTCCAGTCACACCAGTTTGTACTGATGTGCTGAAATTTCAGCAATGGCCAAAACAATGCATTTTCTCAGAGTTTCAGTTGCAGAAATGTTGGTGCACCACTACAAAATGGTATGCATTTTAATGCATTTTTTTAAAATTCTGTAGGCAAGAACTACAGTAGTCAACATTTGAAGTGGATCTAAACCCTTGATCAAAGTTGTCCTAAAACTAAAACAATACCCGTTCTTGTCTTAGGACAACTTTGATGAAGGGTTTTGATCCACTTCAAATGTTGACTACTGTACATTAAACTCTGAAAATTACGTGATCTAGGACCTTATACAGTGCACGCCATTGTAAAAACTGTAGTCTTTCCCTCACAGCCTCATTTTTATGTTAAATTTGAAATGACGTTTAACCTCATTAAGGTCTGTTGTGGTTTTGGACCCCACTGACTTTCACTGTATGGACAAAAAGCTAAAAGTGTTCATCAAAACATCATCTGTTCCACAGAAGAACAACCTGTTTGTAGTGGTGCACTGAAATATTGGCAACCAAAAATACTTGGCTGAAATGGCCAAAAACAGTGCATGTTTGGTTTTAGCCTACCAAAAATCCATTATTGTTGGCTGTTCCTACCAGTCATACCAGTCTGATGCACTGAAATTTCTGAAGTGGATAATACTAGCACTTTTTTGGCAGTTTCGGCTGGCTTTTTCAGTTGCAGAAATTTTGGTGCATTACTACAAACCGGTATGCATTTTAACTTGAACGGTGACATTTGATTCATGCTTCCTCAGTGATGTGTTTTGATTGTCTCAGCATCTATTTCATGCACACAATGTGGTTATACTATAAGAAGTAAACATGCCATCTGTGCTAGAGTAGCAATATGTAAAATTAGTTAGCTGAAATATCGAAATATCGTTCAATTGCCCAACTGCCTAAATTTAATTACCCAAGCTAATTTCGGTTTGGTGTCTTGGTCAAAATATGTTGTTATATAATATGACGTTGAGTAAATAATTACAGAAGTTTCTTTCCTTTTTTTGGTGAAATGTCCCTAGTACAACAATACTAGATTACTACAAGCAGCCTGAGAAAATGGGAAGTAAATTCATTGCACAAACGCAGCACATTGAACCACCACATGCATTCCAGACTGTGATACAGTATGTATCAGAATGCATCATCAAGCCTTAACCTCTCGAAGTTCAATGGCAATTACAGGATATGTTGGTTTATAGTTTTCCCACAAGCCTCCATAGCTCTGATGAGCTGTCCAAAGTCCACGCCTTTACTCTGTAAGCATGATAAACACTCCCAGACTGCTGAATATGTTAATTTAGCTCACAACTGAACCAAGGCTTGCGGGGTCTTAAGTATTTCTTGCCAAACGTGTAACTCACTCAAGTGTGGGTGATGTGGGGCAGGGTGGGTAAATATTTCAGCAAATGTCTTACAGACATGACAAATATTTAGATTGGAAGGATGTGATCTCATATCCTGTTAACCACGGGCAGACGTCTAATATACGTCTTGCTTTTGAAATGTTAAACTTGATTGAGGAGGCTACCGTGAAGCGTTCATATACAATGAGAGGCAAGAGTTAACAATGAGACGCACAACATGAAACCTCCCAACCCTTTATTAGCTGATTGCTATCAGAAGTTCAAAGGTTGGATTTCTTTTGACCTTTTGTTTTCCTTTTGTTTCTTATTATGAATTGCGTGTCTACTAATCTACCAGATGTTTTGTCTGCAAACAGGCCAAGGAAAATACATTTATGCAAAGAAATGTGGTTTTGTATTAACAGTGGTTTTATATGGCTTTTGAAAAATGTATATGCTGTTTTTAGGAAAAGTTTACATTAAATAACTCCAGAAATGTCATGTGGTGTAACCATCATGAAACCTCCCAAGCTTGTATTAGCTGATTGCTATGAGAAGTTCAAAGGTTGGATTTCGTTGTCCTTTTGTTTTTTATTATGAATTGCGTGTTCAAACAATCTACCAGACGTTTTGTCTGCAAACATACCAATGATAAATGAGTGTGTGTAATAAATGTTAGGGAACATCTTTTACAATTTAAAGGAAAATACATTAATACAAAGAAATGAGGTTTTGTATTAACAGTGGTTTTACATGGTTTTGAAAAATGTATATGCTGTTTTTAAGTTTACATTTATTAAATCCAAAAATGTCATGTGGTGTAACCATCAAGAAAAGTTAAATAACTTATTTTTCTAACACCTTCAAAGCATGTAAGTGGACACATCTTTATCAGTTAAGTCACATTTTATTTTAACATCATTAATGAATAAATAATACATTTTTGTAGAGTTGCACCACATGACATTTTATGATATTTAATGACATTTATCCTGAAGTTACATTATCTTATCTCATGACTTTGAGTTGGTGGAGAGTTTTTCAAATATTAATAAGCGGTGAAGTATTTATATATTATCTAAACCGTAATAATAAAAGGCTGTGACAAACTTTAAGTTTTTTTTTTTTTCTTTAAAGAGGATTTTTCTTCATTATTAGAACAATTTTTGTTATTTTTGTATGTATTTTTGACTTAAAAATCATCATTACAAACATGCTATTTAAAGAAAAAGTTCCAATTCAATTCAACATGTATAAAATATGAATACTTTTAACAATAGATTAATAGATCTGCGAAAAACAACATGAGCGTTATGTCATTGACGCTTACATATTGGCCAGTAATTGCTGTTTATAGACCCTTTTGAAAACCACTTGCTAGACCAGCACTTACCATCACAAAAGCTGGTTTATACTGGTCTAAGCAGGTCTTTTTTTTGGAAAAATTGAGTAATTGAGTCAGACCAATGCACGTTGCAGAGAAGAAAAGCTTGTTTTATACCAGTTTTTAGGAGTATCTCTTACAGCTTCAAGTTGCAGATAGGGCCAAAGTGGAGGAGTCGCCTGTTCCCCACACAGCAGGCTTCCTCCAGGCCTGTATAATTATCTTGCACAAGGTCGCTCTTTACACTGCCTGGCATCTGAATCGAACCACCAGTACGAGTGGCCTGTGGCCTTGGAGAAAAAGAACATGAAACTCATCCTAGATGCGTGTCTGTCTCTTACGCCAATTGCTCACATGTGTGAAAATCTGTTTTTGGCCAGATGAGGTGGCTTTGTTTTCAGGAGCAATTGTTTTTGAAGATACAAAGAATGTGTCGGGGAGACCTTGTATAGTATAATGAAGATACGTGAAGATTCACAGCCGAGTACTAATCAGTTATTTCTTGAAAGAGCTGCAGATAAAAGCAGACGCCTGTGTTTCAGAAGCACGCTACATTCTTTCTTTGTTGTCTTGTGGCATGTTGAGAGGTAAAGGTTACATTAATCCGTTGCACAACTCCTCTTTTGGGAAATTCTGTTAAAAAAAAAAAGACAAGAAACCACACCAGTGAAACAGTCCCTGCTTTCTTTCTTGTAAATATTAACTTCACGCAAATGGTTATTTTCTGTGTAAATGTAAATAAGATAAAATATATGGATAATTTAATGTCAAACAAACAATTTCCATGTATGACCCCTCAAAATCTAATGGGAATTTTGAGTGACAAGCATTTTGTATGTACAAACTAAATGCAATACTGCTTTACAATGTGACACAATCATAGCCAGTAAGAAAATATGTTTATGTTAAGATGTACGTTTATGAGAAACAGGATGCTGTACGAATGAAATTTCACAATGGTTGGGCTTTCCCAGTGTAGAAAAAGAAATAATAAAAGCGCTCATGACTGGTTAGGACATAAACACAATTTTAAAAGATTTCACACGAACATTTGTAAACCCTCAATAACCAACTTTTTAGCATATTTATAATATTAAAACTTGATATTGATTTAATAATCAACATCCTGTTGTAATTTGTGTCCTGTACCTGTTTAAATGCTGCCACATAAATTGTCAGAAAGATTCTGACATTCTAATTCTGATTCTGAGATTCTAATGACATGCTAGAGAGTCCCTAAACGGACATGAAGTAAAAAAATATGAGATTTGAAGAAAAAAAAATGTTTTTTATATGTTTGTATACATTCCCCCAGAGAAACTTTGCGTTCACTTACAAAACCTTTGCGTTTACCAAGAAACTTTACGTTTACTCACAAAACTTTTGTTCCCCAAGAAACTTTGTGCTTGCTCTCAAAACATTCCCCCAAGAAATTGTTTGCTCACAAAATCTTTGCGTTCCCCAAGAAACTTTGCGTTTACAGAGAAACTTTGGGTTCGCTCACAAAAAATTTGTTTCCCAAGGAACTCTCAAAACTTTTGCATTTCCCTAAGAAACTTTGCTTTCACTCTCGAAACCTTTGCATCTTCCAAGAAATTTCACATTCATTCACAAATTTTTGTTCCCCAAGAAACTTTGTGCTTGCTCTCAAAACTTTAAATTCCCCCCAAAAATTGTTTGCTCACAAAACCTTTGCGTTCCCCAAGAAACTTTACATTCACACTGAAAAACTTTACATTTCCCAAGGAGCTGTGTTTTCAGAAAACCTTACAAAACCTTTGTTTTCCAAAAAATTTGCATTCACTTACAAATTTTTGTTCCCCAAGAAATTGTTTGCTCACAAAACCTTTGCGTTCCCCAAGACACTTTGTATTTCGAGAGAAACTTTGCGTTCACTCACAAAGTCTTTGCGTTTTCCAAGAAACTTCGTATAACTCTCAAAACCTTCACTTTTCCCAAGAAACTTTACGTCCACTCTGAAAACCTTTGTGTTACCCAAGATATTTTGGATTCACTTACAAAATTTGTGTTCCCCCCAAAAATATGGGCTTACTCTCAAAACTTTACATTCCCCAAGACACTTTGTTTGCTTGCAAAACCTTTTGCGTTCTCCAAGAAACTTTGCATAACTCACAACCTTTGCGTTTCCAGAGAAACTTCACTATGGCGTATTAGTCTTTTTTTGAATTTATGCAATATACTGTAGCCAAACCTGAGAAAGTAGACCAGAATATTCCACTGCATTCTTGAACACACAATTTGCGTAGCTGTAATTCATAGGTGGGGATTGTGTTAATTGTGAATAAACGTGCAGGAGCACGTTTAACTATCAAATCGGACGTTTACAAAGCGTTTGTGAATCCGGAAGACAGTTTCGTGAAGGTCTGTTTCACGTGCAAATTTAATTATATTTTCGGAAGTTTCATGAATGAGGCCCATTGTTTGCTCACAAAAAATTTGCATAACTCTAAAAACCTTTGCGTTTCCCAAGAAACTTTGCGTTAACTCTCAAAACCTTTGCATTTCCTGTGAAATTTTGCATTCACTCACAAAATTGTAAAAACCTTAATTAACTTTACGTTTCCCCAAGAAATTTTGTTTGCTTGCAAAACCTTTGCTTTCACTCTCAAAACCATTTCTCAAGACACTTTGCATTCAATCACAAAACCTTGGCGTTTCCCAAGAAACTTGCTTTTCCCAAAAAGCTTTGCTTTTTCCTAAGAAATTTTGCACTTGCTCTCAAAACTTTACATTCCCCTATAAACATTGTTTGTTTGCAAAACCTTTGTGCTTCTCAAGAAACTTTGTGTTCACTCAGAAAACCTTTGCGTTTCCTAAGAAACCCTAGTGTTTTCCAAGGAACTTTGCACGTGCTCCCTAAAATTAATTCCCGCATGAAAGTTTGTGTTCACTTGCAAACCCTTTGCTTTTCCCAAGAAGTTTTTAATTCAATCATAAAACCTTAACATTCTCACAAACCCTCAAGAAACGTTGCATTTGCTCACAAAACCCCTTGTGTTCGCCAAGAAATTTGTGAGCAAACACTACATCATTTAGGACTTTATGTTTGTTGCTTACGTAACTGCATTAACTCGCTGTAGCTTTGATTTCTAAATTATTTTTTCCAACAATTATATTTATTTTAAATTGTTTATGCCTGAATGCTTTTCCATCTGTAGCATTGCTGCCATTATAGGGTCCATTACACAATTTAAAAACTTTCAAGGTCTTCTTTTAAAATAGTTGTGGCCCTTTTGAGGCTCTGTGGCCCTGCGGTACCCAACCCCCTCACCGCTGCTGTTCGTTACGCCATGTAATAAATGCATATATGCAAAGGGCTCTTACAACACTGCGCACATCTGCAGAAAACATGGCGCTCACTCCTCCTCCACAATGTTTAATACAATTAAAGGGAAAGAGTGTTCACTTAAACGGCGAACTTACTAGAAACCACAGAGGAACCCTCCCATTTGATGAGGTTTTGTCATAACCTCAGTATGCAGCTGACTAGTGAACATTTCTGGTTGCATTTATCACACTTCTAACCTTACAAAACACTTTTAATCAGTAGTTATGACATGTTTTACAGAAAAATATCTAACCTTTCTTAAGAAACAAAATTTGTCAGTATTTCTTAAGAATAAGTTAAAAAGACAAGATTAAGATTAAGAAAATGATTTTTAGCAGTCAAATAAAAGGTGGTTTTTAAGTGGCTTCAACTGGAGAAGCTCAGGCATCTGAAAACAACCATCTCCTTTGTTCATTTCCGTCCTTATGAGTGTTTTCTAATCTTGAAAGACATGCTGCTACATGTCCTTCACCTGAGATCGTCCTGTTTGTCCGAGCTTGTTTTGTGGCGTAGACAGGATTTCATATGAACTTGAAAGAATTAAGGGGAACTGCGACTAAAAGCAGCTTTGTTGCTGTGAGTCACTCTATTGAGGCTCGAAAAAAAGGGTTATAGAGCAAGTTGGGGCAGAAACGCATTCTCTAAATGTGGTTAAAAACAAACAATGAAGAAAACCACTGCAGCGACTACAGCAGTGCAAAATGCAGTGTGTTAAAGGTTAATCGTAGAGGTGCAGCAAGCCATATTTCTTGTGAGATGAGACGAATTGTGGAACCTGATTGCCACTGGGAACCGCTGGCAACTTTCTGTTTTCATTTCCTTCGAAAAAAGTCGAAATATCAGCATGTTGATGTTTCATAACCTTGAACACAATACTAGGTTAAACTGTAGAACTGTCAACCCTGTTATACAAGTTATTTATAAGTTATATAATATAATACAAAAACCTCTGTGTAACATGTATGTGATATAGTATATATTTTTATAATTAAAAAAAAAAATAACCGAAATGCTTGTCTCTTTAGGAGCATTTGTGATCTGTTGGACCCCTGGACTTATCGTCCTGCTCCTGGATGGACTAAATTGCGAAAAATGTGACGTCCTGAAATTCAAACGCTGGCTGCTGCTCCTCGCCGTCCTCAACTCTGTCATGAACCCGATCATCTACTCCTACAGAGATGAGGAAATGTGGACCACTATCAAGAACCTGATGCGCTGCGTTCGCAGCGGGACGAGGCGGCAGAGGTCATCCAAGGCCAACATTCAACGCGGCTCTGGTCGGGAGACAACCAGTAGCCTGAAAGAGAATATAACAGAGGATAGCAAGGTCTCCACACAGGAGATGCTGAAGTCTTGAAGGTGGGCCGGACTCGTTTTTGACTCTGTGAAGACCCTTTGTGACATTGCACCTGGATTCTCATGCAGTCTGCTCTCAGAGATGACAATCTAGAGCAGAACTCGAAGGGAATTTAATGACAGTGCAAAGCAATGTGCTTATTTTTACCATTTTCAGTGATAGTCGCCCACAGAAACGCCTGCGTGCAGCATGTCTGAGCATGTGCGCGAGCCACCACGCCACATCTCCCACAGCAATGCACTTGTAAAGTTTCACTTTACCTCATTGATTCAGTCTCTGACCATTTTTCAAGATCCTCGACAGATTTCTTTAGTATACTGTACTGCCGTACAATCTGTGTGAATCTTTTCATTATTTTTTAAGTATACTGTACTGTTTAAAAGAAGTCTTTGACTTTTTTTTTTAATTCTTAAAATGGATGTAGTATGTAGATCGTATGTAGACTTGATGTATTATGCATTTCACAGTCTTCATGTTTAAGAATAATGAGTTTACTGTAGTTTCTACTGTATATAGTGGAATATTAAAATTTTGATTATGTAATACATGATTAAGTGCTCAAGTATGCCCATGTAAATACATATTGGTACTGCTAATTTGTTTCTGTGGTTTGATGTGTAAAATATTCCCATTATTCAGTAATACACAATTTAAAGTATACAAACATCTGCTTATTTCATATATAATTTATATATACCAATGCACTCACTGTGATTGGGGAAAAAGAAAAATACTTTAAAAATTCTCTAAATTTGAAATAAATTAATTTATGTTAACTACAGTTATACTGTAAATTAAATCATCTGTAAATATAATTTCATTGTTTTCTTGAACTAAAATACAATGATATTTAAGAAAAAAAGTGATTTATTTTATGATTTCTTTCTTTTATGAAGTCTTTTTACGTTTCAGAATAAAAAAGATGATTTTATTTTTCAAAATTGTGGCTTTATATCTCTCAGATCAGTGTTGCTATTGTTATCTGGAACTAACTATGAAAAATGTTTTTTTTAGTAATTAAAATAAAGCTGAAATAAAATATTAGACAAAAACAAACCTAGCTTAAATGAAAATTAGAAATGTTGCAGCTAACTGAAACAAGTTTGTTAAAGTACTAAAACCGAAAAAAGTGAGCTAAATAGAAATATCTAATTAAAACAATGTTGCTAAATTTAAAAAGATGACTTAAACCAAACTCAAAATGAAAACTGAAAATAAAAATAAAATGAAATTCAAAATAATACTTCAACACTGGTTGAGGCTTCAGATCTCAAAATTTAACTTTTTTTATGGAAGGTGAAAAGGACCTTCCATAATATAGCCTACATATTGCCTACATATATATGAAGAGATTATTTGCAAAAATTAATAACTATTTTTTTTATTTTTCATTATAATATCATGTTTTTGTGTTTTATTGTGTTAGCTGTAAATTTTAGTTGTTTTTACTTAATTAAAATAACCCAACTGCAGTTTGATTGAGATTAACTGGAATGCACAATGAAAAAAAAATATGACAGATAAATTAATTGGGTCATTGAATAACATTATTGGGTCTTTATTTAAGTTTTTATAACAACCCCTCCCAACGTGCTTTAAGCTTGTAGGCTGAAATCTAAACTGCTAGGTCAGGGGTACAGAATAAACCGGTTTCCTTTCTTTAGGCTTTGAAATGGCGAGATATTCCCCACCTTAAGCAATTCTGATGCAACAAGCTGCTGCAGTTCGTCTCACCTGAGCTCCAGTCATGCTCCTGGAGTTGCGACACGGTTTAATTACAGCATGACGAAACTACAACCGTGCTTCAGATTGTATGTCCTGGGAAACCCGCTTTTCCTGTTGATACTTGGGCAAAATAGCTCTCAATGGCCACCTGCAGGTCCTTATGTCGGGCGTCTAAGAGTGTCACGTATACCAGCGTAAACAGGATGATTTATTCTTCCGGTGCGGGCACTGATTTCATAAAGATTAACTACATTGGGATAATGTCACTTTGCTGCCGTAAACAGTAAATGTATACAAGGTCTATCCTGAGGCTTTTGTTTTACAACGTGCCCTACACGCGACCGAGATAAGATTCCGGGGACGAGCAACTTGTCAGTTCACACGAGCCGTGACCAAATCAATGAAAAAACAAAGCCAATCAGAAAAGCGTGTGGGCGGAGTCTTTCTCTAAGAGCGCGCTGTATTCTCACCTAAATTAATTAGTATTTAATTTTTTTTGAAATTGAGATATAGCTATACATCATCTGAAAGCTGAATAAATAAGCTGTCTATTGATCGAATAAGCTTTTGATTGAATCTGGAATGTGAGGGTGCAAAAAATCGCCTTTAAAGTTGTCCAAATGAAGTTCTTAGCAATGCATATTACTAGTCAAAAAATTATTTTAACAACCTTAATGGGACACAATCTTTACACACTATCAATGATTTTTGGCATAAAGGAAAAATCCGTCATTTTGACCCATACAATGTATTGTTGGCTATTGCTACAAATATACCCATGCTACTTATGACTGGTTTTGTGGTCCATGGTCACAAATAATAATACAAATATTAAACCATTTTACACATTTATGTTTCCTAATATGGTAAATATTTATTGTCGTTTTCAGTTTTGCTTTAAAGATCACCCAAAGTGACATTTGACATTAAATGAAAGCATGTAGTATCTGGCTGAGTTATCACTGTTTGTATGCTGTTCCAGCCGATGTCGCAGGAATAGAAATAATTTCCGAATCGTCGCAAAACCTCTGATTGACATGGAAAACCTAGGCTACTTTTATCGCTTCACGCGGTAAGTAGCAGCACTGAAATGTATGAAAAAGCAACCAAAGTTTAATAATTTACCTTTTAAGTTTGCATTCAAACGTGCCGCATTCAATATCTGAAAATAATGTCCAAAAATTATTTGTATTTTTCATCTCACACCGTGTCACGCGATAAAAGGTGGGCTATCTTTTTCATGTTAATCTTGAGTTTTTGTCCTAACCAGCCGCGCCGGCGACATGCGAAGTTTCTATTTTAGAAACGGTTTAGAAACTATTTATGCGACGTCGCTGCTGGAACAACAACATACAAACTATGATAATCTCAGGTACTGATTATGTGCTTTATTCAGTGTTTAAAAGTGCCTAGTGTGAGTTTGAAAATTTTGCGTGACATTTATAGCCATACTGAAAGCAATTGATAGTTTACCTCAGATCTTGAAAATAAAATAAAGCAAACACGTAGGCTACGTTAAAACTGTAAACTCAACTAGCGTGTTACATAACAAAGATGGTAATATTCACTCAAAATGTACTTTTACTAATGTTAAAAAGGTTTAATATTTATTAATTAGATTATAAACGTGTACATTTCGTCGGTGCGCTTCTGGGTGTCTGAATGGCTGTGATATTTAAATATTTGTCTGGTCGTGTCCGGTGTGGACAGCCAAAATGCTTGTCGCTGGAATCCTGTCACGTCGCGTCTGGTTAGGGCACAGTGTTAAAGCATTACCCTACTTTCAAAATAAAAATTTCCTGATTATTTACTCACCCCCATGTCATCCAAGATGTTCATTTCTTTCTTCAGTCGCAAAAAATTAAGGTTTTTGAGGAAAACATTACAGGATTTCTCTCCATAAAGCAGCCTTAGTGGTGCTCAGCAGATTGAAGGATAAAAATGCGGTTTCAGTGCAGCTTCAAAGGGCACTACACAATCCCAGCCAAGGAATAAGGGTCTTATCTAGCGAAACGATCGGGTATTACCTTAAAAAAAAAAAAAAGACCATTTATATGCTATGGGCATGCATACTCTGTGCACTCCGGCTCAGTACAGTTATGGTAGGTCGAAAACCTCCCATTTCTTTCCCATTTTGCTGCAGAAGTACCGACCCAGTGTTTACAAAGTGAACGTGCAAAGAAAGTCAAGCGTCCTTTACAAAACAAGATAAAACAGCGATGTAGGATGATTTTGGAGTTGGAGGAGATGAGATGGGAGTTTTTCAACATTCCCTAACTGTATTGAACCGGAGTATGCATGCATATCGCAGAGACAAGATGCGCATTTGTGGTTAAAAAGTGTATAAATATTATTTATTTAGAACATGACTGATCGTTTCGCTAGATAAGACCCTTATTCCTCAGCTGGGATTGTGTAGAGCTCTTTGAAGCTGCATTTAAACTGCATTTTGGACGTTCAAAATCGCGGGCACCATTGAAGCCCACTAAATGGAGATAATTCCTGAAATGTTTTCCTCAAGAAACATAATTTCTTTACGACTGAAGAAAGAAAGACATGAACATCTTGGATGACAAGGGGGTGAGTACATTATCTGTAAATTTTTGTTCTGGAAGTGAACTAATCCTTTAAAGGGAAAGTTCGCAAAAAAAATGAAGCCAGAGTCATGTTTTTGCCCATATAGTGAAAGTCAATGGGGTCCGGTTTGGTCAGTCATATTTTGCAGAATGTTTCTGTCATCATACACCCTTGTGTTACTCATGAAAATCATGTTTTTTTCTTTCTTCTTCTTTTTTTTCAAAATAGGCTATAAAGAGTTATAATAATGTCAAATCTGCTCTTGTGCTTACAATCAAAATGCACTCACATGTTTGTTTGCTATAAAATAAGTACATATTTAATCACGTTTTTGAAGTCTATTTGTTTGTTAAACATAAGTAAAAAAACCCAAGTGTGAAACATATTAGTCTATAAGTGTATAAAAAATGGAAATAAAAAAACACACAGGCGTCATTGTTTATTGTTTTTAAAGAAAAAAATTTGCATCCCGCCAGCTGATGTTCAGACTAATTTTATAAGCAAATATCTCATAAGACTGTATTAGACTGCATGTCAAATAATAAGTTGTTTTCATATTGTTTTTTGCGTATGTGCCAACAACATAGACTACAAGTGGAGGCTGAAGGTGAGTTGGATCTCCTTGGGAGAGTGAAGGGGCAGAAAGCCACTGTGTTTATGATTAGCGCCAGCTCTCCGGCTGATTGAATAATTACCGGGCTATTGAGGCCACAAAGAAAGAAAGACAAAATAGAGGACAAGAGGCAGCCCCTTTTTACCAAGTCAGTCTGCACTGTGCATCCAAACGGACAAGCGAAACAATATGAGTCTGTGGGAAACCTGGGCTGTTCTTTTCCTTGTGGTAAGTGCATGATTTTGTGACTTTATTTAGGGTTAATCAATATTTTCACAACGCGGGGGCATTATTTGATCACTTTGACAGGTTTTTAAAGGCGATGGTGTTTTGTTGTTAAGGATACCATGTTTTACAGTGATGGTGTAGTCAGCTTCACTGCCAAAAAACTGTCAGGGAATGGACTGGATCAGACAGTGTCACTCATGGCTTTTGTGTCTATGTCAGAAACACTTGTGGTCAGAATAAGGCAGCGAACGACAGACCTGTGAATTCACTAACAGCTAAAATGAGGGATGTAGGAGATTTAGAGTTATATATGTTTTATAGTTGGTAATACTCCACAGCTTCTGGAATCTGCATCAAATTCTGTTTTTGTTTGTGCACATTTGGTGCATAATACTATACAATTTATTGAGGTACCATGTAAAATATAGCATGGTATATATTAACCCTCAAGTACATGGTATGTGTTTAAAGCAATTTATTTATTTAGTTACATTTTATTTTCCCAGCATGTAACTTGTAATAATAATAATAATAATAAAATAATTTAGTAATTATTTTATTGTATTGTATTTTATTTCCCAACATGTAAATGTTATATATTAGCATGTTTAAACCAATAAAAAAAAATATTTATTTTATTTTATTTTAATTAATAAATTTTATTTTAATTTTATTTAAAATGTAATCTTATTTCATGTAGTTTTATTTTATTTTATTTTATATCCCAACATGTATGTGGTACATATTAACACATTAAACCAATTAAGTAATTATGTTATGTTACCTTATGTTTATGTTATGTAATTATTATAAATAATTATTTTGTATCCAAACATATATATGGTACACATTAGCACTTGTTAAAATAATTATTTAATATATTTTTTAGTAGATGTTTTTTTTTTATTTATTATTATTATTATTTTTTAAATAGTTTCATGTAATTTATTATATTTTATTTTATATCCAAGCACATGCATGGTACACATTAAAACTTGTTAAAATAATTATTTAATTGATTTCTTTTATTTAAATTCATTTAATGTAATTTAATTTAATTTAATTTTATATCAAAGCACATACTTGGTACACATTAAAACTTGTTAAATTAATTATTTAATTGTTTTTTTTGTATTTAAATTAATTTCATGTAGTTTTATTTTATTTTAATTTATTTTTTTCCAAGCATATACATTGTACACATTAACACTTGTTAAAATAATATATATATATATATATATATATATATATATATATTTTTTTTTTTTTTTTTTAATTAATTTCATGTAATTTCATTTTATTTTATTTTATTTTATTTATAGTTACTGCCAACTATATTACTAACTGCTGTGGGTCAAAAGTTGATTCAGGAAGTAAGACTGGTAAACATCCATTAGCATATGCTGTCTTAGATAAAAACACCAATGCCAAATAACCACAATAATGAACTGCTTTCAGATTCTGACTGCTGAAGGTTGGCATGACCTGGACAACACCGAATACGACTGCTGGCCCATAATAGAACCGAATGATTACAACATGATTAGCTGTGGCGGTAAGTGCAGCTTTCTAGGATAATGAGTCAAATTAGCAACATTCAATAGCTTCTATTGTTGTTAGTAATTCCTTAAAGGGACAGTTCATCCAACATCATCACTCCCACGTAAATATACAAGCAGCATGACTTGTATGTTTAAAAACAAGGTGAAATTCATGAAGGAACCTATTTGATTCTTTTTAATGAATCTTTGATTCAGTTTAGTTAAAAAAAAACAATGGGAATTTTTTTAAAGATTTATTTATAGGCTTTCATGCCTTTATTTGGAGAGGACAGTGTAGTGGGAGTGGGATCGGCAAACGACCACGAGCCGGGATTCGAACTCGGGTCGCCATGACCGCTGTTGCGCTGTATGTCGGCGCACTTAATGTGAGGCTCTTGGCGCCGAAAACAACGGTACATTTTTTTGATCAACTGCCCCTTTAAGAATTAGATATGAGGCCTTAAATGTACAAACCAACGACTTGAATGAAGTTTTCTAATCGGTTGGCCAACAACTTAAGTGTTGTTTGTTTAAAAGTTGATTCATACTGAGTGTGTATCATCACAGGGATATCTCCTTTAAGAAGATAAACATTTGCTTTCGTAAATCACCTGGAGGTTTCCCTTCAAAGCGTTCTTAAACACTTTTCACAGGCTTAGAAATGGCTTGGGTTCAACGTCCACCAGAAAAAGTCACGGATGGGGAGGAGTTCAACGTTACCTATTCTGTCACTGCGTCGGATTCCTTTTATGAATACGCCGTTAAAAACAAGATTTTCCAGTTCAGGTGAGCGCGTCGCACAATAGCGGCCTTCTCAAATGCGCTTTGTTATGTGTTCAAACCACTTTTCACTCTATTGAATGTTCAACATACAACATGAGCTTTTCTTGAACGTGATATCGTGTTCAAAATGAATGAAATGTTGGTTTCACGTAACAGCGGTTATATTATACGCTTCGCTGTCTCGCAGTAATGCCTCAGAGGCCAAACGATTCTGCCTCGAGCACGAATGTCCTGCAAACTGGAACAACGCCAATGAAGACAACTGCTGCGTTTACCACGCCAACATTCACTCCTGTCCTCTTGCGCTCATGGTCAGTACTGTTGTGGTCGGTGTGAAGCCTACAGAAAGTGATCTTGGATTTTGTCGCACTGCTGCTGAAGTCTTTGAAATAGAAAGTAGGCTAAACGTGGCACATGTTGGCACAACATCAGAAGCCACAAAATGACAGTAGTGAAGTATGTAGACCAGTTATCGTTGTCATATATAGTAAATGTACTGTGGCGGTTGCATGTGTGAGCATGTTTGAGCTTCTAAACTACTTATGCTGAAATGATTTAAGCTAAATCTCAATCGTGTTGTCATTAAAAAACAAACAAACAAAAAAACTGAAAATGCAAAAGCTCCCTTTTTGGAATAGGATTCGATTATATTAGCTTAAATTATATGAAGTAATAATATAATTGAATTGAATTAAAATTAATTATTACTTAAAAAAAAAAAGATTGCAATTACATGAAATAAAATTATTGGATAAATGAATGAATAAATTAATGAATAAATAAATAAATAAAATACTTGAAGTTAATTAAATTCATCATTACTAAAATGTTAAAAATCTAAATTAAAATAAATTTTTTACTTATTATAAATAATACATTTAATTTAATACTTAAAAAATAATTATAATTAAAACAAGTGAAAATGCAAAAACTCCCTTTTAGGAATAGGATTAGATTTAGCTTTATAACAATTTCAATTAAATTCAAATGGAATGATGAGAAATAATACTATTTTTGAACTGAATTGAATTTATTATTACTTAAGCATTTAAAAAATCTAATTAAAACAAATTAAATTATTGAATTTAATTTCGTTAATACTTAATACATAATAATAATGATAATAATAATAATAATAATAATAATAAAGGATTAGGTTTAGCTTGTAACGATGTCAATTAAATTTAAATTGAATGATGCGAAATAATAATTTCATTTCATTTAATTCATTATTACTTAAAACATTTAATTAAAAATGATTACAAATAATAATAAAAAAAAATAAACAATATGATTTAATTTATTTAAATCCATTATTACTTACATAAGCATTTTAAAAATCTACATTAAATTAAATTATTGGATTTAATTTAATTAATACTAAATACAAAAAAATAAATAATAATATTAATAATAATAAATTAAAAATACACTGAAAATACAAAATCTTCATTTTAGACTAGGATTAGATGTTAGATTAGATTAGATTAGATTAAATAAAATAAAATGATATGAAATAATAATATAATTAAATTTAATTAAATTAGTACTTAAAAAGAATTAAAATTATTTTAAATAAATAAATGCAAGGTATAGAATTAGATTTAGCTTGTAGTCATTTCAATAAAATTTTAATTAAATAATATGAAATAATAATATAAACGAATTTAATTAAATGCATTATTACTTAAATAAAAATGGCATTAAAAATGATACCAAATCGAAAATTAAATTGAACGATATGATTAAATCAAATATGAATAAAAATGTTTAAAAATCTAAACTAAATTAAATAATTGGATTTAATTAAAAAAATACAATAAAAATAAATAAATTCTAAATCAAATGAAATCATATCACTGAATTTAATTTAATTCATGATTACCTCAATAAAATTAAAACATTTATTAAAAATAAAGTAGAATAAATAAGATATAATTGAATTAAATTAATTTAATCATTACGTAAATTAAAATCAATTATTAAATAAAAATAGGTTCTTGTGCTTACAAGACATGAGATAAAATATTATTACAATTTAAAATAACCCTTTGCTATTTGAATATATTTAAAAAAGAAAATTTCTGTGATAAATGCTGAAATCATTCAGTGTAATATTGGTCAAGAAACATTTATTATTATTATCAGTGTTGAAAACATTTGGGAAGCCTAATATTTTTTTGTGGAAACCATTATACTTTACTTTTCTTTTTCTTTCTTTTTTTTTTTTTTTTTTTTTAAGGTTTCTTCAATAAATAGAACACCATTCATTTAAAATAGATTTTTTTTTTTTTTTACTGTAACTTTTGAGCTATTTAATGCATCCTTACTGAATAATTAATTTTCTTTTTTTACAAAACTGATCCTATTATTTTGAACAGTAGTATAATTTTGGTTTATACAAGCTTTATATAATATATAAAAACAGCTGAAGTCTATGGCAGGTTCCTGTGTGTGTGTTAAGCATGTTAAGCGTGTTTGTGTGTGTAAGAAAGTGCGGAAAGGGGCAGATGCTCATCCCTGGGAAGTGGGCCAGCCTTGATGAGCACTTATTCAGGTTCTACTTAAACTGGTGTCATTAACTGTACAGTGCGGTAAGCTGTTATTATAATTTGTGCATGATGTTTGACAGTCAATACTAGCCTTGATTGCTCCACAACCCAATAAACCTTTCACAGTAAGACAACTGTATAAGTATATTTTATTACCTGTTTAGAGAGGCGGAGGGATTTGTGGTCCCTGGATTCCAGACGATGGCGAAATTGTGACCCACACGGTATCCAAAGCTGGCAAGATGAGCCAACTTCTGTGGACGTCAAAGGTTACAAGCTGTTGTATTTATTTATTTTTATTCATATTTTAATTTCATTTAATTAATGCTGATTTTAATGATTTTTTCCTCAGGTTGTGCTTGTCCATTTAGGAGTTACATCAGTCATTGCTCACATCAAAGTGGGACAGATGCATGCAGCACTTGAGTCCAAGGTGTTAGTAGTAAGCGCTCAAGGTAAGTATAACTAGTTAAGCGCTTTCAGGATTTACGGAAAAGATCAAACAACTGGTACAGCAAGGAAATAGATGTTAAGCAAAATAAACCTAGTGTTTGATTAAGCAAGGTTAATTGTTGACACATTCCAATATTGGTCCAGGAAATCATTATTGTCATACGAGAACTAAACTAAGCTTTGTCTAAGGATGTTTGTCTAAGTTATGTTGCATTTTCATTTGACAGTTTGCGGCGATGACATCTGTGAGCTGGAGGAGAGCTGCCTGACGTGTCCCGCTGATTGTGGGGTTTGTCCTATGCCGACATCCATCAAAGTGGCTATTGGGCTTCCCGTGGCCTTGTTTTGCAGTGGTTTCATCCTGACTCTGGTGGTGAGAATACTGGTTCAATACTTGACAAATATTTGCTCATTTAAGAGACCCAGTCGATAAAAGGCGCGGATGATAAAATGGGACCAGAAACTTACTGAAGGAAAGGAAGAAGGAAACTTACTGAAAACTCACTGAAGGAAAGAATAGATCAAATAGAGAGCTGGGGATGGGCTCTTTTGATTTGAACCAAGTAAACAATCGACTAACATCTCAGCAGCCATGTTAGCAACATGCATAGCAATGCCTTATGATACCCTGGTTTTTCACAGGGAAGTAAAGTTCAAATGGACATGGTCTGAGGAGAAATTAGATGTAAAACTGGCAAAACTGTTGTGTTCCACACTGGAAACTTTGCATTTGCAAAACCTTTTCACTCCCCTGAGAAACTTTTCTTTTACTTTCATTCTTCAAGAAGCTTTGGGTTTGCTTGCAAAACTTTTGCACTCCCCAAGAAACTTTGTTTTTGCTTGCAAAACATTTGTGACCCTGGACCACAAAACCAGTCTTAAGTCATTGGGGAGTATTTGCAACAATAGCCAAAAATACACTGTATGGGTCAAAATTATTGATTTTTCTTTTATGCCAAAAAATATTAGGAAATTAAGTAAAGATCATGTTCCATGAAGATATTTTGTAAAATTCCTACTGTAAATGTATCAAAACTTAATTTTTGATTAGTAATATGCATATGGACAACTTTAGATTGATTTTTCTTAACATTTTGATTTATTTTTATTTATTTATTTATTTTTTTTGCACCCTCAGATTCCATATATTCAAATAGTTGTATCTCGGGCCAAATATTGTCCTGCCCTGCCCATACATCAATGAAAAGCTTATGTATTCAGCTTTCAGGTGATGTATAAATCGCAATTTTAAAACTTTGACCCTTATGACTGGTTTTGTGGTTCAGGGTCACATTTGTGTTTTCTCAAAAAACTTTGCATTGAATTGCAGAACTTTTGCATTTGCCTGAAAAACTTAGGCTTTACCTGGAAAATGATTAAGTTTCCATGATAACCTTTTTGTTCGCTCTCAATACTTTTGCGTTTCCCCAAAAAGTTTTGTGTTTGCTTTGAGACATTTCGCAGTCTCATTTATTACGTTCCCCAAATAAACGTTGTTTTTGCTTCAAAAACATTTGCCTGAGATTTGTCTGAGAAACTTTGCTTCAACTTGTGAAGCTTTGTGTTTACTTGCAAAACTGTTGTGTTCCCCTGAGAAACTTTTACATTCTTCAAGAACTTTGTGTTCGGTTGCAAAACATTTGCATTCCCCCAGAAACTTGTTTTTGCTTGCAAAACATTTGTTTCCTCAAAAAACTTTGCATTGAATTGCAAGACTTTTGCGTTTCCCTGAGAAATTTTGGCTTTTCTTGGAAAACGGTTAAGTTACCATAAACTTTTCGTTCACTCTGTTTACTTTGACAAGTTTTCAGTTTCCCCAAGAGATTTTGTGATCACGTGCAAAACCTTTGCATTTTTTCTGAGAAACTTTGCATTTGCTTTGAAAACTTTTAAGTTCACCAGAGAAACTTTTTGTTTTTGCTTGCAAAGCCTTTGCGTTTCTCCAAGAAACTTTGCGTTTACTTTGTAAACTTTCAATGTTTTTTTTTTTTGTTCGCTCACAATACTTTTGCATTTCCCAAAAAAGCTTTGCATTTACTTTGAGACGTTTTGCATTCTCACGCAAAAAAAAAAAATAGTTGAATACAAGACTCAATACTGCTTTTACTCAAGAGACTTTGTGTTTACTTTTTACTTTTTAGATTTTGTGTTCACCTGCAAAACTTAGTGTTTACTTCAGGAACTTTTAGGTTTACCAGGGAAACTTTTCGTTCACTCTCAATACTTGTGTGTCCTGCAAGAAGCTTTGTATTTACTTTGAGAGGTTTTGCATTTGCAGTTTTTGCTTCAAAAACGTTTGTGTTTTGCCCGAAGACATTTTGTTTACTTTGAAAAGTTTTGCATTCTCTTGCAAAAGTACTAGAAGCGTTTATTTTTGAGAGGTTTTCGCTATTCTTGCAAAAAGTATTACGTAAAGAAACTTTACGTTCGCTTAGAAAACGTTTGCGCTTCCCCAAGAAACTTTGTTTTGGCTTTAAAAAAGTTTGCATTTCTCTTGCAAAAGTAATTTGTTCTTCTGAGAAATTGCTTCGACCTGTAAAGCTTTGTTTACTTGCAAAACTTTTGTGTTCACCTGAGAAACTTCAAGTTAGTAATGTATTTTTCTAGTTGTTACATTTGTTATAAACCCATATTTTCCCATTATAAGTTTTATTTATTTTTTCCTTCCCTTTTATGTGTTTATGTATTTATTTATTTTTTTAGTGGCTGCAATACCAAAAACAGAAAATGTTCTGGGATGAGAGCTGGATCATCAACTACAATAACATCATGTTTGGTAAGAGGTTTTAGTCTCATCTACTGTCTCTTATGTTACAAGTATGTTACATTGACAACTTCATTGTTTGTATTGTTTTATATGACAAAACAAGTCCTAGTCATTTACATTTTGTCTTACTGAACATCCTATTTCATGCTAAAATGTCACGTTTTACCAAAATAAAATAGTTTTTATTATTATTATTATTATTATTATTATATATTTTAGCACTTTAACTGTGCTGACACTTTTACTTTTTGGGCCTTACAGGTAAAGTGTGCTACACAGGTTTTTGTAGCACCACAAGTCTTCAGACCGTAAAGAGGAACTCAAGTGTGAGTAGAGTCACAGATGTGACGGTCTGCACTGCAGTCAATACCAACTTCAAACCACGCTTCATTCAGGCCGGTATCTAGTGAGTGTTTCTAGTGATACTGCCTCTTGGGTATCTCTACTAATGCATTTTCTGAAACTAATGGTCTTGCCTCGTTTTTTTGTCTTGTGTTTGTTTTTTGTTTGCTTGTTTGTTTGTCTTATTTTTTATGTCTCGTCTTTGTTTTGTTTGTCTTGTCTCATTTTGTTTTTGTTTTGTTTTGCCTTGATTTTATTTTGTCTTGTTTTTTGTCTTTGTTTTTGTATTGTCTTTGTTTTGTCTTTTTTTGTCTTATTTGGTCTTTTTTTGTTTGTCTTGTCTTTGTTTTGTCCTATATTTTGTTTTGTCTTTTTTGTTTGTCTTGTCTTGTCTTTGTTTTGTTTTTTGTCTTTGTTTTTGTCTTGTCTTTGTTTTGTCTTTTTGTCTTGTCTTGTTTTTTGTCCTGTCTTTGTTTTTGTCTTTTTTTTTTGTCTTGTCTAGTTTTGTTTTTGCCTTGTCTTTTTGATTTGTTTTTTGTCTTTGTTTTGTCTTTTTGTCTTGTTTTTTTGTCCTGTCTTTGTTTTTGTCTTGTCTTTTTGTCTTGTTTTGTCTTGTATTTGTTTCATTTTGTCTTTTTTGTTTGTGTTGTCTTTGTTTTTGTCTTGTCTTTGTTTCATTTTGTCTGTTTCGTTGTCTTTTTGTCTTGTTTTGTTTTTTGTCTTGCCTTTGTTTAATTTAACCTTTTTTTGTTTGTCTTGTCTTTTTGTTTTATCTCCTTATTTTTTTTTGTTTGGTCTTTTTATGTCTTTGTTTAATTTTGTCTTTTCTGTCTTGTTTTTTGGTCTTTGTTTTTATGTCCTGTACTTGTTTTGTTTATGGTCTTGTCTTTTTTATTTTGTTTGTGTGTGTGTGTGTTGTGTTGTCTTAAATCTTAACTTAATTTATAGCTTAACGTTTTTGTTTTATGTTTTTGTTTTTACAGCGATGGAAGGACTATAGCTGTAAAACACATCCAGAAGAAACACTTTACCCTCACCAAAACAATCAGAAAAGAGGTCAAAGAAGTCAGGTGAGAAGTTGTACCCACAATTCTTGCAATTGAAACTACAGATGTACTTTCACTGGAACAAGTAACTTGAAGGATTTGTGACTTAAGTGGGTAATTACTGGCAAATATTTGACAGAGGCATTGATTAAACATATCAATTCGCAAGATTTTTTCAAGACTCTGTTTCTTTTTACCAGAGAGCTTGATCACCCAAACCTTTCCAAGTTCATTGGAGGCTGCATTGAAGTTCCTTTCGTTAGCATTATCACCGAATACTGTCCAAAGGGAAGCCTGGCGGATGTGTTGTTGAACGAGGATGTCCCCATCAACTGGGGTTTTCGGTAAATCTGTCTTGTGGCATTGTGGGAGAGCTCTTTAAAAGCTTCATGATGGAACTTCATAAATAAAATGAACTCTTAACGTCTACAGATTGTCTTTTGCTACTGATATTGCTCGAGGAATGGCTTACCTACACCAGCACAAAATGTTTCACGGCCGTCTTCATTCACGCAACTGTGTGATCGATGACCGCTGGGTTTGCAAAATATCAGGTACATCAGTTTAGATTTGCTGAATGTGTATGTCCTTTAATATTGTGACATACTTGAAACATAAGAAATATGAAATAAGACATGTATTTAATTCTACAGATTACGGGCTAATGGCGTACAGAAAGGAGAACTTTGAGGACATGAGTACCAATTTCCAATGTCAAAACGTCTATCGCATTTACTGTGCGCCTGAAGTTCTGTTGAGAGTCAGCACCAATTTCACAGCTGCAGCTGATGTTTACAGGTTGGAGAAATGCTTGAAACCTGCATTTTTTACAATCAATTTAAATTTTGAGATTTTTGATTGATCAAATAAGTATGTATTTATAATATTCTACAGTGAATTTAAAAATGTTTAATATTTTTCAATAAATCTCCTAAGAGTTAATCAATTTAAATATTTAAATTCACATTCATTTCTCTGTTCAATTAATTAAAATTAAACAAACAAACAAACAAATACACTGCCTGCCAAAAATTGAATAATAATTTTTTTTTTTTTGAAAAGATGGCCTTATATACAGTAAAATACAGTAAAAACGGCAACATTGTGAAATATTACTACACTTTAAAATAACTAATTTCTTTTTTAAAAATATTTTGAAATGTAATTTATTCCTGTGATGCAAAACTGAATATTTATCATCATTATTCCAGTTTTCAGAGTCACATTATCCTTCCTTCAGAAATCATTTTAATAATGGAGTTAGAAAATCTTTCAAATCATTACAAAAACCTTATTATTATTCCAAATGGCAGTGTAAATAAATGCATTAATAAATAAATACATAAATAAAGGAAAATTGTACATTTAGAAATTATTCAAAATTACAAATAAATAAAAAACGTTATTAAACTATTAATAGGACTAAAAATGCATGTCATGACAGGAATAACCCTGTTCTTATCTTCAGATGCATGTAAGCGTTTTGTGTATTTAAAAGATGCATCCCAGAGCAGCAATTTGCTATCAAATAAAAACTCAGTCTCTAAGAAGCGTGAAATAAACATTTGTCTTTTCTTCCTTTTCTCAAGCTACTCTATTATCTTGGTGGAAATCGCCACTCGCAGTGACCTCATTTCAGTAAGTATACAAGGATCAGGAATATTTAGTTTTTTTTTTTTGCAGGAATTGATGATAAGAAGTGCAATTATTGTCACATGAGCAGGAACAGGCAGATTCAGTGAAGCTTGATGTTATGTGGCGCCCTTCACTTCCCAAACTGAAGAGCGGGAAATCAGACAACGATTGCCCAGATCCTGACGATTACTGTGAGGTTTGTATGGACGTACTGTAATTGATGCATGCTATTTACTTAAGCAAATTTCCTATTGCGGCATGTTTTGTTGAAGATCAATTACTTCAATGAATTGCCATTGATGCAAATGTTTACTATGCCTGACTAAAAGATGATAACTGTGGATAAATGAAAAGCACTCAGTGTTCCTAGTCAAATTTCACGCAGCTGATAAAGAGATGCTGGAACCACAATGTGACCATGAGGCCGACGTTTGAGCAGGTGAAAAAGATTCTCGATAAAATGAACCCGCACAAGGTCAGCCCTGTGGATATGATGATGAACCTGGTATGTATCTTGTCTAGTCAAGTCTTTCTTTTACAGTTATTAAAATAATACAATTATTGAAACTTCTGTTGTTGTTTTTTCTAGATGGAAAAGTACAGTAAACACTTGGAAACCATTGTAGCCGAGAGAACACAGGATCTTCTTCAGGAGAAGCAGAAGACTGACCGTTTACTCTATAGTATGGAAGTGTATATAAAATTACAGTTAATTATTCATAGTCATTATTACATGTAAAAAAAAAAAAAAACATAAAACAAAAAAACACTTCAGTGAATAAAGACATGAACTGTTGTCCAAGTGGTTCCACCTAGTGGACATTTAAAGTAAATCCAGTCTCCAGCTTGAGAGTTTACACACACACTATGAGTCAAAAGTTTTTGAACAGTAAGATTTGTAATGCTTTTTAAAAAAGTATCTTCTGCTCACCAAGCCAGCATTTATACGATCCGAAGTACAGCAAAAACAGGAAAATTCTGAAATATTTTTACTGTTTAAAATAACTGTTTTCTATTTGAATATATTTTAAAATGTATTTTATTGCTGTGATTTTAAAGCTGATTTTGTAGCATCATTACTCCAGTCACATGATCCTTCAGAAATCATTCTAATATTCTGATTTGCTTTTCAAAAACATTCATTATTATTATGTTGAAAACAGGTTTCTTTGATGAATAGAAAGTTCAAAATAACAGCATTAATTTGAAATAGAAATCTTTCTGTAACATATCACTTTTGATCAATTTAAAGCATCCTTGCTAAATAAACAATATATATATATTTAATTAATAGATAATTTTTCTTTGTTTCAGGCATGTTACCAAAACCAGTGGCTGATGATCTTCGTCAGGGACGCACAGCAGAAGCCCAAAGTTACTCCAACGCCACTGTGTATTTCAGGCAAGCATGAAAATTTATGTATCTGAAACAAATATATATTTGCTTTTAAAGGCAAGTGACATTTGGTTACATAATAATATAATATAACATAATATAATAATAGGTTGAAAAGTAATTTTTTCTGACGTCTTTTATGTTTACCAAGGCTGGATTTACAGTAAAACACAGTAATCTGAAATACTACTACAACTTAAAATAACTGTTTTCTATTTTAAAATATTTTAAAATATAGTCAAAATACATTATTTATTTGAAACTGAACATTTTTGTAACTTTTTTTTTTTGTATTTTTTTTACATTGTCTTTACTGGCACTTTTGATCATTTTAATGCATTATGCTGAATAAAAGTATTAGGTTCTTTAAAAAATTAAATTAATTTAAACAGAAAATAACTGACCTTGAAATTTTGAACTGTAGTATATCACAAATGCCAAGTTCTGTCATGAAATTGTAGATGGCGCATGCTGATGGGTCTTTAATGCAAACTGATGATATTCACAGCATTAAACTACTTGCTACAAGCTAATTGGTTCATGTTGCGTACGAAGCCAATAAGCTTGCTACTTTACATTTAAATGGCTGGTTTGCATCCACTATGCTTGGTTCTCAACTCCAGTCCACAGGACCCACTGCTCTGCACATTTTGTATGTCTCCCCATTTAACGCACCTGGTTCAGATCATCAGCTCGTTAGGAGAAAAATCCGTGAACTGAACCAAAGACTATAGAATACCCAAGACTTGTCACTCGTATAGTTTTGAATGGGGAAAGATGCAATGCTCATTATGGCTGCGAAGCCCCGCTTTCTTAATGAAAGAGCCAATCGTTGACTAGTGAAGTCAGCGCGTCACTGCAGCTGCTGTTAGAAGTCCCAGTTACTGTAGAAAGAGTCAGCATTCTGAGACGTGCGCTTAGTACTGCGCATGCGCACTGGCTGATCTCGCCTGAAAAATAAGCTTTTTTTTAACACTATTGGAGCATAAGGAACAATATTTATGAGGCAGTTTGTTGTCAGATTTCATTGGTGATTTCAAATATGAAATTTAATCGTAAGCTTGGTGAACAGTTTAGAAGAATTTCATGTTTCCCTATTCAAATAGATAGGAGCTGCACTTGCCTGCCCGAGAGGTGTTTCAAAGATGGCCCCCGAGTGAAATGACTTGCTTTAAAGGAGAAGTCCACTTCCAAAACAGCAATTTACAGATAATTTACTCACCCCCTTGTCATCCAAGATGTTCAAGTCTTTCTTTCTTCAGTCATAAAGCAATTGTTTTTTGAGGAAAACATTTCAGGATTTTTCTCCATATAATGGACTTCATTGGTGCCCTGATTTTGAACTTTCAAAATGTAGTTTAAATGCCGCTTTAAAGGGCTCTAAACGATCCCAGCCAAGGAAGGTCTTATCTAGCGAAACGATCGGTCATTTTTTTCGAAAAATAAAAGTTTGTATACTTTTTAAGCACAAAAGCTCATGTAGCACAGGTTCTGGCATGCACGTTCACGACATACTATTGAATCATGTTGAAAGGTCACGCGGAATGTAGGCGGATCTACAGACCCAGTGTTTACAAAGCGAACGCGCAAAGACTAAGAAAGTGAAACGCTGTTTACAAACAAAAAGGTACAAAGTGTTGGACGATTCTGAAGTTGTAGGAGAAAATAAGATGGAGTTTTTTGCCAACCTAGACATGATTCATAGTAGTGATGGGAAGTTCGGATCATTTTACCGACTCGGACCTTTGAGTGTCATTCAGCAAAATGAACAAATCTTTGAGGATTTTTGTTAGTTTTAGGAAAATCAACGTCATGTGACGGCCCCATAAGATGAACGAACGATTCGAAAAACCCGAAGACTCGAAACAAGTGAACTAATTCCAGTACAAAAACTAATAAGATGTTGCACATGCGAGACTGAATGAATCACTCCCCGAGACGACTCGTTCTTTGCGAGTCACTTTAAAAATTCATTCAAAATGAACAAATAGTTCAAGAACGACCCGTGGACGCACATCCGAGAGCCTGTGCTACGCGAGCTTTTGTGCTTAAAAAGTATACAAATTTTTATTTTTCGAAAAAAATGGCCGTTCAGTTCGCTAGATAAGACCCTTCTTCCTCAGCTGGGATCATTTAGAGCCCTTTGAAACTGCATTTAAACTACATTTCGGAAGTTCAAAATCGGGGGCACAATTGAAGTCCATTATATGGAGAAAAATTCTGAAATGCTTTCCTCAAAAACCATAATTTCTTTACGACTGAAGACAGAAAGACATGAACATCTTGGATGACAAGGGGGTGAGTAAATTATCTGTGAATTGTTTTTCTGGATGTGGACTTTTCCTACAAAGGGACTTTGACTGAACTGAGTGTGTCAGATTCAGAAATATACAAAATATTGCAGAGCAGTGGGCCCCGAGGACTAAAGTTGAGAACCACTGCACTAGAGCATTTTGCAGCACGCTTTCAGAGCTTCTCTGAAACCCTCCACCTCCCCAGCTCCACCTGTATAGATCTGCTACAGGTTATTATATAATTATATATTATGTAGTCTTAAATACTCATAGCACTGTATTGGTGTATGTACTGGCGGTAGCAAGTTCCTGTACTTGCTTTGCAACAGCAATTCAGCAGCGTAGCAGATCTATTCTGCCAAGACCAAATACATTAACATTGTCATATCCATTACCATGCTAAAATCTTCCGACAGTTGTCATGATATATCAAATATCAATGAATTATTTTGTGTTTCTGCTGGCCAGTGACATAGTGGGCTTCACCCAGCTCTCTGGCTCCAGCACTCCTCACCAGGTTGTGGATTTCCTCAACAAGCTTTACACCACATTTGACGACATCATCGACAACTACGATGTGTACAAAGTGGAAACTATAGGAGATGCTTGTGAGTGCAGTTACAGAGATCCCGCTTCCTTTGTTCGCCACACTTTTGCATCAAATTACACATAAATCAATGAAAACCTTCTCCCTCCTCAGATATGGTGGTCTCTGGAGTACCCAAAGAGAATGGGATCAATCACGCTGGGGAAATCGCCAGCATGGCGCTGGACTTGATCAGCGTCTGCCACGCGTTTAAAATCCCACACAAGCCCACCACGCAGCTGAAGATACGGGCTGGCATTCACTCAGGTCTTCAATCCATCATCTGTTCTGAGATAAATGCCATATTTAACAATCATTCCTAAACTGCATTCTTTAAATTAGATGTTTTTTATGTTTCTTTAGGCCCTGTTGTAGCTGGGGTGGTTGGCACCAAAATGCCCCGATACTGCTTATTTGGCGACACTGTAAACACAGCGTCCCGTATGGAGTCCACCAGTGAAGGTATTTGGGCAAACGCAGCTGTTTACACAGCATCAATTAGTAACTGATCCTGTCTGACATTTCCGAGGGAGTGGATTCTCGTAAATATTTGCACTGTTTTATTGGGTAAAATGTGATCAAACTAAATGTTGGATCCAAATATGTCTCTTTCTTGAACTTTTGTGGAGATCACAAGAAGCTTAAGCTAACCAAAAGTCTCATGGAGGTCATGGATTATTATTAAACAATTTTTGGCTGGTCATTTCTATCACATACGCTTGTGTTATCGTAGTTTTATGATGTTTACAGCTTTAAAGATCCAGTGCAGCGGCTCTACTGCAGACCTTCTACACGCACTTGGTGGATATGTGCTGATGTGTCGAGGGTCTCTCAATGTGAAGGTAAGATGGTCAGTTGATTCACTGGTTATATAGCACTTGTCTGTGTATGCAGAGAAGCCACCCACAGAGCTATTATTTTGCCTGTTGTAAATTTAGCTTGGCAAAATATTTCAGTTACTTACCATGGTTGCCATGGATGACTTCTCAGTTCTCACAAACTCTGCATACCACAAAGCCACTAAAGAATGATGATGATGATGATAAAAACTATTGTGTTCCCCCAAGAACCGTTGTGTTTGTTTGTAAAAGCTTCTAGGAATGTTTCTTGAGGAGTCGCAATACTTTTTCAACATAACGCAATAGTTTTGCGAGCCATTGCACTTTTTTTTTTTTTGTGGGTAATGCAAACATTTTACAAAGTGGATGTTATGTTTATCGGGGTATTGCCAAATTTTTGCAAGGAAATTAAATGTATTGTTGCATTTTGAGAACACAGAATACTTTTTTGACAATGCAAAAGTTCTGCAAGCACATGGAAATGTTCTCAGGGGAATGCAATGGTTTTGTGAGCTAATGAAAAGTTCATCAGGGTAAAACAATACTTTTGTGACCGAATGCAACACTTTATCGACTCAACGCAGAGGATTAGTATTTTTGCAAGAACGCAAATTTTTTTGCGGGGGAATTCAGTGTTTCTTGACCTTTTCAGTATAACGCAAATATTTTGCAAACGATTGGTAAGTTTCTCAGAGGATGACTATTTGTGCGAGAGAATGCAAATTTTTCTCAGGGTAATGCAAAGGTTTTGTGAGCAAATTCAATGTTTCTTGAGGAAGTGCAATACTTGATAAACCTAACGCAAAAGTTTCGCAACAAATCGCTGAATTTTTCTGGGGAATGCAATATTTTTGAGAAGGAATGCAGATTGTCTTGGGGTAATGCAAAGGTTTATTAGAGTAATGCAAAACAATTTTCGGTGAATACAATGTTTCTTGAGGTAATGCAAATGGTAATGCTTTTTCGACATAACACAAACATTTTGTAGAAGATTGTTACATTTCTCAGAGGAACACTATTTTTGCGAAATAATGCACATTTTTTTCAGGGTAATGCAAAGGTTTTGTGAGCAAATTCAATGTTTCTTGAGGAAGCGCAACATTTTTTTAAACAAAGCAAAAGTTTCTCAAGAAATGGCTACATTTTTTCTGGGGGTTGCATTATTTTTGTGAGATAATACAAATTTTCTTGGGTAATGCAAAAGTTTTGGGAACTGTGGAAATGCAACACTTTTTCTACAAAATGCAAACGTTTTGTGAAAGACTGTAAAGTTTATAATGTTTCAGTGTTTCTTGAGGAAGCGCAACTTTTTTAAACATTTTGCAAGCAAATGCAATGTTTCTTGAGAAAATGCAACACTTTCAACATAACGTAAAAAGTTTATCAGTGGAACGCAACATTCGCTAATTTTCCTTAGGGTAATTCAAAAATTTTAACAGAATATTCAGTGTTTCTCAAGAAAGCATAACACTTTTTAAAGATAACGCAAAGGTTTTGCAAGAAGTGCGAGGACTGGAGTTGGGAAACGCTGCACTAAAAAACAATAAAAACAATTTCAAGTGTAAAATAAAGTGTAAAAACAGTTGTCAGGCTGTTGGCGCCCAGACATTTGTTATAATAAGTAATGCACATTAGCTCTGTTGTTTATAATACATCATGTATTTTTAACAGTTTTGTTCAATAAAACCATATGATAACTTGTTTTTCATACTCAATTTAAGCTAATTATTATTGCCTCATTGCTATTATATGTGTATTTTAAGTCATTTTAAAGGCTATTGTTCACTTTTTATTGCTATTTTTCTATTTTTATTGCTACAAAAATAATTAGAATTATCTAATTACTCGATTAACTGTCTCGCTTACCAAAATAATCGTCAGTGACAGCCCTAACTGTGGTAATGCAAAAGTTTATCGGGGTAATGCAAAACTTTTGAGAGCGAACGCAATGTTTCTACAGAAAAAACAACACTTTTTTGACATAATACAAACATTTTACAAAATATTGTACAATTTCTTAGAGAAATGCACTTAGGGTAATGCAAAGTTAATAAGTTTATTGTAGCAATGCAAACAATTATCAGTATAATGCAAAGCCTTTGCAAATTGATGCAGTGTTTCTTGAGGAAACAACATTTTGCGAAAGTTTGTTTATCAGAGGAACGCACATGAAAAACAAATCAAATTCAATGTTTCATTAGGAAGCACAACACTTTCTAAACATTACTCAAAGGTTTTGCAAGAGATTGCAAAATATTTCTGAGGAATGCAATATTTTTGCAAAAAAAAAAACGCACATATTCTCAGGGTAATGTAAAAGTTTTGCAAGCAAATACATTTTTTGTGGAAACAATACTTTTTCAAAATAATGTAAACGTTTGACAAGAGAATGCTAAGTTTCTTGGGGCAAAGCAATATATTTGCTAGAAATTTTCTTGGGCTAATAAAAATGTTTCTTGGTTGATCACAATGCTTTTGTGAGTATTGCTCTAAAGCACTGAAATGTAATTATTAAAAACTAATTATAAATGAAATAATGCAAAATAATTATAAGCACAACAAGATGATTTATGTGCTTATACATTCTGAAAAAACAATGCAGAAAACATTGTATTAACTCTTGAAATTATGTAATACAGTAAGTGCTTAAAGAGACATACACTGTAAAAAACAATTTGTTGAGTCAAGATAATTTGTAACCTGGCTGCCTTAAAATTTTAAGTTCAGTCAACTCAAAAAAAAAAGTTTATTCAACTTGAAATGCTATATTATACTACGTGACAACTTAGATATTTGAGTTGAATCAACTTAAAATTTTAAGGCAGCTGGGTTACTTACCCACTTACCCCCAAGTTTAGCAAACACAAATATCTACGTTGTTACTTAGTACAACTTAACATTTAAAGTTGACTAAACTTACTTTAGTTTACTGAACTTAAAATTTTAAGGCAGCAGGGTAACAAATTATTTTAAGCTGACTCAGCAAATTGTGTTTTTTATTTTCTACAGTGTATTTGAAGAGTTCAGATGCAAAACCAGCTAAATCCATCTGACGTCTTTCTTTAAAAAATGCATTTTTATCAGGCTCAGATGTATAGGTTTCTATGTAAGTACCAGTAATTCTGATTGGGCTGAGGCTGGTATTTCAGTGAGTTTGAAGAAAAAGTATTTGATGGACATATAATATGTGTTGAGAGCATTCGCTCAGCATCATTATCTCATTTTTGACCGAGATGGCTTTTAGCTGGGTTTGCATCTAAACTCTTCATTTGTCAATTTTATTTTATATTTATTAACTCTACCCTTCATAATGTTTTATTATATATATATATATATATATATATATATATATACAGGGGTTGGACAGTGCAACTGAAACACCTGGGTTTAGACCACAATTAGTATGCCGTTTGGCCTCCTTTTGCAGCCAATACAGCATTATTTCATCTTGGGAATGACAAATACAAGTCCTGCACAGTAGCCAGAAGGATTTTGAGCCATTCCTTTCGCAGAACAGTGGCCAGGTCACTATGTGATGTTGGTGTATGAAAACATTTCCTGACTCGCTCCTCCAAAACACCCCAAAGTGGCTCAATAATATTCAGATCTGGTGACTGTGCAGGCCATGGGAGATGTTTAACTTTACTTTCATGTTCATCAAATCACTCTTGTCACCAGTCTTGCTGTGTGTATTGGTGCATTATCATCCTAATACACGGCACCACCTTCAGGGTACAATGTTTGAGCTATTGGGTGCACAAAGTCAACCTTCACACTCTGCTCTTATTGGTGGAATGTGCGATCAGTAAAGACTGGCCACCAGGCTGCATAAATATAGCCATGAAACCTCCAACACTATATTGGCCAGTGTTTCAGTTTCATTGTCCAACCCCTGTATATATATATAATCATTTTATTCATAAACTGAACTGATCTGATATACTATAGACCCTTCTACCAAATCAATCTTCTATTGATCTTTTTCTTCCCTGAGATGATGGTATGGTCCCCTGAGGCTGAACTCCAGACCTTAGCGCAGCTGTGATTTATCTCAATTAGAGCTCGGCCTCAGCTGGCTTTTGTGTTTTCACTTAAGTGATGTCTATTCATTATGCACAAGTGAATACACACCTCTTCTCTGTCGCGTTCTCCCCCTCTTTCTTTCTTTTGTATGATGCTGTCCTTCAGAGTATTGTGTTTAAGATACACTAGAGGAGATTTACTAATTGCGACTCTTTGTTAAACAGGGCAAAGGCGAAATGACAACTTGGTGGCTGGAGGCGAAAAGAAGCCCCATAGACCCTTTGTTCCGCGAAGACGAACCTTTGGGTCTTCCTGTTCCTGTCAGCAGTTAACTTGTGATCTACAAGCCATCTATCTATAAGCTATAAGTCATCTATAAGCACAGTCATGACAGAAACCTTATCAAATAAATAGATGTGTTTAGCAGATCCAGATATGCTAACTGACTTTATTTAAGTGTATACTTACAGTACTGTTGGGTGTATTATGTGCTAAGTATTAGATTTGATTGCTGCTACGCTGAAATATTGCTGCTGTCATTGTTGTGTGTATTAAACAAAGATGTTGTATATGTTGTGTTTGTCATATGAAGGGCAAATGTGTTCGTAGATATGACTTTTCATTAAATATTTGTGGTTATTTTATATTCATCAGTGCATAATGTGTTTTAAAGTAGATATGCTGGAATAAAATGTCCAAACTGATCTGCCTGATCTTGGTTTTGCAGTGATAAATTATATTTTAGCACTACTAATACTATCACTAACTAACACTAACACTACTTTATTACAGTAATGAGCCTATTTTTGTTTTTAGCACCTGCATTGACAGCGACGACGCCTATTGGTGGATATTCCGCGGGGGTGCATGAGTTACAGCCAATGACACGCCCTCGTATTCGTTGCATGGCAACGCATTTGCTTGTGAGTGTTTTCGTTCAAGGTTGAGCTGTGCAGAAGGCGCCTGCATCAGTGTAACGACGTGCCACAAAAAGACGGTGTATTACGCAAACTTATCTGGAAAATGTGTCAATCCGTGCCGAATGGAGAGAAATGAAGCTGACAAACCTCACGAGTGCTCTTGAATGCCAAAAGATACGCAGTAAGTGAACCGCTGATGGTTTACAACTCAAAGTCCTCAATTTGTTAAACGCGACATCTGTGTGTTATTCCTAAATATTAAAGATGTAAACATCGCTTCTGTGTCGCATTATCATCACTAATGTGTAAATTCGGTGTCCTAGTGTAGAAATCCTTCTATTCACCTTAACCTACTTTAGTTCTGATCATGGTGTGTTCTAGGTGTGTATCCAGAAATATTTAGCTTCTCATTAATTTTTTGTATTAAGTGGTTTGATGGAATAACCATTTTTTTTGACATTGTCTCAGTACTCACACTTATTTAGAATGATTTGCTTTTTTTTTGGTTACAATTTTATAGCAGTTTGGTAAACTGTTACACTACCAGTCTTTTTTTCCATTTAATATTAATTTAGTGTTCACCAAGGCGACATTTATTTTATCCAAAGTACAGCAAAAACAGTAAAATTTTGAAATATTTTTACTATTTAAAATAACTGTGTTCTATTTGAATATATTGTAAAATGTAATTTTTTTTCCTGTGATTTCAAAGCTGAATTTTAGCATCATTTCTCCAGTTGCATGATTCTTCAGAAACCATTCTATACTGTATATAGAATATTTTGATTCACTGCTCAAAAAACATTATTATGTTGAAAACAGCCCAGTAGATTTTTTTTTTTTTCAGATTTCAGAAGAACAGCATTTATTTAAAATAAAAATATTTTGTAACATTATAAATGTCTTTATTATAACTTTTGATCAAATTAAAGCATCCTTGCTAAGTAAAAGTATGTTCTCCAAAAAAATAATAAAAAAAGATCCAACGATTAGCATTTACCTGAAATTATATATATATAATTTCAGGTAAATGCTAATCGTTGGATCTTTCTATTCATCAAAATATTGATAATAATAATAAAATCAGCATATTAGAATGATTTCTAAATGGTCATGTGACACTGAAGACTGGTGTAATGATGCTGAAAATTTAGCTTTGATCACAGGAATAAATTACATTTTAAAATATATTCAAATAGAAAACAGTTATTTTAAATAGTAAAAATATTTCAGATTTGTACTGTTTTTGCTGTACTTTAACAACGTGTATTTTAAATGTACTCCTTTTTTTGATAGTGGTGTCGTAAAGCACCTGAAATAAATAAATAAATATTAAGATGGTACAGGAACCTTTAACATCCATAGAACCATGGAAGGTCTTCAAAGTGGAAAATGTTCTTGAGATGTTTCAAATGTTCTAGCAGTTTTAAATGTTTATACTAAAGATCACTGAAAGGTTCTTTTATGGCATCACAGCAAAAAAAAAAAAAAAATTGCATGATACTGTATTTTACTTGAGAACTCTGGTGGAGAGGGCAATTTTAAATTATTATCCTAAATGTTGGTCTGTTCTTTACAAAAATCCATTGGTGGCCTTCATAATTCAGACTTTGAATCTTGTGCACAAATCATATGGACTACATTGTTAGGTTTTCATTTAGTTTTTTTTTTTTATCCTTTTTGGAACTTGACAAATGTGGTAACAGTAGGTTTGAAATGATGAGGGTGAGTAAACCATGAAATTATTTCTAGGCAAAATATTGCTTTCAAATCAGTTGCATTTGGCATATTATTCAAGTTTTCAGCGCATAGGTGTGAGGACAGAAACAGATTTCAGCTGGTGCTCCAGATAACCAAAGTCTCATGGGGAAAGGGAAAGATTAGGCGACTCAAAATACCGTGGAAAGTTATTTTGAGGACAGGTTCCCCTCCTAACCTCATTTGGAGCAGTTTTCGCATTCACTCAGAACCGGTACTGCATGTACTTGAGACAAAGCTTTACATTTAATGGAGCATTTTTTGATTATGCATTATTTTATACAGCTAACTATTTGTGTCTATGTTCTTGTTCTTTTGTAGAACATATAGGCTTTATTGACTAGAATGTCTCCTTCAAGATTATACTCGGCATCGGTCATGTCTCCCCTGCCTTTAAGCTCTTTCAATGTCTCAAGCAACTTCTGCACGGAAGAGAATATCTCCGAGTGCATTCTATACATCAATCAGGTAGGTGCTTTTATATTTGTTTGCAGTTTGTCTGGTGAGTTTGAAGAAGAAGAATCTAGTAGAAGAACCTTGTACTGTTAATGAACTTGCCACTCTTTACATTCACAGGAGTTGTCGTCCCTGTGCTTTCCACCAATTTTCCGAAACTCGGATGACATCCGTGATCTTGATGCTGTGGTGGCTCTAAACAACATACATGACTTGCTTCAGCTGCACCGTAGAGCTGTTGGAATGATGGAGGAGCTGGAGGTGGAGCAGCTCAAGTCCAGCAGTGACCTCCATTACCAACATCTCACCAACTCCAGGCTAAAGGTTTGGCTTTTTTATTATACTTTTATTCACTTTTCAGTAAACAAAACAAGAAAAACTATGAATTTTCACTGTTTTGTAGGACCAGCTTGAACTCTCGAAAAAGGAAAACATGCGCTTGCACGAGCGAGAGCGTCAGCTGGAAACAAATGTAAAGACTTTGCAAAACTGCCTAAAAGATGCAAAAGAAGAGGTATGAAAAATAACCAAGAAAGCTGTTATGTTGGACATCATGTTTGTTTTCTACAGTGGTCAACTCAAAATCAAATATGGTTTTACTTTATTAGGTACAAAGGCTGCAGGGTATCATTGCAAGTCGTGCCACACAATACAACCATGATATTAAAAGAAGAGAAAGGGAGCACAACAGAGTAAAGGAGCGCCTCAATCAACTACTCATTGCCAAAAAAGAAAATAAACAAGGTAATATATATTACATTATATACATGTCGTGTTATCGCCATCTGTAAGAATTCATATGTCAAGGCCTTTGATAAAAAAAATACAGTAAAAGGGCAATATGAGATATATATATATATATATATATATATATATATATATATTAAATGATGCTAAATTTTTAGCATCATTACTCCAGTCTTCAGTGTCACATGATCCTTCAGAAATCATTCTGTTATTTTGATTTGCTGCTCAAGAAACATTTATTATTATTATCATCAATTTTTAAAACAGTTGAGTACATTTCTTCAGGATTCTTTAATGAATAGAAAGATCCAAAGATCAGCATTTATCTAAAATATCTGAAATGTAACTCTGGACCACAAAAGGGTAAATTTTTTAAAATTGAGATTTATATATCATCTGAAAGCTGAATAAATAGGCTTGATGTATGGTTTGTTAGGATAGGACAATATTTGGTTGAGATACAACTATTTGATCATCTGGAATCTGAGGGTGCAAAAAAAAAAAAGAATATTAAGAAAATCACCTTTAAAGTTGTCCAAATGAAGTTCTTAGCAATGCACATTACTAATCAAAAATTAGGTTTTGATATATTCACGGTAGGAATTTTACAAAATGTCTTCATGGAACATGATCTTTACGATCTTCATGATCTTTATCCTAATGATTTTTCGCATAAAATAATTTTTTTTGGCTATTGCACAAATATACTCGTGCTATTTAGGGGCCAAGCACCGTATCTCTTTTTGTATCCGCTGGTGTTCTTATTATTCTTCCTCTTCCGTTTCTTCCGCTCTTGAGTCTATGGCAGCCCATAGAACCGCTTGTGAGAAAGCGGTTGTGAAATTTGGCACACTGATAGAAGACAGTCTCAACATTAACCATAGCAAGTTTAAAGTCTCTAAGTCAAACTCTCTAGCGCCACCACTTCCAAAATTGCAATCATTTTAGGCTAATAACTTTTGAACCATAAGGCACAGAAGGAATAATTTTTCCCCTGAATCCTTGGGTCAAGGCGAGTCGAATGAAGTGCAGAATTCAAAAATCGTAAAGTTTCGTTTTTTTTCTATAATGTTTTGTTCGAAAAACCTACTAGACGGTTTGTCTGATTTTCACCAAAATTGGCTCAGATCATCTTCAGACCATGCTGGCAAAAAGTTATGGAATTCAAATTGATTAGTCAAACCGTTCGCGAATAACGCGCAAACGAATGCTACGAAAAGCACACAAACATAGATGTGAGGCTATATCTCCGTGATGGTTTGGTGTATTGAGACCAAACTTGGTGTGTGTTATAACAAGCATGACCTGACGCTACCTGCAGTGTTTTTCGGCACAGCGTCACCTAATGGTCAGGAGATATGAAAAATGTCGATTTTTGCTTATAACTTCTGAATGGTTTGGCCATTCAAAAATCACAAAACTGGTCTCTTTAGATTTGGTGCATCATGCCGAGTCGAACCATACCCAATTTTCCCATGTCAGCCATTTTGGGTGACGGCCATATTGAATTTTGCCAAAAAATGCTATATTTTACGAACGCATTGACGTATCATTACAAAACTCGTTATGTGTCTTTCCGCACCATGCCCTGACAGTACTCAAAAAGTTTGGTGGCACCTTGTGGCCAAAAGTTATGAAGAAATTTACAAAAATGCTAGTAACTTCTGCTTACATTAGCCTATTGTAATGACAGTGAGAACATCAAGCCGAGAACATTGATACCCATTATGCCAATATTGGCCAAACATCCTGTCCGCCATTTTGATTAAAGTACAAAACCTACTTTTTCGAATTCCTCCTAGACCGTTAGTCCGATTTTCACCAAATTTGACTCAGATCATCTTCAGACCTTGCTGGCAAAACGTTATGGATTTCATGTCGATATACCAAATGGTTTTCATTTAGTGCATCAACGAATTTGCTGGAAAAATGCCAAACTGCATCTGAGGCTGTATCTCTGCAAAGCTTTAACATATTTGCACCAAATTTTATATGTGCCATTGTCACCTCACACTGACCATGCCACATCAATTTGGTAACAGTGCCACCTATTGGTCAGAAGTAATACACTATTCATTAAACATTAATAATGAAATGCTAATAACTTCTGATTGCATTAGTCTATTGTAATAAAACTCAAAATATTCTTTGGGTCATGCCAACAACATACATACCAATTATACCATAGTTGGCTTAACTTCCATTTTGATTTTCCATTTTGAAACCTACTTTTTCGAACTCCTCCTAGACCATTGGTCTGATTTTCACCAAATTTGACTCAAATCATCTTCAGACTGTGCTTACACAAAGTTATGGATTTTGTGTCGATAGACTAAACCATTTTCGTACAACGCCACTAGACATTTGAGGCATGATGCCAAAATGACTCTGAGGCTGTATGTCTGCAAAACTTCGACATAACGACACCAAACTTTGTGTGTGTCATTGTCACCTCACACAGAACATGTCACATCAATTTAAAAACAGTACCACCTATTGGTCAAAAGTGATAAGCCATTAAATTATATTGTTAGTGGTTGTATTTATGATTTTTCAGCCATTTTAACTGATATCATCCTAAAGTGGCTTTAATTACTCATTGTTGTAGTTGGTCTGTTGCTCCTTGCCATGCTTAGCTCCTCATTCTGCCTCTTTTGTGCTTGGCCCCGCAATTGCTGCTTGCAGCTATATTTAAGACTGGTTTTGTGGTCAAGGGTAACAAATGTATCTTTTTTTGGAAAGAAATGATAGAAATTAATACTTTTAATTAGCAAGGATGCTTTAAAATGATTAAAAGTGATGATAAAGACATTTATAATGTTACAATAGATTCCTATTTCAGATAAATGCTCTTCTTCTGAACTTTTTATACATCAAAGAAACCTGAAAAATTCTACTCAGCTGTTTTCAACATAATAAAGCTTTTTTGAGCAGCAAATCAGACTATTAGAAGGATTTGTGGACTTGTGACTGGAGTAATGATGCTAAAAATGTAGCTTTGAAATTACAGGAATAAACTGTAACAAAATCTTACTGTTTTGTTGTACTTTGGATCAAATAAATGCTTCTTTAAAAAACAATACAAATCTTGTTCAAAAAATTGTTTTAGAATTTCATTGATTAACTGTGTAAATAAACAGTTCAACCAAAACTGAAATTGTTTAATTATTTAGTGACCTTCATATTAGTTTAGGTCTTTTGAAAATAACTTCTACTTTCTGTCAGGAATGGAAGTTTTGAATTATGTTGGAAGGTCAGATGGGAGGAGATGTCTTTGGAAAACTGGAAAAACTGAATCCAGGTAAAAGACATAATCATTCGTCTTGTTTGTTGGCATTTTAATGGTTTGTTACTTTAGACATTATTTTTGTTTTGGATTTTTATTCAGACATGAGGGAGAGATGTACAAAACTCTACTCAATGAATTCGATAACCGTCAGAGGGAGCTAATGGTGGAAAACATAGAGCTGAAGAAGGTGCTTCAACAAATGAAACGAGAGATGGTGGGGGTTTTAAATTCAAAGAAAACATGCCAAAGGGAAGAAAAACAAAGCAATAACACAGATCAGGTTAGACCTGTCATGTTCATAACAGTCATTTTACACCACACATTTTATGATACAGCTCAAAATTGTGTTTGCTAATGTTAATATATATAGTTTCATCATATTTCAGTTGACTCTGCAGACAAATTCAGATGACGACGAACCCATAAAAGGACCTCCTGAGATGTCATGTGATCATGCACGGGAGAAACTCACCAACAGCATTCGTCAGCAGTGGAGGAAACTCAAACACCATGTTGAAAGATTGGACAGCCAAGGTAGAGGATGCCGTTATCAGACCTTTAGAGGAAATTGCTGTCATCATAATCTTCTTCTTCATTCTTGAGCATCCTTATCACCTAATGCACAGAATGTTACACGTATCAGAATCAAAGAATCAAAACTATTGCATGATAAATATATTGCACTTTGTGTTGAAGCATCCATGGTGCAAGATGGAGACACTGAAGAGATGATCTCCAGACAACTCCATGAAGAGGAGATAGAGAGGCTCAAGCTTGAAATCCAGCAGTGCAAAGAGTTCATTCAGACTCAACAACAACTTCTGCAAGTAAGTAGAGGTACAATTTCATTTAGTCAGAGTTTTCGCAGCGATGCCATAGAAGAACCATTTTGAGTTCCCCAAAGAACCTTTCAGATGTTTCTAAGAGAATATTAATATTGCTTTATTTTTTACAGCAACAGCTCAACACACCATGTGATGAAGAGACCGCAGCTGTTCTGAATGACTCCTACATGCTGGAAGAGAAGGAACGCTTGAAAGAAGAGTGGAGAGTGTTTGAAGAACAGAGGAAAAATTTTGAAATGGAAAGGAGAAATTTCACAGAGGCTGCCATTAGATTGGGTCATGAGGTTCTGGCTTATGATTGATTTTTTTTTATGGACTTCAGAATTCAATTTTTTGTTTTCTTGATTTGAAATCGTATTTTTGTCTCTTTTTAGAGGAAGTGTTTTGAGGACGATCGTGCAATGTGGCTCAAACATCAGTTTCTGAACACAACGTTTGCAGATCAAATGAAACCACAAAGCCGCAGGACTGATGAATTTTCAAAGCGTAAGTTCATGTTTTTACTAGTTTATTTTCTCTTTAAAATAAAACTTGAAATTTGCTTTTTGATTTTGCAGACTCTGGTCATGAAGAGAAACTCATTTCAATTTCTGGTAAAGTCAGCAAATCTCATCTTTAGTTTGACCACACCCATGGAACTGCGTGCAGATGAACCTACATTTTCTTCCAACACAAGAAGACAACTAGAGCCAATCCAGATGAGTCTGAATGTGAATGAAGTCTGCGAGTATCGTTAAGAGGAACGTTCAACATATGGACATGTATATTAAACAGAATCATGTGTTAATTTGTGGTAAGATTGTAAGAGATTAAACACTCCTGAATCTGACAAGCCTCCGAATTTTTGTTTTGAAAAATAAGTAATGTTTTAAATATGGCCATAATGACATTTTGAAACATTTAGCATTTTCATTTAGAAATTCCATATAGATATTTATTCATATTGCATTTTGCTAGTCAAAATTAACTAAAGTATGTCTAAATTTCACATTATTGTTGTATAAGTTACAGCTTTTTATGGGTTACGTCTAGGTAGTTAAAATGACATCATTTTCAACAGTGTTGTTACACTTTTTTTTATTTATTTTTTGTGCCTTTTTACTTGTTACTGAGTATAAAGTATAGTTACTTCAATCAAAGTTGTAAAGAAAAATGCATTTTTGACTGATCTAGGTAAAATTGTTTATGTTCATTGTATTTGTATATTTGCCTTTAAAATAGATTTTACTTGTTTTCTTTTAGATATTTTGTATGTAATCATGTTTACATCAGCTGCAAAATCACAAAGATTTGATTGTGGATAAAGTGCTTTATCATACTAACATATGCTAAGGACTGATTCTAAAGTTGTATTTTAGATATAAAACATACCAAGGAATAAGTTCCATTTATATAAAATGGAATAAACACAGCTTTCTCATTGTTTTGTTCATTATTTATTCTAATAAAGTAACTTTGCAAAGGCGTGAAATAACAGTTTCATCCTTTGAAAATAAGGGTAATACCACCTCCTGTTGGATTGTACATGCAACGATACTGATACTGGTACTGATAATGGCGCGAAGGAGAATTTCGAATTTTTAGCTGTCCAAAACTCAGAGGAACATGACTTACCGTGTTAAGGTAAACCTACGATTTCCTGCTCTCTCAAAGTGCTGTAAAATACGTAAATATAAAATCTTTATTATGTGTTGTGGCTAATCTGAGAAGAACTGTCATATAGAGGGTTAGATAAATGCTTCGCCCACTGAGTGGCAAAAAGACTGAGTGGCAGCATTGGCTTCAGCGTGAATGCTGCGAAAGAACACACAAAACACCTCTAAAACCAGAACGAGCTTTGCGATTGACTATACGTAGAAATTTGACAAGAAACCTGAGGTATATTTTAATTTACAGGCTGCCAAATGCTACAGAAAAGAAAAGCAAATGGATCGCTGCAATTCAAATAAGCAAATGGACTCCAGTTGGCGAAACACGGATTTGCAGTTATCATTTCATGTTAATATGTTGAATATTGCGGTATAAACACACCATATATATTGTATTGTCGTATGTTATATAGACAACTCACCAATGAAATATTTACCATCTTAAATTCTGCATAACTGGATGTTTTTAAATAGACACTGACAAAAACTAGATAAGATGGGCTGGACCATATGACCATATATATATATAACATATAAGTGATCACTGGGGTTTAGACCAGCCTATTTTTATTTACAAAATGTGTTCACAGGCAAATCTGCTTTGTTTATTTCCCCGGCGTTGAAATCAGGCACATATAAATGTCAGGAAACACGATTCCTGGCTGCATATCAATATCCTTGGATATTTGGTAAGTTGTAAGGAACATTATACTGAGTCCAGCAAAATGATTATCGTTTTGTTTTACTCACGTTTTTGCAGCTTCCCTATTAAATCCATTTACGCAGATACTTATTTTGCCGCTCAGTCCGGCTGAGGGGGCGTGTTCCGGCGGGAATGTGACGTCAGTGCATACCCTCTATGGTCATAATCATAACTGTAACACACTTACAATATTATTGCTGCTCTATTGACAAATCTATTGACAAATTATTTCTTAATCAACTATGTTATGAGGGAATTGGGTTATTTAAGTGAAAATGTTCTCTAATGACATTTCACATTAAGTTTTGGATAGAAGCAAACGACATTGCATTGTTTGAAGGTCATTCTGATTGTTCAGTTATTGTTTTGTGGTCCTTATTATAATGTGTAACCAATTTTTTAACATGATGTGTTGACTGTTTCAATTATATGTAGGCAATTTGTTAGCATTGTTTACAACAGTAAAAAAAATTCTGAAATGAAAACAGTTCACAAGTCACTAACTTGCAGGGTGTTTATTATAATTTCTTGCATTACATCAGTGGTAAAATTCAATTAAACTGTCAAAAAACAATTAATGAATTAATTATGAACACAGCTCACATTTTCTTAAATGTAAAATGTAATTCATCATGTTTTATTCTTCCTTGATGTGTTTATGGATCCAGGAGAGAATGTCCTCATCAATATGAATGGAAAGGGTTCCATCTGGATTGATGGGAATAGCGACAGGAAGGGGAATAGCCATTCTTGACAGTGTCATCTATAGCAACAGGAACAAAAACTATTAGTTGCATTTTCTAATTATATCTTTGTGTGGGTCATAATTTAAAGAAAAGCTATTTCACCTCTGGAATCCTAGCAATGACATTCAGGGACTTCTGAGCTGGCAAGGCTGCAGTCAGCTCAATCTCTTTGTCAGCGTTCGCTACTCTTTCAAGTCTAAATCCCGCCTTGAGAGCTGCCATAGGGATGTGCTTAGCCAGCCTAGTTGTGAAAGGGCACACAGAGAAAAGTAGATAATTAAACCAGTGCAATTTTCTACAGTTTACATTTGTTGTTCAGTGTTATGAAGATTACTTTTTGGCATAGGTGGTGACAATTATTGGCAGTCTCTCCCATTCCACCTCTAGACGTGCAGCAGGGAATTCACCCAGTACACCAGCCTCAGCTTTGGCAATGACTGCATACTGTTGGCACTCTGGACCCCAAGCAACCCTGGCCTGGAAAACAAATATATGCTCTCTTTTAAAAAAATGAGAAAGTAATCCTGACAATTTTTTTTTAAATCACACTTCTAGTCTTACAGTGACTTTGTGTTTGCTCAGGAGGGCTCCATCAGCACAGATCTTCATGTTGTCATTTTCAGCAATGGAGGAAACAACAAGCTGCACTCTTGCAGTTGGCTTGTCAAAGTAAGCAGCAACCTGGTAGCCCAGCAGCTTGTGGTCAACTCTCACAGCACGGGCAATGACAGCAAAAACAGGTGGAACAGCATTTCCGAGGAACTTAGCCTGAAAGCATAAACAATAAAAAAATTAAACGAGACATCTTTGACATATGGATTTTGTTATTATGAACAAACGAAAGACACTCGTAAGGTTTTCTTATTCACCTGTTTCTGGATAGCCTCAAAGCTAGATGCAGCGCTTCCACTGCTAACTGCCTTTGAGGCGCCATGGGGTGCCAAGTACTGCAAGCAGAATAATGTCATAGACATGATTAATATCTAATGATACATAAATAGTATTGTTAACAAAATGATTTCTAGTAGGTACCCTATCTTTGTGGAATTTCTTGAAAGGCTCCATGACGGTGGCAGTCTGAAAATCCATGTAAAATGACTCAGTGTAAATAAATACCAATATTTATAACCAACAAGCTACATTTTACTGCCCTTACCTCAGTCACACGAGAGCTGGACATAGAGCTTGAACTGCTGCTGCTGCTGCGGCTACTGCTGCTGCTTTGAGAAGAGACAGGAGCATTTTTATCCTCAGTCTCCAGGATTTCCCTCAGTTTCAACAGGAAGGCCTTTCCTTCTGGAGTCTCCTCATCAATGAGGCTGATTTGCTTAAGGAGCCTCTCAGCAGCTCTAGGACCAACTTGGACTTCAAGCTCCAGTCTTTCGACTGCAGGACCTTCAGCTAAAGACAAAATGACAAACAGTTCACTATGATTTCATCTGAAAATCTTTGAGTTTCATGAATGTAATCTTTTCTGTAAGTGTACCTCTTGCTAGTGCAGCACGGGCTGAGTGTTGTCCAATTACGTAGAACAGAGGAGCATTTCTGATAAAAGCAGCATTGTGAGAGTGCACCTCAATGCAACCCTTGATTTCAATGTATGGGACAGCAAGACAAAGAGTCTTGTGGAATGGAGCAGGAGCTCTCAGAGGAGCCTGATCTGGTATCTCAGATGACTGGAAAGAAAAAGTATTTAAACAAATCTTGCCATTTTAAAACTTGAAGCAAATTAATGCTCAGCATACTAATACATATCCAAATTTTACCAAATAATCAGCAGGTGTCTGGGCATTCTGCAGAGCCATTTCGGGTACTAAGGGAACAATCCTCTCAGCAGTGGGCTCTTCAATGTTTCTGACCACAGCAAGAGTCTCAAAGCTTTTGGAACAAGAAAAAGAAAAAAAATTCACTTTTCAGAAACCTTATTTATGAATTTATTCAAAATGACTGGCAGCACTAAGATTTTGTTACCTCACAGCAGCAATATGTTCAGGAAGCTCAACAGGCAGAGCCTGAACCTTGTAGTTGCCCTTAAGAATGTCTGCTCTTGCAGCCACTTTTCCAGGTGCAATTGTACGGATCTTTCCTCTCGCCATAACAGCAGCTTGGATCAAGGCAGTGTTCACTCCCATCACAGCAAAGGTCTGGAGAGCAACACTGAAATACAAATAAGGGAGATTTGTTTGTAAAACTGTTGTTGTACACATTATATTTTATCTTCATGAATGTAGTTGCAAAAGCGTACCTTGGTCTAGCTTCGGCTTGGAGTTGAACATCAGTCTTCTTAAGCTGCTCAAGAGTCATGGTCTCAATCGCCTCAGGGAGAGGAGGTGTAATGGTGGCCTGAACTGGAAGGATGAACAGAACAACATCAACCTAAGAAGTGACCCCCTCCCATCTGAGTAAAGAATCTGAAAAAAAACATACCACTGAGACTTGCAGCAGCAACACCAGCAGTATACAAACTGAGCTCCATGGGCACACCAACTGCTGTTGGCAAGATACGGCGCACTTCAGCTGCAAGCAGGGGTTTGGCATACTGGAAGGCAATTCCTTCCTGCAAAGCTTTAAGGGCCGCCTTCAACAGTTCACGTGGTTTGGGTCCAGTCACAATCTGGGTATAGTGTTATTGAGAAACTTAATTTTAATTGTGAGAATTATTTATGAGTCAGATCTCAAAAAGATATGAAAAGTGGTAATGAGAGAGGAGAAATTGTCTATAACAGTACCGGTATTGCTTCCTCAATGACGGTCTTGTCAACTTTGACAAAAGCTACTTCTTGTCCAAGTAATTTGATGTAGGCTGAAGCCAGTGGCTGATTGGTTGGCAAGGCCTTCCAGTTTGCAAGCTTGAGGAGTTAAAACAGAGAAGTCATATTCATTTTGCCTATGTCATGTTTATAACTTACATTTTGCTTATATTATGTTCATAACATACTGCTCTCAGGGTGCGCTTAATCTTTGTGATACGGTCAACGCTTTCATCTGCAGCAGGAGACTGCAGAAGAGCCTCCTGGATTCCTTCAGTTCTCACACCAATCTGTTTGAGAGGATCAGTTACATGAAGACTGAAAACATCTAAAACCATTAATTAGATTTAAAAAAAAAAAATAAAATCTTGGTTGGTCCACCTCAAGAACATCAGCAGCAGCTCCAGCCATGTAAGCACGTGCTTTAGCGACAACAGCTCTGGGCAGGATAGTGGCGGCATCGTTGATCATGAAGGCACTACCAGCAGCTCCAATCATAAGAGGAGCTGCACAGGGGCAGAGATAAGAATACAATTAATGTAATTTTTATGTCAGGAGAATTTGCATGCATTTTAAGAAACACCTCCAACACCAACAGCTCTTTTAAGAAATTTCCAAGACTTACTATGATAGAAGTCAATCTGAAGGGCTCTGCTGAAACGGAAGCTAAGCCTGTCCAGTTTGCGGCTCATAAGCTTAATAGCAACATTGGCTGCCCCAGCACTGAAATGGACAATAATTGTTACTGCTGGCTTGTGCTCACTTGGTGTGGTAAAGTACAATATATGAAAAATGTTTTGATTTTACTTACACGGCTGCCATATCAGGAGCAGTGATTCTGGTCAAGGACTTGATGTGGGAATAGGCAAAGCTTGCAACATGCATGTTGGTCTCAGTCCTTAAAGCACCAGCAAGACTGGAGACGAGGGCCACTGAGGGCTTGGTCTCAAACAATGCAATACAAGCAACCATACGTACTTCTGGATGGAGAGCCCTGTCCAATACAAGCTGTAGGGCCACTGGCTGAACCTATGGTTGAAACATGGTTAATTTATAATTAGAATACATGTGTATATATATGTATATATATATATATATATATATTATTATTATTATTTTTTTTTATACAGTAATGCATTCCTACAAAGTCTGACACTTACCAGTTTGGGCTCTTTCTTAGCAATGTTCCTCAGGGCCAAGATGGCATCAACCTGGACTCTAAGGGGCAGAGCAGTAGCTGCAGTTCTCAGTCCAGGTAGGAGCTTCATGATGGGTTTAAGACTAGCAGGATGACCAGCATTGCCCATAACTTTAAGAGCCAAAGTGATTTCAGGAATGTTATTCTTAGCAATGGCCTCTGCTGCAATCTCATGGATGGGCTGAGGAGTTTGAGGCACATGCAGTTAGACAAATATTATTGAGTAAGTCACTGGTAGAAATTTAGGGATGGACTTGAGGTGTTTACCCTGAGGAGCTCAGCAGGACAAGTAGGAACTGCCACACAGTGCTTGGCAATCATGGAACCATATCCGAGCATTACGACTTCACGCAGCACTGGGATTGTGGCAATTTTCTCGTGCAGAGCCAAACTCTGTTTGAGAAGATGTGGAACGATTATTTAAGGCAACATTTGAAGAACAGCATTTTGAGGATAGTAAGATGTACCCACAGCTGTCAACTGGATGGTTTCCAGATCAGCAGTGACCATTTGCAGAGCAACCACAAGAGCCTGAATGAACTCGGGAAGGGTAAGTTCACCAGCCAGAAACTTCTCCTTGACCAGTTTTACTATTACTGGTGTGCCAACAGCAGGAAGAGCATCCAGAAGCCAGCGCCTAACAGATTAATTGTGTAAAGTATATAATAAAAAACTGCCTTTGTACTATATTCCTATGAACGCATTGCTCACAGAATGTACCTGTAAACTGGTTTGTCCTTGAATTGAGCCCAGATAGCCTCAATATTCTCCAAGGTGGCAACACGCAGAAGCTGGATAAGCTGAACAAACTTAAGGGGAGCATCATCATGGACCATGGCCGCATTGTTTGCAACAAGGTGCTTAAGAACTTCAATAATCTAGAGAGAGTAGGAGCAATGCTCAGTAGATGTCTTCAAGGTGGAATCAAGGACTATGATCATTAAAGATTTAAATTATACCTGGGCTGGTGCATCACTGATCTTCATGAGTTGAATGGGAGTCTGAAGAATCTCAGTTGCAAACTCATACTGCAGGGACCCACGGGCCAAGTAATCAGCTTTGACCGGAACAACAGGGGTCTTCTCAATCTCAACAAAAGCCAAGGATTGTCTGAAACAAATAATCATTTCAGATTTTTTCTGAAGCTTAAAGTTAATGTGATATTGTAGTACAGTAATATTGTTAGTTCATATTTCTAATAGAAATCTCATAGATGGTCAGTCATACTTTGCTTCCATAATTGCCGCACCATGGATCTCGTTCAAAGGTGAGAACTGATGCACTTCCTCAACTGTTGCCTCAGCGATCAGTACACCAGCAGCCGCTGGTTTCATGATGTAGTTGTAAGCTGCAGTTTCAATCAGACCCTTGACCCTCTGTTAAGAAAATGGTATGTGACCATTTGACTTCTGGCATTTTCATTGTGTTAACATTTTAGTTCTTTCCAGTTTTCTTAATTACCTCTGTGCATTCAGCACACCTCTCAGTGTATGCCAAACCAACGTCCTTCATGATTCTCTCCTGGCAGTGACGCAGATCCTTAGACTTGGTGACAATAATGTGGTTTGCCTTTGTATCCTCATTGATGACATAGTGGGTCCTGCACACTCCCTGAGCTCCAGCCTTGAAGGACAAGTCAAAAATAAGACTGCAGAACTCAAAAAGGCATCACTAATGCCTTCAAAAATGTACTAAGATCACTTTCTTACTTCTTGCAGCTCATAGGCATTCTGGGTCTTCTTGAGGTTGAGCTGAAGGATGTTGAGGATACCTCTGTGCAAGTTCAATACAGTAGGGGAGACTCCTGCAGGGGCAAATACCTTTCCAACCACACCATTAGCGTACTCAAACTTGATGGGAATCTGAAGCTGAGCAGCCAGTGCTGCAGTGAGCTTAGTAGCAGGTACAAATGGATCCTTTGGCCAAATGCCAGCATACTCGTGGAGTAGAGGGTCCATGAGCTGTAAGGGGACATTTTCAGTTTAAAGGACTGTAAGATTGCATTTAAGGATTGGATCACTGTAGCAGCTAGCTGGGATATTTTTGTTAGTTGTGTTTTACATAGAATTTTTAATAGTCATTACCTTCATCAGGAAGGTGTTCTCGGTCACGGCACTGAGGAGAACCTTGCTGTTGACTTTTATTCCCGCTCTGGCCAGACCTTCCTGAGGAAGACCGCCCAAGAGCAGAGCCTCATACTTGTACACATAGGTCTTATCGAGGGCAAACTCTGGAACTGAAAAGAGTAGAAAATTTTTGAGTCAGTTGTTAGTGCTATTACATTCGATCAGTAATGCAGTTTGAGTTACCACTTAAAAACTCTTTTTCCAAATCATATTACTTACCAAGGTTGATCTGTTGACTCGCTGAAAGAAACAAGCACAAACATTTTCTTAGAATTTTTTTTCATTAAATTAAAGGTTCTAACTTTCAAAAGTTTTCAAAGAGGTGAAAAGACATAAAAACAAATATATATTTTACTTACCCACAAGGGCCACAGTCAGGGCAAGCACAACAGCTCTCATGGCTGATGGTTTGTGAAGAACTTCAGAGAAACAGGGCCTTTTATACTAGTTTCTTGCTGACCAAGTATTAATTCTTAAATTAATTTTTAACAGGTGTATTTTGAGTATCAGATTGTAAACAAGATGAAACTTGTCAGCTTATTTGAATGTAAATATCAGCTTAAGGTTAGGTCACCCTGGCTTGTCATCATGTCGTTCATCAGGCCAATGTCCACAGTGAAACACTGATCATTGTCTTTTATATTTTAAAAGGTATTTTTTTCCCCTGCCTTGGCATATTATGTCAAGTCGAGACAACGAAATTACAGTTTATATATGTGTATAGGTATGGAGTATAAGGTATATTACAGTGAACTACATTTTTATCATGTTTCTTCCACAAATAATATTTTTTCTTAACAATCCATCTTGAAAGCATATCTAAGCTATCAGGTTCAGGTTAGGTTACCCTGGCCCTTAATCTAAAAAATTGTTAAAGTCCATATTAGTTTATTTGCTTTATCGAAAGACAGATGGAAAAGCATCGGATGAACTTTGGATTTAGACGTGGAGTTATCCGTGGACAGTTTTGTATTTGTTAAAGCAAATAATTTTTATTAAATGCATTAAAAAAGATATTAATAAGTGTAAGTAGTAACAGCAGTAGACTTCATACCATTGAGCCTGGCACCTCACACTTAAAAACTTACAGTGAAAGAATCCTGAAATAAATTATGAGATTAAAAGATTTAATTATATTTTCAGAGACTGTAAATAAAATCTTTTTTTAATTTGTCATCTAGTGAGATCAGCTCAGATCTGCAAGGACAGACCAACGTTAGCATAGAACTATCATCTTCAAAATAAGGTCTCCAGCTTATTGTCAAAAATAGCAAACAAATAAAAAACTGGTGGAAGTACTTGAAATAAACAAACAAATGAAAAACTGGTGAAAGCCAAAATGCTCTAGTAAAGGCATTTTTGAGTTTTATGTTATTTGTACTATTACAGACTTCTGATTAAATCACTTAACTTACTTACTTTACTTAAATTACCTATTATATATATATATATATATATATATATATATACTGTAAAGTACAGCCAGTAAATTTATTGTCCAGATTAATGAAAATGAAAAGGAAAACATAAATAAATAAATAAATAAATTGTTTGTGCAACAAACAGAGTAAAACTGAAGACCAATTGGACTACCTTGATGAACTTATGTTCAAGTCATGGCAATAGTTACAGTTAAGGACAGAACTAATAGCCTTGTTGGTAAATATGAGCAAACAAGGCTTTAAAAACATTGAAAACAGCAGTACATTTAGCTATGAGCATGAAATGCTCTTCTTTTTTTTTAGTTTCATCTGGCTGTAGAACCCAGTCCCATTTGAAGTTTCCAACCTGACGACAACGTAGCTGTGGGAACGTTTTTGCGATAACAAAATACGTACCAGTAAGTACTAGGGGTGTAACGGTACACATATGTCACTGTTCAGTACGTACCTCGGTTCGAGGGTCACGATTTCGGTACAACAGTAAAAAAACAACAACAACAACAACAACAACAAATCTACTAGGTTTCTTTTAATTCGTTTTAAACATACAATCCCAGCAAACATGGGTTTACTGTGGGACAGTGCGGGCAGAGCAAGCCCACACTAAACCCGCTGTGGGACCCCTATGGGCTAGCCCATGTGGGCCCATAGTGGGCTTGCCCATTTGGGCCCCCATGATAGTTTTCTGTGGGCAAGCCCGCAGTGGGCTTACCCACACTAAACCCACTTTGGGCCCCCTGTGGGCGAGCCCATGCGGGCCCACAGTGGGTTTGCCCTTTTGGGCCCTCATGATGGTTTTCTGTGGACAAGCCCACAGTGGGCTTGCCCACACTAAACCCGCTCTGGGCCCCCTGTGGGTTAGCCCATGTGGGGCCCATACCAGTTTGCTCAATTGGGGCCCCATGCGGACAGCTAAAACTAAACCTTTTAAAAATGTTTTATGATTGGATTCTATTAAAAATTGTCGTTTTTTTTAAATTATTGTTATATCTACATGCAAATGTTACATTTAAAATTGCATTTCTGTGACAATGGCAGTAAAATGTAAACAATAAGTTGTCCATAACAAAAATTGAATACAGTTGTACTCATGAATTTACATACCTCTTGCAGAACATACTAAATGTTAATAATTTTAACATAATAAGAGGGATTATGAAAACTGTGTTATTTTTTATTTAGTACTGTCTTGAATAAACTATTTAACATGACAGATGTTTATATATACTCCACAAGACAAAATAATAACTGAAATTATATAAATGACCCCGTTCAAATGTTTACATACCCTTTAATCTTAATACTGTGTTTCGATTCCTGGATGATCCACGACTGTTTTTATCTTTTGTGATAGTTGTTCATGAGTCCCTTGTTTGTCCTGAGCAGTTCATCTGCCTGCTGTTCTTCAGAAAAATCCTCCAGCTCCTGCACATTATTTGGTTTTTCCAGCATCATCTGCTTTTTTGAACACTTTCCAAAACTGACTGTATGATTTTGAGATCCATCTTTTCACACTGAGAACAACTGAGGGACTCATACATAACTATTACAAAAGGTGAAAACATTTACTGATGTTTAAGAAGGCAACACAATGCATTAAGAGGAAGGGGGTATAAACTTTTGAACAGAATGATGATGTGTAAATTCTATTTATTAAGTATATTTTATTTACAGATTTTGTTTTTCCATTTAGTATTGCACTTCAGACTACAGAAATATTTACATGTCTTGCAGAAGACAATATAGGTGCAGTTTACCCTGATCATCCACTTCAAAAAGTTTACACCCCCTGGCTCTTAATGCATTGTATTGCTTTCTTGAGAATCTTACATTTACTTCTGAAAAGGTTTCAAATATGCAGATGCTGCTGGAAAATCAATTATTATTGTTTCTTGTGGAGTATATATAAACAGCTGGTATGTGAAATATAGTTTATAACCAGGTCAGTAATAAATAAAAAAATAACATGCAATTTCCATGATCCTTTTTATTTTGTTAAAATTAACATTTTGAAGTAGTTCACAAATCCAACCAAATTACAACAAAAACTGTATATATATATATATATATATATATATAGTTTTTGTTTTAATAATGTATTTATATTTGTAAATAAATACATTGTAGTCTATCATTAAATAAAATTAAGTTATTTGAGACAGTTAAATCATGTGAATAATCACATCGATTTGTTAATTTATTCATTGTTATTGCTGGTAGTGACGCTATCTTTTATTAAATATTTCATAAATATAATACATTCAATGGCGCGTCAGCTCTTCAGCACGTGATTAATTCTAGCCAATGAGAACGCGAACTGCTGGAACTCTGCATCGTTAATGAGGGTCATTCAGGCTTCGACTTCGGCTCAACTCAGTCAGGTAAGATTTTAAATTTCTTGGTTAATTTCTTAATTTTCTATTAAAATTCGTCAAAATGGTTGTGAATTAATAAATAGGAATTAAATTACACCCGTTTTAGTGGTAAATTTGTTTACAAGTGCGTCACTTGTTTAAACGACGAACGGTCATAACGGCCGAAAAGCCGTTTTCTGAGGTAACGTTAATCTCTGAGGTAATATATCCTTCAAAATTGCACTTAAATTCACTGAATTAAGTTAGTTTACGTCCATTTTGGTGTTAATTTGGATTATTGTCGTTTTCGGTTGCTGTTTACGCGATGAATTAATAATAGTCGAGCAAGAAGGAGCTAATCTGTGTTTTAAAGTCTTAAATAGCAACACAAACGGGGATTTATATATAGCACAATACAATACATCGGCTGCACGCTTATAAAATCTCGTTACATATCATTAATGTGTCTGTTTATAACTGATAGACATCGGTAAATTCTCCGCGCTGACCGGAAACTGTTAACGATAGGACAATGTCGCAAACAATATACATTTGCTAAAAGATTATTACAAAGATACAGCCATATTACTGTCATGTCATTGTTACTTAAAAATCATAAATCATACAATTAAGTTATATCAAAACTATCTTTGTAGGAGTCGCGTCTTAAACAAGCTGTGGCGAGAGAGAGAGAGAGAGAGAGAGAGAGAGACTCGTTAGAGTACAGTACGGGTGCGTCTCAAACAAAACTCGTGAATCAGTATGTAGCCATAAAGATTATCACTGTCATATGTAATCAGCCATCTGGAATAGTAATTTAGTAAAAAAAAATTGTAAAAAAAAAATATTTATTTGTTTGTTTGTTTGTGTGTTTTATACCATTAATGTAATGTTTGTCTTCTTTCTCTTTTGAGTACTGATTTCAATCTAGTCCTGAGTGCAAAGTTTAGCTCCAGCCCCAATCATGTACAGCTGAATCAGCTGATCAGAGTCTTCAGGATTACAACAGACTTCCAAGCAGGCGTGTGGACGGGTTGGAGCTGAACTCTGTCGGATGTTGGTCCTTCAGGACACCACTGCTGTAAGTGAGTCAGGTAGTCAAAACCTTAATACTTTTTTCCCCGGTTTCACAGACAAGGGTGAAGCCTAGTCCCAGAGTAAAATGTAAATCCAAGCTGTTTCAGCTCAAAGAAACTTGCACTGACTGATCTTAAAATATATCAGTGCCTTTGTTTTCCTTCAAGATGGACACCAGTAATGTTTGTAACATTTATAATGTTTAAACATTTATAAAAAGTTACTTAAATGTCCTAATTGAACTATGGCCTAATCCTGACTTAGTCTAAGCCCTGTCTGTGAAACCAGGCCTTAAAGTTGTAGTGTTATATTTCACTAATATTTTTTTCTCTCTCTCTCTCTTTTTCTCCCTTTGGCTTGTCAACTTCAGCTAAACAAAGAGCCACCAGGTCGCTGCATCTTTTGTGATGTAAGTGCATTTAAGTTTATTTAAAGCTGCACATTCATGCATCAAGTTAAAGTCATTAGTAATTTCTTACAGTGCACCTTCCTCCAAAAATTAAAGTTCTGTCATCATTTACTCACTCTGTTGTTGTTTAAAAAAAAAAAAAGATTTAGAAGAACATTTCAACTATTTTTGTCATTGTTCATGCCATTGACTTTCGTAGTATTGACAAAAAACACTGAGACAATGTTGTATTATTTTGGTTTTATATATATATATATATATATATATATATACATTTTAATTGTTCTTTTCTTTCTCACTTAGTTGATGGAACAAAAAGTAGGCTGGCCACAGCATCTGAAATGGAAACATCTATTAAAATGCCTCCGCAGTATAAGACACTTGGGATGGTGGAAGGAGCAGAAGAACAGCGATCAGGCAGAGTTCCCCTTAGGGAACTGATTTATGATCTACTTAACATTCTGATTTAGTAATAATTGATCATTGCTCTGTCCTATAAAATTATTTAATACATTTAACTGTTCAATAGTTTTGGGTCAGTATTTTATTATTTTTTTTTTTTTTTAAATCTAAGAAATACATTTTTACGTTTGAAATGTTTAAGAAATTATTTTTATTCAGCAAGGATGCGTTAAGTTGATAAAAACTTTTACATTGTTGCACAAAAATCCTATTTCAAATAAATGCTGCTCTTTTAAAAGCATTATTTAAAGGATCCTGAAAAAAATATATCATGGTTTCCTCAAATATATAAAGCAGCACAACAGTTTTTCATGACTGCTGATGATAAGAAATGTAATTTTGTTAAGCATAAGAGAGTTCTTTCAAAAACACTGACAAATCTTACCGACCCTAAACTTTTAAACAGTAGTGTTTTCTGCTTTTTTTTTTTCTTTTTTTACGTGGCTGTGAATAAATTAAAGTATTTGAAATTTATGACTCTTAATTTATTGCTTCTACTTTCAACGTGCAGTTATTCTGCATATGCATTAATAGTAATATTGTGGCATTTTGCAGGTGCAAAGTAAAAGCAAACTAATTTTGTTATTTGTTAAGGCCACAATGGCCATTCACAGGTGCCCCCACCCAGCCTACAGCATGCCCACATTTTCCCCACTGTGCCCACACCCAGCCCACAGCATCCCCACACTATCCCTACAGTGCCCACACCCAACCCACAGCATCCCTACACTATCCCCACAGTGCCCACACCCAGCCCACAGCATCCCTACACTATCCCCACAGTGCCCACACCCAACCCACAGCATCCCCACACTATCCCCACAGTGCCCACACCCAGCCCACAGCATGCCCACACTTTATGGGCCCAAAATTGGCCCAATTGGGGGCCCACTCTGCTTTGTGTGGGCCAGCCCACACTTAACCCACACTTTTGGGCTGTCCCACTCGGGCCCCACACGGGCCCCATAGTGTGGGGCCCACACGTGCCCCGCATTTCACGCCGGTATTGGGGCCCACAGCGGGCTGCCCGCACGGGTTAGATTTTTTGCCCACAGTGGGCCCACGCGGGCCCCAAACGGGCATGTTTGCTGGGATAGTACAAATTAAAAAATTTTCCACCTACATGTGAAAATACTAAATATTATATCAAATTAATGTCATATATAGGCTATAAAATCTGCAGTACATATATACATACAAGGAATAAATACATGAAATATATTTAATTTAGTTAACTGATAGACAAGGGAAAAACTGTGCCACACATAATAAAGATCAGTAATTAATATAATATTTTTCCAAACACATGCCCTCACTGAAAATGGGGCAGGATACATTTGTTTTTCATTCTCCATTGCTGTTGCTGTTTTGTTCCGACAACATGCCATTATTAATATTATTATATTAACTAGAAAATCGGTTTTTGAAATTTGTGAATCGATGCGAATTGCTAGGAGACTGAATCGCGATTCAAATGTGAGTCGTTGATTTTCCCCACCCCTGTGTACTATTGTGATGAATGATTAAGAAAATTTTAGTAAAGGCTAGACAGTTTCATAATTTTAGTCACTCTGGTGTGCTAAAAACAATGTAAAGATGCAGCGCTCTCAAGTATCACGCATTCACCGCGAGACACACGCATTTCAACCAGTGCACACGCTCTCACGCCACACCTTGTATTTCTCACGCTGAGAAGTAAGGCATAACTTATCCCGCTATATAATGTTAATGGACGAGGCGCAGGCTTGCAGGGGGAGTTCATTGCTGTCTTGTTGACTGTTAAATGCCACCTACCAGCAAATATCAGAAATTAGAATTTTTTGTTTTTGGGTAAATTACGTGATCCCGCTACAGTAACGTTCGTCACTAGGCAACAGGCAACACACTGGACGCGGCAAACTGTGGAATCGTCGGTCGCGGGGCTGCCGCTTTCTCTCCCAGTGGAAGCGTTTTGTGCAGTTGAGGCGGTGGCCGCGTTGCGGTCACGGAGTGGACGTTGCCCTTTGTATTTTCTAAAAACTAACAAAATTAATGCAGTAGGTAACCCCTTCTGTTTTTTTCTTCATTTTACGTTCCTGGACAAAATCACTTGCCTGTGATCTACTTAACATTCTGATTTAGTAATAATTGATCATTGCTCTGTCCTATAAAATTATTTAATACATTTAACTGTTCAATAGTTTTGGGTCAGTATTTTATTATTTTTTTTTTTTTTTAAATCTAAGAAATACATTTTTACGTTTGAAATGTTTAAGAAATTATTTTTATTCAGCAAGGATGCGTTAAGTTGATAAAAACTTTTACATTGTTGCACAAAAATCCTATTTCAAATAAATGCTGCTCTTTTAAAAGCATTATTTAAAGGATCCTGAAAAAAATATATCATGGTTTCCTCAAATATATAAAGCAGCACAACAGTTTTTCATGACTGCTGATGATAAGAAATGTAATTTTGTTAAGCATAAGAGAGTTCTTTCAAAAACACTGACAAATCTTACCGACCCTAAACTTTTAAACAGTAGTGTTTTCTGCTTTTTTTTTTTCTTTTTTTACGTGGCTGTGAATAAATTAAAGTATTTGAAATTTATGACTCTTAATTTATTGCTTCTACTTTCAACGTGCAGTTATTCTGCATATGCATTAATAGTAATATTGTGGCATTTTGCAGGTGCAAAGTAAAAGCAAACTAATTTTGTTATTTGTTAAGGCCACAATGGCCATTCACAGGTGCCCCCACCCAGCCTACAGCATGCCCACATTTTCCCCACTGTGCCCACACCCAGCCCACAGCATCCCCACACTATCCCCACAGTGCCCACACCCAGCCCACAGCATCCCCACACTATCCCCACAGTGCCCACAGTGCCACATCACCCAAACCCACAGCATCCCCACACTATCCCCACAGTGCCCACACCCAGCCCACAGCATGCCCACACTTTATGGGCCCAAAATTGGCCCAATTGGGGGCCCACTCTGCTTTGTGTGGGCCAGCCCACACTTAACCCACACTTTTGGGCTGTCCCACTCGGGCCCCACACGGGCCCCATAGTGTGGGGCCCACACGTGCCCCGCATTTCACGCCGGTATTGGGGCCCACAGCGGGCTGCCCGCACGGGTTAGATTTTTTGCCCACAGTGGGCCCACGCGGGCCCCAAACGGGCATGTTTGCTGGGATAGTACAAATTAAAAAATTTTCCACCTACATGTGAAAATACTAAATATTATATCAAATTAATGTCATATATAGGCTATAAAATCTGCAGTACATATATACATACAAGGAATAAATACATGAAATATATTTAATTTAGTTAACTGATAGACAAGGGAAAAACTGTGCCACACATAAGGTAGGATATTTGCCGAGTTTCGTTTCAGTTTTGTGACAGAAAGGAAACTGAAATGGCAGAATGCGACATTCTATTTGTTTGTTTAAGTTGATTTTGCTGGTATGAGGAAAGTTGAAGTAATCGCACCGGCGCACACACACACAAAACATATCAGTTCCAGGCTTCTAGCATTGCTAACCTGATAGTTGGTAACTTACTTTATCAAAATAAAAACACAGTGAACCAAACATCAGCGCGCCCGCCTCACTACGCGACTGAAGTACAAAGTCTATAATTTACATAATAAATAACAGTTTAGCATTTGGATGCATCGCAAATATGGAAATATTATGGAAATATTTGGATTTGCGCCGAATTAAACAGGTAGGATACAAGAGCACAAAGATCCATTTCGCAGACAGTTGAGTGCGCAAGCCTTCAAAGTAACGTTATACTCCTTTGTCAGTGAAAGACGCGTTCAGAATCAGCACATTGTCACTGTCTAGTGGGCTTTGTTTTCAAGTGCCCAACTCCTGGTATTCGTTGTTCTTCTGCCAGCGGTTATCAAACATTGCATTACTCCAGGCGCCCCCTTCTGGATTGAGGGTGAATTGCCTGTAATCGGCCCTAATGCACTGATGCCCGTACCGTGACGGTTCAGTACGAATACATGTATCGTTACACCCCTAGTAAGTACATATGACTGCAGTTAAAATGTCCACTGAGTGGCGCTAAAAGAGTGTTTGTTTGTTTTTCCCCGGAACAGATGAACTTACATCCCTGGTGAAAAAAACAGCATGCTGGTAGGTATGTTTTGATGCTGGGATGCTGGTTAGGTAGGTTTTGATGCTGGTTTAAGCTGGTCCTTTGCTGGTTTATGCTGGTCCTTAGGTTGGTTTATGCTGGTCCTTTACCAGCAACATGACCAGCAAAAACCAGCAAAGGACCAGCTTAAACCAGCTAAGGACCAGCTTAAACGAGCATCAAAACCTACCTAACCAGCATCCCAGCATCAAAACATACCTACCAGCATATGCTGGTTTTTTCACCAGGGATATCGTACATTTTATGGTAAAGATACTATACAGATGTGACTACTGGGCATGTGCACATCAATATAAGCGTAATTTTTGTCACACTGTACAACAATAATTACTGTTTTTTTTATTATTGTAAGGGGTAGGTTTAGGGTTGGGGTAGGTGTAGATGTTAATAATACATAATCTATTAGTTAGAAATGTGAATTTATTAGTAGTTTCTGGCCGCAGCTGTATCAACCACGCAAAACATATGGAGCTGTAATCATAATTGTGCACGAAAAACGATTACAAGTGCTCACTGTTTTACCGCCTCTAATGTTCATTTCTGTTGGAAACTGCAATGATATGTACTTATTGGTACGTATTTCGCGTCTCGCGAAAAAGTGCCCACAGGTCCGTTTTCGCCATGGAAGTTTCAGTAGTGTCTGGCAAATTTGAATTTTGAAGCCCTCCCAAACAACTTCTGGTGATGTAGGTGCTGTTTGGTCAATTTTTTAGGCGTTCTGACTAGACTGGTATTTGGTGATATATCATGATAATGAACATGCACAATGTTATTAATGAGGACACTTCAAAATACCGTGAATTATTCATGGTCCACTAATTATTTATTTATTAATCTTAGTTCATTTCAACATATGTTATTAAAATCAAAAGTTGTAACTGTATTATTTAATGGACCTGAGCTAACATGAACTAACAGTTGTATTTTTTTTTTAAACAAAGAGTAATAACTTGACAAATGTAGTTATTGCATATTATAAATGTTAATGCATTAACTAAGATTAACTAATGAGACCTTATTGTAAAGTGTTGCCTATTGTTCTTTATAATTCTTTTGCGCTTTAACCTGTTTGAAACATTTTTTGGATTTATTGTGTTGAAACGTTCAGTTCTTTTCATTATAAGAAAAAAAGTTATTAAACCTGTTATATGACGACACTTTTTTTGCAACTAAATTTTAATATCTGTGATAATACCGTATACTGTGAAAATTTTATACTGTCACGTGCCTAGTTCCTATTCACTGTCCATTAGGAAAAAAATGTGGATACATGCTCACTCCCAGGCAGATTCATAACATCTCCAGTTGATTGCAACTTAATTGAATCTTAATTATTGCCCTGATAGTGGAAATGGGGATTTTCAATTATTTACCTATTTTTTAACAGTCACTTTCTGTTTTGTGAAGCTCATCAATATTTTGCTGCACTGCACACCAGAATTATATTCTTTGGTTGTACTATTAGTGGGAATGTTTTGGTACCTCACAATTTGATTCAAATTGATTCTTTGGGTCACGATTTGATTAAAGTCCATTCACAATTTTTAATCATGATTCACAATTTTTCATAACTTTTTTGTGCACACTGGACATCAAACTCAGTATTTTAATACAAAAACACACCAGTATATAGTATGGTAGTCCTGACTCAAGAAATCAGTGTTTATTATTAACAATTAACTTCCTTATAAATCTAAAATACTCTACACTTTCCATTAGGGATGTGTCCGAACGCGATCACACGGTGTAAAGGAAAGAAATGACATGACGAAACCGCGTAAAACGAGATGGGAGGAAAAAAATATATGTCAGTGCTATATTTAATTTATATTTCAAATATAAATATGTTTTAATTAATTGAGTAATTACACTGTACACAAATTGGAGGCATCAGTGAGCCGTTATTAATATGCTGGACACTGAAACCGCTTTGAATGCGCGTTTGTTTGTTTTACTTTAAATTTCGAGATTCGCGATCACACGGGAGCGTTGGCCTACTTACCAGATTAGATGTTTGTCAGTGGTGCTCAGAATCTGCAAATCATTCGCTATCGTCCTATCAGTCATCTCTCCTTACTCTGTTTCTGTGGTAAGTGAAATATATATTATGTACTCTAATATAACAGGCTATCGCTAGCGCGGCTAACCATGTCTCTTTAGTGTCTCCGTAGAACGCGTTGTTTGTTTTCCGTCCCTTTCCGAATACTTCCCATAATAAAGATCAGTAATTAATATAATATTTTTCCAAACACATGCCCTCACTGAAAATGGGGCAGGATACATTTGTTTTTCATTCTCCATTGCTGTTGCTGTTTTGTTCCGACAACATGCCATTATTAATATTATTATATTAACTAGAAAATCGGTTTTTGAAATTTGTGAATCGATGCGAATTGCTAGGAGACTGAATCGCGATTCAAATGTGAGTCGTTGATTTTCCCCACCCCTGTGTACTATTGTGATGAATGATTAAGAAAATTTTAGTAAAGGCTAGACAGTTTCATAATTTTAGTCACTCTGGTGTGCTAAAAACAATGTAAAGATGCAGCGCTCTCAAGTATCACGCATTCACCGCGAGACACACGCATTTCAACCAGTGCACACGCTCTCACGCCACACCTTGTATTTCTCACGCTGAGAAGTAAGGCATAACTTATCCCGCTATATAATGTTAATGGACGAGGCGCAGGCTTGCAGGGGGAGTTCATTGCTGTCTTGTTGACTGTTAAATGCCACCTACCAGCAAATATCAGAAATTAGAATTTTTTGTTTTTGGGTAAATTACGTGATCCCGCTACAGTAACGTTCGTCACTAGGCAACAGGCAACACACTGGACGCGGCAAACTGTGGAATCGTCGGTCGCGGGGCTGCCGCTTTCTCTCCCAGTGGAAGCGTTTTGTGCAGTTGAGGCGGTGGCCGCGTTGCGGTCACGGAGTGGACGTTGCCCTTTGTATTTTCTAAAAACTAACAAAATTAATGCAGTAGGTAACCCCTTCTGTTTTTTTCTTCATTTTACGTTCCTGGACAAAATCACTTGCCTGTGATCAAAGATAGTTAGAGCTGATGTTTGGAAATATAGCCAAATTCTTGCAAGATTATTAGCTCTCCAACAGCTTTAACTAAGTTTTGGCTACTGGAAACTAAGGAAAGCACTAGATAATTGGTAAATCTGGTGTATTACCAATACAATTGGTAAAACAAATTAATTATCATCCAAATAATTTATATATATTTCAAAAATACATTAAATGTATCAACATTGTTGGGAAGGTTATTTTGAAAATGTAATAGGTTACAGATTACAAGTTACCCTATTTAAAATGTAATAAGTAGTGTAACTACTTCAAGTGCTTTAAAAGTAATGCAACTGCTTACATTTGATTACTTTTTGATTACTTTTCTAAAATTCTGTGGAATGTTTTCAGCTGTTAATCCTTTTTAAACTTTTAAAGCAGGCAAGTTTAACCTTACAGTAGTACTGAACACTAATTACTGTGAGACTTACAAAATCCTTCATCACTTGAATTATGATCATTATACTTTAATTTTAAAGCGCAGCCACCGCAAAATCAGACTTTAGCATCTCTTTTTACTTTGAGATCATTCTGAGGTTAAATACAGGTTTTTAAAATGATAAGATATAGTTTAATAGCTATGATACCATTTTTGAAATAAAATCCTTGCACGGCTATGACTGGAAACACTGTCATCTAACAATGCCTTGGACAAAAAAAAAAAAAACAAACAAACAAACAAACAAAAAAAACAGTTAATCTTAAAAAATTAAAGCATATACAATAAACCCAAATTGGAAATAAACAGTTATCAAATAGGCATGTGTTCTGTTCTGTGTCCTAAACTCCTGAAACATTGGTGTCTCATATTTTAGAGCAGTCAGTGCAATTTGGGAAATCAAATCTGTAAGTGTGTGAAAATATTCAGATGTTAATCCCCTTTGTAATCGTTAACATTTTCATAAGTAACTGTAATTTAACTGTACATTGTTTTTCAGTAACTTTAACAAATTAGTTACATTTGTTATTAAATTACATAATTCCATTACTAGCTACTCTAGTTAAGTTCAAGCCCCTACCACTATCATCAAGACATCAAAATGTGCAAAAAACACTTGCAATAAAAAAAAGCCATTCATAAGCTGAAATGCTGAAATGCACAGCTTTACATAGGCTACATGCAGAGGGCAAGTTCTGCAATCCTACTGTATGTGTACAGTATTGAGCGCTGCTGTTATGTTGGCTTGTTTGGGGCCTAATTTCTTTTTTTCTTTGATCTGTATTTCTGAAATATAAACATTTTATTTTATTTAGATTTACCAGTTGATAAAATTCCTATTTTGTGCTGGTCAATTTTGAACAATAGATAAAATGTAACTTAAAAACATAAGAAAATTGTGTGGGGCCGAGGGGCCGCTGCTGCAAATATTTGAGTGGCTTCTCCCTTAACAGTAATCTCACTCCAAACTTTTTCCAAAACTTGAGAGCCCTGAAGATATTCTTAATATATTGTTTCATAAGAATTTCTAGGGTGCTAATAGTTGTGGCCAATATGTGCCCACCCCCTTCTCCACCAGATTTATATTTATCAAGAGAGTTAATAATTCTGATTTTACTGTGAATTTGATATGGTCTATATACCTCTATAGAAGTTCATTCAAGTAAATCCTCTTCACTGTAAATTTTCTTTCATAAACTGTTCATATTTGCAAACCTTTGTGTGAATTGTGGAAAAACTGTTATGAGTATTGCTTAGTGTTATTATAAAATGAAAGCAGTTCACGCGATTTCACTTGCAGGGTATTTATTAGTATTAGACTACATTGCATTACATTCTGTACATGACATTCGTGGTAATGTGTTTAATTAAACTGTCAAAGGAAAATCAGATCTCCATGAACACAGCTCACATTTTCTTCTGAAAATGTAAAATGTAATTTTTCATGTCTTATTCTTCCTTGATATGTTTCTGGATCCAGGCGAGAATGTCCTCATCGATATGAATGGAAAGGGTTCCGTCTGGATTGATGGGAACAGTGACTGGAAGAGGAATAGCCATTCTTGACAGTGTCATCTAGTGCAGGAAGAACAAAAAGAATTAGTTGTATTTTCTTATTACATCACTGTGTGGGTCATAATTTAAAAAAGGAAAACTATTTCACCTCTGGCATCCTAGCAATGACATTCAGGGATCTCTGAGTTGGTAAGGCCGCAGTCAGTTCAATCTCTTTCTCACTGTTCATTGCTCTTTCAAACCTGAAGCCTGCTTTGAGAGCCGCCATAGGGATGTGCTTAGCCAGCCTAATTGGGACGTGGTACACAGATAATAACTATTAAATCAGTGTCGTTTTCTGCATTACTTCATACATTTGTTGTTCAGTGTTGCTAAACATTACTTTTTGGCATAGGTGGTGACAATTATTGGCAGCCTCTCCCATTCAACTTCTAAACGTGCAGCAGGAAATTCGCCAAGTACACCAGCCTCAGCTTTGGCAATGACTGCATACTGTTGGCACTCTGGACCCCAAGCAAACTTGGCCTGGAAAACAAGTTTGTGCTTACTTTAACATAAGAAATAATCCAATAAAATAATATTAATAAAAAAAATTGCAATTCCAGGCTTACAGTGACTTTGTGTTTGCTCAGGAGGGCACCGTCAAGACAGATCTTCAGGTTGTCGTTTTCAGCGATGGAAGAAATGACGAGCTGCACTCTTGCAGTTGGCTTGTCAAAGTAAGCAGCAAGCTGGTAGCCCAGCAGCTTGCGGTCAACTCTCACAGCACGGGCAATGACAGCAAAAACAGGTGGAATAGCATTACCAAGGAACTTAGCCTGAAAGCATAAACCATAGAAAGAATTAAATAGGATATTGCCCTTGGGTTTTGTGTTATTTTGAACAAACAGATGACACTAAATCATTCACCTGTTTCTGGATAGCCTCAAAACTAGCTGCAGCACTTCCACTGCTAGCTGCCTTTGAGGCTCCATGGGGTGCCATGTGCTGCAAGCAAAAACATGTTCTGAAATAAGTAATAGACATTAATAATCTAAAGTATTAATATTAACAATATTTTTAGTAGTTACTCGATCTTTGTGGAATTTCCTGAAAGGCTCCATAATGGTGGCAGTCTGAAAATACACATAAAATGACTTAGTGTAAATAAATATACATATTATTAACAGATACTCGCTGCTTAACCAACACGCTACATTCCACGTCCTCACCTCAGTCATACGAGAGCTGGACAACGAGGAGCTTGAACTGCTGCTGCTGCTGATGATGCGGCTACTGCTGCTGCTTTTAGAAGACACAGGAGTGTTTTTGTCTTCAGTCTCCAGGATTTCCCTCAGTTTCAACAGGAAGGCCTTTCCTTCTGGAGTCTCCTCATCAATGAGGCTGATTTGCTTAAGGAGCCTCTCAGCAGCTCTAGGACCAACTTGGACTTCAAGCTCCAGTCTTTCGACTGCAGGACCTTCAGCTAAAGCCAAAGCGATAGACCATTAATTATCATTTCATCTGAAATTCTTTCATGAATGTTGTCTTTTTTGTAAGTGTACCTCTTGCTAGTGCAGCACGGGCTGAGTGTTGTCCAATTATGTAGAACAGAGGAGCATTTCTGATAAAAGCAGCATTGTGAGAGTTCACCTCAATGCAACCCTTGATTTCAATGTATGGGACAGCAAGACAAAGAGTCTTGTGGAATGGAGCAGGAGCTCTCAGAGGAGCCTCAGGTGTCATCTCAGAGGACTGGAAAGAACAACAAAATATCAAGACTTTCCACTATGGAACTTGAAGCAAATGTTAGCATGTTTCATATGTGTATTTAAAGCTTACCAAATCACCAGCGTAAGTCTGGGGGTTTTGCAGGGCTAATGCAGGAACCAAGGGAACAATCCTTTCAGCAGCAGGATCTTCAATGTTTCTGACTACAGCAAGTGTCTCAAAGCTGTCGGAATAAGAAAAATAAAGAATATTTCACAAAAGAGTCGCTACACTGACTTTACTCTGCCATCACTAAGATTTGATTACCTCACAGCAGCAATATGTTCAGGAAGCTCAACAGGCAGAGCCTCAACCTTGTAGTTGCCCTTAAGAATGTCTGCTCTTGCAGCCACTTTTCCAGGTGCAATTGTACGGATCTTTCCTCTCGCCATAACAGCAGCTTGGATCAAGGCAGTGTTCACTCCCATCACAGCAAAGGTCTGGAGAGCAACACTGAAATACAAATAAGGGAGATTTGTTTGTAAAACTGTTGTTGTACACATTATATTTTATCTTCATGAATGTAGTTGCAAAAGCGTACCTTGGTCTAGCTTCGGCTTGGAGTTGAACATCAGTCTTCTTAAGCTGCTCAAGAGTCATGGTCTCAATCGCCTCAGGGAGAGGAGGTGTAATGGTGGCCTGAACTGGAAGGATGAACAGAACAACATCAACCTAAGAAGTGACCCCCTCCCATCTGAGTAAAGAATCTGAATAAAAACATACCACTGAGACTTGCAGCAGCAACACCAGCAGTATACAAACTGAGCTCCATGGGCACACCAACTGCTGTTGGCAAGATACGGCGCACTTCAGCTGCAAGCAGGGGTTTGGCATACTGCAAGGCAATTCCTTCCTGCAAAGCTTTAAGGGCCGCCTTCAACAGTTCACGTGGTTTGGGTCCAGTCACAATCTGGGGATAGTGTTTATAAAAAAAATATTCTAATGGTGAGAATTATATGTTAGAGAGATCTCAAAAGGATATGGTAATGATAGGGTGGACATAAACTACAACAAAATACCGGTATTGCTTCTTCAATGACGGTCTTGTCAACTTTGACAAAAGCCACTTCTTGTCCAAGTAATTTGATGTAGGCTGAAGCCAGTGGCTGATTGGTTGGTAAGGCCTTCCAGTTTGCAAGCTTGAAGGGTTAAAGAGAAGTCATTTACATTTTGCCTGTTATGTTTACAATATTTTTTAAAAAGTAAAAACGTATATAGTACGCTGGATATGAAAACATACTGCTCTCAGGGTGCGCTTAATCTTTGTGATACGGTCAACGCTTTCATCTGCAGCAGGAGACTGAAGAAGAGCCTCCTGGATTCCTTCAGTTCTCACACCAATCTGTTTGAGAGGATCAATTGTGTGAAGACTGAAAACATTTAAAACCATGAATTAGATTTTAAAAAAATTCTTGGTTGGTTCACCTCAAGAACATCAGCAGCAGCTCCAGCCATGTAAGCACGTGCTTTAGCGACAACAGCTCTGGGCAGGATAGTGGCGGCATCGTTGATCATGAAGGCACTACCAGCAGCTCCAATCATAAGAGGAGCTGCACAGGGGCAGAGGGAAAATTCAGTTATTCCATATTTCAGTGTTAGGAGAATTTTTTGCACATTTTAGAAACACCTAGAACATCAATTTTTAGACTTACTATGATAGAAGTCAATCTGAAGGGCTCTGCTGAAACGGAAGCTAAGCCTGTCCAGTTTGCGGCTCATGAGCTTGATGGCAACATTAGCTGCCCCAGCACTGAAATGGACAACCATGATTACCTCATGTGCTTGTGCTTATGTGATATGATGAAGTAAAATATATGAAAAATGATTTGTTTTTCTTACACGGCTGCCATATCAGGAGCAGTAATTCTGGTCAAGGACTTGATGTGGGAATAGGCGAAGCTTGCAACATGCATGTTGGTCTCAGTCCTTAAAGCACCAGCAAGACTGGAGACGAGGGCCACTGAGGGCTTGGTCTCAAACAACGCAATACAAGCAACCATACGCACTTCTGGATGGAGAGCCCTGTCCAATACAAGCTGTAGGGCCACTGGCTGAACCTGAGTCAGGAAACAAGGTTAGTTTATTATTGAAAGAAAATGTGCATAATCATCTTTTATTCTTTTCTACAATGTCTGACACTTACAAGTCTGGGCTCTTTCTTGGCAATGTTCCTCAGGGCCAAGATGGCATCAACCTGGACTCTAAGGGGCAGAGCAGTAGCTGCAGTTCTCAGTCCAGGTAGGAGCTTCATGATGGGTTTAAGACTAGCAGGATGACCAGCATTGCCCATAACTTTAAGAGCCAAAGTGATTTCAGGAATGTTATTCTTAGCAATGGCCTCTGCTGCAATCTCATGGATGGGCTGAGGAGTTTGAAGCACATACAATCAGACAAATATTAAAAAGAGAGTCCTTGTCAGAAATTTGTGGAAGGCTTGAGGTGTTTACCCTGAGAAGCTCAGCAGAGCAAGTGGGAACTGCAACACAGTGCTTGGCAATCATGGAACCTAATCCAAGCATGACAACTTCACGCAGCACTGGGATTGTGGCAATTTTCTCGTGCAGAGCCAAACTCTGTTTGAGAAGATGTGGAACGATTATTTAAGGCAACATTTGAAGAACAGCATTTTGAGGATAGTAAGATGTACCCACAGCTGTCAACTGGATGGTTTCCAGATCAGCAGTGACCATTTGCAGAGCAACCACAAGAGCCTGAATGAACTCGGGAAGGGTAAGTTCACCAGCCAGAAACTTCTCCTTGACCAGTTTTACTATTACTGGTGTGCCAACAGCAGGAAGAGCATCCAGAAGCCAGCGCCTACCAAAGTCATTGTTTAAAATAATAACAAATCTGCTCTTGTACTATATTCCTGTTAACTTATTGCTCACAGAATGTACCTGTAAACTGGTTGGTCCTTGAATTGAGCCCAGATAGCCTCAATGTTTTCTAAGGTGGCAACACGCAGGAGCTGAATGAGCTGAACAAACTTAAGGGGAGCATCATCATGGACCATGGCCACATTGTTTGTAACAAGGTGCTTAAGAACTTCAATAATCTAGAGAGAGAGGATCAACGCTCATTTGATGTCTTCAACATGGATCAAAGGCTTTGAAAAAAATTAGAGATTTTTTTAAGTTTTAAGGTATGAATTATACCTGGGCTGGTGCATCACTGATCTTCATGAGTTGAATGGGAGTCTGAAGAATCTCAGTTGCAAACTCATACTGCAGGGACCCACGGGCCAAGTAATCAGCTTTGACCGGAACAACAGGGGTCTTCTCAATCTCAACAAAAGTCAAGGTTTGTCTAAAAGAAACAATAATTTGGGAAATTTTAACTCAAGTAAGTTTAAGTCAATATGTTAGGAATATTGATAGTTCATATTTCTAATAGAAATCTCATAGATGGTCAGTCATACTTCGCTTCCATAATTGCCGCGCCATGGATCTCGTTCAAAGGTGAGAACTGATGCACTTCCTCAACTGTTGCCTCAGCGATCAGTACACCAGCAGCCGCTGGTTTCATGATGTAGTTGTAAGCTGCAGTTTCAATCAGACCCTTGACCCTCTGTTAAGAGAATGGTATGTGACCATTTGACTTCTGGCATTTTCATTGAGTAAACATTTCAGTTCTTTCCAGTTTTCTTAATTACCTCTGTGCATTCAGCACACCTCTCAGTGTATGCCAAACCGACGTCCTTCATGATTCTCTCCTGGCAGTGACGCAGATCCTTAGACTTGGTGACAATAATGTGGTTTGCCTTTGTATCCTCATTGATGACATAGTGGGTCCTGCACACTCCCTGAGCTCCAGCCTTGAAGGACAAGTCAAAAAATAAGACTGCAGAACTTAGGCATCACTAATGCCTTCAAAAATGTAATAGGATCACTTTCTCACCTCTTGCAGCTCATAGGCATTCTGGGTCTTCTTGAGGTTGAGCTGAAGGATGTTGAGGATACCTCTGTGCAAGTTCATGACTGTAGGGGAGACTCCTGCAGGGGCAAATACCTTTCCGACCACACCATTAGCGTACTCAAACTTGATGGGAATCTGAAGCTGAGCAGCCAGTGCTGCAGTGAGCTTAGTGGCAGGAACAAATGGATCCTTGGGCCAAATGCCAGCATACTCGTGGAGCAGAGGGTCCATGAGCTGTAAAGAAACATTTTCATTTTTAACGAGGGAAATGTTTTTAAGTTAATTATGGCTAACATTGTTGTTGTCCTTTAGTGTAGAAATCTTACAATTTCTACACTTCTGGAAAGTCATTACCTTCATCAAGAAGGTGTTCTCAGTCGCGGCACTGAGGAGAACCTTGCTGTTGACTTTTATACCAGCTCTGGCCAGACCTTCCTGGGGAAGCCCGCCCAAAAGTAGAGCCTCATACTTGTACACATAGGTCTTATCGAGGGCAAACTCAGGAACTGAAAAAGGTAGTGTTTAAGCAAGAATGCAACAGCTGTAAATTAGAAGTTTAAAAAAAACCCCAAATAATATTGTGCCAAATCATATTACTTACCAAGGTTGATCTGTTGACTTGCTGAAAAAACAAATGAGAGAATATGCTTTGACAATTGCGTGTCTAGTTTAGTTTTTGAAGAGGTTCTAAATGTACTTTCGTTAAAGAGAAATCTTTAAAGAAAAGACAAAGAAGAAGACCTTAAGTTCAGAATTTTACTTACCCACAAGGGCTACAGTCAGGGCAAGCACAACAGCTCTCATGGCTGGTGGTTTGTGAAGAACTCCTCAGAGCTTCAGCTCTTTTATAGTGGTATCTTGCTGACTAAGTTTTAATTTTTAAATTAAATATTAACAGATGTGTTTAGATGTTTGTCAAAAAGTACATGATTTGATTGGTCAACTTATCTGCACACCGATATCAATTAGGTTAGGTTACCCTGGCCTGTCATGTCATCCTTCAGAACAATGTTCAATGTCAGTTTTGTATGAAAAAAGTTAAGTTAAAAACTTTAGTTCTTTATTACATATAAATTAATGTCGATTGTATAGGGTATGTATTTTTAGATTTTATATTTTCAAAGTGGTTTCACAGGGAGTTCAATTTTTTGACCAAGTTCACAGGATTGTGATGCAATGAATACGTACAGTTACCTAAGGACATGGACAAAAATTTAAATGTTACATAAATCATCGCTAATCATTGCTACAGCAGCACTCCTTGTGAAATACATTTTTTTTTTTTTAATTGGCTCAATGCAAATTTTTATACTTTTCAAGCCTACCCACATGGAAAGAACCTATATGAGGATATATGCGCATATATGAAACCTATATGCAGTATATATGCACATATATGATAAAATATATGCTGCATATATGCGTATATATGCCACATATAGGAAAAATTGAGGTGCATATATGTGCATATACAGGCCATATAGGTCTCCTGTATTGCTTCTTTATATCCACAAAAAAGCCCTATATGTACATACAAGATATGTCTCCTATATAGCTCATGGCAGGATCTGGTCATTTTAGCTCATATCTCACTTTGGCAACTGTCATACATGATGAGCTCAACTCCATATATAAAATTGGACGTTTTCCTATATTATATGTACATATATGTACATATATGCACATATATGTACATATAATATAGGAAAACGGCCAATTTTATATATGTCACATATATTAAAAACCTATATCAAAACCTATATTAAAACATATGTTTATATAGGTTATTTCCGTGTGGGTATTCATATTCAAGCCCTGTACATCTACAGTTATCACTCAAAACAGGGTTTAGCAACCTTGTTAAATGTGTCATTAAAAAGGAGTCTACTATATGTTAACAATTATGTTTATTTTAGAAATTCTGAAGCCTATTGTGCATGTAATCCATTTTTCTTGAATATTAGCAACAACTGCACTCCAACTCAACTCAACAGTCGATTCATTTAGTGGGAGAGACAGTTAGAATATGATCTGTTTTGGACGGTTTTCTCTGTCCTGTGGGTTGCACTGCGCAGTTCATTCCTGTTGATTATCCCAGTCTCATTTGCACTGATGGCAGTGTTGCATTGTGGATACACTTTGCTCTGCTTTTTTTTGTAGCTTTTTGGTCTCAAAATACACAATGTTGACAGATTTGGCATAAGACTATCAGTTTAAGTTAGGTTACCCTGGCTCATGTCATCAAAACTTGTTCAAAAGTCAATATTAAAATAAGGATCATGTCATATTCACATTTTGAAAGCCACATCGTGAGAGGAGCTGTGAATATGAAATATTTCACATTACTGTGTTTTAGTCTTTATTATAAGTGAGAACTAACAATAACAATGCATAATGTTTAATCAAAATGTCATAAATCAATCTTTTCTTCAACAGACTTCTCTCTGGTGACATATACTACACAGTCAGATATATATATATATATATATATATATATATTTGGACACTGACACAAGTTTTATTATTTTAGCTGTTGACCAAAACATATTCAAGTTACAGTTATATAATATAATTTAGGCTTAAAGTGCACACTTTGAGCTTTAATTTAAGGGTAGTCTCATCTAAATTGGAGGAAAGGTTAAGGAATTAACAGCTATTTATTATGTACCTCCCCCTTTTTCCAGGAACCATGGACAGTTGACTCAAAAGCTGTTTCATGGACAGTTGTGGGCTATTCCTTTATTTTTTCTTCATCAATTAAGGTCTGGAGTTGATTCTAAGTGTGGCATTTGTATTTGGAGGCTGTTTGAAACCACATCATGCGGTCAAAAAAGTTCTGCAGGCAAGTAAAAAAGACAATTGGTAGGCTTCAAAAACTAAAGAAACCCATCATAGAGATAGCAGAAACATTAGGAATGGCCAAATCAACAGTTTGGTACATTCTGAGAAAAAAATAAAAAATAACACACTTGTGAGCCCACAAACATAAAAAGGCCTGGATGTTCACAAAGGACAGCAGTATCTTCTCCATTGTAAAGAAAAACTGTTTCACAACATCCAGCCAAGTGACTTGTCACTGTCAAAGTCTACAATCAAGAGAAAACTTCACAAAGAGCAAATACAGAGAGTTTACCACAAGGTGCAAACAAGGCCAGACTTTGCCAAAATACATCTAAAAAAAAGCCATAACACTTCTGGAAAATCATTCTTTGAATGGCTGAAATTAAGATCAACCTGTACCAGAATGACAGGAAGAAAGAAGTATGTGAAGGCTTGGAACAGCTCATGATCCAAAGCTTACAACATCATCTGTGAAACATTTCTGATTCCAACTTGCATGCATTTCACTTGGTGAAGACAAAACTAAAGGCAGAAAGACCCACAAACAAACAACAACCGATGTCAGCTGCAGTAAAGGCCTGGCAAAGATTCACAAATGAGAAAACCCAGTCTTTGGTGATGTCCATGAGTTCCAGACTTAAGGCAGTCATTGCCTGCAAAGGATTCTCAACAAAATATTTAAAATAAACATTTTATTTATGGTTATATTATTTGTCCAAATATATTTGATTACCTTATATTTGCACTTCAATTTCATCTTGATTGTTTCATTTTAAATCTATTCTAGTAGCATACAGAGCCATAATTATGTAAATTGTGTCAGTGTCCAAAATATATATGGACCTGACTGTACATCCCCAATCATTTAGTCTGCTTAAAGGGATAGTTCATCCAAAAGTAAAAATTCTGTCATGAATTACTCACCCTCATGTCGTTCCAAACCCGTAAGACCTTCATTCATCTTTGGAACACAAATTAAGATACTTTTGATGAAATCCGAGAGCTTTCTGACCCTGCTTAGACATCAATGCAGCTACCACATTCAAGACCCAGAAAGGTAGTAAGAACATTGTTAAAATAGTCCATGTGACATCAGTGGTTCAACTGTAATTTTATGAAGCTAGGAGAATACTTTTTGTGAGCAAAGAAAGCAAAAATAATGACTTGTATTCAGCAATTTCTTCTCTTCTGTGTCAGTCTTTGTCACAAATTAATGACAGCACCATGACGCATATGTGTGCATTCCTCTGCTTGGAAACAAGGTGTCCCTACTACCTTTCTGGCCCTTGAACGTGGTAGTTGCGTTGCTGTTTATGCAGGGTCAGAAAGCTCTCGGATTTAATCAAAAATATCATAATGTGTGTTCCGAAGATGAACAAAGGTCTTACAGGTTTCTCATTTACTTCTTAACCGGAACAACCGATGGAACCAAGTCCACATTTCTCTAACACATGCTTGTACATGAAACTTGATCTAAAGAAGATCTGTCTCTACTTACAGTATGTTTCATCACAAATTTAAGATTTCCAGAGGCTTGTATTAAATGTATATGTAGCTGATTTTTAATTCATTCCACTGAGACTATTCAATTTGTATTCATGTCAGTATTCAACATCTGCAACACTGTCTCAGACTTTGATATAGTATGCCTATATTTGTCTACAATTTAAAGTTTAGAAACTCTTATAGATGATGTCAAGTGAACAGTGCTTATGTTACAATGTTATTACAATGTGATGTTATTTGGGAATCACTCTCATAATTGTGGCAAATGTACACTATAAACAGTTCCATTTTGTGTAATCCTTGTAGGTTCAGTGGAAGTACATTGAAAAGTAATGTTACTACTTTTCCCTTCATGTTAACCATGATTATTCTTTTTATTTTGGTGAAAAGTTTGTGTGGATCCTTATGCAAGGGACAACGTACACTAAGAGTTGCATTGGCTTTACTGTGTTTTGCTACACTGGCTAAATGATTTGTTTTTCTTCTAAGCAATGTTTGCCATTCTTGCTTTAACTGGATAGTCCTGAGAATTTACACTTATATCAAAACTTGTTTGACCATGAAAGTAATATTAAAGTCCTCAGAGGCCATTTGTACTACATGTACTTTGAGACTCAAGATGGTTGTACAATAATATCAAACTTGTGCATGAATTGAGAGATGGAAAGTAAAACCAATATGTAGATTAGTTGATTACGCACACTTATACAATGGTCAAACAAGAGAAACTGTTGATTCAGATGATACTAATTCTGAGACTTGGTCCATAATAAATCATTCAGAGTAGTATTTACTTAGTATTTTACTGTGTTTACCCCTTATGTTTTATTGTAATGACTCTTAAAAAAATAAGGTTCTGTCACTGAAAACCCCATTGGTGTGTGTGTTTCTCTCAATATCCGTGGTGATTACAGCAGAAGTAGACAAAAAATGGAAATAATGCCCCAGTTGTTAAACAACCCAAAAAAAAAAAATAGTGAGCAGACACATTTTTGAGAATGTTTGTTCAGATTTATTGAAATGAAGGCGATGATTTACAGCAGCTTTAAAAAATGTTTTAAGTACTACTGAGCCAAGATGTAGGTTCAAGCACACTGTTCAGTGCAGCGACAGGCCACATGAGCATCTGTAGTCTCTCTCAAGTCTACACTCTTCTCATAGATTCCATCAAACATGTTGAGGTTGGAGTCTGGAACACAAGATATTAAAAAAAATAGGAGCGACATTTAGGAACCAAAATGAAATACTGTCCCATTCAGCCTATGTTAGTCATTTTGAATTTTAAGATGTAAATATGTTTTCTAAAGCAAAACCATTTGAGAATGACTGGAATAGAGTCCAGTCAGTCTGCAAACAAGCCATGAAGTCACTTACCAGTGGACAGGCAGTGATATCCAATAGTGACAGGAGTGGTTCTGATTGGTGCACAGTCTGGCAGACAGCGCAGCACAGGCTCAACAGAGTAGCATTTGGATTCCTGTCCATTCAAAATCACCTGCTTCTCCAGCTTCACAGATTCAAGTTTCATGCGGCATTCTGATAGAGGAAAGATATTTATTTATTTATTTTTTTAAATGTCTCTAAAACATATGACATTTTTTGTAATCAGACAAATCTTACGACTGGCATCTCGGCAGCTCTCCGCAGGAAGCACCCATGAGTGGGCAAAGTTGACTGAACTCTTAGTCAGGTATCCACTGGGTGTGGTGTACTCTTGTCTGGTTTCTCCATCAGCCTTTCCACAGAGTCCACAAGTCTGCCCCTTCATCCAGTCCGCAACTTGGATCTAAAAATTACATAATTACTCAAACTCTGGAACATGTGTTTATGTTGCCGAAACACAGAAGCTGAAACATGCTCATTAACTTGTAGTCACCTTCCAAAGACCATTGGCAAAGTAGACTTCCTGAAGCCCGTGACTAGGAGCATAAAGTGACAAACCATCAGCCTTCTCTCTGATCTGGATGGAGCCTAAACCAGAAGAGCATTTCAGCGTACATTAGCTGAAAATGTTATTCGAAATAAGTCAAAGAGACCACATGGACTTTAGAACCTACCTGAGGGATGCTGGTAGGGAAGGCTGCTGGTGGGCACTTCCATTTCATTAATTTTAACGTTTGCATTGGCGCCCAAAGCATACAGGTCGACGTTGCTGTTAAAGACGTGATCAAATGATATCCATAGTAAATAAACCTGCAGATTATATGGACACCAGTTCACAAGAGAATGAACTTACATGTCAGCAAGTTTAACATTCAGGTGGTTTTCCTCAGTCTCTTCATCCTTCTTCAAGAGAACGACAAATTTCAGCTCAGGTGTGCAATCCTGGGCCAAGACTTGGTAGCAGGAAATGGGCATTTCGTTCTTGTACCTCCTGTTATTGAACGTAGTGATTGTGTCCTGCATCATGCTGCACTGAGCTAAAAAATGAAATTAAAATCAAGCAAGTGTGTGGTTTCTGAGTGTATATATCAGTATGTCATCTTATATTTGTTCTACCTGTGGTGTAATCATAGATAGTGTTCTGGATTTTGAACAGAATGTCCTTATCAATATGAATAGAAAGAGTTCCATCTGGATTGATGGGAACAGTGACTGGGAGAGGAATAGCCATCCTCGACAGTGTCATCTAGAGCAGCACAAATATGTTACAGTATTTACTTTTCTCATTTTATCTCGGAGTCATAGTTTAAATATTACTGTCCGCTCACCTCTGGAACCCTAATGATTACATTCAGGGATGTCTTAGTTGGCAATGCCACAGTCAGTTCGATTTCTTTCTCACTGTTTGTGGCTCTTTCAAGCCTGAATCCTGCCCGTAGAGCTGCTGTAGGTATGTGCTTAGCTAGCCTGTTTAAAAGGGGAACGTAAGAAAAAAAAATACTCAAAACATAACATTTACCACAAAACAGTTCTTGACCATTGCGTTTACTTTTTGGCATAGGTGGTGACAATTACTGGAAGCCTCTCCAATTCCCACTCTAGACGGACAGCAGGGAATTCTCCAAGGATTCCAGCCTCAGCTTTAGTAATGACTGCATATTGTTGACACTCTGCACCCCAAGCAAGCTTGGTCTGAAGAGGAAAATGTGTGTACAGTTCAGTCCAGCACACATCAAGTGAAGAATCAATTTGGGGAATTTCACATGATCTCTGATCTTACAGTGACTTTGTGCTTGCTCAGCAGGGCACCATCAGCACACAACTTCCAGTTGTCATTCTCAGCAATGGAAGAAACGATGAGCTGTACTCTTGCCGTTGGCTTGTCGAAGAAAGCAGCAAGCTGGTAGCCCAGCAGCTTGCGGTCAACTCTCACAGCACGGGCAATGATAGCAACAACAGGTGGAAGAGTATTCCCAAGATATGTAGCCTGAAAGAAGAACGAGCATTTAAAAAAACATATCAAGTTGGATTTTCCACTGTAGTTTTGCTTAAAGATGAATTAAATCACAGAAATCGATTTACCTGTTTCTGGATATTCTCAAAGCTAGATGCAGCACTTCCACTGCTAACTGCCTTTGAGGCTCCTTGGTGTACCATGTACTGCAAGCAAAGTTTTTTTATAATATTAACAGACCTGGAAGAAACTCAGTCTTTCCAAATGGGATATACAAGCATGTTTTCATATCAACTTTTGAAAAGAAAATAATCCTTCGTAATTACCTTATCTTTGTGGAATTTCTTGAAGGGGTCCATGCGATTGGCAGTCTGAAAACCCATAAGAAGGAATGAGAATGATTGATGATAGAAATGTTAGCTACTAAGCTATCAAGCAAGATCCCAAGTTCTCACCTCAATCACACGAGAGCTGGACATGGAGGAACTTGAACTGCTGCTGCTGATGATACGACTGCTGCTGCTGCTTCTGCTTTCAGAAGATATATGAACATTCTTCTCTTCAGTCTCCAGGATTTCCCTCAGTTTCAACAGGAAGGCCTTTCCTTCTGGAGTCTCCTCATCAATGAGGCTGATTTGCTTAAGGAGCCTCTCAGCAGCTCTAGGACCAACTTGGACTTCAAGCTCCAGTCTTTCGACTGCAGGACCTTCAGCTAAAGACAACATGGCAAACAGTTCATTATAATTTTATCTGAAAATCTTTGAGTTTCAAGAATGTAATCTTTTCTGTAAGTGTACCTCTTGCCAGTGCAGCACGGGCTGAGTGTTGTCCAATTATGTAGAACAGAGGAGCATTTCTGATAAAAGCAGCATTGTGAGAGTTCACCTCAATGCAACCCTTGATTTCAATGTATGGGACAGCAAGACAAAGAGTCTTGCGGATTGGAGCAGGAGCTCTCATAGGAGCCTTAGCTGACGCTTCAGAATCAAGGATCTCGGAGGACTGAAACAGAAAATTAACAAGTAACATCAAAAGAAGTCTTGCCACTTTGACTTTGAAGCTTAGCACCGTTCCACATGCAGTATACATGTGTGGTTTACCAGTCCACCAAAGTTTACCTGGGGGTTTTGCAGGGACGACTCAGGTACCAACGGAACAATTCTCTGAGCATTGGGATCTTCAATGTTTCTGGTCACAGCAAGAGTCTCAAAGCTGTCGGAGTAAGAAAATATTGGAGGAAACTGTTGTAACATATACTGTTGCTATGCAGGCATAACTGAGATTTCTTACCTCACAGCAGCTACATGTTCAGGAAGCTCAACAGGCAGAGCCTCAATCTTATAGTTGCCCTTCATAATGTCTGCTCTTGCAGCCACTTTTCCAGGAGCAATTATACGGATTTCTCCTTTGGCCATAACAGCAGCTTGGATCAGGGCAGTGTTCACTCCCATCACAGCAAATTTCTGCACAGCAATACTGAAATAAGAATAAGACAGGTTATGTTTTTGAAAACCGTTGTTGTATGCGGTACCTAATGCAAAAAGTGTACCTTGGTCTAGCTTCGGCTTGCAGTTGAACATCTGTCTTCTTAAGCTGCTCAAGAGTCATGGTCTCAATCTCCTGAGGGAGAGGAGGTGTAATGGTGGCCTGAACTGGAAGGATGAACAGAACAATATAAAACCCAAGTAGTGACCCCACATTTCCAAGGAAAAATTTGGGGAGAAAACAAATCTCACCATTAATGGATGCTGCACCAACAACAGCGGAGTACATACTGAGCTCCATAGGCACACCAAGTGCTGTTGGCAAGATGCGACGCACTTCAGCTACAAGCAGGGGTTTGGCACGCTGTAAAGCAATTCCTTCCTGCAAAGCTTTAAGAGCCGCCTTCAACAGTTCACGTGGTTTGGGTCCTTTGGCAAGCTGGGGATAGTGTTAATGCAAAGACACAAAATAAATCTAAAAATAATTTTTGTAATATCTGAAGTAAGGAGTGAGATATTATGCTATTAAAAGGGGATACATGAACTTGCACACAGTACCGTTATTGCTTGATCAATGATGGTTCTGTCAATTCTGGCAAAAGCCACCTCTTGTCCAAACAGTTTGATGTAGGCTGAAGCCAATGGCTGACTTGTTGGCAGAGCCTTCCAATTTATGAGCTGATGGAGTAAACAGAAATCATGTGTTTTATTATGTCACGTCTTATAATTTACTAGCAAACAAAAAAATACAAATAACTTACTGCTCTTAAGATGCGCTTAATCTTTGTGATACGGTCAACACTTTGATCTGCAGCAGGAGATTTCAGAAGAGCCTCCTGGATTCCTTCAGTTCTCACACCAATCTGTTTCAAAGTAGCAATTGAGGGAAGACTATCAAAAGATTGTAAAACTATAAATTAGATTTCAACAATAAAATCTTTTTGGCAGTCCACCTCAAGAACATCAGCAGCAGCTCCAGCCAGGTAAGCATGTGCTTTAGCGACAACAGCTCTGGGAAGGATGGTGGCAGCATCATTGATCATGAAGGCACTACCAGCAGCTCCAATCATAAGAGGAGCTGCACACGAACAGAGGTAAGAATACCATTAATGGGTAGATATTTTATGAAAAGCTCAAAGCATACACTCTCATAAAGAGAGTCTTGGTTTTCAAGACTTACTGTGATAGATGTCAATCTTAAAAGCTCTGCTGAAACGGAAACTAAGCCTGTCCAGCTTGGGACTCAAAAGCTTGATAGCAACATGAGCTGCACCAGCACTGAAATTGACAAACAACTTAACATCAGCTTATAATCACGTGAATAGATTAGGTAAAACATACAAACAATTATACTTACACAGCTGCCATATCAGGAGCAGTGATTCTGGTCAAGGACTTGATGTGGGAATAGGCGAAGCTCGCAACCTGCATGTTAGTCTCAGTCTTCAAAGCACCAGCAAGACTTGACATGAGAGCCACTGAGGGCTTGGTCTCAAACAACAAAATACAAGCAACCATGCGCACTTCTGGATGGAGAGCCCTGTCCAGTACAAGCTGCAGTGCCACTGGCTGAACCTGAGTCAGGAAGCAAAGTTAGTTTATTATTGGAATAAAATGTGCGTAATCAACTTTTATTAATTTCTACAATGTCTGACACTTACCAGTTTGGGCTCTTTCTTGGCAATGTTTCTCAGGGCCAAGATGGCATCAACCTGGACTCTATAGGGCATAGCAGCAGCTGCAGCTTTTAGTACAGGAAGGAGCTTCATGATGGGTTTAAGACTAGCAGGATGACCAGCATTGCCCAGGACTTTCAAAGCCAAGGTTATTTCAGGAATGTTGTTCTTGGCAATGGCCTCTGCAGCAATCTCATGGATGGGCTGAAAAATGTGATACACATACAATTAGAAAACAGTAAATGCCAAATACTTTAAATGTAGGGTTTGTTGTGTTTACCCTGAGGAGCTCAGCAGGGCAAGTAGAAACTGCAACACAGTACTTGGCGATCATGGAACCATATCCGAGCATTACGACTTCACGCAGTGCTGGGATCGTGGCGATTTTCTTATGCAATGCCAAACTCTGTTCAATGAGATACAGGAGTGATAGTTCAGTTTAGGCAACAGAGAACATGACTTTTGAGTACGTAAGATACCCACAGCTGTCAACTGGATGGTTTCCAAATCAACAGTGACCATTTGCAGAGCAACCACAAGAGTTTGAATGAACTCGGGAAGGGTAAGTTCACCAGCCAGGAACTTCTCCTTGATGAGTTTCACAATGACTGGTGTGCCAACAGCAGGAAGAGCATCCAGAAGCCAGCGCCTAACAGAAACATTGTTTATGCAGAACAAAGTTTAACAAGTTTTTATCTCTTATCTCAACTATATGCTGCTAAGGTTTTCCCCAGAATTTTACCTGTAAACTGGTTCATTCTTGTACTGAGCCCAGATAGCCTCAATATTCTCCAAGGTGGCAACACGCAGGAGCTGAACGAGCTGAACGAACTTAAGTGGAGCATCATCATGGACCATGGCCGCATTGTTTACAACCAAGTGCCTCAGGACCTCCGCAATCTAGAGTAAAAAGTAGAAGGAATGGTGAGGTGCCAAGTCTTGATAGTTCAATTTGGATGCATTTTTGGTGCATGACGAACAACTTAATCTACACTTTTACCTGCGCTGGTGCATCCCTGATTTTTATGAGTTGAATGGGAGTCTGAAGAATCTCAGTTGCAAACTCATATTGCAGGGATCCACGGGCCAAGTAATCAGCTTTGATTGGAACAACAGGGGTCTTCTCAATCTCAACAAAGGCCAAGGTTTGTCTATAACACACACACACAAATATTTCTGTACATTAACCTTTTTTGCTAATTCTTATTTCTTAAAAAAAATCTCACAGAGGATCAATCATACTTTGCTTCCATCTGAGCAGCACCATGGATTTCATTGAAGGGTGAGAACTGATGCACTTCCTCAACTGTTGCCTCAGCGATCAGTACACCGGCGGCAGCTGGTTTCATGATGTAGTTGTAAGTTGCAGTTTCAATCAGACTCTTGACCCTCTATTGAGAGACAGGTAAGTGACTCTAGAGAATGTTTTATTTATATACTCTCAAAAGTGCAAAAAAAGTCATCAGTATTTTTGGTCCATTTTCTCAGAAGGGAAGCACTTTAAATCTTTAAGCATGTAGCTATCTGTTTCATTACCTTGGTGCATTCCACACATTTTTCGGTGTATGCCAAGCCAGCGTCCTTTATGATTCTCTCTTGGCAGTGGCTCAGATCCTTAGACTTGGTGACAGTAATTTGGTTGGCCTTTGGATCCTCATTGATGAGATACTGAGTCTTGCACACTCCCTGAGCTCCGGCCTTGGTGGACAAGTCAAAAAATAAGATTGCAGAACTTAAAATACATTAAGTACTAAAGTACTAGAATCACTTTCTCACCTCTTGCAGCTCATAGATGTTCTGGGTCTTCTTGAGGTTGAGCTGAAGGATGTTGAGGATACCTCTGTGCAAGTTCAATACAGTAGGGGAAACTCCTGCAGGTGCAAATATCTTTCCAACCACACCATTAGCGTACTCAAACTTGATGGGAATCTGAAGCTGAGCAGCCAGTGCTGCAGTGAGCTTAGTGGCAGGAACAAATGGATCCCTGGGCCAAATGCCAGAATACTCATGAAGTAGAGGTTCCATGAGCTGTAAGGGGACATTTTCAGTTTAAATGATTGTGTCATTGCTTGTAAGAGTAGTGGCTAGCAGGGACATTTTTAGTTGTGTTCTGCTTAGAATTTCTGTATGTTGTAAAAGTCATTACCTTCATCAGGAAGGTGTTCTCTGTCACGGCACTGAGGAGAACCTTGCTGCTGACTTTTATACCTGCTCTGGCCAGACCTTCTTGAGGAAGACCACCCAAGAGCAGAGCCTCATACTTGTACACATAGGTCTTATCAAGGGCAAACTCAGGAACTGAAACATTTTTAATGAGTATATTTTAGTGTTTTAAGGCATTTCTTGTGTTGTAGAGGTAGAATTTGTCACCAAATCATAACACTTACCAAGGTTAATCTGTTGACTCGCTAAAAGAAACAAGTAAGACAATTAGACAAAACCCTTAAAATAACGTTTTTGCATCTAGTACGCTGAGTTTTCAATAATCTGACTTACCCACAAAGGCTAGAGTCAAGGCAAGCACAACAGCTCTCATGGCTGATGGTTTGTGAAGAATTCAAGAAAAGAACAGACCTTTATAGTTTTTGTTTCTGCTGACCAAATATTAAATCTAAAATAATGATTAACAAATGTTTCTACAATGGCATCTTACATTGAGATTATGCTTTGGCTGGTTCGATGATTGACAAATAGATATTAGTTAGAGGTTAGGTTACCCTGGTCTCTCATCATGTCATCCTTAGTACACAGTGTACACAAGTAGTTCTTTTTCTAATTTAATGTCAGATTTAGAAAACATCCATATTTTCCTAAGTACTTATAACTATATATAACAATTTCTAATATTTCAGTTTTACCAAGTATATATATACTATATGCTCACACTCATTGAGCATACCAAATTTTGATCACATTTCAATAAACTTAAAATGTTGACTAGTACTATATAAGTAGTAGTTATAAATAAAAGGTGAAAGGGCAATGTCATGTCATGTGCATCAGTTTTGGTACAGAGCAAACAAATAAAGAAAACACAGTGATTGTTTATTGTATTGATAAACATCCAAATCACGTGCTTGTTGTTGAATGTTCATGCATATAGCGATATATAAGAAAAATGCTTGCAAAGGAAGGAAATTAGACGTCTTTGGAACAGTAGACACGACTATTAATATTAGAATTATTATGATGTTCTTTGCAGCCCAAATATGGGATAGATGTTGTAAAGGCTACTTTAAAGTAATGGGAAAAAGTAATTAAAGAAGAGGTGTTGGAGCCACGATGCAGTGGTTATTGCACATTTTGCAAACCAAAAACCAATATGATACATACATTTGCAGAATACAGTGTAAAATTAAAATACAAGAACACTTTAAAGGGAAAGTTGAGCCAAAAGTGAAAAATCTGTCATTAATTACTCACCCTCATGTCATTCCAACCTCACACCTGTAAGACCTTCGTTTATCTTCCAAACACAAATTAAGACATTTTTGATGAAATCTGAAAGCTTGCTGACCCTGCACAGACAGCAATGTAACTGCCACCTTCAAGGCCCAGAATGTGGTAGTTACATTGCTGTCTTGCTAACATATTCAGTTTTGTGTAACATGATGTATTGACTGTCTGATATTGTTGTATCCAAAGAAATTCCACAATTGTCACTAGAGAAACTATTTATTAAAATCAGAAAAGAAACGTACATATTTTCCAAACTACCGTAATACATTTCAGAACTTTAGCTGCTGTTATAAGTAGTTTCAACACTTTTTAATTCATTTTATTGTCTTTTTGCAATTCAATTTTGCAACAGCAGTTAAACACATTCCTCTGTACAGTGACAGGCCATGTGAGCCTCTGCAGTTTCTCTCAGATCTTCAGTCTTCTCATAGCTGCTGTTCAGATTTGCAGAAAGGTTCAGTCTTAAGTCTAAAACAGAAAAATCAAATTATACTGCAACTACTGAAACAAATCAGTGAAATATTATCTGAAAATTTGGAGAATGAAGGTCTTACTAGAAGACAGGCAATAGAATCCAACAGTGATATGACTAGTCCTGGTTGGCAAACACCCAGGCAAACAACGCAACACCGGTTCAACAGAGTAGCATTTGAACACTTGCCTATCTGACCTCTTGTTCTCCATTTTCACAGTTTCAGGCCTCATGTGACACTCTGGGGAAGATGGTATACAATAAAAGTGTTTTTTTTTTTAGGGATTTATTGTCATAGAATAAGCAGTAAAACACCTACGGCTGGCATCACGGCAGCTCTCAGCAGGAAGCACCCATGAGTGGGCAAAGCTGACTAAACTCTTGGTCAGGTATCCACTGGGTGTGGTGTACTCCTGTCTGATTTCTCCATCAGCCTTTCCACAGAGTCCACAAGTCTGTCCCTTCATCCAATCCACAACATAAACCTAAAAAATCCAGGAAAAGCAGATATTTTTAGAAATACCAGCATTATAGAACGACCCAGTTTACAGGTCTGTTCAGTTATGACTTACCATCCACTGGTCACTGGCATAATAGACCTCTTGAAGACCATGGCCTGGGGCATAGAGAGCAATACCTTGACGTTTCTGCTCAATTTGAATGGTACCTACATCAAAAAAGCCTAATAAATGTACAAGAAAACACTCCAAGACTCCCTTCCCAAAGCAAAGACCAGCTTCCCAGTAAAAGTAATATTTAATATAAATATTTCAAATGACAAGTCTAAAAAAAATAATTGCATATGCAAGCAACAGACTTCTATACCAAATTAATATGGAGAGAACTTCAACCTGTTGGGTGCTGGTATGAAATGTTGGTTGGTATTGCAGTTCCATTTATTTTAACCTTCACTGCACTCTTCTGGTAATATATGTCAACGTCACTGTTGTGGAAGAAAACATTGAACATTGCACTGAGTTTGCTTTTGTATAATGGAACTTGTGATATCAGTAAGCTGGACTTACATGTCTGCCACCTTAATGGTTAGGTCTTCATGCGCAAAAACATCATCCTTTTTCATTAGGACTATGAATTTGTGCTCTGAAGTGCAGTCTTGAACTAAGACTTGGTAGCAGGAAAGGGGGATTTCATAGTTGTACTGCTTATGGTTGAATGTAGTCAAGGTGTTTCTGACCTTACTGCATTTAGCTAGGTAGTGAGACAAACAAAACATTTACTGAAACAAAATCAATTCATGAAAAACAAAAGGCCGTCTTAACACACTTTACTAACCTGAACTAGCCTCTACATAAAGGTTTCGAAATATATTTGTGACATCGTTTTCTGGATAGGCTTGGATAGCCTCAAACGGCAAAGCGAATGGAAGAACCACATTCGACTTTGACAAGGTCATCTGCAAATTCACAAATCTTAGAAAGTGCTGTCAAAAAAGGTATAGTAAACCAACCACTAGGTTGTAGCTTACTGTTGGGGTCTTAATAATGATGTCCATGGTTGTTTCAGTTGGGACAAGTATGATGAGTTCAATCTGCCTCTCAGTGTTTTTTTCATTTCTAATAGCCAATCCAGTCATTTGAGCTGCAATAGGAATGTATTCAGCCAAACTTGAATAGGAAAGGAAAAGAAAAATGTCAGTGTGTTGACATTTTTGGAGTAGAACATTTGCCAAATAAAGAGTAACCAAACCTCTTGATGTAGGTAGTGATAATCGTTGGCACCTTCTCACACTTCACTTTGAGATCGGCCATTGGACTTGGGCCTTGGTGGCCAGTCTCTGCGTTGATGGTAATTGCATATTGTTTGCACTGTGCACCCCAAGCAATCCTTGCCTAGATAGAGGCAAATTTAAAATGCTTTATCCCAGGGATCTTCAAACTCGGTCCTGGAGGACCGGTGTCCTGTAGAGTTTAGCTCCAACTTGCCTCAACACACCTGCATGGAAATTTGTAGCATGCCTAGTAAAAGCTTGATTAGCTGGTTCAGGTGTGTTTAATTATGGTTGGAGCTGAACTTTGCAGGACATCAGCCCTCCAGGACCAAGTCTTGAGACCCCTGCTTTATCCTAACACAGGGGTGTCCAATCTTGCTCTTGTGGAGTCACTATTATGCATAGTTTAGTTCCAATCCCATTTAAACACACCTGAACTAGCTAGTCAAGGTCTTCAGGATTACTAGAAACATTCAGGCAAGTGTGTTATCGCAGGTTGGAGCTAAATTCTTTTGGACACCGTCCCTCCAGAACTGAGTTTGGAGACCCCTGTTTTATCCTAAGACAGGGGTGTCCAATCCTGTTCCTGTAGAGTTACTATCCTGCAGAGTTTAGCTCCAATCCTAATTAAACACACCTGAACCAGCTAGTCAAGATCTTTAGGATTACTAGAAACTTTTAGGCAAATGTGTTTGGGGCAGGTTAGAGGTAAACTCTTCAGGCTATTGGCCCTCCAGGAGCAGGATTGGACACCCTTGACATAGCAGAAAAAGATAACTAAAACAAACTCTTTCATCAAATTTCTTACGTCAACATTGTGCTTGCTTAACAAGACACCATCAGCACACATCTTCCAGTTGTCTTTCGCTGCGATGGAGACCGCAATAATCTGCACTCTTGAGGTAGGTCTGTCCAGGTAAGCAGCAATCTGGTACCCCAACATTTTGCGATCAACTCTCACAACACGTGCAATGATAGCAACCACCGGAGGAACTGAGTCCCCAAGGAATCTAGACTGTAAAGACATTTACTAGCCATGTAAAGACATTCACTACTATATTTAAAAAAAAAAAAAAAACAGTATGAAAGGCTTTATTAAAAATCTTCTGATGGAAACTATGTCATACCTGAACAGGCTTGAAACCACCTTCACTGCTTGGTCCACTGGAGAGGTTCTAGTGATCCATATAGTGATCCAGAAAAATAAATAGTAGAGTGTGGGTTGCGTAATAAATAGAAAATCCTGGAATTACCTTTGTGGTAATGAAAATACTCACTTTAGACAGATGTGAATTGGAAGATCGAACAGAACTGCTGGAACTAACACTGTGGCTACTGGTGCTTTGATGGTAAAATAATTTATTATGGCTGAAAAAACTGGAGTTCTTGTTCCTCTGTTCACCCTCCAGCATATCCCTCAGTTTCTGTAGGACAGCCTTGACCTTGGGAGTCTCCGCATCAGGAAAACTGATTTCTTTAAGCAGCTTTTTAGCAGCTCTTGGGCCTAGTTGGACCTCTAGCTCTAGTCCCTCAACAGCAGGACCATCAGCTGCCGATATATAAATTTTAAGATAACATGTTTTCAATAACAAACATAACTCTAGTGCAATTCTGAAGATTGGACTCTAGACACTTGCCTCTAACTATGGTAATATGTACTCCATGCTGTCCAATCATGTTATAAAGGGTGGTGTTTTTGATGAACTTGGCATCACAAGACATAACCTCCATGCATACATTAACTCCAATGTGAGGTAAAACAGAACAAACTGTTTTGTGAGTTGGAACACTTGTCCTCAGTTTAGGTTCCTCGGCAGGTGGCATAACAGTTTCAGATGACTATGTAGGGATGAATAAAACAAATTAGAATTATAAAGAGTAATTAGCCAGTCTAATTTCCTATTATCTTACCAAATCTCCAGGTGAAATCTTTGAGGTAAGTGTTTCTTGGGAATGTTTCACAACTACCATCTTTGGTACAATGGGTGTAATTCTCTCTGCATTGACCTTGATATTTCCAGCTGCTGCCACAGTTTCAAAACTAGTGTGGGATGAGAATCACAAAATGCCACTGTAGTAATGAGATAGACCATGGTGAAAAATTGATAATGAGTCTACTCAAAATATTCTGTACCGTGCTGTCAAAGCATGCACTGGAAGTACAACAGGGAAAGCCTCTATCTTGAAATTAGCATTTGTGATGTCAAACTTTGCCTCCACTTTTAGAGGCACAAATGCATGGATCTTTCCTTTGGCCATGGATGCAGCTTGAACAAAACCTGTATTCAGTCCCATTACAGCAAAAGTCTGTAAGGCAATGCTTGGTGAAACTTCAGCCGTTAGCTTCACGTCTGTCTTCAACAGCTGAGCAACACTGATGGTTTCAGTTAGAGGTGGTGTAATAATAGCCTGGACTGGACATGATGGCAAATAAGAATAAATGTATAAATATTCCCTAGTTCCAATCAATTTATAAATAGACTACTGCACTTTTGAGACTCTTACCCTTCAGATTAGCAGCAGCCACTGCAGCAGCATACAAACTTAACTCCATTGGTACACCAGCTACTGATGGAAAGATGCGACGCACTTCAGCCACCAGTAGGGGCTTGGCATATTGGAAGGCAATGCCATTCTGCATTGCTTTAAGAGCTTCCCCTGCCAGCTCAGATATATAGCCTCCAGTAGTAAGCTGTAGATAAAATGTAGTGGTTAGCTCTATTTTGAATGTTCTTTTCGAAAGTTTAGGAGGACGATGCAAATTAGTTTTTTTTTTTCAGTTCATATGATATTACCACAATATACCTGTGTTGCCTGATCAAGAACTGCTGTGTCGACATTTGCAAAAGCAATCTCTTGTCCAAGAATTTTTACATAGATTGAGCCCAGGGGCTGCTTCTTTGGCAGGGCCTTGAATGTTTTTAGCTGGAGAATGCCCAATAGACAACAAAAATATGTAACTGTTAAGAAATACTCCATAAATTACATTTATAATATGCTACACTTACAGCCTTAAGAACTTGTTTCATCCTGGGCAGCCGGTCTTCATTCAGGAATGGAGATTTCAGAAGAGCTTCCTGAATTCCGTCAGTTCTGATGCCAACCTGAAAGGAAGTACTTCAGTGAGGTCAGGTAAGAATTTAAGAAATAAAAAGTACTGTCTTTTTCTGCATCTTATTTACTCACCTCAAGAACATCAGCAGCAGCTCCAGCCAGGTAAGCACGTGCTTTAGCTACAACTGCTCTGGGCAGGATGGTGGCAGCATCATTGATCATGAAAGTACTACTGGCAGCACCAGCCATGAGAGGAACTAAACAACAGAACTAATTGGCAAGTTTGTTTCCTGGCATGCAACACTTTTGGAGATCAATAGAACTTTCTTACCTTCATAACTATCCAAGAGAAATGCTTTACTGTAACGAAAGCTAACTTTTTCCAGTTTTGGGCTTAATATCTTGATGGCAACCCTGCTGGCGGCGGCACTGGAAAAGACCAAGGTGGATTGTTCATGTTGAAGTTTAAAACATCTATATGTTGGTATATATTCTGTTTTTTGTTAGTGTAAACTCACATTAGAGCAAACTCAGGGTGTGTGCTCCTTGTCAAGGCTTTCATGTGTGAGTACACAAGACTGGCCACCTGTACATTTAGTTCCTTCTTTAGAGCATGTGCAAGAGTAATAACCAAACCCATGCTTGGCTTTGTCTCAAAAAGCACAATCCATGACACCATGCGCAACTCTGGGTGGAGATCTTTGTTTACAAAAATTTGCAGAACTACATTCTGGACCTGAAATGCAAAATGAATTGCATATAGTAAACAAATGTTGCTTCATGGAACCTATATACCAGAATGCTTTAAACTCGGTTTGTTGGTTTGTTAAACAAGTAGATATCTAAAACATTCTGGGAGGTGGGTCCCAGGGACTGGCAAAGGGAAAAGTTGAAGTAACCTACAATCAGTATGACAAAGCAATGCATGACTCAAAAATATCTGACTAACCAGTTTGGGTTCCTTTTTGGCAATGGGCTTCAGAGCCAGAATTGCACCCACTTGAACTCTCATTGGAAACAGAGGTATTTGGTTCCCAAATACTGGTAGAAACTTTGTGATATATTTGATGCTAGCAGGGTGTCCGGCGTTGCCCAGTACTTTCAGGATCAGGGTCATCTCTGCAATGTCAGCCTTAGCAGTCGCCTCAATAACCATCTCATGGAAGGGCTTGAAAAAAAAAGAGGAAGTTGTCCAAACTCCACACATAGTCAAGCAAAACAGTAAATGAATGATATTCTTTACCTTCAAAAGCTCCACTGGGCATTCAATAAATCCACTGCAGTACCTGGCAATCATTGTCCCATAGCCAAGCATGGCAACTTCACGTAGAATAGGTGTTTCTTGAACTTTGTGACTCAAAGCCAGATCCTTTGGCAATACAGCATTTATAGAACAAGTTCAGGAGTTATTTGACATGTCAAATAAGTGGTTTAAGCTTAGAGTCAATGATCAAATATGAGTGTACGCACAGAGTACATCTTAATGGTGTCCAAATTAGCAGTGACCATGTGAACCATGAACAGAAGGACCTGAGTGAACTCAGGGATGGAAAGTTCACCTGCCAAGAACGTCTTCTTGATGAATTTTAATGCAGCTACGGTGCCAACTGCAGGAACAGCATCTAAGATACATTTCCTTAGAGGAGTAAAAAATGAGTGACAAGTATTTGTTTACTTCCACAGTAAAATATTCCTGATAATTTACTCACCCCATGTCATCCAAGATGTTCATGTCTTTCTTTCTTCAGTTGAAAAGAAATAAAGGTTTTTGAGGAAAACATTCCAGGATTTTTCTCCACATAATGGACTTCAATGGTGATCAATAGCTTGAAGGTCCCATTGGCAGTTTCAGTGCAGCTTCAAAGAGCACTACGCGATCCCAACTGAGGAATGAGTGTCTTCTCTCACAAAAACCATTGGTCATTTTCTTAAATAAAAAATTAATGTATGTACTTTTTAACCACAAATGCTTGTTTGTACTAGCTTGACTTTAATCATGTTGGAAAGTTCATGTGATATGTAGGTACTAGATCCTTATTCCTCGTCTGGGATCGTGAAAAGCCCTTTGAAGCTGCTTTAAAAGTGCAAGTTGGACCTTCAACCCATTGATCCCCATTGCAGTCCACTATATCAAGAAAAGTCCTGGAATATTTTCCTCAAAAAACAAATTTCTTCTCGACTGAAGAAAGAAAGACATGAACATCTTGAATGACATGGAGGTGAAAAATTACAAGGAATTTTGTATTTTGGAAGTGAATTAATCGTTTAAAGTGAATATTGTGTACCTGAAATTAGGTCTGGTTTTGAATTGAGACCAGATTCCCTCAGTAGCATCCACATCTGCAAAACGCATGAGTTGGATGAGCTGAATAAATTTCAGAGGAACATCTTCATGGACTTCTCCCAGTTTTTTGGTAGCCAGATGATTCAGAGCATCTACTATCTTGATGAATACCAGTAGAACAACAACAACAACAACAAAAAGTTAAAATACTACTATAGTTGTGATTGATACGGTCAACAATATTAAGTGTATTTTAATAATAATATGAAGTATATCCTTACTTGAGCCTGTGGATTACTGATTCTCATGAGCTGAATTGGACTCCAAAAAGTCTCAGTGCTAAATTCATACTGTAAAGCGCCACGGGGTAAATAATCAGCACTGATTGGAATTATGGGAGATGCCATAATCTCCAGAAAGGTCAAAGCTAGTCTGAAATATTGAAAATATAACTGGGTTAACTTAAAAATTAATATTAATTCCATACAAGTGTTCATGAGCGAACATCTTGCCTAGTTTCCATCTGGGTAGCATCACGAATCTCATATAGAGGTGTAAACTGATCAATCTCTTGGACTGTTGCTTCAGCAATCATAGCTCCAGTTGGAGTTGGCTTCATGATGTAGCTGTAGGTTGCAGCTCCAGAGAGACTTTTTATCCTCTGTAAAATTACACAGTATATTTAAGTTGAGTAACAAACTGTCTGCAGTAACTTTATGAAGCCCCAGTTGAAATCCCCAGTTCAAATTTAGACCTGACCTTTTGGCATTCAGTGCATGTTTCAATGTAAGTCAAGCCAACATCCTTCATTATCCTCTCATGGCAAAGTGTAAGATCTCTAGACTTGATGATGGTGGTGCGGTTGTTTCCTTCATCTTCACGGATCAGATACTGGGTCTCGCAAATGCCTTGAACTCCATCCTTGATTAGAAAGAAGCCTCTGATTTAGGTTCTAGATATACATAATTAATAATAAAACTTCATTTCACCCAGTCTCACCTCCTGAACCTCATAGATGTTTTGGGTCTTCTTAAGGTTGAGCTGAAAGATGTTCAGAATTCCCCTGTGCAGGTTGATAACGGTAGTTGGGACCACAGAAGGTGCAAATATCTTTCCAACCACACCATTGGTGTACTCAAACTTAATAGGAATCTGAAGCTGAGCAGCCAGTTCTGAGGTGAGCTTAGTAGCAACAAACGAATCTGTGGGCCAGATACTGCTGTACTCAAACAGCTGAGGATTCGAGAGCTGAAACAAATAGGCAAACTTGAAATAATTATGCACTTCTTTTCAATTACATCTCAGCTCAGGAACAGAACAAAGCTCCATGTTGGCGTTAAACTCTTCTGGTACCTTAAGGAGGAACGTATTCTCAGTTGCAGCACTGATGGAAACCTTGCTGTTGATTTTAATGCCAGCTCTGGCTAGACCTTCCTGGTGAAGACCAGTGAAGAGCAAAGCCTCATATTTGTACACATAAGTCTGAGTGCCTGCCAACTCGGGGACTAAAAGTGCAAAATAGCATTTTAGATAAGTCACATACAGTAGTAAAATCTTATTTCGTCATTGTTAAACACACTAGTAAAATAGGAACCACTTCGCTTACCAAGATTCACATGCTGACTTGCTGAAATTTCAGAGAAAGCTTAATATTAATACTTTGTCAAATTATTTATCTAAATGCTGACATTTAATAAAGCATTGCAGGTTACTTACCCACAAGGGCTATAGTCAAGGCCACGACAACAGTTCTCATGGTCAACGGTTGTGCGAAAACACCATGTCTGTTTTAAAGTCAAGCGTTTGCTGGCCAAATACTGATCTAAAAATGTATGATTAACCAACCGGTTGTGTTCCTACTCTCGGCAGCTCATTGGTCTAACATGACAATCCAAGGTAACCTGGACTTTAGTGCTTGATACTGATATATAAATGGTAACTATTGCAAAAAATCCAGATGTAAAGCATTTTTTTTTTTTTACAATAACTACAGTAGCTGACTTCACATTATCCTGCCTGTTGCATGTCTACTTACCAAAAAATAAATCGATGGACATCAAATATCGATTTGTGCTGTAATTATTTTATTATGCAATTAGAAAGAGTGATACATGAGAAAAACACATATACAATTTTGACATTCTGAATACAATGGCATGATTAGCTCACTTAAGGGCAACAGCATGTTATTTGGACCTTACAGTGGCATAGTAGACAGTCTCTGTTTCTGTGGTCTCTGTTTGATATTCATCGGTGGGTACTGGAGATGTGCGTTTTGTTTTAAAAAAAATGCTGGAATAATGGATGTCTTCATTGTCGGCATCTGCTTTCTGCGTGTGGTCAGAGGTTGCAGTGTTATTGTGCACCGAGTCATTCTGATAGAGGAAAGACAGTAAAAGAAAAGTCAGCATTTGATGTGCCCGAATAATGAATCTGTATTCGGAAAGGCACAGAAAACAAACAAAGCATTCTATGGAGCCACTAAAGAGACACGGTTAGCCACTTGTAAACGGTAGCCTTACATTACAGTAGCCTACATAAAATTTCACTTACCACATAGGACAAAGGCGAATGATTTGCAGATCCTGACAACTCTGACAAACATATAATCTTGAAAGCTATGTGGTAAGTAGGCTACTGTCGTTCCGCTCTGTCGCACAGTATGTGTGATTGCGAATCTCGAAAGTGAAAGTAAAAAGCGAACACTAAATTGATTTCATTGCTCCACATATTATTAATAGCGGCTCGCTGATGCCCGCAATTTATACACAGTATAAATACCCAATGATATAATTGTGAGAGAAAGCACTGACATATATTTTTTCCTTCCACCTTGTATTTATTTCCTTTTTTGGGGTTCCATAGCACACTGTCTTTCCTTTACGAACACAGTATTATTTGACTGCATTTTAGTGCCACGTTAAAAAAACCAAGAAACAAAACCAAAAAAAAAAAAAAAAAAAACAAGATCATGAGCATAGTTAAAATATTTTGAGAATAAAATCTAAATTAGGAGAATGAAGTCAAAATATTTTGAGAATAAAGTCGAAATATTTCGACAATAAAGTAAAAATTATGAGAATAATGTTGAAGTGTTTCGAGAATAAAGTCGAAATTGTTTTGAGAAAAAAGTAAAAATATTATGAGAATAAAGTCCAAATTACAAGAATTAATGCATAGCAATTACGAGATTAAAGTTATAATATTCTGAAAATATATTCTAGCCTATTTCGCATGCAAATTGTCCAGATTGGGAACCACGGGAGATATTCCAAAGCCTCAGCTGAAAACAAACAATACGTCTAAAACCATTTTTTTAATGCTCTTTAATGTGGCGTGACAGATTGCTGTATTTGACTCAGTTTAAGTGGTTTGCAAATTCGTAATCTTTTTTACAATGAAACATCCGTTTAATTAAATTTACTCTAAACTTTTTTTTTAAATTTCTTCTGATGTTCGCTCATGTTTACATTGTGCTATAAACTTGAAATAATGAGGAAAAACAAATACAAATGTATAATTATGAGGAATGAAAGACTGGACGCCAAAGACATTTTTTGCAGAGTAGGTGGTGGAATTTTCACAAAGAAAACAGTATCTAATTTAATGAAACAAATGTCTCATTTTAATCCAAAAGATGACTGATTCACATGAACACAGTGATCTGTCCCGCACATTTAAGAGCATGAAAAACACATTATTGCAAGACACAATGTATTAATGCATTGTATTTTGCCATAAAACTGACTTTGTTTTATGTTTTGTTACATTACCAAAAGCACAAAGCTCATTACTATTATTGGGTGGCTTCTGCACTACAAATAGGCCTAATGAATGAAATCGAAGACGTGAAATATTATTTCCAAGCATACTGTCACTGCGAGTATAACACATTGTATGATTTCTGCTAAATAAATTCCGGTGGCCTGGCAACTTTTCCTGGTGCTCCCAATCTGGGCCATTTGCATGCATAGGCTATAATCTCAAAACATTATAACTTTAATTGCTTTGACTTTATTCTCATAATATTACGACTTTAATCTTGTAATTTTAGATTTTTTTAAAAATTTTAACGTGGCATTAAACTGCCGTCGTAGTATTCGGATTCGGGCAATTCCTTAATTTTTAAATAAATGTATGTAAAATTTAGTTTAGTGTCAGCCATCCTTACCTGAACCTCCTCCTCCCTCTTTTCAGTCTTGTGGGTTTTTAGACATCTTTTAAAGGTACACCTTCTCCTCCTTAAAGAAACACAACTAATAAATCTAAAGTATAATAAGGATTTCTAAAGTCTGAGATCACTATTTATTTTTGTCTAAATTTAATAAATTTTTGTATTCAAATTTGTAGATTCTATTTATCATAATATTTTACAATTTCATTTTATTTGTGACATAAATAGTTTAGAATCTTAAGTATTTCTCCTCAAATTAGCTTAGAATTTTATTGTTTTTATGTTTTTCAAAATCCTAAACCTTGAAATTAAATTTGCTGACCTGTACCACAGGATTCCTATCAGAGTGAGAGTCAAAACAACACACAGTATGACAGCAGTGTTTCGTAGTGCTGTGCTCCCCTCTTGGTCTGTACAATACATAAATCATTAATTAAGAAGATCAGTTGCACTCAAACAAGCTGCAACAATCATTTTGCATTAAACAATATGCGTTATGAGAGATGTGTTACCTCCTACAGCACAGGAATACTGTTGAAGCTCTTCATTGCTGACTGAGTCCAGGTACAGCTTGTTGACTTTAGTGAATCCATCTGTTACCTGTCGTCCGTTCTTGTACCAGATGTAAGTATGTTTGTTGTTCAGAGTGCATTTAGTTGAACAGCTTAATATGACTTTTTCTCCTCCTGATAGAGCATCTGGGCTGCTTGTCACCTGTGTATCTGAAAAACAGAATTGAAGTGCTTAAAGCTGAGCCTAACATTAATTTTGACTGACACAGAAAACAAAAATCATTCATCATTATCTTTTACCTGTGACGGTAAGAGTGACTCCAGGTGATCCAGAGTATTTGCCATTTGTTTTGTCAGTGATGAATCTGAATCGATATTCTCCAGAGTCGCTGATCTTGAGATCTTTGATTCTCAGTTTGTTCCCCACATACTCCACACGACCAGCAAACTGATGCTCCTCACGCAGATCACTGAAGACCCCATTTTGACTATAATACCAGAATGTTTTATTTACAGTATAACCAGAGGGATGTGAGTATGTGCAGGAAATGTCTACTGTTGAGTTCACCAAAGCACAGACACTTCTAGAGGTGTAAGTCACATCCCAGCAGCCACTCTGAGAAACACCTGAAAGAGACACAGATTAACATGCAAAACTCACACATTTCTTTTTTTAAATATACACATATATGGATCGAACAGTGTTTTGTTTGATGCTTACACAGAGAAGAGGATAGATGTTTAAGGTCTTTATGAGAACAGGAAAAGCTGCCAGCATCTCTGCTGATTGACACAAACATGTTGGGGGACTTTGTATATGTGAAATACTGTCCATTCTTCATCCAGTAGTAATACCGAACTCCAGAGGTCAAAGTGCAAGAAGTATCACAGGTCAGTTCTACCGTGTCATCTGTCAGGTCTGTAGATACAGGATTCATCCTCACCTCTAGGACTGAATGAGAGTGAAAATGAAGAAAAACTTAATTAAATGTCAAATGAAAACAGCTGAACTGACCAGAATCTGGACTCAGTTTCACCTGTGACTGTTAGACTGACGGCTGCTGAGCTGAGATGTTTAACTCCATCATTCATGATGAACATGAGCTGATATTCTCCAGAGTCTCTCTCTCTCACGTCTGATATTGTGAGATCTGCTTCATATTTATCAATGATCTTTTTCACTCGTCCTGAGTAGTCTGAGTCTAAAGTCAAATCTTCAGGTTCATTGTTTTTTCTCCAGTTTGTATTTTGTTTCTCATTGAACCAGAACACAGTTTTGATGTTGATGTTGGAGTAAAAGCAGTTCAGTTTCACTTCTGTCCCCTTCACAGCACAAATACTCTGTGGACTACAGGTCACAGAGATCTGGTTCAATGTTGCAGTGCCTGAACAAGAAAACATTTCATTATAGAGATGGTTTACATACAGCAGGGGTGGCGAACGCCGGTCCTGGAGAGCCGCAGCCCTGCAGAGTTCAGTGCCAACTCTAATTAAAACTCACCTGTCTGTTGCTTTCTAGTAACCCTTCAGACCTTGATTAGCTTGTTCAGGTGCGTTTGATTAGGGTTGAATCAAATCTATGCAGGGCTGCGGCTCTCCAGGACCGACGTTCGCCACCCCTGACATACAGTCAACAGAGATCCTCTACTGCAGTGGTTTTCAAACCGGTCCTGGAAGCACCCCTGCCCTGCACATTTTGTATGTCTCCCTTATCAGACACATTCAATTCATGTTGTGCAGTTTCTACTAATGAGCTGATGAGTTGAATCAGGTGTGTTAGATGAGGGAGACATACAAAATGTGCAGGGCCGGTTTGAAAACCACTGCTCTACTGCAACAATTCAGTGTTTATACTAGCAAATATTGCTAAAATAACATTGCGTCTAGACTGACGAATCTCCTGCTCACATCCACTCAGCCATGATTTTGAGTTTCAATTTTAAATATTGTCAAAAAGTGTGATTTAAATTTATATGGCCAGTTCATTTTTAAATATATAAACAGGAAATCCTGTGAAACCAACATTCAGACTGACACTGAGCCCTATTGGACAGTTCAGCTGATCTTAAATGATTTTAAAAGCTTGAAAATACAGAGCAATATTGATCAAAATAAATGAAGATAATCACTTTTGGAACATAAAATATGTCAAAGATAATTAGAGACACATTTACATAAAAAACATTAGAGAGGAGAAAAACAAACAGTGATGGTCAAACCTGGAATGAGCAGCAGCAGGATCAGCACTGAGAGTCTGGAGTTCATGATCTTCACTTTGTGTAAATTCACATACAATGAAAGACACAGAGCTGCTCTTCCTGAAAAAAAAAGGAAAAAAAAGGGCGCTTGTTAAGTTTCACTGTGACACACTTGAAGGGTCATTACAGTTTAGAAGATTCATCAGTCAGTTATCATAGTTCATGCTACCCCATTTAAATCATGAAAATAGTAACATTTCACTTACAGTAAAATGACATTTTAAATGCAATTAAATATTAGCTTTACTTACATTACATGTTGCTGTTGTTCTCAGATGTTAGTTGTAATTTCTACGGTCTGTTTGAGAAGCTTTTGCAGATACTCTGCTGAACTTATTTCCTTCCTGTTTCTTACTGACTGACTAGGAGAGGAAAAACAAAGTTATTTCTTTATCTAAAGAAAGGAGATGCTTACTCTTCAGAAAATGTTTACTGTCAAACCTAACTCAGGAAGTCAGTATGAGCTGTTATGTTGCATGAGCTATATACATGCATATATATATATATATGTATATATGTGTGTGTGTGTATGTGACCCTGGACCACAAAACCAGTCTTTGCTGGGGTATGTTTGCAGCAATAGCCAAAAATACATTGTATGGGTCAAAATTATTATTTTTATTTTATGCCAAAAATCATTAGGAAATTAAGTTAATTTTTTTTTTTTTTTGTACATTTCCTATTGTAAATCTATGAAAACTTTTTGATTAGTAATACACATTGTTAAGAACTTAATTTGGACAACTTTAAAGGCAATTTTCTCAATATTTAGATTTTTTCAGATATTCAAATAATTGTATCTCGGCCAAATATTTTCCTATCATAACAAACCATACATCAATGGAAAGCTTATTTATTCAGCTTTCAGATGATGTATAAATCTCAATTTTGAAAAAAAAAAGACCTTTATGACTGGTTTTGTGGTCCAGGGTCATATATATATAAACTTAAATGTCAATAAAAATGTGCTATATTTAAGTAGCACAACACAAAGACTGAAAAGTCAACAGAAGTTTATATTTAAGTGAGGTTCAACACACAGTTTATGGTAGTCTGGAGCTTTAGTCACTGTGCCACATTCAGCTGGACCTGCAGACAAACCAAGATGAGAGTGTGGGACAAAAGAGATATTTGTAGCAAACAAAAACAGTTCACTAGATGTCGCTGTGTCCAAACTGCCAGGACACTTTCAGAACACCTTATTTATTTTACTGTTGGTTATAAACACACTGTTATGTATTTTCTTTTTCTTTCTTTTCAGGAAATCACAGATCATTTAAGTAACTCTCTTATGTCTACAAAGCCATTCAAACAGATCACAGCACTGCTTGATACCAAACTTTAAGAACACACAAGGTGTTTTTCTGTTTATTAAAATCTGTTTTTATTGATTTTGCTGTTTTTTTTTACACCAAGACTGATAACTGTAACCATTAAAGTGCTGACAATAACCAATAACACAGAGGAAAAAAATGGTTCTAATCAACATCCAGTTGACTACCGACAGGCGCCAGTGTTTAAGTTGAATCCTTACTGTAACGGAGCTAACGAGACGGGAAGCGGTCAGATCTAAACTAAGATTTATAAACTATTTATAAACTAAGACATGGTCATAAACAGGCGAGGGTTAGAACAAAGGCAAACAGGTATATGAGGGCAAGACATAAGAGTAATCCATTAACCAGGCGAGGGTCGATCTGTGGTATATATACTGTACATGCATTACATGCTGTTGTGTTACAGGGTCTCTCATGTCAGTTGCTGTTTCCACTGCCTGATTTAGAGGACACATTGACACTGCTGATGTTATTTACTTCCTTTTGTCTAAAAGAAGCACTTGAAAATGTAATCACTTATTGTCTTTGTCTTCACTTATTGTAATAGCACTCAGTTGAAAGTGGCAGTTCACTATTAGCCAATACTAATCCAGTACTGACTACTGAATACTGATGCAATTAATTAGTAATTCCTTTAGATGGATGAAGTAAAACATTAGTCATTACTTTCCGAAACTTTACAAAACCTGATTTCACAATGATTGTAATCATCACTAGAGAGTTATCATGTTATTCACTTTAGGATACTTATACAAATAATTAGTAATACTTAAAGGGGTCATTGGATGCCCATTTCGGATACCCATTAAGTTGATATGATTCTTTAGAGTCTTAATGAAAAGTCTATAACATACTTTGGTTAAAATTTCTCAATGGTAGTGTAAAACAACACCCTTTTTACCTTATCAAAATCAGCTCTGTAAAAATGATGTCACAGAGATCCGGTTCAATGTTGCAGTGCAACGTTTTATTATTATCATTTTTAAATATATAAACAGAAAATCCTGTGAGACCAACAATTAGACTGACATTGAGCCCTACTGGACAGTTCAACCGATCTTAAATGATTCTGAAAGCTTGAAAATACAGAGCAATATTGATCAAAATAAATGACGATAATCACTTTTGGAACACAAAATATGTCAAAGATAATTAGAGACACATTTACATGAAAACATTAGAGAAGAAAAAACACAATTATGTTCAAACCTGGAATGAGCAGCAGCAGGATCAGCACTGAGAGTCTGGAGTTCATGATCTTCACTTTGTGTAAATTCACACATACAGTGAAAGACACAGAGCTGCTCGACCTTAAAAAAAAGAAAAGAAAAAAAAGGCACTTGTTAAGTTTCACTGTGACACACTTGTCATTACAGTTTAGAAGATTCATCAGTCAGTTATCATAATTCATGCTACACAAACTATGCTATGCTACATTTGCATAGTTCAAATCATAAAAATAGTAACATTTCACTTACAGTAAAATGACATTTTAAATGCAATTAAATATTAGCTTTACCTACATTACTTGTTGCTGTTGTTCTCAGATGTTAGTTGTTGTTTCTATGGTCTGTTTGAGAAGCTTTTACAGACACACTGCTAAACTTATTTCCTTCCTGTTTCTTACTGACAGACTAGGGGGCAAAACTAAGTTATTTCTTTAATCAGAGAAAGGAGATGCTTACTATTCAGAAAATGTTTACTGTCAAACCTAACTCAGGAAGTCAGTATGAGCTGTTACGCTGCATGAGCTCTTTAAATTAAACCTTGAGATATATATTTTTTTATTTTATTTTTAATATCAAAACCTAAATGGTGATAAAAATGCTATATTTAATTAGCACAACACAAAGACTGAAACGTCAACAGAAGTTTATATCTAAGTGAGGTTCAACACACAGTTTATGGTAGTCTGGAGCAGGGGCGTAGCAACCGGGGGGGGGGACGGGGGGGACCCGTCCCCCTCACTTTTAGAAACAGGTGATTCTGTCCCCCGCACTTTTTTTGACCTAGCACCAATATTTCCGACCGTGTTCTCTGATTTGTTAATTAGATTTGAGTGAACTAACGTTTAGCCAATCACAGCGTGAATCTCTTGGGCGTCTGCCATGAGCTTCAAATCTTGTTGCTCTTGTGAATTTTCGTTCGTTCACCCACTTGGCTGTCTGGGGTAAAATGCACCCTAGAAAAAAGCAGAGGACGATTACATCCTTTTTTCAAACACACAATGTGAGTATGTGTTACAGAATGTCACGATGACACGAATCACACGTTTCCATGTTATGATTTAATGCCGAAAGTTTTGATTAAAAATCTCACTTCAATTTTGAAAATGTTAAAACCTTGTAAATACATTGATTTAGGTTTTATTGATATATTTTCAAAGAATTACTGTAGGTGCAATTTGTATACTCATTTAACACTTTTTTTCCCAACTGTTAAGTAGTAAGATAAACATTGTTCAAGTGTAGTGTAAATTAAATATTGTAAATATCATAAAATATCTTTTTCATATAATTTTCTACTTCATAAAAATTGAAGTATAGATTTCCAAAGTGGTCTTAAAGTCCAAGTCCTGCAGTATTTTATTTATTTATTTATGTATTTTTATGAGTATGATTTCACAGAAATAGGTTCATGTAAGTTATCCTGGCATGTTCCTCAAATTGCCACTTTGGTGCTGTAAAATGCCCATTGTTCTTCTATTTAGAATTTATTATACTGTATGAACACCCTTGGGTCACATCACCATACTGTCCCCCCCACTTTTAAATTGGCTGCTACGCCCCTGGTCTGGAGCTTTATTCACTGTGCCACATTCAGCTGGACCTGCAGACAAACCAAGATGAGAGTGTTGGATAAAAGAGATATTTGTAGCAGACAAAAACAGTTCACTAGATGTCGCTGTGTCCAAATTGCCAGGACACTTTCAGAACACCTTATTTATTTTACTGTTGTTTATGAACTGATTGTTATGTATTTTTTTTCCTGACCAATAGGTGGCGCTTTCTTTTCAGGAAATCACAGATCATGGAGTTAACTCTATTAAGTCTACAAAGCCATTCAAACATTCAAACTTTAAGAACACACAAGGTGTTTTTCTGCTTATTAAAATCCTCTTTTATTGATTTTGCTGTTTTTTTCACACCAAGAATGATAACTGTAACCATTAAATTGCGATCAATAACCAATAACACAGAGGAAAAAAAACTGTGATAACTTCCAGAGCATTTTTATTTTTTTAACTGATGAAGAACAAAAACACTGACAGACAATCAACATCCATTTAACTACCGACAGGCACTGGTGTTTCAGCTGGGTCCTTACATGATCTTTTGAGAATAAAAACAGAATAAAAATAGTGCTTATAACATTTAACAGAAGAAGGGGAAAAATTAAAGTTTAAACCTTAGACTATTTTTGTAGAAATTTTTCAGTGCTTTTTTGAAGGATGAAAAAAATAGCTACTAAACAATTTGAAGTCCAAAGAAAGACTCAAGAAAGACAAATCACTTGTCTTTGTCTTCACTTATTGTAATGGCACTCAGTTGAAAATGGCAGTTCACTATTAGCAAATACTAATCCAACACTTTAGTTGTTACTATCCAATACTTTAGAAAATCCTCAAAACCTCACAATGATTTCAGTCATCACTAGAGAATTATCATGTTATTGACTTAAGGATACCGATCCAAATAATTAGTAATTCCTTTTGTCGGATTTGGTAATACTTGAGTCATTACTAGTGGGTTACTATGACCTTCACTTTAGAATTAATTATACATTGTGCATTATTCATATTAATAATGAATACAGAAGTATACTTAATGCTTTCCTCACAATGATAGGCATCAGTACTGTGGTTACAGTTTATCTATTGAATTATGAAACCTGGACAATCGTTTTGTTTTTGTTTTGTTTGACTATGCAGTCATTGATATGTTATTGTCTATATTGCTGACTGAGTCCAGGTACAGCTTGTTGACTTTAGTGAATCCATCTGTTACCTGTCGTCCGTTCTTGTACCAGATGTAAGTATGTTTGTCGTTCAGAGTGCAATTGGTTAAACAGCTTAATATCACTTCCTGTCCCTCTGATACAACAGATGGGCTGCTTTCCACCTGTGTATCTGAAAAACAGAATTGAAGTACTTCGTGATGAGCTTAACACTAATTTTTAACTGGCATAGAAAAACTAAACTTAAAGGGGTCAAATTTCCCTTAATCTTTTGACATATAGGTCATTTTACTATTTAAATCAATCAATCAATCAATCAAACAAACAAAACATAAACATCCTGTAAGTTTCAGAATTCAAAACTTCCCCATAGGCCCAAAAACAGCTTTTATTGAAACCAAGCTGCCCAAACAGTTTTTTATTTTTATTTTATTTTATTTTTTTTGTATTTTAACAAGATACAGTTTGAAGCAGGCTTTTCAGAGAGACTTAAAATATAAGAAGAAGCAGTGCAGACTATATTAGACAGTATTGATACAACAGTAAGGAGTACTCAGTTTCACCTGTGACTGTTAGATTGACGGCTGCTCATCTGAGATGTTTAACTCCATCATTCATGATGAACATGAGCTGATATTCTCCAGAGTCTCTCTCTCTCACGTCTGACATTGTGAGTGTTGAAGAGCTGCTTGAGATCTGATGTTTCACTGTAACACACTTAAAGCAGGGTTGCCAACTCTCATGCATTTGGCTTGAGACACACGCTTTCAGGCTCTGTCTCACGCTCTCACTCTGCCCATGTAAATCTCACGCCAAATTGGCAACCCCGCTTGCGATTTTAAGCTTTCAGCTTTCAAATGTTGCAAGTTTTAATGCTAAATTCAAATGATAAATACCTTTTTGGGGCACTTAATGTGGCATACATTGTAAAATGTAGCGCTTCTGTTAACGCCAGAGCCATTGAAAAACAACTGCAACAAGCTTTGATCTCGCCGGCGTCGCCGCCACGTGGTCACGTGATTCACGGAGCTCTCCAAACAAACCAAAAGACCATGGTTACTATACTTAAACCATTGTATCCACACATGGTCTCGCTACACTAACCAAGGTTTAACCATGGTATTTGTAGTAAATATGGTAAATATGGTAAATATCTTTAGTTATACAAATGGCAATCAATGCACCAAAAACCAAAAAAACACGGTTACTACACTTTACTATAATAAAACCATGGTTAATTTTCGTAAGGGTAAATACGGTTTTCTTGTATTTAAGTAAAATTCACTGTTTTAATGATTTTAGTGGGGTACCATAAACTATGATAACAGACTGATGAATCTTCTAAATTGCAATAACCCTTTAAGCATGGTTGCCAACTTTTAAGTTAAGCTTGGAGTGAGATTTTTTTTTTTTTTTTTTGGAAACTTTGGAAACTTAAACTTGGTTTAAATTTAGTATTTTCTTGCATTCATTGTGTGTACTTATAAGAGTATCATTTAAAAAAGGAGTTAAGTTATTAACTTTTTAAATTTTGCATTTAAAATATAGTGTTTAATCAATTCTAAATATGTATTCGAATGAAAAACTTAAAAATAAGTAAACAGGTATGACCTGCAATTTTCTAGATACATGTTTATTTAGTAAAGAGCCATTCAGGTAGGTAAACCATGGCATTACATGGCATGAATTTTTTATTTTTTTTTCAGACCATAAAATGACTCTAATTTGCCTTTTTGCATTGGAATTTAAAACGCTTTTTTCTATTTAATCTTAAATACTACAGTAATTGTAATATAAGTAATAGAATGGTCCAATCAATGGACCATAATTACTGGACAAATAGTATTTAGTATTAAATAATCTCCTTTAAATATTAAACAAATATTATCGAACTAAAATATAGAACATTTATTTAACTGAAAAATAGTTAAGCTGTATGGTCACATTATAAGTAAGCAATACCTGAGGGTTAAGATGTCATTTTAAATGCAATTAAAGTTTGGCTTTACCTACATCACATGTTGCTGTTATTCTCGGATGTTAGTAGTCATTTCTACAGTCTGTTGGAGAAGCTGTTGCAGACTTTCAGGTGATCCTATTTCCTTCTTGTTTGACTAGGTGGGGGGAAACAAAGTTATTTCTTTAATCAGAGAAAGGAGATGCTTACTCTTGAATAAAAAAAAAAAGGTTTACTGTCAAACTCAAATCAGCAAGTCAGCATGAGCTGTTATGTTGCATGAGCTCTTTAAATTAAACCTTGAGGTATACATATTTTTTAGTATCAAAACCTAAAAGATGATACAACTGTGTTATATTTAAGTAGCACAACGCAAAGACTCCAAAATCAACAGAAGTTCATATCTAAGACTGCACTAGGTGAGGTTCAACACTCTGCTGGCCCTATATAAAACAGAATTGTGTGAAAAAAAAATTGTATTGATTATTTAGGTATTATTTTCATTTGTGTAATGTCTATACAATTGCCAGTGATTAGCTTCATTGAGGTTAAACTGGAATATCCTGCATAACAAAGTTAAAAAGAAGTCACATCTGATTTGTTAACGACCTGTGTATTGGTGGATTACTTTTACTGATCCATGTAGGGAAATTTACTCTGCATTTAATTCACCCTAATCCAGCCTACTGTTGAAATTGTTGATCAGCTGTCATTGTTGTTGAGAGCCTGTGTGTTTACGGCATAATAAGCACATTATCCATATAACTGCGTTAGCTGTAACAGAGATGTGTAAGATGCATGTATGTAGTTTACAGTTGCTTACTGAAGGCTCTGACTGAAACCCCACGGGTTGACCACTGTTCAACACACGGTTTATGGTAGTCTGGAGCGTTATTCACTGTGTCACATTCAGCTGGACCTACAGACAAACCAAGATGAGAGTGTCTAACAAAAGAGAGAATTTTGTAGCAAACAAAATCAGTTCACTATGTCGCTGTCATCAAACTGCTATAGAACACATTATTTATTATACTGTTGGTTATGAGCAGATTATGTATTTTTTTTTTCCTGACCAATAGGAAAAAAACGGTTCTAATCAACATCCAGTTGACTACCGACAGGCACTGGTGTTTAAGTTGAATCCTTACTGTAACGGAACTAACGAGACACACTGCCAACACACATTTATGCTCAAACACTTTGCATCCGATGACCCCTTTAAGTCATTACTAGTAGGTTACCATTTCACTTTTAATTATACATTACAAATTAATTATAATAATCATGAACCTGTATACAGTCGTACAATGGCATGTGGCACAATGCTTTTCCCACAGTGAACATTACTGTGGTTACAGTTTATCTATTGAAATATAAAACCTGGACAATTGTTTTGTTTGATTATGCAGTCATTGATATGTCATTGTCTATGACATCACTGTATCACTGATGTTGCTGCTGACAGTTCTGACTGTTGCTAGGTGATGTCACAATGGAAGAACACAATGACATCACTCCAGCAGCTCTGATGGACAGACAGCAGATGTAGATGAAGACATCTGAAACATCTGAATCTGAGACAAAAATAATCAAATATATTTAAAACCATTTTTGTAGCCATTGCATTTCAAATATTATAGCAGATTCTCAATGTCAATTATTTCTCACCTCATTCTTGTTTTCAGTTTGGTTTTTAAATGAGGTTTTGATGAAATACCTGTTGAATCATAATTCACATTCTTATAATCCAAATCCATTTCATCATATTTACTATACCTCATACAATTAGATCTTTCACTCACCACATCCACAGAGCTGTTATTATGAGAAACTGAGGTAAAAACAGCAGCAGAGTGACTGTATAATGACTGAACACTGTGTTGTTCACTGGATCTTCACAAAAAAAGAAGTGAATCATGACTATCAGAGAAACCACCTGAATGCTGTAAACATTTGACACTGAAGCACATGTATCATGAGAGATGTGTTACCTCCTACAGCACAGGAATACTGTTGAAGCTCTTCATTGCTGACTGAGTCCAGGTACAGCTTGTTGACTTTAGTGAATCCATCTGTTACCTGTCGTCCGTTCTTGTACCAGATGTAAGTATGATTGTCGTTCAGAGTGCATTTAGTTGAACAGCTTAATATCACTTTTTCTCCTCCTGATAGAGCGTCTGTGCTGCTTGTCACCTGTGTATCTGAAAAACAGAACCAAAGTACTTCATGAATTGTACACAGAATTTGACAGACATGGAAATGCTAAACTTAAAGGGGTCATGAATTTAGCCATCAAATTTCCCTTGATCTTTCAACATATAAGAGGTCATTGTACTATTAAAAACAAACAAAAAACATCCTGTAAGTTTCAGAATTCAAAACTTCCCCATAGGTCTAAAAACAGCTTTTATTGAAACCAAGCTGCCCAAACAGTTTGTTTTATATTTCGTCACAGTGCAATGAAAGACTCCACATCCAAGACAGAGTCACTGATTATAATGGGTTCTGTTGTGTTTCACAGATATAGTCAAAAGCTTATTCTGAAATGTGATGTTTTTTATATAAAATCTTGCTAACATTATGAGTAGACCTCAGAGAACATTATAAAATTTAAAAAATGCAATTCATGACCCCTTTAGTATAATGGCACTGTGGTATTTGTCTATGAACAGTTTGCTGCCATCATTAATTATGAATTCATACAGTGAATGCAGCGTCATGATTTGTACCGGTAACAGTAAGAATGACTCCAGGTGATCCAGAGTATTTGCCATTTGTTTTGTCAGTGATGATCCTGAATCGATATTCTCCAGAGTCGCTGATCTTGAGATCTTTGATTCTCAGTTTGTTCCCCACATACTCCACACGACCAGCAAACTGATGCTCCTTACGCAGATCACTGAAGTCCCAAGATGGACCGTAATGCCAGAATGTTTTATTTACAGTATGACCAGAGGGATGTGAGTATGTGCAGGAAATGTCTACTGTTGAGTTCACCAAAGCACAGACTCTTCTAGAGGTGTAAGTCACATCCCAGCAGCCATTATTAGAAACACCTGAAAGAGACACAGATTAACATGCAAAACTCACACATTTCTTTTTTAAATATACATATATATGGATCAAACAGTGTTTTGTTTGAAACTCACACACAGAAGAAGAGAGATGTTTAAGGTCTTTATGAGAACAGGAAAAGCTGCCAGCATCTCTGCTGATTGACACAAACATGTTGGGGGACTTTGTATATGTGAAATACTGTCCATTCTTCATCCAGTAGTAATACCGAACTCCAGAGGTCAAAGTGCAGGAGGAATCACAGGTCAGTTCTACCATCTCATCTGTCAGGTCTGTAGATACAGGATTCATCCTCACTTCTAGGACTGAATTAGAGTGAAAATTAAGAAAACGTAATTAAAGTCAAATGAAAACAGCTGAACTGACCAGAATCTGGACTCAGTTTCACCTGTGACTGTTAGACTGACGGCTGCTGAGCTGAGATGTTTAACTCCATCATTCATGATGAACATGAGCTGATATTCTCCAGAGTCTCTCTCTCTCTCACGTCTGATATTGTGAGTGTTGAAGAGCTGTTTGAGATCTGATGTTTCACTCGTCCTGAGTAGTCTGAGTCTAAAGTCAAATCTTCAGGTTCATTGTTTTTTCTCCAGTTTGTACTTTGTTTCTCACTGAACCAGAACACAGTTGTGATGTTGATGTTGGAGTAAGAGCACTTCAGTGTCACTTCTGTCCCCTTCACAGCACAAATACTCTGTGGACTACAGGTCACAGAGATACGGTTCAATGTTGTAGTGCCTGAATAAGAAAACATTTCATTATAGAGATGGTTTACATACAGTCAGAAAAGATCCTCTACTGCAACAATCCAGTGTTTATACTAGCAAATATTGCTAAAATAACATTGCGTCCAGACTGACGAATCTCCTGCTCACATCCACTCAGCCATGATTCTGAATTAGTTTCAAATATTGTCAAAGAGTATGTTTTAAATTTATATGGCCAGTTCATTTTTAAATATATAAACAGAAAATCCTGTGAGACCAACAATTAGACTGACATTGAGCCCTATTGGACAGTTCAGCTGATCTTAAATGATTTTAAAAGCTTGAAAATACAGAGCAATATTGATCAAAATAAACAAAGATAATCACTTTTGGAACATAAAATATGTCAAAGATAATTAGAGACACATTTACATGAAAACATTAGAGAGGAGAAAAACAAACAGTTATGGTCAAACCTGGAATGAGCAGCAGCAGGATCAGCACTGAGAGTCTGGAGTTCATGATCTTCCCTTTGTGTAAATTCACACATACAATAAAAGACATAGAGCTGCTAAACTTAAAAAAAGAAAAAAAAAGGCACTTGTTAAGTTTCACTCTGACACACTTGAAGGGTCATTACAGTTTAGAAGATTCATCAGTCAGTTATCATAGTTCATGCTACACGAACTATGCTATGCTAAATTTGCTTAGTTCAAATCATGAAAACAGTAACATATTAAATGCAATTAAATATTAGCTTTACCTACATTACATGTTGCTGTTGTTCTCAGATGTTAGTTGTTGTTTCTATGGTCTGTCGGAGAAACTTTTACAGACACTCTGCTGAACTTATTTCCTTCCTGTTTCTTACTGACAGACTAGGAGGGGAAAGACTTTATTTAAAGAAAGAAGATGCTTACTCTTCAGAAACTCTTTACTGTCAAACTCAACTCAGGAAGTCAGTACAAGCTGTTATGTTGCATGAGCTCTTTAAATTAAACCTTGAGATATATATATATATATATATATATATATTATTTTTTGTATGAAAACCTAAATGGTGATAAAAATGTGCTATATTTAAGCAGCACAACACAAAAACTGACTCAAAAGTCAACAGAAGTTCATATCTAAGACTGGGTTAAGTGAGGTTCAACACAGTTTATGGTTGTCTGGAGCTTTATTCACTGTGCCACATTCAAGAGTGTCAGACAAAAGAGATATTTGTAGCAAACAAAAACAGTTCACTGATGTCGCTGTGTCCAAACTGCCAGGACACTTTCAGAACACCTTATTTATTTTACTGTTGGTTATGAACTGATTGTTACGTACTTTTTCCTGACCAATAGGTGGCGCTTTCTTTTCAGGAATCACAGATCATGGAAGTAACTCTATTAAGTCTACAAGCTGTTTAAACAGATCACAGCACTGCTTGATATCGAACTATAAGAACACACAAGGTGTTTTTCTGCTTATCAAAATCTTCTTTTATTGATTTTGCTGTTTTTTTTTTACACCAAGAATGATAACTGTAACCATAAAATTGCTGACAATAACCAATAACACAAAGGGGAAAAAATGGTGTGATAACTTCCAGAGCATTTTTAGTTTTCCCGCTGATGAAGAACAAAAACACTGAGAGCCAATCAACATCAATCAACATGCAGTGACAGTTCTGACTGTTGCTAGGTGATGATGTCTCAATGGAAGAACAAAATGACATCACTCCAGCAGCTCTGATGAACAGACAGCAGATGTGGATGAAGACATCTGGAACATCTGAATCTGAGACAAAAAAAAAAAAAAAAGAAAAAAAGAAATAGATTTAAAACCATTTTTGTAGTCACTGCGTTTCAAATATTACAGCAGATTCTCAATATCAATAATTTCTCACCTCTTCATTTTTGTTTTCAGTATGTTTTTTAAATGAGATTTTGATGAAATACCTGTTGAATCATAATTCACATTCTTATAATCCGAATTCATTATGTTATATTCACTATACGTCATACACAGATATTTTACTCACCACATCCACAGAGCTGCTATTATGAGAAACTGAGGTAAAAACAGCAGTAGAGTGACTGTATAATGACTGAACACTGTGCTGTTCACTGGATCTTCACAACACAAAGAAGTGAATCATGACTATCAGAGAAACCACCTGAATGCTGTAAACATTTGACACTGAAGCACATGTATCATGAGAGATGTGTTACCTCCTACAGCACAGGAATACTGTTGAAGCTCTTCATTGCTGACTGAGTCCAGGTACAGCTTGTTGACTTTAGTGAATCCATCTGTTATCTGTCGTCCGTTCTTGTACCAGATGTAAGTATGTTTGTCGTTCAGAGTGCATTTAGTTAAACAGCTTAATATCACTTTTTCTCCTCCTGATAGAGCGTCTGTGCTGCTTGTCACCTGTGTATCTGAAAAACAAAACCGAAGTACCTCATGCTGAGCCTAACACAGAATCTGACTGACATGGAAATGCAAAACTTAAAGGGGTCATGAATTGAGAAATTAAATTTCCCTTGATCTTTCAACATATAAGAGGTCATTGTACTATTTAAAGCAACTACACAAAAACATCCTGTAAGTTTCAGAATTCAAAACTTCCCCATAGGTGGAAAAACAGCTTTTATTGAAATCAAGCTGCCCAAACAGTTAATTTTATATTTCATCTCAGTACAACATCACAGTGCGATGAAAGACTATCTCTGCAGAAGAAGATCAACACCTACTTCTACATCATTGCCTCTTTAGTGTCAGGTATTGGTAAAACCTGATAAAATTTCACACAGAACTCAAAAATGGACTGAACAAAATTATTGGCACCTTGTCAAAATTGTAAGAAATAATTGCTTTTCAAGCATGTGATGCTCCTGTAATTTGTATTTAGACACACCTGTGGCAAGTTACAGGTGTGGGCAATATGGTAATCACACTTGCAACCAGTTAAAAATGGAGAGAAGTTGACTCAACCTTTGTGTTGTGTCACACTGAGCATGGAGAAAAGAAAGAAGTGTAAAGAGTTGTCTGTGGATTTGAGAGAAAAAAAATGTGGAAGAAACATGGACAATCTCAAGGCTACAAGTCCATCTCCACAGATCTTAATGTACCTGTGTCCACTGTGTGCAATATCATCAAGATAGTTTACAGTACACGGCACTGTAGCTAACCTACCTGGATGTGGACGGAAGAGCAAAATTAATGAAAAATTACAACAAAGGATTGTTCGAATGCTGGATAAAGAACCCTGATTAACTTCCAAACAAATTCAAGCTGATCTGCAGACACAGGGTACAACAGTGTCAGCTCGCACTATCCGTCGCCATCTGAATGAAAAGGGACGCTATGGTAGGAGACCCAGGAGGACACCACTGCTGACACAAAGGCATAAAAAAACTTATGTGACAAAACCACAATCCTTCTGGGAGAACGTACTGTGGACAGATGAGACAAAAGTAGAGCTTTCTGGTAAAGGACATCATGGCACTGTTTACAGAAAAAGAAATGAGGCCTTTGAAGAAAAGAACACAGTCCCTACAGTCAAACATGGTGGAGGTTCAAAGATGTTTTGGGGTTGCTTTGCTGCTTCTGGCACTGGATGCCTTGACTGTGTGAACGGTGTCATGAAATTTGATGATTACCAAAGAATTTTGAGGTGCAACATAGTGGCCAGTGTCAGAAACCTGCGTCTCCACCAGAGGTCATGGGTCTTCCAGCAAGACAATGACCCGAAACACACTTCAAAAAGCACTCAGAAATGGTTACAAGCAAAGCGCTGGAGAGTTCTGATATGGCCAACAATGAGTCCAGATCTCAGCACAGCAGTTGGAAGAAGGCATCCTTCAAATCTGAACGACCTGGAGCAGTTTGCAAAAGAAGTGTGGTCCAAAATTCAAGTAGAGAGGTGTAAGAAACTCAAGCGATTGATTTCAGTTATTTTTTCCAAAGGGGGTGCTACCAAATATTAAGTTAAGGGTGCCAATAATTGTGTCCAGTGCATTTTTTGGGTTCTGTGTGGAATTGTATCAGATTTGACTTTTCTTCTCTGATTTTTTTGTGTTGTTCCAATGCAAACAAAAAATAAATAAAATAAACATGTGAGTACCAAAACATTTGCAACGGCAACAATTTTCTAATCTTGCTAACATTATAAGTAGACCTAAGAGAAAAAATTTAAAAATGCAATTAACAACCCCTTTAATATAATGTCACTGTAGTATTTGTCTGTGAATAGTTTGGTGTCATCATTGGTGTGGATTTTGAATTCATACAGTGAATGCAGCATTATGATCAGTTACCTGTAACAGTAAGAATGACTCCAGGTGATCCAGAGTATTTGCTGTAGATGATGTTGAATCGATATTCTCCAGAGTCGCTGATCTTGAGATCCTTTATTCTCAGTTTGTTCCCCACATACTCCACACGACCAGCAAACTGATGCTCCTCACGCAGATCCTTGATGCCACCACGCTGAACATAATGCCAGAATGTTTTATTTACAGTATGACCAGAGGGATGTGAGTATGTGCAGGAAATGTCTACTGTTGAGTTCACCAAAGCACAGACTCTTCTAGAGGTGTAAGTCACATCCCAGCAGCCATTATTAGAAACACCTGAAAGAGACACAGATTAACATGCAAAACTCACACAATTGTTTACATATACACATGTATGGATCAAACAGTGCATTGTTTGACACTCACACACAGAAGAAGAGGGATGTTTACGGTCTTCATAAGAACAGGAAAAGCTGCCAGCAAATGTGCTGATTGACACAAACATGTTATGGGACATTGTATGTGTGAAATACTGTCCATCCTTCATCCAGTAATAATAAACTCCAAAGGTCAAATCACAGGAAGAATCACAGGTTAGTTTTACTGTCAAATCTGTCGAGTCTGTAGATACAGGATTCATCCTCACCTGCAGATCTAAATGAATAAAAAAGCAAGAAAACTTAATTAAACGTCAAATAAAAACAGCTGAACTGACCAGAATCTGGACTCAGTTTCACCTGTGATTGTTAGACTGACGGCTGCTGTGCTGCGATGTTTAACTCCATCATTCATGATGAACATGAGCTGATATTCTCCAGAGTCTCTCTCTCTCACGTCTGATATTGTAAGTGTTGAAGAGCTGTATGAGATCTGATGTTTCACTCGTCCTGAGTAGTCTGAGTCTAAAATCAAATCTTCAGGTTCATTGTTTTTTCTCCAGTTTGTACTTTGTTTCTCGCTGAACCAGAACACAATTTTGATGTCGATGTTGGAGTAAAAGCACTCCAGTTTAGCTTCAGTCCCCTTTACAGCACAAATACTCTGTTGACTACAGGTCACAGAGATCTGGTCTAATGTTGCAATGCCTAAACAAGAAAACGTTTTATTATAGAGATATTATAATACTTGAAAATACAGAGCAATATTAATAAAAATAAATGAAGATAATAACTTTTGGAACATAAAATATGTCAAAGTTAATTAGAGACACATTTACATGAAAACATTACAGAGCAGAAAAACACAGTAATTCCCAAACCTGGAATGAGCAGCAGCAGGATCAGAGGTGAGAGCCTGGAGTTCATGATCTTCACTTTGTGTAAATTCATACATACAATGAAAGACAAAAAAAGACACTCACTAAGTTTCACTATGACACACTTGAAGGGTCATTACAGTTTAGAAGATTCATCAGTCAGTTATCATAGTTCATGCTACCCCATTTAAATCATGAAAATAGTAACATTTCGCTTACAGTAAAATGACATTTTAAATGCAATTAAATATTAGCTTTACTTACATTACATGTTGCTGTTGTTCTCAGATATTAGTTGTCATTTCTACGGTGTGATGGAGAAGCTGTTGCAGACTGTCTGTGATCCTTTTTCCTTCCTTTTTTACTGACTAGGAGAAGAAAAACGATTTTTATTTCTTTAACCAGAGAAAGGAGATGCTTACTCTTCAGAAAATCTTAACTGTCAAACTCAACTCAGACAGTCATTATGAGCTGTTATGTTGTTATATATTTTTAATTTTAGTATCAAAACCTAAATGGTGATAAAACTGTGCTATATTAAAGTCTCAAGACTCAAAAGTCAACAGAAGTTCATATCTAAGACTGCACTGTGTGAGATTCAACACACAGTTTATGGTAGTCTGGAGCTTTATTCACTGTGCCACATTCAGCTCGATCTGCATTCAAACAGACAAACCAAGATGAGTATCGGACAAAAGAGATATTTGTAGCAAAAAACAAAACAAAAAACAAAACTGTTCACTAGATGTCGCTTTCCCAAACTGCTCTTTAAAATAAAGGTGCCTTAAAAGGTTCTTTACAACGATGCCATAGAAGAACCATTTTTGGTTCCACAAAGAACCGTTCAGTCAAAGCTTCTTCAAAGAACCATCTCTTACTTATGTTTTTATAATCTGAAGAACCTTCTTTCACCACAAAGAACCTTTTGTGAAACTGAAAGCTTCTTCAGATGTTAAAGGTTCTTTATGGAACCATTTAGACAAAAAACGTTCTTCTATGGCATCGTGAAGCACCTTTTTCTTTAAGAGTGTATAGGACACCTTCAGAACACATTATTTACTATACTGTTGGTTATGAGCAGATTTATATTTTTTTCCTGACCAATAGGTGGCGCTGTTGTCTTTTCAGGAAATCACAGATCATAGAAGTTACTCTACCAAGTCTACAAAGCTGTTTAAACAGATCACAGCACTGCTTGATATCGAACTATAAGAACACACAAGGCGTTTTTCTGCTTATTAAAAACCACACCAAGAATGATAACTGTAACCATAAAATTGCTGACAATATCATGGAGGAAAAAATTGTTGTGATCAATGTCACAGCATTTTTTTCCCCAGCTGACAGCCAATCAACATCCATTTAACTACCAATAGGCACTGGTGTTTAAGCTGGATCCTTGCATGATCTTTAAAGAACAAAAACAGAATAAAAATAGCGATTCTTACATTTAGCAGAAAGAAGGGGAAAAATTAAAGTCTAAACCCTAAATTTTTTTTTTGGGGTAGATATTTTTTTATGCTTTTTTGAAAGAAAAAAATGCTACTAAACAGTTTGAAGTCTAAAGAAAGACTTGTACTTTTAATAAACCTAAGCATTACATAATGCAGTATGGACAGCCATTGATGTGTCATTTTAATGTAAAGCTTAATTTAAATGAAATATTAGATATACTGTACATACATTACATGCTGTTGTGTTACAGGCTCTCTGTTAGTTGCTGTTTCTTCCTTTTGCCTGATTTAGACACATTGACATTGTTGATGTTATTTCCTTCCTTTTGTCTAAAAGAAGTTTTTTTAATATGAAATCACTTATGTGTTTTTACTGTCTCTGACATCACTGTATCACTGATGTTGCTGCTGACAGTTCTGACTGTTGCTAGGTGATGATGTCACAATGGAAAATACAATGCGGGGCCGGTTCTAGACATTTGAAGGCCCTTGGCAAAATTCACGTTGGAGGCCCTCCACCCCCAATAAAAAGCACTTAAAACAAATATGATGCCTAACCATTTTATTTATGTAACATTTCATTTTAAAAATTTGTATATTTTTACTTACATAGTAGTACCATCAAAAGTTTGGACACATTACATTTTGTAATGTTTTTGAAAGTCATTTATGATCATCAAGTCTGCATTTATTTGATCAGAAATACAGAAAAAACTATAATATTGCGAAACTTAAAATGTAAAATAATAATAATAATAATAAAAATAATGGTTTTCAATTTTTACCATACTTTAATTAAATATCTATTTCTGTGAGTCATTGCTGAATTTTCAGCATCAATTTAACACATCCTTATGAATAAAAGCATTAATTTCTTTAAATAAAAAAAATAAAAATAAAAATACTGACTCACTTTTAAACAGTATTGTAAAACGGTTGAGTTTTACCGTTTTCGAATCCATTCAGCCGATCTCCGGGTCTGGCGGTAGCACTTTTACCATATATCATTGAATCCGTATTAGACCGTTAGCATCTCGCTCAAAAATGACCAAAGAGTTTCAGAGTTTGTGTAGATGTGGAGTTGCAGCCGGCAGAGTTGACGGCTGTGTAATACCATTGCGCCTGCTGCACCCATGGTACGACAGCAAAGTTCCTTGATTATTACGCCGGCATGAGAGTATAGTTCTAGCCATATCAGCCTAGAAAATCGCAACTTTTCATTTTCCGACAGTCTTACACGATGTAACTACAGAAGAGTCAAGTTTTAAATAGGAAAAATATCGTCATTATATATGGTCATTTTTGAGCAAGATGCTATCGGTCTAATCAGATTCAACGATCTATGCTAAGGGATGCTAAAAGTGCTCGCGCCAGACCCGGAGATCGGCTGAATGGATTCGAAAACGGTAAAACTCAACTGTTTAACTCTAGGGGAGTTGGACAACACAAAAGTGTGTTCCTTTAAGTAAATGAACATCCGTGCTTTTATCTCTTTTTTTCTAGCTGGGTATGGGCAGGGTTTCCCTCACATTTAATAAATATTATCTACAGATATTGTCATATTATTAATATTAATAAATATGATATATTGTATTGTATTGCAGCCTTAAATATGCACTACTTATCCTACACAAATGAAGTGTAAGTGACAGAGACGGTTCTGTTTAATTGAAACTGAAACTAAGTGTTATGTTAGAGCAGGAATGTAGCCTAATCGTCAGCACAATTCAAAAAATTACCTCAGGTACATTTTTGAAACATTAAAAAATAGTGTAGTGTGTTTGCTTTTTGAATTTAAATACAAAGTTCTTTGGTTTTACTTTTGTAGTTATTTTGCTAGTCAGCTCCTGACACGATGTCATTCACTGTACGCGCAAATCCAAAGAGTCGCGTTTGGGCGCCCCTGCTGAAAAAAAACAAACAAATAAAAAAAACAAAAAAAAAAAAGAGTAGAACCACCACAGAAAATTCTAATGGTTTCCACTACAAATACCTTTACAAACATTACAAATTATTAACTTTTAACCATTAAACCATTTCTGTAGTGTGTTTTGCGACATTCTATTAGGATCTATTGGTTTTAACAACCCTTAACAAAAAGAAGTATATTTCAAGTTTATTTTAAGTATACTTAAGTAAAGTTCAAGTATATTTTTTAAGTATACTTTATGTAGTAAGTATACAAATATCAGTGTACTAGTAGTATACTTTTAAATGTACTATTTCAATACTCCTTGGGACTAAATTGGCCCACTTTCTAGTATATAAAAACAGAAGTAAACTATGAGTACACAACTAGTTTACATTTATGTTTTTAGTTTGTACTGTAAGTATACTAAAAGTAAACTTATAGGTATACTGATAGTTTACTAATTAAATAATTTTAGTACACTTTGAAGTATAGTCTCAGTAAACTACTACTTTAACGGTTTTATACTGCAGGTATACTCGTAAGTTTTCTTTAAGTGAATTTTACATAATACTTTAAGTATACTACTATGTCCCTATTTAGGTATTAATTTGTATGTATTTTGTTATATGAATATCTGAACATACAAAACATCAAAAGACAGCACAGGGTATCTGCTTGTAAACAAAAACATTTTATTCTAGCTTCATACATCCATTTTTTTTTTCAAACACTTGTAAGTTGCATAAATAAATAAACATTTTGAACAAAATGCTAAAAACAAAATACTAATTATAATAATCAAAGCGTAGATGGAGTTAATCAACACCCCAAATCATGACAGTTATTATTACCTCTTCATGGGTTGACCTTTTACTACACAGTTTTACATATCTATGGTTTCGATCCTGTTTTACGTCTGACGACTGTGATTACACATGGAAGCAGATTCTTCTTCTCTCGTGTTTTTCGTAAGGGAAGCCACCAACAGAAGGTGACCAATTACAAGTAGAGACCAACAGGCACCATTACAGTGTCCATTAAAACCAATACAAGTCCCATTCTAACAAGAAAAACCATTACAAATTTTGTCTATTATTTTCTTCAGCAGGGGCATCAACGGCACTCATGCTTTACTTGTGATAAACCGGAGAATTGTCTTTTGAGAAACGACGCTGATCGACAGAATAGGTTTATTCTAATCACTCCAAAATAGATGACAACTCACATACCTGCATTAGGAGTTGTACTTCTTTGCATGTCTATTTAGCCTTTTGCTTCAGCACCTGAAGGATGCATTCATTCCGGCAAACATTCAGAATTGGTTTAACTGCAGGTGAGTAACAATTCAATAATACCCAGTAGAGAATGAGGCTACACTCTTAAACATAAAGGTGCTTCACGATGCCATAGAAGAACCTGTTTTGTCTAAACGTTTCCATAAAGAACCTTTAACATCTGAAGAACCTTTCTGTTTCACAAAAAGTTCTTTGTGACGAAAGAAGGTTCTTCAGATTATAAAAAGGTAAGAAAGAGATGGTTCTTTAAAGAACCTTTGACTGAATGTTTTTTTGTGGAACCAAAAATGGTTCTTCTATGGCATCGCTTTATTTAAGAGTGTAGTATTTTGCTGCCCGTCTTGACTGGTGGACTGGCGTATGGAGGACCCTCCTCAAAACCTGAGGTCCTAGGGCAATTGCCTGCTCTGCTCTAAAACCATGACATCACTCCAGCAGCTCTGATGGACAGAGAGCGGATGTAGATGAAGACATCTGAAACATCTGAATCTGAGACAAAAAAAAAAAAAGAGATGATGATAAAATATATATAAAACCATTTTTGTAGCAATTGCATTGCAAATATTATATTAGATTCTCATTATCAATAATTTCTTACCTCGTCATATTTGTTTTTAGTTTGGTTTTTAAATGGGATTTTGATGAAATACCTGTTGAATCATGAATCATATTTTTATAATCTGAATTCATTTCATTATATTCACTATGCATCATACAATTAGATCTTTTACTCACCACATCCACAGAGCTGCTATTATGAGAAACTGAGGTAAAAACAGCAGCAGAGTGACTGTATAATGACTGAACACTGTGTTGTTCACTGGATCTTCACAACACAAAGAAGTGAATCATGACTATCAGAGAAACCACCTGAATGCAGCAAACATTTGACACTACTGGCTTTAGTGAATCCATCTGTTACCTGTCGTCCGTTATTGTACCAGATGTAAGTATGTTTGTCGTTCAGAGTGCATTTAGTTAAACAGCTTAATATCACTTTTTCTCCTCCTGATAGAGCGTCTGGGCTGCTTGTCACATGTGTATCTAAAAAACAGAATTCAAGGATTTTTTAACTTTTTTTTTTTTTAACAAGATACAGTTTCATGCAGTCTTTTCAGAGAGATATAAAAATATAAGAAGGCTAGGATCAAGACATGGATGACTAGACTAGAAAACAAGACTTTACTAGATTCTTGGAAGTGGCTCCGTAAAGTTGCTAACGCTAGGAGAGTGCTAAACGCTAGACAATACTCCGCAAATAGGAAAAAGAAGTCCAAGGCTAATATAGTGTGTTTGATTGGTTACATCTGTGTGTGTAATCAGAGAGGTGGAGCATGGGAAATGTAGTCCAGGATGCAGTGGAACAGTCTGTGTCAGAGTATGTGAGCGGAGTGGAGCGACAGCAATTTCCTCTCCACACTCCGTGCATTTTATAACCGCTCCGCTCCAGCTCCGCTCCGGGTTCACCGTTTCCCGCTCCTGCTCCACTCCTCGCTCACTGATACCAGAAACACCACTCCACCTTCGCTCCGCGTCTAAACTATCTCAGTATGTTTGAAATACCACAGTTCTGTTCGTAACGTATATTAAAAGACGAAAGTAACAGAAATAAAATGAAAGTATAGTTTTAAAGTGGCTTATTGGAACACTAGTGCGCAAACTTTTTTCCTCATGGTTGTCAGTCGGCATTAAAAGGTATAATTGCTGCTTTTTGCAGTGCAAATGTTACAAAAAAAATTATAATAACAATACGTTTCGTCAGTTATTTTACGTACAGATCGCTGCATTTCTTATAGATTTCGTCTCATTTGAAATCGGATATACAGATGAAGTACCACAGTAAATTTACATTTGTTTGAATGCATTATTAAATCACGCTTTCACTTGAAAATATTCAGTATCTTGAAAGAACAAACTAATTAATTGAAAACTATAATTTTCTGCTCATGTCCATTGCCATCATCCTGGTTTTCACATTCTTTCTGATTTGAGTGATCCATCTCCATCAAGCTAGCTAAATAGGCTATGTTTAACACGTGAATTCTTGCTATATATGCAGTTATATTATGGGTCGTTCTCATGGATTGTACTCGTGATGGAGCGGTAGTGGAGCATTCTTGGAGCGAGTAAAAACCACAACGCTCCGACTTTTAAAATTTCTGCTCCTCACTCCATTAAAAATCACGCCGCTCCACTCTGCGCTCCGCTCCCACTCCACTCCGCTCACATACTCTGGTCTGTGTAGAGTGAAATGTCAATATGTTGCACAGGCGACCTCTGATGGCGGGCAGACCGGACAAGATTTGTGACAGATATAGCCAAAAACACAATTAAAAGCCAAAAACACAATTAAAAAAAGTTGCTTCAACTTAAAAAAGTAAGTGTTTGTGCGGCCTTAAAATTTTAAGTTTAGTCAACATGAAATGTTAAGTTGTACTACATAGAAAATGTCGATATTTGTGCTGAGTAAACTTAAAATTTGAAGGCAGCACAAACACTCACTCTTTTAAGTTGAAACAACTTTTTTTCTTTTTTTTTTTGAATTCATACAGTGAATGCAGCATCATGATCTGTACCTGTAACAGTAAGAATGACTCCAGGTGATCCAGAGTATTGGTTTAAGTCAGTGATGAATCTGAATCGATATTCTCCAGAGTCACTGATCTTGAGCTCTTTGATTCTCAGTTTGTTCCCCACATACTCCACACGACCAGCAAACTGATGCTCCTCGCGCAGATGCATGAAGATCCCAGATTGACCATCAGCTGGACCATAATGCCAGAATGTTTTAATTACAGTATGATCAGAGGGATGTGAGTATGTGCAGGAAATGTCTACTGTTGAGTTCACCAAAGCACAGACTCTTCTAGAGGTGTAAATCACATCCCAGCAGCCACTCTGAGAAACACCTGAAAGAAACACAGATTAACATGCAAAACTCAAACACTTGTTTACTTATACACATGTATGTATCAAACAGTGTATTGTGTGACACTCACACACAGAAGAGGCACAATGTTTAAGGTCTTCATGAGAACAGGAAAAGCTGCCAGCATCTCTGCTGATTGAAACAAACATGTTGGGGGAGTCTGTATATGTGAAATACTGTCCATGTTTTAACCAGTAATAATACACAGGTCCAAAGGTCAAATCACAGGAAGTATCACAGGTCAGCTTTACTGTGTCGTCTGTCAAGTATGTAGATGCAGCATTCATCCTTACATGCAGATCTAAGATAATGAAAAAAAGTAAGAAAACTTAATTACATGACAAATGAAAACAGCTGAACTGACCAGAATCTGGACTCAGTTTCACCTGTGACTGTTAGATTGACGGCTGCTGATCTGAGATGTTTAACTCCATCATTCATGATGAACATGAGCTGATATTCTCCAGAGTCTCTCTCTCTCTCACGTCTGATATTGTGAGTGTTGAAGAGTTGCTTGAGATCTGATGTTTCACTCGTCCTGAGTAGTCTAAGTCTAAAGTCAAATCCTCAGGTTCATTGTTTTTTTCTCCAGGTTTCACTTTGTTTTTTGCTGAACCAGAACACAGTTTTGATGTTGATGTTGGAGGAAAAGCATGTCAGTGTTACTTCTGACCCCTTCACAGCACAGATACTCTGTTGACTACAGGTCACATTCAAGAGATTCAGTGTCAGAGAGCCTGAGCAAGAAAACATTACAATATTAAGACACAATACAGTTCACAAATTCATGTAATCTTGGAGTTTGATGAAGATAAACAGATTTGACTTGCTATCTGAACTCTTGAGGGACAAGAAAAGAAGAAGTGGAAAAACACTGATCACCACAACTACAAAAAGATTTAAAAATGGTGAGTTGCTGAGACACAAGAACTGTCACAATAGTTAGGCAAGCAGTGGTTTATACTCTCTTGCATAATAATTGACAGAATTAGATTAAGTAGCTCCTCCCAAACGTTTGCTTTAGAACACCACTCTGAATTACGTTGGAAAATGGAAAATTGCAACATGGAATTTTTTTTTTTTTTTTTTAGAAAAAAATTCAAAAGGTCTCCAAAACTAACTGTCACTGGGGCATAAAAGGATTGTACGAAAATGTATGCATGAGCTTATATGAATTCATTCAAATTAACCACCAATTCACCAAAATGTAAAAGAGTTACAAATTGCCATGAGATTGTGTTAAAAAAAGAACAGCAACCTGATGAATTCGAAAATCATGTGTGTCTGTGTGGCATCAAAAAATGTACGCAATTCTGAAACATAATGTTATACAAGTAAACTTTTTGTGTTATATTAAACTTAATTAAACTAAAACTACATTTTGTTGTGCCACAATAAATCCAGTCCAAGACTGACTAACTGTCACTGCCATATATACAGATGGAAAAGATTTAGTTAAGCCACAAAGCATGTAGATAACACTACACTACAAGCATAAGCAAGCAATTCTCGTCCATGGAAATCACAATGTACATCTGAATTATTTGCTGAACAACAAAACTGTAATCTACTGGTACACAATAATACTCTAACCTGTAAAGTGCAACAGTAGGATCAGTAAAAGTCTGAAGTCCATGTTCTCTCTGCATAAATTCAGATATACAACGGAAGACACAAAACAAAACATCTTTAGCAGGGTGATGTTAAGAAACAAATATAAAAACTGTCATTTTATTTCCTTCCTTTTTCTACTGACGATGATGTGGGGGACAAAAACCCCCTCCTCCACATCTCACTAGTTTGCTCACAAGTTTTTGACTGTAATCAAGACATGGTACAACTAATTAAATGGTTCCCTATTTACCCTCTGCCCACCAGAGGTCGCATCTCCTGAACTCTGAATTCAACCATTCATCACGGCCATTACCTCTGCCACATTGTTATGTTCTCACTATCACAACATTTAGAATACACTCTTGAATGTACTGCGATAAATAACACAATGGGGGTACTTATCTTCTTCACTTAATTTATTTCAAGGAACACAACTACTAATAATTAATAACGTGGTGGTGCCACCTACAGGCACTGAGGGGAATGGCAATATCACATACAAAACACACATTGCCTGCCTGAAAGTTTGCGGGTTCCCAATAGAAAAGAACCCCAATCCCAATTAAACATATATAAAGAAAACAAAACAAGAACAGAACCCTGAGGAGATGAGGACAGAGGAGGAAGTACAGTTCCCTAATTCAACAGCAAATGTTCTCTCCTTCAAATAAGAACTACTTTAGTGCACAACCCACCTAAATCCTCACCCACTTAAGCAGTCTGAGAGAATCCCATGATCTGCTGTGTGAAAAGCTGAATTTGCCAACATCAGTAAATTGTTAGTCAAGTGGCTTCTGTGCTGTGTTTTGATTTAAACCTTACTGAAATGTATCAAAAATCTTGTTTTCATTTAAAACTGTATAAAGTTGATTATATTGCTTACAATAAGCCACAATTCTGCTGCATATCTGGACAGCAACAGCTTTAGAAATATGAATTTCATTCTATTAAAGGGGTCATCGGATGCAAAACTCACTTTTACATGTTGTTTGAACATAACTGTGATGCGAGAACGTGTTGCGCTGCCGTCGGATGTGGCGCTGGGACGTTTTCAGAAAATAGGTCGAATGCCATTTTTTTTTGTCAAAATTAGGTTTTCATTAAATTATTATTCTATAACATCGTGTCTGTCATATCTGAAAATATCTCGGCGAAATTCTTTTGCTTAGTGCAGAAAAATAGCCATTTATTGCAGCAAGCAGAAATGACTGTCTTTCTCTTATGCGCTGAGAACGCGCTGAGATGCTTTCCCTTAACAACACAAAACCAGTTAACCTATCAAAATAAACCACGTAACATAATTAGTAAAGGCATATCAATTCACATTGTCCGCCAGTCCTGTGTAAACTACGGCACTCAAAGTTTTTTATTAATTTAATATCGTGAGATGGAGGAGCGCAACAACGCCGTCTAAGGTACTGCAGCTGCTAACTTAACCGATCTTACTGGTCTCAATCTGCTCAGTCTTGGTGATGTCAGTGCCCTAAACGATGTTATAACGGGCTATTTCACATCCAGAGATGAAGGATCGGATGAAGTTACTAAAGAGGAGGAGTCCGAGAGAATGCGCCGATCCCCGATTTGCCTAAATGTGTTTATATCCGTGCGAATCATTCGTGATCCAGCTTCACCTACCGAGTATGAGGGGTTTTTTTTATGAATCTTTGCAAATCACCTTTCCTAATAGTGTGCTAGTTAGTGGCTAAATGCAGCTAAAGTTTACAGCCTCAGAGATGGACTTGTCACCCACGGAAGAGAGAGGCGGGAGGAGCAGAGCTCTTTAGCATTTAAAGAGACAGGCCATATAAATGGCTTGCTGTGACCAGAGCTGATCTTGGGAAGGTAAAAACGGATTTGTTTTACACTACTACTGAGAAATTTTATCCAAAGTATGTTATAGACTTTTCATTCTTTAGGACCCTAAAGAATCATACCAACTTGTGGAAAATGGGTATCCGATGATATAAAACTGCATTATTCATTAACACAGCTACTATTAAGTATGAGCCACCTTAATGTATTTGTTTCATTTATTCATTGTGATTTTTTTATTCAGTTTATTCATGTGACATCCATTTAATTTATTAAAATCTGGATCACCCCCTATTTTCTATCAAAATAACTAAATGTACATAAAGTCATAATCTTTTGACAGAGGCATTGTAAAGACCAACACCAGAATATAGTAAATCATCTCCAACAGACATTTTCATGAACATTTTATTTGTTTGTTCTTGGAAAAAATACTTTATATATAAAAATGAAAGATTTAAGGGGAAGAAAAAAAGAAGAAAAAAAAAAAAACACTTTTCTGTAAAATATTATGTAACTACACATTAATTTCATAAGCATTAAACAAGAGCAAAAGCTCACAATATAGCAGACAGTAACAGCTGCCAGTATTGGGTTGTTGAGTATAACTGTATTTTAAGGTTCAGCTGAACTTCACAGCAGCATAATGAACAGTAGGAGCTGCTAATGTGTTCTTCTGAGACTGCTTGAAATTAACAGCTGAATAATGAACATCCTGATCCTTTGTGTGAACTTGCTGTGTGCAGACTGTAGACAAGGCTGCAGCATTATCATACAACACAGCTGAACCCGACTGAGAGTTTGAGCAGAAAAGAGAACAGAAAATAAAATATCAGTGACAGAACACAAAATATATTTCAGCATGTGTGTGAAATTAAATCTGTTTGTTGAGGTGCTCTAACCTGTTCACTCTCCACTGTGTCTTCATGCTTTTGAGATGAATTATGCTTTATCCTCCTGTTTAAAAAGCATCATGTAAAGAGAAATAAGATTTTGTCTTGATCTTTTGAAATAAGAGTTCATTGTACAATAAAAACATTTTTAAAACTCAAACTTCACATTTAAAAAAATGTCAACCAACTGAAACTGAAGGTCTTTTAAACTTGTGCTGTTCCTGATTATTAGACTGTTTTTCCAAGAGTTACATGGAGGAAAATAAGCATGAAAATTGCTCCCATGAGAAATATTACAAGTGGACATCAGAGGAAAAAACATAATGTATAATGTTAAACTTAATTTTACCTGTACCACAGGACTCCTATGAGTGTAAGAATCAGCAGCGCAGACAGTATGATTACAGTGATCAGTAAAGCTGTGCTGGACTCTGGACTTGTTGGGTCTTCAAAAATATGAAGCATGAGACAAGTTTAGATAGACTCAAAGAAAAACGGGATATAAATAAAATATACACTTATGATATTAAACATTAACTACACTGTGTGCATAACTATTAGGCATGTTGATAATCTGGTCATATTTTTTTACCAAGCACATTTTACCAATTCCAAACCACAACAATCTTAATTTTGTATTTAATCATTTGTAAGTGATATATAACTGTCCGTGAAGGCTGGAAGTGAAAAACTCCTTATATTCAGGTGTGCATAATTATTAGGCATGTTTTCTTTTACACATACATAAGCCAAAAAAGAGATTTAACCCAGACTGAAAAGTCAAAAATTATTAAATTCCAATGAGAAGAATGCAATACTAATGCAATACTAGAATTCGCAAAGTTAAGGCTTGACCATTGGACTGAGAAATGCTCGTCGGGTCAGCACGGTGAGAAAAAAAGGTAGAGAAGAAAAGACGCATACTAACTGCAAAAGAATTAGGAATTAAGGTGAAGAATTAGGTGTGACACCATCAGGAACCATTTAGTCTCCCGCGCCACCATTTTCCAGAACTGCAACCCACCTGGAGTCTTCAGAAGTACAATGTGTCAGGTTCTTCTAGACTTTGCTTGGTAAAAAATCCTAAACAATAACCCTGACTTAATAAGAATAACAAGCTGACGTGTTGTGAAATACATGAAGACAGTTTTTTTTTTATAGGCTTTATAGACAGATAAGTTGAGAGTGACTCTTGAAGGACAAGCATCACATTCTCTTGTACCTCTGATTCAAGAATTTGTCTTCCAAAATCTGGCAGTAAGTTTTGGGAGTTCATTTTAGTCCATCTCTGCAAGTCAGACTTTTCAGGATAGGAGACTAAACATGAACTCCCAAAACTTACTGCCAGATTTTGGAAGATAAATTCTTGAATCAGAGGTACAAGAGGATGTGATGCTTGTCCTTCAAGAGTCACTCTCAACTTATCTGTCTATAAAGCCTATAAAAAAACTGTCTTCATGTATTTCACAACATGTCAGCTTGTTATTCTTATTAAGTCAGGGTTATTGTTTAGGATTTTTTTACCAAGCAAAGTCTAGAAGAACCTGACACATTGCACTTCTGGAGACTCCAGGTAGGTTGCAGTTCTGGAAAATGGTGGCGCTGGAGACTAAATGGTTCCTGATGGTGTCACATCTAATTCTTCACCTTAATTCCTAATTCTTTTGCAGTTAGCATGCCTCTTTTCTTCTCCACCGTTTTTTCTCACCATGCTGACCCGACGAGCATTTCTCTGTCCAATGGTCAATCCTTAACTTTGTGAGTTCTAGTATTGCATTAGTATTGCATCCTTCTCATTGGAATTTAATCATTTTTGACTTTTCAGTCTGGGTTAAATCTCTTTTTTGGCTTATGTATGTGTAAAAGAAAACATGCCTAATAATTATGCACACCTGAATATAAGGAGTTTTTCACTTCCAGCCTTCATGGACAATTATATATCACATATAAATGATTAAATACAAAATTAACAGTAGCTATTAAGACTGATGTGGTTTGGAATTGGTAAAATGTGTTTGGAAAAAAAATATGACCAGAATATCAACATGCCTAACAGTGCACACAGTGTACAAATCAAGTACTTAATCTGAATGCTGCAAACATTTGACACTGAAGCACATGTATCATGAGAGATGTGTTACCTCCTACAGCACAGGAATACTGTTGAAGCTCTTCATTGCTGACTGAGTCCAGGTACAGCTTGTTGACTTTAGTGAATCCATCTGTTACCTGTCGTCCGTTCTTGTACCAGATGTAAGTATGTTTGTCGTTCAGAGTGCAATTAGTTAAACAGCTTAATATCACTTCTTCTTCATCTGTTACAACAGATGTGCTGCTTTTTATATGTGTACCTAAAATTAATTAAAAAAAAAAAAAGTCTATTAGAAATTATACATGAAACATTTTGAGCATACCAGTTTATCATGATCAGTTACCTGTAACAGTAAGAATGACTCCAGGTGATCCAGAGTATTTGCCATTTGTTTTGTCAGTGATGATCCTGAATCGATATTCTCCAGAGTCACTGATCTTGAGATCTTTGATTCTCAGTTTGTTCCCCACATACTCCACACGACCAGCAAACTGATGCTCCTCACGCAGATCACTGAAGTCCTGAGGTCGACTGTAATGCCAGAATGTTTTATTCACAGTATGACCAGAGGGATGTGAGTATGTGCAGGAAATGTCTACTGTTGAGTTCACCAAAGCACAGACTCTTGTAGAGGTGTAAGTCACATCCCAGCAGCCACTCTGAGAAACACCTGAAAGAAACACAGATTAACATGCAAAACTCACACTTAAATGCATTTGTTTAAATAAACTCATGTATGAACAAACAATACACACTATTCCATTTATAGCTACAGTATATAAATGTTTTTTTTATTAATACTGTTTATTTTTTTGACACTCACACATAGAAGAGGAGGTATGTTTACGGTCTGAATAAAGAGAAAGGGAAAAGCTGCCAGCATCTCTACTGTGTGATACAGATATGTTGGGAAACTGTGTATGTGTGAAATGCTGTCCATTCTTCATCCAGTAATACCAAACTTCAGAGGTAAAAGTGCAGGAAGTATCACAGGTCAGTTGTACTCTCTCATCTGTCAGGTTTGTAGATACAGGATTCATCCTCAGATGCAGGTCTAAGTACAAATTTAAAAATTAACAAAAACTTCATCACATGTCAAATGAAAACAGCTGAACTGACCAGAATCTGGACTCAATTTCACCTGTGACTGTTAGATTGACGGCTGCTGATCTGAGATGTTTAACTCCATCATTCATGATGAACATGAGCTGATATTCTCCAGAGTCTCTCTCTCTCACGTCTGATATTGTGAGTGTTGAAGAGCTGCTTGAGATCTGATGTTTCACTCGTCCTGAGTAGTCTGAGTCTAAAGTCAAATCTTCAGATTCACTGTTTTTTCTCCAGTTTGCATTTTGTTTCTCACTGAACCAGAACACAGTTTTGATGTTGATGTTGGAGTAAGAGCACTTCAGTGTCACTTCTGTCCCCTTCACAGCACAAATACTCTTTTGACTACAGGTCACAGAGAGCTGGTCCAGTGTTACAACCCCTGAACAAGAAAACATTATTGAGATGAATTATTAGAGATCCTCAATTGCACCAACTCAGACTCACCAATCTACTGCTCACAGCCACTCAAACACATCGCTTAATTAATTTTATTGATTGATTGATTGATTTGATTTTGGTAGTCCCCAATAACAAGTTTACATGCATGCAAGGTCAAAAACACTTTCATTGTCTTATAATATGCATTTATTTGTACCTTATTTGCTCAACGACTCTCAAACGGTTTGGTCAAAGATTTATTTGTCCAAACCCCCTCTTTTGCATGAAGCTAATCTGTTGTGATTGGTCTGATGACCCAGTCTGTTGTGATTGGTCTACTGTGTGCAGTGCATGTCGGAAACAGAACGGCCATCACCATTACATTAAACACCCAAACAGCCATGGTATATGCATTAGCCCAACACAGAAATGTATTGATAAATCACTGCAGTTTGTACATCAACATATCGCTCTATTCTTTATCAGAACTCCGAGTAATAACAACGACAAACATTCACTATTCATCAACAAATTTCTAGACAATTGTGAGCGAACAGATATTCCTGTTAGCCGGTTAGTCAGAGACCCAAAAGCTGCGCGGAGTGAACACAACACACACAACTAATTATGTATTTTGCATGCTACAGAGTACACGAGAGCAACTTTCAGAATATAAATTTCCTGATAATTTACTCACCCCCATATCCAAGATATTCATGTGTTTCTGTCTTCAGTCGCAAAGAAATTACGTTTTTTGAGAAAAACATTCCAGGATTTTCCTCCATATAGAGGACTTTAGTGGTGCTCAACAGATTGAATGTTAAAAATGCAGTTTCAGTGCAGCTTCAAAGGGCTCTAAACAATCTCAGCCAAGGAATAAGGGTCTTATCTAGCGAAAAGATCTGTCATTTTCTTAAATAAAATAATATTTGTACACTTTTTAACCACAAATGCTCGTCTTGTCTAGCTGTGCATTCCGTTTAAGTTTTCCCAGGTCTGTGTGCGCAATAGGGATGGGACAATAAATCGATTCGTGGATCGATTCTGAGATCTTCCGAATGCATCGCCATTTTCTTTGGAATCGATTCTGAGCTTAGATTTTAACAGCAGATTGCGCTCTAATCTAGTTTTTATCCGCACACTCAAATGCCCATGAAGAAAAGTGCTGAAGAGAACTTGTACGTTCGGCTGAGTCATGTAATTTCACCTCGGCTCAGAATGCTTTTATGACGATTATTGTAAACACAACCCACTGTGAACACCCTTGTAATTCGCTTCAACTTTTTCAAATTGTATAAATGACTCTTTTAGGTTAAAGTGCGTGTAAGGATTTGGAAACAAGCAGAGCACGACTGTTTCTAAAGCAAGCAGCGCCATCTGCTGTTCAAAACTAAACTCAGACTCGATTTGACAAAGAATCTTGATGTGTTCGGAAAATCAATGCTGAATAATTTCTCGATTCGCGTTGCAACAATTTATAGTCCCATCCCTAGCGCGCAACTAGTGACCAGGCAATTATGCTAATGTTTCATGTTGACAGCTTGGGATTCATTTTAAAAACAACTTGATCCATGATTCAGAGTCGACTCTTTCTTTTGAGAGGCAATAACTTTATACACGGTACACTTTCAGGTTTAAAACTTTTCAGGATGTTTTCATTCAGAGCTGTGTTACACACTACATAGAAGATAATTTTCAAAAATCCATAATAGGGGCACTTTAAATACATTGTCAGAAAATCCTGCCCATATGGTGATTTAAAGTAAACCAACATTCAGACTGACATTTTGTCCTAATGAACACTAAGTTAAACTGATTTTAAATGATTTCAACTTTTTCAAAATCAAGAGCAATAATGATCAAAGTAATCACTCTGTGAGTATGTGAAAGATAAATAGAGCCACATTTAAATGAAAACATTACAGAGGAGAAAAACACACAGTAATGGTCAAACCTGGAATGAGCAGCAGCAGGATCAGCGCTGAGAGTCTGGAGTTCATGATCTTCACTTTGTGTAAATTCACATACATTGAAAGACACAGAGCTGATTGACCTGAAAAAAGACACTTACTGAGTCTCACTGGTCATTACAGTCAAAATCACGAATATATTAAAACACTTTTGAAAGGCATGGTTAAAATGACATTTTAAATGCAATTAAATATTACATTTACCTACATTACATGTTGCTGTTGTTCTCAGATGTTGGTTGTCGTTTCTATGGTCTGTTTTAGAAGCTGCTGCAGACTCCCTGCTGATTTTATTTCCTTCCTGTTTCTTACTGACACAAAAAGAAGTCTTTTTTTAAACAGAGAAAATGATACTTACACTTAAGAAATGATTTACCATCAAACTCAAACTCAACAATTTAGTATGTTCAGTTTAAATAACATTTATTTTCAATGAGATTTGCTTTTTTTCATCTCTCTTTTCTTTGTTTCTTCCTTTCTTTTTCTTTTTTTTTCTTTCTATGTTTAAACAGGACGCAGTATTGCTTAGGCCTAAAATATTAACCGAAATACTGGCTAATAACCATTTTTTCTACTAATTAAATTGCTTTATTATTTTGCTGTGCATTGTCACTGTGGTTACAGTTCATCCATTTAAAAATATAAAATATGAATACAGAAAAGGAATCACAAGTTAAAGATAAACAGAACAGAAAGGTGAGAACATTTTAGTAGATTGTTAAAGGATCTTTAGAGAATAAAATGTTTCTTCTTACATTTAGCAAATTTTAAAACCTGGACTGTTTGTTTGTGGTAGTTTTGTTTATTATGGGTCGTTGACAAAAAGGGGTTGGCAAGATGAGACATTCAAAAATATTTTAAAAACTTCATCCATCAGGTATTTTAAAATGCACACTGCGTGTTTATGTTGATTTTATGCAATTAAAAATGACATATGCACCCTTTTTTTTTTAACAAAAGTTAAGACTGAATGTACATGAAAATGTCAAATGGTGTAACTGAAAAAAAAGAGAAATATTAAATATTTTATCCACCTAGATGGCATGTAAGCTTATTCATTAAAATAAACACTTTAAAAATACATTTTTAAAACATTTTAAAATATCACACGAAAATAGATTTTATTAGAGTTAACTTTAAATGTAAATTTCAATGTGTTTCTGCATATGCTGAAAACACCTCTGTTTTCTAAATAATCTTTGAAAAATTATGTACAAAAAATAGTAAAAACCATATTATTATACTAAACTAGATGACTACATTTTATTTAACATTAATTTTCCTGTATATAATTATATTTTTATGAAAAATACTGGTTACACCAAGTGACACAAACCAGTTACACCACTTGACCATGTTTCTTCTACGGCCAAATACCATTGTTTGTTGAAGAAATTAACACTGAAAATCAAGCATGACTGTCAACAAGTTCAGCTGAAGTGCTAAAAAATATCTGGCAACACAAAATTATCATAGTGATGAACAGGGAACTCATGGCTCATATTGTAATTACAGTCAAGAAACAATATCTGACAAGAAATCAGGGTGATGAATGGTGAACTCATGTTTGTATTGTAATTTTAATTTGTATATTGTAATTTCATATTGTATTGTGCCATGTATTGGGGGAAAACTGGGCTCTGTTGTATCATATTAGCTATAAAATATCAGAAATTTAATGAATTGTAATGTAAATTTTAATCTTAGGTTGATATTTTTTTTATCAGTGAATTTATGTTCAAATGTAGACACCCACTTCCTTCTCCTACATTATTAACCACTTAAATAATTTATGTATATATTACATTATATCATACAATACTGTATATTGCATAGTTCACCCAAAAATGAAAATTACCCCAACCCCCCTTTAAACCAATGCAGCTAACTTTCTTCTTTCAAATGACTACAATTGGAGTAACATTAAAAGTGAATGGGTGATATTCAATAGTCCAAAAAACTGCATAAAAAAGTGAATAAAGGCCTCCTGAAGTGAATCAATGCACTTTTGTAAGCAAAATATCCATATTTAAAACTTCTAGCTTCTGCTATCTATCGCACTTGCGTTCACTAGTGAGTGTCGTTCAAGTGGATGATGTAGAACGTAGACTCAGCGTAAGCACTGGTGAGAAGATACAGAAAAGGAAAAGGAAAACCAATCTCCTCTTGGTTTATATTGAAATCCTTCTACTTTTTTCTTTACAAATCCTCATGTTGTACTTCTAATTTGTGACCAGTATTTTGTTTTGCTCTCTCCTTTACGATTCCGTGTTTGTCACTTCTCACCGGAGCTTACGATACATCCGACGTCATCCGCTGGAACGCCATTCTCTCATGAACACAAGTACAACAGTTAGCAGAAGCTGATTACGGTTTATAAAGTTTAAATATGGATATTTTGCTTACAAAAGCACATTGATTCACTTCAAGAGGCCTTTATTAACCCCCAGAGCCATCTGGAACACTTTTTTATGATGGATAGACGCAGTTTATTGGACTTCTATTGGACTATTGAATATCACCCATTCACTTTCATTATAATGCTTGTATTCGTCTGAAAGAAGAAAGTCATAGGCACCTTGAATGGCTTGAAGGTGAGTAAACCAGGTGGTAATTTTCATTCTTGGGTGAACTATCCCTTTAACATTTTAAGTGAATGGAATAGAAATATGCATTAAAGCTAAACAGTTCAAAAACACAAATGTTGTGCAACATAATTATTTTGTCCTAAACTTACAAAGCTTCAATAATAAAGTTGTAGATAAAGAACCACTTCCTCAAAAAATACAGCATTAAACACTTTAGTTTCAAATAGTAGGTTAGTTTATATTACATCTTTAATCAGCATCATAAACTAGTGTTATTTGACTGAATTGGCCTCTAACAGAAAGGCTTGTAATAGGAGTCAAATGGAGTAACCAGTTACACCACTTGACATTTCAATTTAAAATCAAATTTGACAGGCATTATCATGGACACCTATGTAAGTACATGGCCTTGTTGGGAATATTTCAAATTGAATTTTTAAAGTTAATACTAATTTTTATAATATTAATTAATTATCAATGTATTCCTGAGGTCATACCATTTGACATGTATACCTAAAAATACCTGACCATACCCTAAAAATGTCAAATTATCTCATATTTTAAAGAGAGTTACTAACCTTTGCATGCAGCAGTTAGTATCACCAGAGGTCCTTGTCTGTGATATCATTTCCTGTCTTCTTGCAAAATATTAACAAAATGGCTCCTTGAATGGTGGTTACACCACCTTGACACTTCAGGAATTTGACTTGACTCACATAATTCCCCAAATTAATTATAATATTCTGAACAATGGTGCTCGGTTTACTTTTATTTACTATTAAATAGTACTAATGTAAGATTATGCCACACTAGCTGATCTGGTGTTTTATTGAGAATTTCACCTTTTTTAAACAAGATCAATTATTTGGTACTAAGTTTTTATGGTTACACCACATTGACATTTGTAACGGGACTCGACAAAAGCGTGGATAGATCCAAGTGCGAGCTTTATTGTACAGATCGTGGTCAAGACAGGCAGGGTCTGACACCAGCAAACAGTAACATCCAGGGCAAGACAAAAGCGTAATCCAAAAAACATGCAAAAAGATAAAAAAAAACAGAGAGCACAGGGAAAACAATACTTCATGGAGTCCTGTTTGGCATGGCCCTCCTTAAATGGCTGCCAAACAAGAAGTAACCATAGAAGGAGCAGAGGGAGTAGTAACAGTCAGTACATGGGCAAGGGCTCCCTCTGCTGGCATGGCGTTACACATTTTTGCAATCATCCCCCAAATATTATCTCAAAATTCATTAAAACCAGAAAATTTAGACTTGGTCCACAAAAAAAGAGAATGTATTTAATTATTGTGCACATTTGTTTTAAAATTTTAACCCTTTTAAATTTAATTAAACCATATGGACACAAAAAAGTAGCGTCACGTCATTGACCCATATGTAGACTGACAGTCATTGATATGTCATTGTCTATGACATCACTGTATCACTAATGTTGCTGCTGACAGTTCTGACTGTTGCTAGGTGATGATGTCACAATGGTAGAACACAATGACATCACTCCAGCAGCTCTGATGAACAGACAGCAGATGAACAGATGTGGAACAGCAGATTCTGACACAGACAAATAGAAAAACATTAAACACAACTACAGCAATGTTGCTGCCAATGCATCTCTTATATTACAGTAGATTCAATATATGTTTAATCTCTTTAAATAAGCAGTTAACAGACACTTAATTAACAAAAAAAAGAAAAAAAAATGTAATAATGACTATTCTTCACTAGAGGGCATTTTCTCTGTGATGAGTGGTAAGATTAACAAAGATGGAAGCAGCCATATTGCAAAAAAAAAATCAAGGAAAGAACACCAAATCATTGATGAGTTTATACAGTTGAGATGTTAATGTTATCTTAATGTCAATTCCAGGAGTAGAACATAATACTAAAAAGGTTATAATGGGCACAGATAGTTTATCAGCACTGATGTCACTGAAGTCCTTGTCATGTGAAGGAACAAGAAGTTAATCATTTAGCAAAACAGGCACTGAAAAGAAAGAAAGGAGATCTATTTAATGAAACTGAGAGGTTAATAGATTTTTGTGCCACACTCCAGCCCAGTAGGTGGCGGGAATTCAGCTATTGTTTGTTTGCCAACTGCTGTAAAATGCCAAAATAAGAAAAAAAGAAGTCATTTTGCAAAAAGAGAGAGCGGAGAAAAAACGGTAAAAGCTAAAAGGGAGACAGCTCTGGCTACTGGGCATGTGCACATCAATCTAACATTATTTTTGTCACGCTGTACAACAATAATACTGTTTTTGTATTATAGTAAGGTGTAGACATTAATAAAACACAATCTAATAGGTAGAAAAATTTATTTTATTGTTAGTTTCTGGACTGAGCTGTATCCCCTCTAGCCACAACCAGAAAAAAACTGAAGAAATTAACTGCAGCCTGACTCCTGCTCCCTTGCTTTCGTGCATGATTAATTGCTTTTTCTCAAAAAAAAAAATATGATTAAATACATCAGCATTTCTCAATTCCATTCCTCACGTACCGTCGCTCTGCATATATCGCATGGCTCTCTTATTTAACCTGATTCAGATAACCAGCTAGTCCAAAGAGAGCTCCATGACTGAACTGTGTTGCGATTAACATGGCCCCTAAACAATGTTCATTGCTCCCCACTCCCTGAGCAGTGGAAATCAGTTTAAGTTTACTTAGGAATATTCATTTGCGCTACGCCACCGCCTGCATAGTCTTCACACACAGACGAAACTTGAAGTGTGACACAATATACCTCTGTAATGCAATTTAAATTAATGTCTTGCACACTTTAATGTTCGTTGAATGGAACACATACACTGTCTTCGAACTGTATCAGGGCAGAATATTTCAAGTTCGCAGGGCACTTACTTTTGAATAGAACAGACATCTGAGATACACACAAAGTGTGCAGAGCGGTGGTTCACTTACAAGATCAACTGGCTGAGATCAAGCTACGGTGTGTTTATTTTATCTGGCAGATATATCAGTGCCATCTAGTTATTAAAAACTGCAAAAGAGAAATTATTTCGGTCCTGTGTGTGGTACAATACAAGGCGGCGGTATGATTTCTGTGAGTGTGTATGTGTCGTGTTCTGGCCACACGACTGAGTGCTTGAATGAAGGTAATGGATTGAAATATAATATAGTACATTTATTCTAAGCCAGTGCAAGCAGCTCTTAAAAATATTAACGCAAATACAGTCATTTTTTCCTCTAGTGATTTGTATTTATTGTCATTGTACGTTATTTAGCGTGTCCTAAAACATGGCGGCGACTACCCAGAATGCAATGCGCAGTGACGTAAACTCTCGAGCTCTATATGCATTAGCCCAATGCAGAAACGTATTGATAAAGCACTGCAGTTTGTACATCAACATATCGCTCTATTCTTTATCAGAACTCCAAGTAATAACAACGACAAACATTCACTATTCATCGACAAATTTCTAGACAATTGTGAGCGAACAGATATTCCTGTTAGCCGGTTAGTCAGAGACCCAAAAGCTGCGCGGAGCGAACACAACACACACAACTAAATACGTATTTTGCATGCTACAGAGTACACGAGAGCAACTTTCAGAATATAAATTTCCTGATAATTTACTCACCCCCATATCCAAGATATTCATGTGTTTCTGTCTTCAGTAGCAAAGAAATTACGTTTTTTGAGAAAAACATTCCAGGATTTTCCTCCATATAGAGGACTTTAGTGGTGCTCAACAGATTGAAGGTTAAAAATGCAGTTTCAGTGCAGCTTCAAAGGGCTCTAAACAATCGCAGCAAAGGAATAAGGGTCTTATCTAGCGAAACGATCCGTCATTTTCTTAAATAAAATATTGTTTATACACTTTTTAAACACAAATGCTCGTCTTGTCTAGCTGTGCATTCCGGTTAAGTTTTCCCAGGTCTGCGCGCGCAATAGGGATGGGACAATAAATCGATTCGTGGATCGATTCTGAGATCTTCCGAATGCATCGCCATTTTCTTTGGAATCGATTCTGAGCTTAGATTTTAACAGCAGATGGTGCTCTAATCTAGTTTTTATCCGCACACTCGAGCAGTACTTGCACTCAAATGCTCATGAAGTCATGTAATTTCACCTCGGCTCAGAATGCTTTTATGACGCGAGATTATTGTAAACACAGCCCACTGTGAGTGTGAGCACCCTTGTTATTCGCTTCAACCTTTTCAAACTGTATAAATTGTTGTTTTAGGTTCAAGTGCGTGTAAGGATTTGGAAACAAGCAGAGCATGACTGTTTCTAAAGCAAGCAGAGCCATCTGCTATTCAAAACTAAGCTCAGAATCGATTTGACAAAGAATCGCAAAGTGTTCGGAAAATCTCGAATCGATACTAAATCATTTCTCGATTCACGTTGCAACAATTTACTGTCCCATCCCTAGCGCGCAACAAGTAGCCAGGCAATATGCTAATGTTTGATGTTGACACCAACATGAAACAGCTGGGGATTCATTTTAAAAACAAGTCGTTTCAATGATTCAGAGTCGACTCTTTCTTTTGAGAGGCAATAACTTTATACACGGTGCACATTCAGGTTTAAACCTTTGCAGGATGTTTTCATTCACTTAGAGTTGTGTTGCACACAGAATAAAGGTAATTTTCATTTTAAATACATTGTCAGAAAATCCTGCCCATATGGTGAGTTAAAATAAACCAACATTCAGACTGACATTTTGTCCCAATGGACCCTAATGATCTGATTTTAAATGATTTCAATTGTTTCAAAATCAACAGCAATAATGATCAAAGTAATCACTCTGTGAGTATGTGAAAGATAAATAGGGCCACATTTAAATGAAAACATTACAGAAGAGAAAAACACACAGTAATGGTCAAACCTGGAATGAGCAGCAGCAGGATCAGCACTGAGAGTCTGGAGTTCATGATATTCACTTTGTGTAAATTCACATACAATGAAAGACACAGAGCTGATCGACCTGAAAAAAAGACACTTACTGAGTCTCACTGATCATTACAGTCAAAATTATGAATATATTAAAACATTTTTGAAAGGTATGGTTAAAATGACATTTTAAATGCAATTAAATATTACATTTACCTACATTACATGTTGCTGTTGTTCTCTGATGTTGGTTGTCGTTTCTATGGTCTGTTTTAGAAGCTGCTGCAGACTCTCTGCTGATCTTATTTCCTTCCTGTTTCTTACTGACACACTTAAAAAAAATAAGTATTTTTTTTAATCAGAGAAAATGATACTTCAGAAATAGTTAACCATCAAACTCGACCTCAACAAGTCAGTACGTTCAGTTTAAATAACTAAATAATTGGGCCTAAAATATTAACCGAAATGCTAGCTAATAACCAGTTTCTTCTTACATTAAGCAAATTTTAAAACCTGGACTATTGTTTTGTTTTAGTTTGCTTGTTTATGCAGACAAGCAAACTAAAAACATTAAGGAAAGAACACCAAATCATTGATCAGTGTATACAGTTGAGATGGACTGTTGCATCACACCCCGGACTACGTTCCCCATCAGCCATTGCGCTGATCACCTGCGTCCAATCAGAGACTCTATTTAAGCCCTGGTCTTCGTCTCACTATTCGCTGAGTATTGTATTGTGTTTGGCATCTTTACGGATCCACCTTGTCAATCTTTAGCCTAGTTCAATCGTGTTTCTAGTTCAGTTATTCCTTGTCTTGTTTTCTAGCCTTGTTATATTGTTTGTTCTGTCTCGCTGCCTGCCTTTTGGAGCTCTAGCCTGTCATTTCCGAATACCCTTTTACCTAGCTCGACATTGATCGACCCCTGCCCACTTCACGTCTCCCTCACAACGTTACACACAGATGTTTTATCAGCACTGATGTCACTGAAGTCCTTGTTATGTAAAGGAAAAAGAAGTGGATCACTTAGCAAAACAGGCACTGACAAGAAGGAAAGAAGGTCTATTCAATGAAACAGAGAGGTTAATAGTCTTTTTTGTTTGTTTGTTTGTTTTCCTTCCCTCAATGTGCCACACTTCAGCCCAGTAGGTGGTAGGAATTCACCTATCGTTTGTTTGCCAACTGCCGTAAAATGCCAAAAGAAGAAAAAAAGAAGCCATTTAGCAAAAAGAGAGAGCAGAGAAAATACTGAAGAAATGAACTGCACCCTGACTCCGGCTCCCACTGTTTTGTGCATGATTAATTGCTTAAAAAAAAAAAAAAAATATGTGAAAAAAAGAGGGGCATGATCTGCTGTCATGTGAGTACTTCTAATTGTCGGTCTGTAGATATGGGATTCATCCTCGACTGCAGAACTGAATATAGTAAATATTAAAAATTTAAAAAAAAGTTAAAAAAAGAACAGCTTATCCAACCAGAATCTCGACTCAGTTTCACCTTTAACTCCATCATTCATGATGAACATGAGCTGATATTTTCCAGAGTCTCTCTCTCTCACGTCTGATATTGTGAGTGTTGAAGAGCTGCTTGAGATCTGATGTTTCACTCATCCTGAGTCTAAAGTCAAATCTTCAGGATCATTGGTCCAATATTACAGAGCCTGAAAAAGAAAACATGACTTTATTGAGACAAAGTCTGTAAACAAACAGAGTAGAGATTCACGATCCAGTTTTCACACAAAAGAATGCTAATAGTTCCCGAATGTCTCCTCACAGATCTGCTGCTCAAACTCACCTAAACCACATCACTCAGTTTAGTAAATAATTACATTTGTCTGTACACCCACCCCTATTTTCAACCCTTTCACTGGTGAGTTTAAAATATTCTATCTGACCCCCCAGAGTGAGTTTTTTTTAGGCGACCGTTATTTTAGAACGTTCACTTTATTGTTTCCATGGCGACGCGTCATGATTGACACCGCAGCCACTATAGCGCTGTATGACAGACGTATCGCTTTTATTTCGTTTTTCCTTTTTTATTCAAAATATTCACACACTTGCTTACCATGTCTTCAACTATCTGATATTCCGATTCACGAATACGTGTAAGTGAGTGTATTTTGCCGTTTTAAAACCTTTATAAATGATCTGGATCGTGATCTATAACGTGAGATGGCCGCCGCCATGTTTGTTCGCGCTGCCGTTCAGAGACTCCTGTCAGCCGGATTTACAGCACGTAAATTCACGAGTTTCTCCCGAAATACATGCAAGTAAGTAGCTGGTGAAGTGGGAAAGGAATGGAGTGAATTATATCATTACTTACATTATGTGTATCTGATATAAATCAAACACCTCGGCAAATTATACTTGAATAGATTGTCGCTGTTGCTTCCATAGACATCCGTGTGTATTTTACAAACTCTAAATGTATTGTTTTACTAGTACTTATGTGTATTTAAATTCCTGAAACCTAAAATAAACGTTAAGTCGTTGAAAACACTGCACAATTGTGATTATATGACAAGCGCAACAAGCGTCTCTCTCTGGCTCAGCGCCAGCCAACGCGCGAAAACACAGTTTGAATTTGGCAGTTGCGTGACGTCAACGAACGTTCTAAATCCCATATGTGGGACCGTACTCCCAGGGGCACAGAAAATAGAATCCCATATGTGGGACCGTACCGCTCAAAGGGTTAAAGAAGCATAAATAGAAAATCTTGCCTCTAAACTACAGAACATTAGAGAGCAAGTTAAATTAGACTAACCAGCATTTAAAAAAATAAATAAATAAAAGTAACTCATTCAGCTATATTGCATTTCACTGTGTGGCCCTTTACAGTTGACAATCTAAATAATAAAGGGGTCATGAACTGAGAAACCAAAATTCTCTTGATATTTTGAAAAGAGGTCATTGCACTATAAAAACTTTCTGTAAGTTTCAGAGCTCAAAACATTCTCGTTAGTCTAAAAACAGCTTATATATTTTGAAGCCAAATAGAACGTTTCCTATCAGATGTCAAATAGACGTCTATTAGATGTCTTTAAGATGTTTATGATTTAGAATGTATGTAAAACTGACATCTTACAAACGTCTACCAGATGCTTTCCAGATCAAGAGATCTTTAACAGACATCTTGCAGACGTACATGTGCTATCTGGGTTTTTTCACATAAATTACCAACACTGTGTAGGAAGATGTATTTATCTAGCAAACTGGTTAACTTGCGAAATTATTTTATTTTTATAGATTTTTTAGTACCAGGCAATCACAAGCTGAAAAGAATAATATATTTGTAAATGAATTTATTTCTTTCGACTGCACCACAAGACTCTTTTTTTTTTCTCCTCCATCTTCTGAACTGAATGTGCAGGATTATGGGTCTTATATTTTAGCAGCACAATGCAAAGACTGAAAAATCAACAGGGGTCTGATTTTAAGACTGCGTTTGGTAAGGTTTCAGCACACAACATGTAAAATACAAATCACTTACCCATATTCAGTTAGAGCTGCTGCCAAAGACACACACCAGGATGAGAATCAGGCAAGTTCTGAAAACGAAAACATTTGTAGCAAATAAAAGCAGCTCACTAGATGTCGCTGTTTCCAAAATGCCAAGATACTCTCAGGACAGTTTATGAAAACATTCAGAATGGCTTACAGACCCCTAAGCCTAATTAACTAGTTTTATACATTTTTTTTTTTTTTTATTTTCTAATCAGAAGTGTCACTATTTTCACAGGTATAGCACAGACCATAACTGTCACTGAGGCATAACAGATAGTATGAAAATGTAAGAAATTAGATTATACGAATTCATACACTGTAAAAATGCTACAGTAAAAACCTGTTAAATGGTTAACGGTAAAAGACAGTAATATTTCAATATAATACCGTAAATTGACATTCCCAAAATTCCCTGTGTTGCTTTTTTTATTTTTTTGTTGTTGAAATAACACTTTCTTAGTGTTTTTCTTATCAGTTTTGTACATTAGGGTTGTATATTACATCTAATGTTGTTAAATGAATGTTTATTGCATTATTTTAGTTTCATGTGTCTTACCATGATGGTGTTTAGTGTTTGTGTGAATGACACTGTGCACCTTCTATATGTTAATATTTAAAAGCTGTTTGTTCATCATTTCACTTTCTCATCATCACCTGCTTTTGGTGGTTATCAGTGTATTACGAAGGTACAAAACAGATTTCAGTACTTCAGTAGGTTGGTATATTTTCCATCTATTTACGGAGACATTTTCCTTTTTAAGTTTATTCATGTGACATCTATTTATTTTATAAAAATCTTGATCATCTAATAAATAACCATCTAAAGGTAACATTATTAATAAGCATGTGGGATTATTGGTAAAAAAAAAAAAAATCAAAACTTAAAAATCAATATGGCATAATAAATATATAATTTACATACAGGTATATGGATTTTGTGCTTTATGTACTTTTGTGTCTAAATGTACTAGGTTATAATCTGCTGATCAGAGGCATTGTAAAGACCAAAGCAAGAATAAAATGAATCTTCTGACTGACATTTTCATGCATATTTTTATTTGTTTGTTTTTGATACACATGCTGTATATTTAAAAATTAAACATTTAAGAAAAAAACAAATCTGAAAAAGAAAAAAAGGTATAGATGTAACGAAAGTATACATCTATGGCCACCTATTGAATCACCCACCACAACATTTTTCTTTAGGATAATGTCTGTTATATATATAAAATAAGCAAATACACATTCATTCATCATAAGCATTAGACAAGAGCAAAACCTCACAATACAGCAGACAGTAACAGTTGCCAATGTTGGGTTGGTGAGTATAACTGTATTTTAAGCTGAGGCTTTGCTAAGGTTTATCTGAACTTCACAGCAGCATAATGAACATCATCTGTGGTTGAATCTACAGCAGTAGGAGCTGATGATGATGTGTTCATTATGCGAGACTGCTTGAAATTAATATTTGAATAAACATCCTGATCCTTCATGTGATCTTGCTGTGTGCAGACCATAGAAAAAGCTGCAGCGTTATCATACAGCATATCTGAACCCAGCTGAGAGATTTGAACAGAAAAGAGGACAGAAAATAAAATATCAGTGAAATAATGCAAAATATATTTCAGCATGTGTAAGTGAAATTAAATCTGTTTGTTGAGATGCTCTAACCTGTTCACTCTCCATTGGGTCTTCATACTTTTGAGATGAATTATTCTTTCTCTTCCTGTTTGAAAGGCATCATGTAAAGAGAAATAATATTTTGTCTTGATCTTTTGAAATAAGTACAATGAAAACAAACTGTAAGGTTTAAAACTCAAAACTTTAAATTTAAAAATGTCAACCAACTGTAACAAAACACACTGACCATCACCACCCATTTATGTACAGAACAATGTTGACTTTCTGAAGTTCAGCAACTTGACCCACACATTCATTGTAAACCAATGAGGAGGAGGCAAGACAGATTATTATTATTATTATTATTATTATTATTATTCCTGGTGTGTGTAGCTGTAACTACACTCTTTTCTAATTGTTGTAAAGGATCTCAATAGTTTGAAAAAGTTCACGTGGTCCCTGATCATTCCCCAGAAAGAAAGTGGAAAATGGTCATGCAAATTGTTCCCTTGATAAATAATACAAGTAATTACAAGTGGATGTCAGGGAAAAATATACTACATACATTAAACAAAATTTTACCTGTACCACAGGACTCCTATGAGTGTAAGATTCAGCGACACCGACAGTATGATTACAGTGATCAGTAAAGCTGTGCTGGACTCTGGACATGTTGGTTCTTCAAAAACTTGAAGCATAAGACACTAGTTCAGATACACTCAAAAAAAAAAAAGGAGATATACATTTATGATAATAAAACACTGATTAAATATTAAGTACTTTATCTGAATGCTGCAAACATTTGACACTGAAGCACATGTATCATGACAGATGTGTTACCTCCTACAGCACAGGAATACTGTTGAAGCTCTTCATTGCTGACTGAGTCCAGGTACAGCTTGTTGACTTTAGTGAATCCATCTGTTACCTGTCGTCCGTTCTTGTACCAGATGTAAGTATGTTTGTCGTTCAGAGTGCAATTAGTTAAACAGCTTAATATCACGTCCTCTTCCTCTGATACAACAGATGGGCTGCTGTTTATCTGTGTACCTAAAATAATTAAAGTCTATTAGAAATTATACGTGAAACATTTTGAACATAACCAGTTTATCATGATCAGTTACCTGTAACAGTAAGAATGACTCCAGGTGATCCAGAGTATTTGCCATTTGTTTTGTCAGTGATGATTATGAATTGATATTCTCCAGAGTCGCTGATCTTGAGATCTTTGATTCTCAGTTTGTTCCCCACATACTCCACACGACCAGCAAACTGATGCTCCTCACGCAGATCACTGAAGTCCTGAGATTGACCGTCAGATGGACCGTAATGCCAGAATGTTTTATTTACAGTATGATCAGAGGGATGTGAGTATGTGCAGGAAATGTCTACTGTTGAGTTCACCAAAGCACAGACTCTTCTAGAGGTGTAAGTCACATCCCAGCAGCCACTCTGAGAAACACCTGAAAGAAACACAGATTAACATGCAAAACTCACACTTACTTTAAAATATGTTTAAATAAATATATATATATTTTTTTAATTGTTTATTATTTGACACTCACACACAGAAGAGGAGGGATGTTTCAGGTTTTGATCACGAGAACAGGAAAAGCTGCCAGCATCACTGCTGATCGACACTAACATGTTGGAGGACTGTGTATATTTGAAATCCTGTCCATTCTTCATCCAGTAATAACGACCTCCAGAGCTCAAAGTGCAGGAAAAATCACAGGTCAGTTGTACTCTCTTATCTGTCGGGTCTGTAAATACAGGATTCATCCTCACCTGCAGGTCTGTATAGAGTAAAGATTAAAAATTAAGAAAAACTTCATCACGTTAAATAAAAACAGCTGATCCAACCAGAATCTGGACTCAGTTTCACCTGTGACTGTTAGACTGACGGCTGCTGAGCTGAGATGTTTAACTCCATCATTCATGATGAACATGAGCTGATATTCTCCAGAGTCTCTCTCTCTCACGTCTGATATTGTGAGTGTTGAAGAGCTGCTTGAGATCTGATGTTTCACTCGTCCTGAGTAGTCTGAGTCTAAAGTCAAATCTTCAGGTTCATTGTTTTTTCTCCAGTTTGTACTTTGTTTCTCACTGAACCAGAACACAGTTTTGATGTTGATGTTGGAGTAAAAGCAGTTCAGTTTCACTTCTGTCCCCTTCACAGCACAAATACTCTTTTGATTACAGGTTACAGAGAACCAGTTCAATGTTACGGAGCCTGAAAAAGAAAACATAATGTTATTGAGACAAAGTCTGTATATAAACAGAGTAGAGATTCACAATCCAGTTTTCACACAAAAGAATGCAAATAGTTCCTGAATGTCTCCTCACAGATCTGCTGCTCAAACTCACCTAAACCACATCACTCAGTTTAGTAAATAATTAATTTGTCTGTACGCCCACCCCTATTTTTAAAGAAACATAAATAGAAAATCCTGCCTCTGAACTACAGAACATTAGAGAGAAAGTTGAATTAGACGAACCAGTTTATAACCAAATAAGAGTACCTCATTCAGCTATATTGCATTTCACTGTGTGGCCCTTTACAGGTGACAATCTAAATAATAAACGGGTCATGATCTGAGAAACCAAAATTCCCTTGATATTTTGACAAGAGGTCATTGCACTATAAAAACTTTCTGTAAGTTTCAGAACTCAAAACTTTCTCATTAAAACAGTTTTTATTGAAGCCAATCTGATGTAATAGTGTGACTAAATGCGTCCACAGAAGAAGATCAACGCCTGCTTCTACATCACTGCCAGTTTAGCCCTGTCTTCACACAAGTAGTGTAAATAAGGAAAGAGGCAAACGCAGGTTAACACAGAAACCAAACGATAAAGATGGCTCTGAATACAACAAGACACTGTTCAGTGCCAAGTTGTGGAAAAACACTCTTTGTATTGCCTTCCTTCTGATCCCAATGTTAGGAAAGAGTGGATGAACTTTTTAATGAGTTTCCAGACAGCATGAGTAAGAACTTGGTTCTACAAACAAAGCACAATTTTATGCAAGATTTTTAGAAAGATTGAAACTAAAAGAAGATGCTGTGCTGATTATATTGAATCCAACAGTAGTAGCAACACACAAGTGCGAGTAAATGTTTTTATTATGTCCTCACTATTGCTTTGTCTGTTATTACAGATTGTTTGATATGTACTGAGTATTTATGCATTTTCAACTTAAATCACATCAGCATCCATCTATGAGGAATGTAGACTGTCAAACATACATTAGCGTTTACCAGTCCTAGCGGTGGGTGTTTACTTCCGTATCTACAATCCACCACACCTATTCAAACAGAGCGTTCTGATGAGGAGGGTTTAAAACAGGACAGAAAACAGCCTATTACTTCTAAATAAAAAGTTTTTTTATGTAAAATTCTTGATAACATTATAAGGGCACCTCAGAGAACAGTACAAATTATTAAAAAAGGCAGTTCATGACCCCTTTAAGCATGTTGTTGTTTATCCCCGAATAAAACTGTCTATCATAATGCATTTGAAGTGCAGAAATCATGTCAAAATAAAATTCACTAACAATCTCAGTCCTGGACGTTACGATCTTCCTTAATTACTTTGGACAACAACAAAACTATAATCAAATAAGACACAAACCTGGAATGAGCAGCAGCAGGATCAGCGCTGAGAGTCTGGAGTTCATGATCTTCACTTTGTGTAAATTCACACATACAATGAAAGACGCAGAGCTGATCGACCTGAAATAAAGACACTACGTTCTGACACACTTGGCACTTATTTTGTCTGTTATTATAGTTCATGCAAAATAAATAATTAAATAAAAAATAAATCAGGATTACATTTTGTGTCCTTGTTACAGTGTAATTGCTAACAACATGTACAGTACTTACTATGGTAAGTGTTAGGGCTTGGTTTAGGGTTATTGCATGTGATCATGCATAATTTACTGTTATTACTATAGTAACAGTGATACGGTAAAAAAAAAGTCTTGCCAAAATCAGGACTACAATCATTTCAGAGAGATGCTTAACTACATTATAATGTAAAGCTTAATTTAAATGAAAAGATTAGATATACTTACATTATATGCTGCTGTGTTTCAAGTTCTCTGATGTTAGTTGCTGTTTCTACTGCCTGTTTTAGGAGACACATTGACACCCCATGTCTTATTTCCTTCCTTTTTGTCTAAAGAAAAACTCTTGAAAATGAAGTCACTTATGGTCTTTAGGCTAAATAAAGCCGGGTGTTCATGTGGATACTCTTCAAAATACAGGTTACAAAACGGGGTTTTTATAGCAATGCCACAGAAGAACCAGTTCTTAAAAACAAGAAACATTTAAAATAAACATTTTAATAATCTAAATAATCTTTTTCCACTATCCACCTTATTTTTTGCCATAGGCACGTGCGCAGCCATTTGTTAATGTTATGGGTGTGGCTTGTGGTCTCATCTGCGTCCAGCTATTTTTAGCTGTACAAAACAGTTTGCTTTGCTGCTTGATATTGCACATTGTTGTGTCTTACCATATTATTTTAATGTATTATCTCAATTATGAACACACTGGTTTGTAGTGCACACAGTTTCACAGTTTACTGCACATTGTTATAAGTTCTCTGATGTTAGTTGCTACTGCCTGTTTTAGGAGACATGTTGACATCACAGGTGTTGTTTCCTTCCTTTTGTCTAAAGAAAAACTCTTGAAAATGAAGTCACTTATGGTCTTTAGGCTAAATAAAGCCGGGTGTTCATGTGTACACTGTTCAAAATAGGCTACAGGTTCCAAAATGGGGTTTTCATAGCAATGCCACAGAAGAACCAGTTCTTAAAAACAATAAACATTTAAAATAAACATTTTAATAATCAAAAACTTTTTCCACTATGTACCTTATTTTTGCCATAGGCGCGTGAGCGGCCATTTTTAAATGTTATGGGTGTGGCTTGTGGTCTCATCTGCATCCAGCTATTTTTAGCTGTATAAAACAGCTTGTCTTGATGCTTGATATTGCAAATGTACATTTTACAAATGTCCAACTTTACGACAAATATTTAAACCTGTTGTACCATCTAAAACTACGATCAGGTGCAACTACGCCCGGTGTAAAGATGCGCGTCTACGCCAACACATTCTCCCGCAGTAATAGCTGAGACAACATCCATATTTCCCTACTAACCTGCCGCATTTTCACAAATGTATTTTTCTTTTACTGGTCATATTTCATACCTGATGAATGTACAGTTTTGGTTGTACACTGTAAAAAATGATTTGTTGACACAACTTGACTTTTCATTTTGTTGCATTGGCTTTGTTAAGTTTAGCGAACACTAGGTGTTAAGTTCACTCAACTTATATGTAGTTGTTGAAATAACTTGCAGTAAATTGAGCCAACGTACTGTATCAATTAATGAGCATTTAAATTTTTTAATTAAGTCAACTGAAAAAAAATTGAACTCAATTTTTCATGTTTTCACAACTATGAACCATGTCTAGTTGGCATACATTATTAATTTTGCCTCAACATCATAACTTAACTATTTGAGTTTACTGGACTTTGACAAGTAGTTTTGGATATCTGGAACCAGATTTTTTAAGAAATCAACACAACTGCAAAATTGAAACTCACAGCATTTATTTTTAAACAGACACATTGCATCCAAAAACACAAACATAATAATTGTCTTGCAAAGATAGAACAATACTACGAAAGAAAAAACTTCACATATACACAGCTCACACAAAAACATGCAAACTTCTCTATGCACACACCCATCTTAGTGCCAAAATAGTACAAATAACTCTCCTTGTCATTATCAGATATTTTCATTGCAGAAACAAGTGTACATGAAGAATTCACAATAAGCTGTGTTAAAAATACTTCATATTAACCTGTTCAAAAACTGTAAATTCCCAATTGTAGGAACATGACAATGAAAGAGGAAGCACTACAAGGTAACAAAAATGAAGTCAGTTAAAAAACAAACAAACAAACAAGAATTCCAAAGTTCGACTTAAAAAAAAAAATAGATCTAAAACAACAATGTTCTTAAAGTTTAAACCAGTACAATGATTAAACAGTAGCATAAAGTAAAAAAAGATTTATTTTGTTTTCTGTCTTATCATAGCAACTTGCTTTTCAAAGAGTGAACTCTTGCGGTACTAGAGTCTGATCTGACTCCAACGAACAGGTGCTGTATCACTTTAAAAGTGACTTTTAATTCCTTTGGATAGTCGAGGTTTAATGCGTACACCAGGTTCAGAAAAGCATCATAGAATGTAAACAAAACAAGGCACTATTACTTAAAAGCAAACAAATGTAGTCCCCAGACCCCTGCAAATTAAGAGATCTAATGTTCAATTTCCCCTTAGGCTGCATTAACACTAGTGCATATTCATTTTAAAACGCTTCATTTTTGCTAAGGTTACGCCTATAGTTTACACAGTTACACTTCATTTTGATAGTCCACTTTAGACATTCTACTAACTATAAGTAACTTTGCAACTACATGTCAACTAATTCTCATTAGTTTGCAACTACGTCTACTAACTCTGAGAGCAGACTGTTGGTTAGGTTTAGAGTTAGTAGAATAAGTTGAAATATATTTGCAAAGTTTACAAGAGTGTTACAAGATACATTAAGTAGACAGTCTACTAATACTCTAATGACTACTTGACATGCAGTTGCAAAGTTACTTACTGTTAGTAGAATGTCTAAAGTGGACTATCAAAATAAAGTGTTACCGTTTACACTACTCTGGTGTTTTCAACCCTCAAAAATGGAGACTTTCAAAAATGCTGCAGTCCCTGTTTTAGTTTGAAAACTCAGGGGTTGCATGTCAGTGTAAATGGACCAAAACAGAGACTTTTTAAAACAATGGCGTGGCTGCCCACATTTACTCTGCGTATCCTTGATGATCGTGTAAACAATAACATCATGCTCATTGTTGTACACCATAGATATGTATAGGTAGATCCCACATTTGACCGCTTCAAGCACGTAGACACATCCGCCATCTAAATAATAGGGCATCTACCTGTACATAGCTATGATTGTACTTGCATGAATGGTCATGTGACATGCATTTTCAGTTGTGCAGTGTAGACGGAGATCGTTTCTGAAATGCAGCGAAAACACCAGTGTAGACGAGGATCGTTTTCCTTTTAAAATGCCATTTTAAGGGCCTTACATGTTTCAGCTTACCTTGCATATCTCTTAATGAATTTTGAAGGAGTCTCTTGCTTGTACCACGGCAGGCCCAGCCATGCTGCTGTCCTCATCCTTTGGTTGTTGTCTGTAAAATATAGGATGGTTAAAGTACCAGCTTTATTTGTTCAATCCTTTGTTTTTCTTTATTCACTTATCTTTTCTCCTTCTCCCTCTGTTTTTGATGCTTTTTATGCATATACATTTGTTGTAAATAAATCACCAGTGATGTGATGCAACAACAGTTGTTTGTTACCTTCTTGTTCAGCACCAAAATAAGATTTAATAGTGGATGTACCGCGCACTTTGTAACATTTTAAAGGACTTAAAAGGACAGGCTACCAAAGATGATAACTGTCATTTACTCACTAACATGCCACTCCAAACACATGCTAAATTATTAATATCTTCATTCCATACAATGAAAATGATCAGTGTTAAGCTCTAAAAAGGACAAGTCAACACTAGAAAAAAATGCAGTAAAAGTAGTGGATTAGTCATGTTGCCTATTTTAAAAGTTTTCTGATAATAACTTTGTGTAATGAACTGATCATATCAGATCTGATGTTACTATGACATAATACAACAACATCAAACCTCATTAGTTCTTATGTCATGATGTGATCAAAAGACTTGCAAGAATCAATGAGGTTTGATATTTATGTAGAAGCTAATACAATCAAACGTTCTTGTAAACAAAGACTTTAATTTTTATGTTTTCATCATACAAAAATATTGTATGATTTTGAAAGTCTTGGAATATGACGCACAAATCATATAAGTTACTTTTTAGACACTTACTCTGAAGTCATTGTATGAAAAGATGTCACTATCACTAGTTTTATGATCAGGAAAAAAGATCACAGAGGTTTGGACAAACATGAAAGTGAGTAAATGATCACAGAATTGTCATTTTGGGGAGAGAAATACTGCTTTAACATAAATAGACTCACATCCTTATCAAGGCTCTTCAATACTGAAGTCATATCTGGAACTTCATAATACTTAAAAGTCATATCTGGAATGTCCTCATCACACTTTGATCTGGAAAACTGTATTGAGAGATGATCATCTTGGCCTTCAAAAAACACAAGACACAAGCCAGGTGAATTCTTTGCTGATCTATTAAAAACAAATATATTTACAAATTTAACAAAGATGCCAGGGTCTCAGTGACAGTCCCTAACAGTACTAAATTAAAACATAATGCAGGATATTTGTATTAAACACAAATATGGACTCACATTCGTGTTTCTAAGATAAAAAAATAAATAAATAACGATAAGGAGATCCAATGAACACGCTCAAAAGTCACTTATATAAAACTTACACTGTTTTATCTATTTATCAACATTAACTTGATCCACAATTGTAATAGTGATGGGTTCTTTTCCGTGCCCCGGTTTTTTCGGCCGTTCGTTTCAATGAGCCGGTTAAAATAAAACGGTTCACCGGTTCTTTTACTTACTCACGTAATGATGTCATCCCAGCGGATGATAATACGCTCAGACCCATTCAAATATAATTTGTAATCATAACTTCAGTTCATCATCGTCATCATCTTGGAAAAGTTTTTTACATTAGCGTTTTGCAAAAGCATCAGGCTCTGATGTGCAAACTGATGTTTTACAAGTGTAATACATATAAACTGAACTAGTCTTCAGCTTTGTACAGAAACAAGCTCATAAAACTTAACGTGCATACAAAAGTAAACAGCAAATTCCACTTACGTTTTCACTTAACGGTTGTTGCATGTTCATCGTGTTAAAAGTGCTGATATAACTAATAGTATTTGCATTTTCCAGTAGGCGTATGTTTTATTTGTTATTAACTTACATTTCGCCAAATTGTGTAACCCGTGCTCAGTATCAGCTGTTCGTGTTCATCAGTTCTCTCAGCACAGCATGTCAGTGAACTTTCGAAGTTAATGGCGTAACCTATCAGTAATCAAGCTGTACTAGTTCGCAAGATATGATTGGCTGAAATCAAAACACGGCCGGTGAGCGAAACAAGCCTAAATTAACATTAAAGAAAGCACAAATCAAGGCATACTTACTCAATTCATTATTTGCAGTCCATAAAGTCCATCTATTTTTGTTCAAATGCAGGCTCCTTCGTCTTTTCTTGTATGATCAGCAACTTTTCGTGCAGAAAATGGCGGATAGCGCGTCTTTCTCAACTTCGTTAAAACAGTACGTCATCATGACGTAGAGATTCTGGCACATGCGCATTACACAGAAAGTTGATAGAACCTATGTTTTGTTGTTATATGAACATGTTATATAAAGTTTTCAATTTCTCTTTAAGTTGAAGTTGTTCCAACTTGTCCTATTGTGTAGTGAGACACTGCAAGTTGACAGGACATGATTTCACTTGTCCACCCGACTAAAACGGAGAATCATTTTTTACAGTGTAGTAAAACCATGGCTAATTTGTTTGTGTGCATCGGTGCTTTGTGTGCGTAACTGCCTTATTTAACGATGTTAAACATTTAAATAATTTTTTAACAGTAACACGTTGATAGTGCCACTATTGAACATTCATATTTTGCCATTAGACTACATACAGTGAAATGATGAAAGAATATGACACAGAACAGTGACTAATGTTGTATCTTTTGTTCAACTCGCTGTTGACAATGACACATGGACCACAGAGTTCACGCATGGACTTCTTTTACTTCTTTTACTTCTTGTAAAACTCAACTCAGGTACAGGGCACATGCACAGTACATTTGCGGGTGTGCCCACTACACAAACTGTGTGGGGGTGGCCTATAGGCTAAACCATTCACTGCATATACTATACCCCCCTTCTTAAGCTTTGAACAATATATTAAATTTTAAATGAAGACTGTATGCTCTCAACATTAGCAGTGTATGAGTAAACATTTGCTATGAACAAGCAATATAAAGTCTAGTCCAACATGCTTAAGTAAGAACATAATCTCTTAACCGTGCAAGTTGTCTGATGGCACGTCCAGCTCTTGTGCGTTGAGAACCAGCGATAGTAGTTTCTTCCATGCTTTGGGGTAGCTCAGTTTTAACAGGCTCAGGAAGTTTATTGTTACACAGGTCATAATCACTGTACATGGGGCAACCGGGTTGTGTTTCATGTATGACTGACCTGTCAGGTCTGAGTTGGCGCCTGTTTCTGCGGTATATTGTGCCCGATGATGTGATTACATCCTATGAGCGGGGCTCATCTCTGATTTTGACAGCTGTAGCTGGTTTCCATGTACATTCGATTCTCATATATACTCTCTGTCCCCTCCTAAGGACTGGAATCAGGGCTGCTGTTCTATCGTACTAACTCTTCTGCTGCAACTGACGATGATGCAGTGCTACTTGAATGTGCTTAGGTGTGGAAGGTTGCAGAACAGCTCTGCTTGCTGGTAAGGTAGAACGTAGGACTCTACCCATATGATAGTAGTGTTAGGAGATAGGAGTGTTGCGCAGAGTCAATAAGGCTAGGTGAGGGTCGGTGCCAGACTGAGCAGCTGCTTTCAACATAGTTTTGACAGTTTTTATGGCTCGCTCAGCCATGCCGTTGGACTGAGTGTAGTTCGGGCTGGAATGGGTGATGTTGAAACCCCAATCATGGGCGAATCGAACCATTTCAGCACTGGCAAAAGGTACATGATCTGCAATCAGAATCTCAGGCACACCGTGTCTTGCAAACACTGCCTTGAATTACGCTATGAGTGAGCCTGATGTTTTGTCTGACAGCTGTAGGACTTCCGGATATTTTGAAAAATAGTCCACTATCAGAAGAAATGCTAGTCCTTAAAAGTCAAAAATGTCAGCAGCTATCTTCTGCCATGGTCCCTCTGGAACCGGATGGGAGATAAGCGGCTCCTTCCTGATTTTCAGGAAGACTCTGTTGGCAGGAACTGCAGGCCTCCACCATGCGATGTATGGTTTCAGTGAGTCCTGGCCAGTAGAAGCATGATCTGGCGTGTGCTAAAGAGCGCTGCATACCCTGGTGTGCCACATGAAGTTGTTACAGCACTTCTAGCCGTAATGCACGAGGGATTATGATGCGATCATCTTCATGAGTAGCCCATCATCAATGCTGATTGAGTGTCTGATTGGCCAGTAAGCTTGCACGGCCAGCGGGACCTTCTTCTTTCTGTCTGGCCATCCCTTGCTCATGTAGCTGCCATATCAGGTCAAGCTCAGGATCTGACTGTGTGGCTTGTTGAATCACGTGCATGATGTCACCACAAAGCGATTCTCCATTCACTGCGTAGATGACTTTCTCTTCACTCAGGTCTAGATTCTTTGCACCATCAGATGAAGGTACACTCTAGACAGCGTGTCTGCAATTAGCATCTGATTGCCTGGAGTGAAGACGATGTGAATTTCATACCTTTGTAACTGGAGTAGCATCCTTTGAACACGTGCTGGCGCTGCTCCAATGGGTTTGGAGAATATTGCCTCAAGTGGTTTATGATCCGACTGGACTCTGATGGGAACACCATAAACATACTGGCGAAATTTTCTCAGAGCAAACACTATGGCCAGCAGTTCTTTTTCTATCTGAGCATAGTTCTTTTCAGCAGCAAATAGGGCTCTTGAGGCATATGCTATCGGTTGCTGTTTCTGCATCAGTGTGGCTCCCAGGCCGTCTTTTGAGGCATCTGCCTGCACCTCTATGGGCTCTTTTGGATCAAAATATCTGAGGATGGGTGCTGTTTTTATGGCTGTTTTCAGCTGGTCTAGTGCTGTCTGCTGTTCGGGATGCCATTGCCAGGCAATATCTTTCCTTAGCAACAGCCTGAGTGGTGCAGTGAGGGTGGCTTCATTGGGTATGTTTTGCGACAGGTAGCGTGTCATACCTAGCAGATGCTGAAGTGCTTTTCTGTCAGTGGGAGGGGAAAGCTGCAATATTGCTGATACCTTTGATTCATCCGGTTTCACTCCATCTGATGTAGTGACATGGCCTAGGTAAGTCACCTCGTTGACCATATATTGCAGCTTGTCTTTGTTGAACTTGGCGTTAAGACTCTCAGCTCTGTTCATTACCCTTTCTAGGATGGCATCATGCTCTACTCTGGTGGCTGCCGCTATGATCATGTCCTTGGCCACTATGAAGACACCTTCAATGTCCCCAAAACTCTCTGAGTTTAAGCGCTGAAAGACTTCGCTTGCCGACTTGATGCCAAAAGGCATACGATGAAAGCGATACCTGCCCCATGGCATGTTGAAAGCGCACAGGTCTGCTGACTCCTCATCCAGTTTAATCTGCCAATAGCCGTCCTTCTCATCCAGAATAGTAAACCGCTTTTTTCCAGCTAACTTGCACCGTATGTCCTCCAGGGTGGGTATGTTGTAGTGCTGACGGAGAATGGCCCTACTTAAGTCTCTAGGGTCCAAGTCTCTGAGCGTCCCGTAATGCCGTAAACAACTGCAAAATGGTTCTTTTTGCCACATTTTTTACATATCTCATTAAAGGCAGGGCACTGGTGGATGAATGCGTCCGCATTTGCCAAACTTTTTTTGCAGGTCCTTTCATTGACTTTGAAGATTTCTTATTCGCTGCTGGTGTGCTTGATCTGTATGCAGGCTTCAACCCTTTTTTTGTAATGGCATGCACAAATTGTGTTTCTGATGAGGCTGCCATTGCTGTGACTTGTGCTTTTGTGACTTCTTTAGCTCTGCATATGTCAATAGCTTTTGAAAGTGTCAAATCGGGTATGGACAGCAGTCGTTCACAAAGCCCAGAGTCAGTTATGCTGAATACTATTTTGTCTCATATCATGAGATCTTCAGCTTCTCCAAATTCACATGTGCGTGCTTTGTTTCGTAACTCTGTGCTTGCTCAGAGAATGTGTGGGCCCAGAACTGATGTCGTTCAAAGACAGTATTCTTTCGCGGGGCACAGTATTTCCGAAAAGTTGCGAGGATAATTTTTTATGTTGTGGATCCTCGTATTCAATCACGAGCAAGTTATAAATGTCTAGCACCTCTTCTCCTATGCAATGCAGCAGCACAGCGATCTGTCTCGACTCAGATTTATCCACTTATGCTGAGGCAGTATGGTACAAATTAAATCTTTGTTCCCATTTACGCCAATTTTCGGCCACTTTCCCCATTAGACTTAACGGTGGAGGCGGATGAAGCATTTCCATTTTGACCGTCGCGTTAGAGTGGCGGTTCGTTCGGATAATCTGGCGGATAATCAGTCACTACTTGAGGAGCGCAGTGTTAATAAATAGACAAAATAAAATTTCGCTGTTGACAATGACACACGGACCACAGAGTTCACGCATGGACTTCTTTTACTTCTCATAAAACTCAACTCAGGTACAGGCACATGCGCAGTACATTTGCGGGCATGCCCACTACACAAACTGTGTGGGGGTGGCCTATAGGCTAAACCATTCACTGCATATACTACAACTAACATATTTAATACAGATAAATAAAGGTTCATTATGATCTTATTCATCAGATCTCACAACTGCAGTGTCGCGATTAGGCCACTATAGAGCACTATAGGGCACCTGTGGTGAACAATCACGTATGATTACCAGCCACCGCTTTCTCAGATCAGTTTATGTTGGATTAAAATTTCACATTCCGTTGAGTTTGGAAACCTCTGTACACAGTAATCATCAGAATATGTCTTCTCCTGTCTCTGAAAATGTCTGAATTTGAAATCATCCTGCGAAATCTCATTTTATTAGGCGTTTAGGTGAACTAGATGATTACGGCGCATTGAAAATGTACATGACCGGAAATAACTGAGCCGTAAGATTTCAAAACGGAAGTGTGTCACGAGGCTCAGTGTGAGTAGTCCATTGTGGGGTTTAGCCTACTGATGTCTTTCTGTGGCTGAAAAAACACATTTAGAATTTGTATTTTGTGATATAATTGACAGAATTTGAAAGCTGATACTTTATTTCTGATTAAAAGTAATCACAACTTTTTAACTGCAATTATTGAATGGCAGGCACGCTGCAAATGATGAGAGGAATTAAAGGCGTTATGTATTTCCAAGCATTTATACTGTACAAGCAAGATGTTGAATAGAAATATTAAGGGAATAATTTAAGACAGTTACATACCGTTATTAGCATGGTAAAGTAGATTAGTCTCTCGTTGTCTCTGAGAGAATTTGTACCATTAATGCAGTGTTAGCCGTTAGCCATTTTTTACTTTTACTTTCATTAGTCTTGCGTAAAGTTTGCATGTTGCTTGCATGTGTGGCTTGACCCCTCCCCCATAATATCAATTTTTTATAGGCCACATTATCCTGTCCGAAAAGACCACAAACGTTACAGTTGGCGTCTGCAATAATTAGTTAAAAACGAATGTCCGAGCAAATCATGACTTTTCACTTCACACCTGCCTTTGACTAGGCGTAAGATTTAGTTTCAGACATAGCACTACGCCGAGACGGTGCAACGGCTATAAGTTCTATGCACAACTTAAAGCACATTTTACGTCCAGCCAAGTCTTACAACCAGCAGGGGTGTGTCTAGAGCATTTTAAATGGGGGGCCAGGCTTTTGAGGCTGGCCACAAAATGAACGGGGGAGCGGGGGATGGCGGGGTTCTTAGTGAGTTATTTCTACCTGTTTTAGCCTTTAAATTTAATTTCATCACTGTAACCCAATGTATAGGTTAATTAAGTTAATATTTTTGGGTTGAAGCTTCATTATAACATTGATCGTGCAGTGTACAGAGATTCATTGGTAATAACAGAACTTTGGGAGATATATATATATATACAGGGTTACATTTTGTCTTTGTTACAGTGTAATTGTTTAGGGTTATTGGTTTAGGGTTATTGCATGTGATCATGTATAATTTACAGTTATTACTATAGTAACAATGATACTGTAAAATAAATTCTTGCCAAAATCAGGACTACAATCATTTCAGAGAGATGCTTAAAACAGCTTTACATTATAATGTAAAGCTTAATTTAAATGAAAAGATTAGATATACTTACATCATATGCTGCTGTATTTCAAGTTCTCTGATGTTAGTTGCTGTTTCTACTGCCTGTTTTAGGAGACACGTTGACACCCCATGTCTTATTTCCTTCCTTGTGTCTAAAGAAAAACTAATGAAAATAAAGTCACTTGTGGTCTTTAGGCTAAATAAAGCCGGGTGTTCATGTGTAGACTCTTCAAAATACAGGTTCCAAAACAGGGTTTTTATAGCAATGCCACAGAAGAACCAGTTCTTAAAAACAGGAAACATTTAAAATAAACATTTTAATAATCTAAATAATCTTTTTCCACTATCCACCTTATTTTTTGCCATAGGCACGTGCGCAGTCATTTGTAAATGTTATGGGTGTGGCTTCTGGTCTCATCCGCGTCCAGCTATTTTTAGCTGTACAAAACAGTTTGTACAAAATCCATAACCACAATGACATATTACTAAACAATTAGTTACTAGTTCTGTGCCTCAACAAGTAAAGTCATAACATAATGATATATTTGCAAATCATTAGCTAATGATTAATTAAAGCAGACAACTGGAAGATGAAATGTGTGGCTTCAACCCACTGTGGTAATTAACACATGAATTTACACTATTAGTTAATAAAATACGTTATTAGGTAATTAATACACTATGACACATTTAACTAATAGAAGTTTATTGATTACTTAATCTGTAAATCATTTGGAATGTTCATTTGTTGCTGATTAATAAGTAATTATTAAGAAGTAATTATTAATAAATGGTTTAGTTCTTCATGAGTTATATATTAACTTATGATTATCTCTGCATTAGTTAAACATGAATTAATGCATATTTGTGCACCCATATTGTAAAGTGTTACCGAAATAATTTAAGACAGTTATATAGTGTTATCAGCATGGTAAAGTAGATTCGTCTCTCGTTGTCTCTGAGAGAATTTGTGCCGTTAATTCAGTGTTAGCCGTCGTTTTTTTACTTTCACTTTCATAACTTGCACAAAGTTTGTGCGTTGCTTGACCCCTCCCCCATAATATCAGTTCTTTATAGGCCACATTATCCTGCCCGAAAAGACCATAAACGTTACAGTTGGTGTCTGCAATAATTAATTAAAAACGAATCATATCCAAGCAAATCATGACTTTTCACTTATACCTACCTTTGTCTAGGCGTAAGATAAGTCTCAGACGTAGCAATACGCCGAGACGGTGCAACGGGTATAAATTTTACAAAAGAACTAAAGCGCAATTTTACATTCAGCCTAGTCTTACAACCGGGTGTACGCCAGTTGGTGCAACCAGCCTCTGTTTATTTCCCCACTGTGGCTAACGAAACGGAAGTCTCACCCATAGACTTACTTCCGCGTTGAAGAATAAGGTGGACAAAGAACCTTTAGTGTAATGGAAAGATTCAGATGACTGAACTGAAGGCACAGGGTTATGGGCCTTATATTTTAGCAGCACAATGCAAAGCCTGAAAAATTAGAAAATAGAAAAGGAGCGGGAAAAATTATGTCTAAAACCTAGACTATAAGCCTTTTTCACGTTCTGCGTTCGGAACCCGGAAGCATCGAATAATTGTGTAAATTAACTTCCGCTGTAGCCTGAATGAATGGCAATGCCCATAGCATGGGATGGTTGTGATTTATTAATGAACAATTCATCATAGATGTTTAATCAAAACATATTAAACACAGTTTCCGATCATTAATGGGGTATGAAGAAACAAGGAAAAATGTTGTCATGATATTTGGACGCACATTTCATGATTTAAATGGGAGCGCACAAGCTGCGTATGCACAATACTTCAGAGACAGACCAGCTTATTATTTAAAAAAAAAAAAAAAACACAAGAATAGCATACAAACAACACATCACATTAAAGAGTAACAACATCGGACAAGCTTATCTCATAAAACATTAACCACTAGACTGTACAAATTAAACAGAAATAGTGTTAACATTGCTTTCGTGCACTTTGCTTTTCGATACAGTGGTCATATTAGATCAAATTGGAGTTGTTCAAATAAGTTTATATTTTTCATCCCAGAGTTATTCTTAGATAACTGGTTATCATCTTAAATGTGACATAGTAGTAGTAATCACATAGTATATAGTAATCATATATATATATATTCATATTCCGAGAATTTCTCCAGCAGTACCATGTGCAGCTACGGGCAGATTCTCATGACTGTCACAACACCGACAACACAAACGGCTCGCTTACATGTTTTACGTTAAAATGGAAGATTACACATATGGTAGGGGATCATGTTAGGTTAAATAGATTCTTTAAACTGATAATCTGGCCGCGGCTGCACTGCTGGAGAAATGCTCGGAATATACACAGTTTTAATTCTATTTTTAATGTTATTGTTTTTATTATTGCGCAATGCAATATTGTTACCATAATAAACACCTGTTGAACGTCAATTTTATTGCTCCTTAAAGAGATGTGTTGTTAGTATGCTATTCTTGCATTTTTAAATAAAAAGCTGGTCTGTCTTTGAAGTATTGTGCATATGCAGCTTGTGCACTCCCATTTAAATCATGAAATGTGCGTCGGAATATCAGGACAACAATTTTCCTCGTTTCGTCATAGCCTATTAATGATTGGAAACTGTGTTTAATGTGTTTTGATGAAACATCTATGATGAATTGTTCATTAATAAATCACAACCATCCCGTGCTATGGGCACTACCATTCATACAGGCTACAGCGGAAGTTATTGTACACAACTATTCGACGCTTCCGGGTTCCGAACGCGCACCGTGAAAAAGGCTAATTGTTTGTTCTCTTTCATAGGTTCACCCAACGCTGCGTAGCTATCACACAATGGGAACGCCCTCTGGGTCCTGTTTAGAATCATGCCAAATCATTGGCTGATGGCGTGGGCACCGCGTCTATGCTCTTACGTCACATCCTTATACTGACGAATGTGCCATCTGCTCCTCAGATTTCTCTGCCTTCACAAAGCAGCCATTTCATCTCTTGCAGTTTTGGTGGTCTATGGTGGGCTCGGTGGCTGCAGAGTGCCACCTGTGGCTTAATCTCACAGATATTCATGAGAAGGAGAAAGGCTTTCTCCTTGAGGTTTTCTCCCATTTCTCAGTCTGGGCTTAGTCGCTACTTTCTTGCTGCAAAGAGGGACAGCGGCCTATGCCTATTTTATACTTTCGTTGTCTGAACTTCTCCCTTTTCAAAGGGAAGTTCAAGATATTGACACTGAAAACTATTATGTCACAGATTCGAGCGGGAGACTGGTTTGTCACTTTTAACCTGAAAGATGCCTATTTTCATATTCAGGTCGTTCGGTAGCACAAGAAGTTCCTTCGGTTCACATTTGGGGGAAAGGCTTACCAGTACAAGGTTCTTCCCTTTGGCCTGGCGTTGGCACCGAGGACGTTCACAAAGTGCATGCATGTTGCTCTGGCCCCATTGAGGCTCCACAGCATCCATGTACTCAATTACCTGGACGATTGGCTGATTTTGCCCATTCTAGGGAGTTGACCCACCACATGGTTGTCCTCCTTCGCCACATTCAGTTTCTTGGCCTTAGAATGAACACCAAGAAGAGTGTTGTCACCCCCTCTCAACATGCTGTGTTCTTTGGGGTTCACTTGGATTCCGTTCAGATGCAGGCCCGTTTAGCTACTTCCTGGATTTCCAGCCTCAATGCATGTTTGGCCCGCCTCAAGCTAGGATTTCTTGTTTCTGCGAGCACATGTTGCAGGCTCTTGAGCCTCATGGCCGCAGCCTCCCCTGTGCTGCCCCTGGCTGCTTCATATGAGGCTGTTCCTTTGGTGGATGAAACTTTTACGGATCCGCTTTGCAGGACTAGCCTATGCCTAGTTAGGGTGTCACGTAGTTGCTTTCCCGTGCTTTCAATATGGCGGGACCCCCTCTTTCTGCTGCATCTCTGACAGTGCCCACTTTGGTTTTCCCTGAGTTCCCCAGCACCTCTAGGCATAGATGCATTCGCTCACCCATGCCTGGACCTCATACTGTATGCGTTTCCACCCATCAAGTTGATTCTAGAATTACTGTGCAGGGTGAAGGAGACCGGGTTCCTCCTGCTTGTAGCCCCGTTCTGGCCATCCCAGATGTAGTTCTCGAAGCTGATTCCTCTTCTGTATCAGCTTCTGTGGGAGATTCTGATCAGAAAAGATCTGCTGTCTCAGCTTAAAGGCAAGATCTTTCACCCTCAACCCAAAATTTGGAAGCTGTGGGTATGGCCCATTGAAGGCCACCAGCTTTGAGTTCTAGTCTACCTGCCAGTGTTCAGGAGACCATCACTAGTGCCAGAGCCCCTTCCACGAGGAGGCTGTATTCCTCCAAGTGGAAAGCCTTTGAGTCATGGTGTTAGCCCATGCAGTGGACCCAGTCAGGTGCCCTATTAGTCCAGTGCTGGAGTTCCTGCAAGAAAAACTTGCGGTGGGTGAGGCCGCTACTAACTTGAGAGTTTATGTTGTGGCCATTGCCGCCCAGAGAGAGCTGGATGAAGTTCCCCTGGGGAGACATCGGTTGGTCTCCATGTTTATGCATGGAGATCAGCATCTGAGGCCAGCACGCCCCTTTGGAATTCCTTCTTGGGACTTATCAGTCGATCCTGGAGGGCTTAATGGAAGTTCCTTCTGAGCCTTTGGAGTCAGCACCAGAGTGGATTCTGAATCTCAGGGTTACTCTTTTGTTGGCGCTAACTTCTTTGAAGCGAGTTGGGGATTTGCCAGCTCTCTCTGTCAGCGAGATGTGCATGGACTTCGCCCCAAGTCTGGTCAAAGTAACCTTATGGCTTAGGCCAGGCTATGTTCCCAAGGTTTGGTCTACATCATTTTGCTCTCAGGTGGTCACACTTCACTCCTTCCATTCTCCTCCTTTTGCTTCAGGCGAGGACTACAGACTTGCTCTCCCCTGTCCGAGATATACGGGCTTCAGACATTGCTCCATTGCGTAATAGCTATGCAGAGTCTCGATCCCTATAGAGAGAACAAGGGTTACGCAAGTAACCCGAGATGTTTTTATTTGTTTGGTTTTAGTTTTGTTTGTTTGTGTAGACTAACAGTCATTGATATGTCACTGTCTATGACATCACTGTATCATTAATGTTGCTGCTATTGCTGTTGCTATTGTTGCTAGGTGATGATGTCACAGTGGACAAACACAATGACATCACTCCAGCGGCTCTGTTGGACACAAAGCAGATGTAGATGAAGACATCTGGAATGACAGAATCTGAGAAATAAAGATAATAGAATATATTTAAAACAATTTTTTAGCAATTGCATTAAAATATTATAGTAGGGTCTTATATCAATTATTTCCTCACCTCTTCATTTTTGTTTTTATTTTTTATTTTTTTCTGAAATGAGATTCTGAAGAAAAACCTGTTGAATCATAATTCACATTCTTATAATCTTTATTTATTTCATTATATCCATTGTACATCATGCAATTAGATATTTTACTCACCACATCCACAGAGCCGCTATTATGAGAAACTGAGGTAAAAACACCAGCAGAGTGACTGTATAATGACTGAACACTGTGTTATCCACTGGATCTTCACAAAAAAAAGAAATGAATCATGACTATCAGAGAAACTACCTGAATGCTGTAAACATTTCACACTGAAGCACATGTATCATGAAAGATGTGTTACCTCCTACAGCACAGGAATACTGTTGAAGCTCTTCATTGCTGACTGAGTCCAGGTACAGCTTGTTGACTTTAGTAAACCTATCCGTTACCTGTCGGCCGTTCTTGTACCAGATGTAAGTATGTTTGTCGTTCAGAGTGCATTTAGTTAAACAGCTTAATATCACTTCCTGAACCTCTGATATAATGTCTGGGCTGCTTGTCACCTGCGTATCTGAAAAACAGAATTTAAGTACTTCAAGTAGACCATAACATTGACAGACAGGGAAAATAAAAACTCCATAAAACTAAGTCGTAGTCTTTGTCTTCAAACTGCTTGCTACTGTCAGTGGAATTAAAATCATATTAAAATTCCTATAAATTCAGCATCATCTGTTACCTGTAACAGTAAGAATGACTCCAGGTGATCCACACTGTTAGACATTTCTGTAATTTCTACAGTTATTAACTGTATATCACCCAGTATAATACTGCAAATTCCCTTTGCAGTAAATAACTGTAATAACCATTGCATTATGGGAATTTTCTGTGACGTCAGACCCCAAATACAGAGACTTACTGTATTTTTTAAAATTGCTGTATACTACTGTATTTGCTGTAACAGTCTCATTGGCGGCATTCTATTCAGGTCGTTTTATTTTCCTCATATATTATATTTGGATTGACAAAATTTGCCCTACACCGTGTCTACAACGCCGCAACAGCTTGGGACGGACTACACTGGATGTGTTGCATTGCTTGTAATGACTGGAAAATCCATTTGTCCTTCATGTCAGACACATCGCGAGCGCTTGAAGTACATCTGTAAGTCAGAAATATACCGGGGCATTGCTTTACTGTAAGCATCCACTGTAGATTGTATATTTAATGGGTTCTATGTTGTCTTCTTTTGTCGAGTCGCGCTGCGCCACTCGTGTCCGAGGAAGACGCTGAAGCAGCGGGCAGCGTCGCGTAGTTTGCTCGGGGATGAACCCGCGAGAGCGGAAGAGTTCCAGAGAACATACGCGCTGTGTGTCGATGCAATTTACGAGAGATTAAGACCAGCAAGTAAGGTAAAAAAAAATATATATATATATATATATATATATATATATATATATATATATATATATATACGTTTGTCTGAGTATTTGTCAGATTTCTGCACACCAGTTTAACCTAGTAATATTTACCCGTCAACATGGTGGTTACAATCTTTACTATAGTAAACTGCGCTGTCGTTTCAAACGGTTTTTGTCAGCTTATTAAATTACTGAATTAAAATAATTTTCAACAAGCAAAGCTTATCTTATATTAACATTAGGTTAACTAATATGACATTTTGTTCAGGTGTTAGTATGTTGGCCAGTAGCCTATTGAGAAAAAAAAATGTATGTTAACTAGGTTAGACAAGTTATATGGTTAACTGTTAGCTGCCTTTCTAGTTTTAGAATTAGTTTGTTATAATTATTAATGGAATTTAAGATTTACTGCATTTTGTTGTGTTTGTGTTTTAAAGGCAACTGCAATGAAGCATCAAGAAAGACAAGCATGCCAACCACTCTGAGACTGATAGTTCATGGTAAGACAACAACTATGGTTTTGAGAAGTTTGTGTATTCAGTGTGGGGTTGCCTTTTAAAAGTGTGCCATTTCTTCTACTTGTTTTTCAGAGAAGACATTTCTGTCACTAACAAAGTGGATGGTGAGCAAAGGTGGTGGCCACGTTTTGGAGCAGCACCTGGGTTTTGCAGATGGCTGTGTATTCTCTGGCTGCATGTCTTTTTCTCCATTGTTTCTGTTGCCTATAGATTCTTTGTGAGGATACAACATAATGCACTGCAAAACATCCTAAGACAGGGGAAATGGTGAAGATGCAGTTTTTTCAACTTCACTGAGCAGTTTAAGACTGTATTTTTAAGTGTTATACATGCATTGTTTTAAATAAAGTATTTACAATTTTGTGATTATTGTGTCTGTTTTAATTGAATGTCAGTAGTACCTATGTAGAGTAAAAATAAAATAAATTTAAATGAATTATATATAAAGTTATAAAATCTACTGAAATCTATATTAAAATGAATGAATTACAGTAGTATACTGTTGAATTTGACCTTTTTAATAGTATTTGGCTGTAAAACAGCTACAGTTTGCAACTGTAAATTAAATACGGTTTGCTACTGTAAATTCTAATTACCCTTTGAAATGTCTAACAGTGCAGAGTATCTGCCTGTAGTTGTGTTACTGAATTGATATTCTCCAGAGTCGCTGATCTTGAGATCTTTAATTCTCAGTTTATTCCCCACATACTCCACACGACCAGCAAACTGATGCTGCTCACGCAGATCCTTGAAGACCCCATTTCGACTATAATGCCAGAATGTTTTATTTACAGTATGACCAAAGGGATGTGAGTATGTGCAGGAAATGTCTACTGTTGAGTTCACCAAAGCACAGACTCTTCTAGAGGTGTAAGTCACATCCCAGCAACCACTCTTAGAAAGACCTGAAAGAGATACAGTTTAATGTGAAAATGTCACAATAAAACTGTTTAAATAGACACATGTATGAACAAACCTAACCACATTCATATGTAATATTGTGTATTATTTGCCACTTACACATTGAAAAGGAGAGATGTTTATGTTCTCCAAGATAACATGAAAAGCTTTCAGCATCTCTGCTGTGCGGCACAAACATGCTGGGGGGACTGTGTTTCTCTAAAATACTGTCCATTCTTCATCCAGTAGTAATACTAACCTCCAGGGGTCAAATCACAGGAAGCATCACAGGTCAGTTTTACTTTCTGATCTCTCGGGTCTGGAGACACAGGATTCATTCTCACCTGCAGGACTGAATTAAAGTAGAAATTAAGAGAATGTTATTACATGACACATGAAAACAGCTGAACTGACCAGAAATTTCAACTTGTGACTGTTAGACTAATGGCTGCTGAGCTGAGATGTTTAACTCCATCATTCATGATGAACATGACCTGATATTCTCCAGAGTCTCTCTCTCTCACGTCTGATATTATTAGATCGGACTGGTATTTACTGATAAGAGGTTTCACTCGTCCTGAGTAGTCTGAGTCTAAAGTCAAATCTTCAGGTTCATTGTTTTTTCTCCACTTTGTACTTTGTTTCTCACTGAACCAGAACACAGTTTTGATGTTGATGTTGGAGTAAGAGCACATCAGTGTCACTTCTGTCCCCTTCACAGCACAAATACTCTCTTCACTACAGGTCACAGAGAGCTGGTCCAGTGTTACAAAGCCTAAACAAGAAAACATTATTGATATGAATTATGAGAGATCCTCTATTGCAGCTATTCAGACTCACCAATCTACTGCTCACAGTCACTCAACCACATTGCTTTATTTATTCATTCATTCATTCACTTGATTTATTGATTGATTATCAAAAAGTAAATTTTAAGGGTCATGAAATGCAGTTTCAGATTTTTATATTATGTTTCTCAAGCTAAGTTTATAAAGTTTTAAAAATGTGCACAAAAATATTCCAATATTTGTAAAAATTATAATTTTCCATTCTCTTGCAGAAATAGAAGCAAATGCAAACGATTGTCTGTCTTTATCATACTGTATCCACACGCTCCTTTACCACATGTTGTGTGTTTTAAAACTCAAGATGGCAAGGGCTGTAATAGAGCCGTATATGTTTGAGTCAGATCCAGAAGAAATTTAAACACTCAACCACAACGATTACAACAGTCTGTTTCAGTGGTATTTGCTTTTGCTTGTTTAATTTTCTAATGCTCACTTTTTGAGTTTTGAATTTCGAGTTTTTGGAGGTGCAGTTTCTTTACATTCACTGACAGAACAACGTCTGAGTTTGACAGTTTTACTCAACATCTTTATTCAACAGCAGTATCGTTTGTATGATTGATGGACAGACATGAGTTGCTCAAAACATGCTTCCTTGATTACATATGATGATGACACATGCTATGGAAGATGTTGAGAGGAAATTGCAACCTCATGATTCTCACAATTTCAATTCCAGGCATTTCATGTGTATGAGAAAATTTCATATTTTTAACTGGGTAGTTCTAAAACTTGCAGTATGTTTTTATTATAGAGTAATCTCTTATATGTGTAAATATCAGAAACATTTTGATTCTCCATTTCATGACTCCTTTAAATGCATCTATACACGCACTTTTTAAATAGTACTAATAATACTTTTTAAATAATTTTTAAATAGTCAGAAAATCCTGCCCACATGTTGAGTTAAATTAGACCAACATTCAGACTGATTTTCAGACCTACTGGACACTTAGTTCATCTGATCTAAAATAATTTCAACTGTTTTAAAATATAGAGCAACAATGATCAAAGTAATCACTCTGTGTGCATGTGAAAGGGCAACACCTTAAAATACTATTCTGTCATTAATGAATAACTACACAGAAACAAATGACAAATGCACTATTACAATTCTAGTAACTACTGTTAACTAACAAGAAAGTCAGAATCACAAATCAGTAAGTAATAGCACTCAGTTGAAAGTGGTAGTTCATTATTAGCTAATCAGTAACTACTAGTTTTTTCTTTATATTAAATACAAAATATATAGTAAAAAAAAAAAATAGTAGTTACTGATTAGCTAATAGTGAACTACCACTTCAACTGAGCGCTATTACTTATTGATTTGTTAATCAGAGTTTCTTGTTAGTTAATAGCAGTTACTAAAATGTTAATAGTGCATTAGTCATTTGTTCATTAATGATGGAACAATATTCTAAAGTGTTACTGTGAGAGATAATTAGAGCCACTTTTAAATGAAAACATTACAGAGGAGAAAAACACACAGTAATGATCAAACCTTGAATGAGCAGCAGCAGGATCAGCGCTGAGAGTCTGGAGTTCATGATCTTCACTTTGTGTAAATTCACACATACAATGAAAGACATAGAGCTGATCGACCTGAAAAGAAGACACTCCTTGATTTTCATTGTGACACACTTGAGGGGTCATTATAGTCAGAATCAAAAATACATTAAACACTTAAGAAAGACAGGAAGACAGGCTTAAAATAACATTTTAAATGCAATTAAATATTAGATTTACCTATATTACCTGTTGCTGTTGTTCTCTAATATTAGTTGTTGTTTCTGTGGTCTGTTTTAGAAGCTGCTGCGGACTCCCTGATGATTGTATTTCCTTCCTGTTTCTTACTGACACAAAAATAAGTTTAAATCACACAAAGATGATGCTAATGCTTTACAAATAGTTTACCATCAAACTCAACTCAACAGGTCAGTATGACCAGTTTAAATGAACATTTATTTGCATTTTTTTTTCTTTTTCAGTTTCAATTAATATTAATTAATCTAAATAGACACAAATGAATTTAAAATATATGCCAGAATAGGGAACAGGTTTAAATAACAAAGCTGACAATTTAATACACCGTATTGACCCGAATATAAGATGATGTTTTTTTTTTTTTTCTTGGAAATGCATCTGAAAAAACGTAGTCGTCTTATATTCAGGGTCTAGACCAGGGGTGGGGAACCTTGATCCTCGAGGGCCGGTGTCCCTGCAGATTTTAGCTCCAACCCTAATCAAACACACCTGAACAAGCTAATCGAGGTCTTTAGGATACAGGTTGGTATTTTTTATTTTTTATTTATTTTTTTTCAGGGTTGGAGCTAAACTCTGCAGGGACATCGGCCCTCCAGGATTGAGGTTCCCCACCCCTGGTCTAGACTTTGACATATCAATAATACACCCAGAACAATAGGTGGTGCCAAAAACACGTAAAAGGAATGTGCCAAGATACAAGTAATGTATTGTTGTAATGTTAGAACATCGCAATCAGTACAAAAACAAAAAATCAAAAAACAAAACAAACAAACAAACAAAAAAAAAATAAAATAAATAAATAAATAACTTACAGCGGGATGAGTCCTGACTGTTGTGTTAGCCTGATGGTACCAAACTTCCTCTGTAAGTTAGTTTAACCCTTAACTAACTCCCTATCTCCCTATCTAACACCTGTCACTCCCTATCTTAAACATAGACATAAAAAAGCACTATCCAAAGTTACATTTTTAGAATTCATGAACGAAAACATTTAGTAAAATGATTTTGATTTACAATTTCCATGGTAATGCAATGTCTGATTTTAAAATTTTGAGATTGTACGTTTTCAGTTGATATATAATTTCTTAAGTGTTATATTGCATGACAGGTAAAAAGGCAACAAAGAAAGTCTTTTTGTGACAAAGGTCAGAACTCCTGTTATGATGTTGATTTTTGAGGTGCACTCTTGTCATAAATTAATCTTATACTTTTCCTACATAATTTGTAACAAAAGAGTGGTAAAATATTTATTTAGGAGTCTTAGACCTTCCCAACGATATATATAGTTTGTCATGATTAGATTAGGATTTATTTGTAAAATGGTGAAGTAAACGTAGGCGTCCCACAGAGGGGACGGTGACAGTTAAAAGGTTAAAACATAAGAAAGTACCCAGATCTAAAGACTAATAAGATTTCACTTCTACTGTTAATGAAATTTTGGTAGGCTAGTATGAGATGGATAGCCTAATTCTTATAAAATTCAGATAGGCTACCTGTTATTTTTATGGTATATTAAAAAGTGTATATTTTAAATGTGATTGTTCGTACATTTTACCAGTATCAGGTTTCTCACTGGTCCTTGAAATCCTTGAAAGTTTGTGAATTTGAAAAAAAAAAGAAGTTTTCTGAAAAAAAAAAAAAAATCCATATTATTCCCTCCGGTCTTGTGTTATTTTGCCAAAACTTTGTGGCCTAAGCTAGCTTGCTTGATTTATGTTAGTTAGAGTGACCATACATCCTCTTTTCCGCAGACATGTCCTTTTTTTAGACCTAAATCACTCAAAATGTCTGGGATTCAGCTTTTGCTTTCTACATTCGCCATTCATTGTGTGCATTTTTGTATTAAATCATACGAGGGACTGTTTGCTTGTTCCTGCTCCTGCTGAATTTCGGGCCATTACCGCCTGCTCACGCAATCATTCTAATATTGAATATAATTTTTGCACATCAGGGAGCCGCTGTCAAATGCGGAGTACTTAAATCTCATTTGAATGAGTGGCTATTCACTTTCACTTTCAATTTCGCGATCACACGCACTCTGTATAAAGGGAGCACGTCTTACAAGATCAGATATGAGCACATTATCTGCTGAGCGGCAAATCCTCCAGCATGACTTGTCAGTCATCTCTGATTACTTTTGTCTTGACCCATGATCAGTTAAATCTTATTCCTGCAGCTTGTGTTGGATGCAAGGTTGCCAAATCCGTATTTTTTGCACGGTATTGGGCTGATTTTAAATGGTTGATTTTCTCCCGTGGGTTAAATGTTTAAAAAATTGCATAAGTTACATTTGACTCAGATGCTTATCTTGAAACATTTTGCTTTCTACCTGTGATAAAACTGTGCGCGATGTTAAGTTTTGTGATGGCCACTGGTAGGAAGCCTTTTAGATGTGTCTATGATTAATCAGCACAAGGATAACTGTAAAATATACATTTTACGTATGGAAATGAAATATTTTGAGTTTTGATATGGGATATGGTTATTGCGCTACTTTGGGGGCTTTTTAATTACAGTAATTAAGATGTCAAAGAACGGCCTGCCAGAGATCCAAAGGACCATCACATGGCCAGGTGCAGAGTAATACATGATAATTAACAGATGGGTGACTTTTCCATTTGTTAACATGACATTGTTAGATTCAGGAAAATATCATATATTATGTTGGGTGTCCATCTTAGAGATCATCACCAAGTTTAGAATATTTATATATTTATATATTTATATATTCAGTATATTTATAGAACAAAAATAATTGATTTATTTATCCAAATTGAAGAGAGAATATGATAAACTTTGCTAAAGTGATTGTTTTGAACAAGTATTAACTTATACATTATTATAAAAAAAAACAAAAAAACATCATTTAACTAAAGTATTTGTATCAATACTGTGTGCCTTTTACCCCATGTGTGGTACTCATACATTTTGGAAATTTTTAAACAAAATAAACGACTAGTATGATTTATTTTCACACAAAATCTGTTGCTCCATAAATGTTCTAAACAAACGTATGTATTTTTCTGCAATCATACACTTTAGTGAAAAGCATATTTTTTTTTCTTAGGTGGTGCCTTTAGCCCTGTTGTACCTGTCATGAATTCAGCCTCTGTGGCTCCCTCCAATCACCACCAGAGGGAACCGTCACCGGAGTACTAGTTGCATTCGGACTCTATTTCCCATAACCCCGTACCTGGGGCTGATCACCTGTACAGGTGTCAGCCATTTCATGGACTATGAATAGCACGCTCACCATTTCGCGAAGTCTTGTTTTGCTATTGCTGACATTTCTGAGCGTTTATTACTCTGATCTCTTGTTGCCGACCGATTGCCTTTATACTCTGTCTGTCTGCCGCCTGCCTTGTGACTTTCTGCTACGGTTGTTTGGATTTACGTTGTTTGACTGCTGCCTGCCCCGATCTCTCGCCTGGACTCTGTTTCTGTCTCTGGATTGTCTGCATTGCTCTGTTTGCCCCTGTGAGACCCTGCTTGTTTTGTATATGAGCTTGACTTTAATAAAGTTGCATATGGATCCTACTCACGCTGACTCCTTGTCACAGTACCTTACCTGTCATCCGTCCTTGTACCAGATGTAAGTATGTTTGTCACTCAGAGTGCATTTAGTTGAACTGCATCGTGTCTCTTGATATAATGCCTGGGCTGCTTGCGTATCTGAAAAACAGAACAGAAGTACATCAAGCTGAGCCTTTTTTTTTCAGTGCACATGCTTCCAGTTCCAAACCATATATTGAGCAAATGAGACATGAAGCGGGCGGATCCATGTGGGTCAACCAGCAGCGAATGTAATCCAGGGGGGAGAGGCAAACGGGTATTCCAAACGGACAGATAATAGTCCAAACGAGGGGCGAACAGAGTCTGAAACGGAAAGACAAAAGGTAATCCAAGACAGGCAATAAATCCAGGGTAGGCTGCAGACCGACAAGACGAGAAGAACCAGGCAAGGATCTAGACATAGGAAAACAGACTATGAACAAGACTTAACTACACTAGGGAAATAGCAAATACTCTGAGTGGCTCCATAATGTAGCTAACACTAGAGAAGTGTTAAACACTAGACAATGCTCGGACCTGAATGATGGTGATGACCTCTTATTTATACTGTGTGTGATTGGCTGCAGCTGTGTGCGTAATCAGTGAAGTGAAGCATGGGAAATGTAGTCCAGGGTGTAGTGCAACAGTCTGTGTAGTGTGAATGTCAATATGATGCACAGGCGACCTCTGGTGGCGGGCAGACCAGACAGGATTCGTTACACATGCATGTTAATAATTACTGTGTTTAATACTTTTCACGTGATGTGTAATCTTTGATGATGGAAGGTGTGACTAAAATGGCAAAATTATTAGGCAGATTTCTGAAACAGGTTAAAAATGTAAAAATGGATAAAAATAAGACTTGACACTGAAAAGTCAAAAAAAAAAAAATACAAAATGTCTATCACACTGCAAAAACAATTTGTTGAGTCAACGTAAAATAATTTGTAACCTGGCTGCCTTAAAATTTTAAGTTCAGTCAACTCAAAAAAGTTTATTCAACTTGAAATGTTAAATTATACTAAGTGACAACTTAGATATTTGAGTTGAATCAACTTAAAATATTAAGGCAGCTGGGTTATTTACCCATCTGTTTAGCAAACACAAATATCTAAGTTGTTACTTAGTACAACTTAACATTTCAAGTTGACTAAACTTATTTTAGTTGACTGAACCTAAAAAATTTAAGGCAGCAGGGTTAATTTGTTTTAAGCTGACTCAACAAATTGTGTTTTTTATTTTTTACAGTGCAGGAAAATGCAGTGCTCTTGAAATTTCCAATCCATGAAAGTGAGACTATCAGAAAAAAAAAAAAAAAAAAAAAAAAGAATACATCTTCTTCAGACTACAGCTGATCAAGAACAAATCAAGACAATGACTGATTCTATGAATAAGCAGCTCATGGCAGTCATTGAAAAGAAAGATGACTATAATAGTCACTTTTACATTTAAATGACATAAAAACATTCACATTGGTATAAATGAAGAAAAGTCCAAATGAATAACTAAATAAGTAAAAATCAGGGTTACATTTTATGACCTTGTTATACAGTGTAATTGTTAATTTACTGAGCAGTATTAATTAACAACATGTACTTACTACAGGGTAAGTGTTAGGGCTTGATTTAGGGTTATTGGATGTAGTTATGCACAATTTATTGTTATTACTATAGTAAGTACATGTAACGTGAAACAAAACCACTATAAAAAAATGAAGTCTTACCAAAATCAGGACTACAGTCATTTCAATGTAAGGCTTAATTTAAATTGAAAGATCAGATATACTTACATTATATGCAGTTGTGTTACAGGTTCTCTGATGTTAGTTGTTGTTTCCACTGCCTGTTTTAGAAGACAAGCTGACACTGTGGGTCTTATTTCCTTCCTTTCGTCAAAAAGAAACTCTTGACAATGAAGTCACTTATTGCCTTTAGCCTAAATGAAGTTGGGTGTTCATCATCACACTCTTCAAAGTGAACGTTCCAAAACGTGGTTTTCACAGCAATGCCACAGAAGAACCAGTTATTGAAAACAAGAGACAGTTCTTAAAATAAACATTTTTAAACATTTTAATAATATAAATAAGCTTTTGTGCAATGGAAAGATTGCATGGATGCTAAAGGTGAAACATAAATAACCTTTTTTTAGTGAAAAACTGAAAAACTTTTATTTCACTTACATTAACAACACTGTGTGTAGGAAGATGTGTTTATCTAGCAGACTAGTTATGTGGCACTGTTTATTTTTATATATGTATATTTTTTAACTTTAGTAACAGAAATCATAAGCTGAAAATAACTTTTCCTCCACCATCTTCTGAACTGAAGGTACAGGATTATAGGCCTTATATTTTAGCAGCAAGAGGGAAAAACTGAAAAATCAACAGGATTATGATATAAAGACCGTGAATGGTAAGGTTATTTAATATATATATATATATATATATATATATATATATACTCATGTGGCATCTATTTAATTTATTAAAATCTAGATCACCTGATAAATCACAATCTAAATGTAACATTATTAATCAAATATTGGTAAAATACATTCATAAATAAATAAAAGTATAAACAATAAAATAAATAAAAGAATAAAAAGGAATATAAATGTAAAAATTAACATGGTGTAATACATAATATACATACAGGTATATGGATTTTGTGCTTTGCAGACTAAAAGTAATAGGATATAATGTTCTGATCAGATTGTAAAGACCAAAGCAAGAATAAAGTAAATCATCTTCTCATAGACATTTTCATGCAAATTTTTATTTGTTTGTTTGTGGAAAACATACTGTATATTTAAAAATGAAACATTTAAGTGATTACATTTAAAAAAAATAAATAAAATAAAATAATAATAATAATAATAATAAAAATAAATAAAATAAAATAAATAAATAAAAATAAACAAACACTATATATCTATGGGTATCAATTGAATCGCCCACCAAAACATTTATTTATTGGTAATTTCTGTAAAATATGTTTTAAAATTATGTTAGATACATTTCATAAGCATAAGAAAAGAGCAAAAGCTCACAAAACAATGTTGGGTTGGTGAGTACAGGTGTATTTTAAGGCTCATCTGAACTTCACAGCAGCATAATGAACATCATCTGTGGTTGAATCTACAGCAGTAGGAGCTGATGATGTGTTCTTTGTGTGAGACTGCTTGAAATTAATAGCTGAATAATGAACATCCTGATCATTTGTGTGAACTTGCTGTGTGCAGACTGTAGACAAGGCTGCAGCATTTTCATACAACACAGCTGAACCCAACTGAGAGTTTGAGCAGAAAAGAGGACAGACAATAAAATATCAGTGAAACAATGAAAAATATATTTCAGCATGTGTGAGTGAAATTAAATCTGTTTGTTGAGATGCTCTAACCTGTTCACTCTCCATTGTGTCTTCATGCTTTTGAGATGAATTATTCTTTCTCTTCCTGTTTGAAAAGCATCATGTAAAGAGAAATAAGATTTTGTCTGTAAGAGTTCATTGTACAAAAGAATTGTAAAAAACAAACAAAAAGGAAATCAGGAACCAACCAAAAAAAAAGGAACCAACTGAATCTAAGCTGCAAACCAGCTTGTTCCAGCTTGTTGTTGACTTTGTTGTTGAAAAATTTACCTGTACCACAGGACTCCTATGAGTGTAAGAATCAGCAGCGCAGACAGTATGATTACAGTGATCAGTAAAGCTGTGCTGGACTCTGAACTTGCTGGGTCTTCAAAAGCTTGAAGCAAATGACAAGTTCAGATACACTCAAAGAAAAATGAGACATAACTAAGATACACACTTATGATATTAAACATTAACTAAATATCAAATACTTTATCTGAATGCTGCAAACATTTGACACTGAAGCACATGTATCATGAGAGATGTGTTACCTCCTACAGCACATGAATACTGTTGAAGCTCTTCATTGCTGACTGAGTCCAGGTACAGCTTGTTGACTTTAGTGAATCCATCTGTTACCTGTCGTCCGTTCTTGTACCAGATGTAAGTATGATTGTCGTTCAGAGTGCAATTAGTTAAACAGCTTAATATCACTTCCTGTCCCTCTGATACAGCAGCTGGACTTCTTTTTATCTGTGTGCCTAAAAATATTTAAATTTAATTAGAAATTATACAAGAAACATTTTAAATCAGTTTATCAGTTATTTGTAATCATAATACTCAGTTACCTGTAACAGTAAGAATGACTCCAGGTGATCCAGAGTATTTGTCTTTTAAGTCAGTGATGAATCTGAATCGATATTCTCCAGAGTCACTGATCTTGAGATCTTTGATTCTCAGTTTGTTCCCCACATACTCCACACGACCAGCAAACTGATGCTCCTCACGCAGATCCTTGATGCCACCACGCTGAACATAATGCCAGAATGTTTTATTTACAGTATGACCAGAGGGATGTGAGTATGTGCAGGAAATGTCTACTGTTGAGTCCACCAAAGCACAGACTCTTGTAGAGGTGTAAGTCACATCCCAGCAGCCACTCTGAGAAACACCTGAAAGAAACACAGATTAACATGCAAAACTTACACTTATTTTAAAACATCTGTTTAGATAAAATCATGTATAAACAAACAATTTCACATGTTATTCCATTTACAGCTACAGTATATAAATATGTGACCCTGGATCACAAAACCAGTTTTAAGGGTCATTTTTTTCAAAATTGAGATTTATACATCATATGAAAGCTGAATATGCTTTTCATTGATGTGTAGTTTGTTAGGACAGGACAATATTTGGCCGAGATACAACTATTTAAAAATCAGGAATCTGAGGGTGCAAAAAAATCAAAATATTGAGAAAATCACCTTTAAAGTTCTTAAAATAATGTTCTTAACAATGCATATTACTAATCAGAAATTAAGTTTTCATACATTTACAGTAGGAATTTTACAAAATATCTTCATGGAACATGATCTTTACTTAATTTCCTAATGATTTTTGCCATAAAAGAAAAATCAATCATTTTGACCCATACAAAACTGAACAGAATCTGGACTCAGTTTCACCTGTGACTGTTAGACTGACGGCTGCTGAGCTGAGATGTTTAACTCCATCATTCATGATGAACATGAGCTGATATTCTCCAGAGTCTCTCTCTCTCACGTCTGATATTGTGAGTGTTGAAGAGCTGTTTGAGATCTGATGTTTCACTCGTCCTGAGTAGTCTGAGTCTAAAGTCAAATCTTCAGGTTCATTGTTTTTTCTCCAGTTTGCACTTTGTTTTTCACTGAACCAGAACACAGTTTTGATGTTGATGTTGGAGTAAGAGCACGTCAGTGTCACTTCTGACCCCTTCACAGCACAAATACTCTTTTGATTACAGGTCACAGAGAGACGGTCAAATGTTACAGAGCCTGAAAAAGAAAATGATGTTGATGTTATTGAGACAAAGTCTGTTTACAAACAGAGGAGAGATTCATGATCCAGTGTTCACACAAAAGAATACAGATAGTTCCCGAATGTCTCCTCACAGATCTGCTGCTCAAACTCACCTAAAACACATCACTCAGTTTAGTAAATAATTCATTTGTCTGTACACCCACCCCTATTTTTAAAGAAGCATGAATAGAAAATCTTGCCTCTAAACTAGAGAACATTAGAGAGCAAGTTGGATTAGACTAAAATAAAAATAAAAGTAACTCATTCAGCTATTTTGATTTCACTGTGTGGCCCTTTACAGTTGACAATCTAAATATTAAAGGGGTCATGAACTGAGAAACCAAAAAGTCATTACAAGTGGTTACATGATCTTCGCTTTAGAAATGATTATACATTATGCATCATTGACATCAATTATGAACATGTATATACTAGTTCTCAGTATAGCTCTCTGGGAGATATGAAAAAATAGTAGTTACTGATTAGCTAATAGTGAACTACCACTTTCAACTAAGAGCTATTACTTACTGATATGTTAATCAGAGTTTCTTGTTAGTTAATAGTAGTTACTAAAATGTTAATAGTGCATTAGTCATTTGTTCATTAATGATGAAACAATATTCTAAAGTGTTACTGTGAGAGATAATTAGAGCCACTTTTAAATGAAAACATTATAGAGGAAAAAAAAAACACACAGTAATTGTCAAACCTGGAATGAGCAGCAGCAGGATCAGCGCTGAGAGTCTGGAGTTCATGATCTTCACTTTGTGTAAATTCACACAAACAATGAAAGACACAGAGCTGATCGACCTGAAAAGAAGACACTCATTAAGTTTCATTGTGACACACTTGAAGGGTCGTTACAGTCAAAATTACAAATACATTAAAACACATAAGAAAGACTAGAAGAAAGGTTTAAAAATGACATTTTAAATGCAATGAAATGATAGATTTACCTACATTACATGTTGCTGTTGTTCTCAGATATTAGTTGTTGTTTCTGTGATCTGTTTTAGAAGCTGCTGCAGACTCCCAGATGATCTTAGTTCCTTCCCGTTTCTTATAGACACACTTGAAAAAGAAGTATTGTTTTAATCAGAGAAAATGATGCTAACACTTCAGAAATAGTTTACCATCAAATTCAAACTCAACAAGTCAGTATGAGCAGTTTAAATTAACATTTATTTTAAAAGAGATTTGAATTTTTTGCATCTGTTTTCTTTTCTTTTTATCTAAATAAACAAAAAAAAATGTATTTAAAATACATGCCAGAACAGGGAACGGGTTAAAATAACAGTTCTGATAATTTAATATAATGTCACACACACACACGTTTGTTTTTGTGAATTGTGGGGACTTTCCATAGACTTCTATAGATTTTATAGTGACCAAACGATATTGTCTATGCCCTAACCAAAATGCCCAAAAATTTCAGGTTTTACTGTCCTTGTGGGGACATTTGGTCCCCACAATGTAGCAAAAACAAGTACACGCACACACACACACACATGTTTGTTTTTGTGAATTGTGGGGACTTTCCATAGACTTCTATAGATTTTATACTGACCAAACGATATTGTCTATCCCCTAACCCAACCCTAACCCTAAACCTAGCCCTCACAGAAAACATGTTTGCATCGTTACACTTTCAGATAAACATCATTTACTATTTTTAATCATTTTTTTACATTGTGGGGACCGCAGGCCAGTCCCCACAATGTCAAAATTTCAGGTTTTACTATCCTTGTGGGGACATTTGGTCCCCACTATGTAGCAAAAAGAAGTACACACACACACACACACACACACACACACAGAGTCAATAATGAAGAAATAATATATTGGATTTTCTTTTTTCAAAATAACTTTGGTAACAGGAAATCAGATTCTATTTTATTTTGTTTCCACCAAATTCTGATCAAGATGGAACAAGAAAATTAAATTAAATCATACAAAGTTGTGTTTAAACAAGGCACAGGATTGCTTGGGCCTAAAATATCAAGACAAATTCTGGCTAATAATCAGTTTGTCCACTTATTAAATTCCTTTATTGATCTTGCTGTGCATCATTACTGTGGTTACAGTTTATCCACTGAAATATAAAATATGAATACAGAAAAGGAATCATAAGTTCAAGATAAACAGAACTCAACGGTGAGAAAAATTTTTGAAGTGGATCTTTTAAGGATCTTTGGAGAACAAAAGGTTTATTCTTACATTTAGCAAATTTTAAAACCTGAACCGTTGTTTTGTTGTGTTCATTTATGCAGACTGACGGTCATTGATACATCACTGTCTATGACATCACTGATGTTGCTGCTGACAGTTCTGACTGTTGGTGATGATGTCACACAGGTAGCACATAATGACATCACTCCAGCAGCTCTGATGAACAGACAGCAGATGAACAGATGTGAAACATGATCAAATATAGAAATAAATGTTCCACTAAGTAAAGAAGTTAAGGCCCAAATCAGAACAGAACAGAACATGTAATCATGCATAATGTTACTAAATAACAATGATAATTGTAACGCCACGCCAGCAGAGGGAGCCCTCACCCATTGACTGCCTGTTGCTGCTCCCTCTGCTGCTTCTCTGGTACTTCCTGTTTGGCAGCCATAAAAGGCAGGCCATGCCAAACAGGAAGCTGCGAAGTATTGTTTTGCTATAGCGGACTCTATCAAGCGTTTTCTCTATTTTCATTGCCCTGTTTTTGCCATTGCCTCAGTTTTGTTTTATTGTCATAGTTTTGCTTTTGTTTCACTCCATAGTTCTGTCTAGGTTTTGCCATCGTTCTTTGCCTTGTTTATTTGTTACTTTTCGGACTGCTCTCTCTGGTTTTGGACTCCCTGTTCATTGGATTTATGCTCTCGCCTTGCCCAGGATATTACTGTTTGTTTGGATATTGACCCTGCCTGTTTGACTATGATCTGTATAATAAAAGCTTGCACTTGGATCTTACACACTTCCTACGAGTCCTGCTCCTTACAATAATAAAGTTTTGCATATTATTATCTTAATTATAAACACACTGGTTTGTAGTGCAAACAGTTTCACCATTTGTGCAATGGAAAGATTGCATGGATGCTAATCAAGAACCTTCATTTTTAAGAATGTAGTTATTGAAAAACTTTTATTTCCCATAAATAAAGCTGAAAAGAATGATGTATTTGTAAATTTATTTATTTCTTTTGACTGCACCAAAAGACTCTCCCAACCCCCTCCACCTTCTTCTAAACTGTAGGCAAAGGATTATGGGAAAGACTGAAAAATCAACAGGGGTCTGATTTCAAGACTGTGCTTGGTAAGGATTTCAGCACACAACATTTGTAATACAAATGACTTATTCACATTCAGTTAGAGCTGCTGCCAAAGAGACACACGTGAATCATGCAAGTTCTGAAAACTGAAATACTTGTAGCAAATAAAAGCAGCTCACTAGATGTCGCTGTCTCCAAACTGCCAAGATACTCTCAGGACAGTTTATGAAAACATTCAAAATGGCTCACAAACCCATACAGCTTTGTTTGTGTGACTGATGGACAGACATGAGTTGCTTAAAACATGCTTCCTTGATTACATATGACAATGACACGACACATGTTATGGGGGATGTTGAGAGGAAACTGCAACATCATGATTCTCCCAATTTTAATTCCAGGCGTTTCAGATGAGTGTATGAGAATAATTCATATTTTTAACTGGGTAGTTCTAAAACTTGCAGTATGTTTTTATTATAGAGTAATTTCTTATATGTGTAAATATCAGGAACATTTTGATTCTCCATTTCATGACTCCTTTAAATTTATCTATACACGCACTTCATTTTTAAATACGTAGTCAGAAAATCCCACCCAAATAGTGAGTTAAATTAGACCAACATTCAGACTGATTTTCAGACCTACTGGACACTTACTTCATCTGATCTAAAATAATTTCAGCTGTTTCAAAATATAGAGCAACAATGATCAAAGTAATCACTCTGTGTGCATGTGAAAGGGTAAAACCTTAAAATACTATTCTGTCATTAATGAATAACTACACAGAAACAAATGACAAATGCACTTTTACAATTCTAGTAATGACTGTTAACTAACAAGAGAGTCAGATTTACAAATCAGTAAGTAATAGCACTCAGCTGAAAGTGGTAGTTCATTATTTGCTAATCAGTAAACTATATTTTTTATTATATTAAATACAAGAACTACCATATACAGGTTCATAATTAATGTGACAAATGCAAAATGTATAATCAGTTATAAAATGAATATCATGGTTTTTGTAAGGTTCTGGATAATAATACTTCCAATGACTTTGGCAAAACCTGTGGGACCCGTTTTCACTTTTTGTCAAAAGAAAAATGATACGCAAAATTATTTTTCAAGCTCATTTTCTGTGAAGAACATATATCAGAACAAATGACCCCTCACTGTACACCCCCCTGCACACTTATATAACACACAGGATGTTCGGGTCCACTGGACCCGGGGCCAATAAAAGACTGGAAATTTTAGGTCCTGTGTAACTTCACTCTGTCCCCTTATTGTCTGGGCCTGCTATTAGTATGTGTATGTGTGTTTATGTGTGTGTATGTGTGAATATGTGTGAGAGAGAGAGTGTGTGAGAGTGTGAGTGTAAGTGTGAGTTGTGTGCTTCTGCCCCTGCCATTTCCGCACAAGGCTGTAACACTTAAATTCATAAATGTGATCTAACAAAAGAAAAGGGCAAATATTAGCCAAACATTCTGTTTATATTGCTTGTAATTGGGATGAAGTAAACATCTGTTGAGTATTTTAACATCATTTTTTTTTTTAATTGTGTTAAATTAAAAACCCAAAAATGCAGCGGGTCCACCAGACCCACGAACACTGGCCGTGAAACAAAAATATGAACACCATACAAGGGTTAAAAGGATGTAATAACACTTGAATCATTCTTATAACTTTACATATACCTCAAAAGCTTACAATGATTTCAGTCATTACTGAGTTTTCATGATTTTGACTTTAGAATATTGATCCAAATAATTAGTAATACTTAAGTCATTACAAGTTACCATGTTACCAGTTACCATGATCTTCACTTTAAAAATAATTATACATTTTTTTCATCACTCACATCAATAGTAGTTCTAAGTAGTTCTCTGGGAGATATGAAAAAATAGTAGTTACTGATTAGCTAATAGTGAACTACCACTTCAACTGAGCGCTATTACTTACTGATTCATTAATCAGAGCTTCTTGTTAGTTAATAGTAGTTACTAAAATGTTAATAGTGCATTAGTCATTTGTTCATTAATGATGGAACAATATTTTAAAGTGTTACCTGTGAGGGATAATTAGAGCCACTTTTAAATGAAAACATTACAGAGAAGAAAAACACAATAATTCTCAAACCTGGAATGAGCAGCAGCAGGATCAGCGCTGAGAGTCTGGAGTTCATGATCTTCACTTTGTGTAAATTCACACATACAATGAAAGACACAGAACTGCTCTTCCTGAAAAGAAGACACTCCTTGAGTTTCATTGTGACACTTGAAGGGTCGTTAGTCAAAATTACAAATACATTAAAACACGTAAGAAAGATGAGAAGAAAGGCTTAAAATGACATTTTAAATGCAAGAATAAAAGATTTACCTACATTACATGTTGCTGTTGTTCTCAGATATTAGTTGTTGTTTCTGTGATCTGTTTTAGAAGCTGCTGCAGACTCCCAGATGATTGTATTTCCTTCCTGTTTCTTACAGACACACTTGAAAAAGAAGTCTTTTTTTTTTAAAAACCAGAGAAAATGATGCTAACGCTTCAGAAATAGTTTACCATCAAATTCAAACTCAACAAGTCAGTATGAGCAGTATAAATTAACATTTATTTTAAAAGAGATTTGCATTTTTTGCATCTCTGTTTTCTTTTCTTTTTCCTTTCTTTTTTCTTTCTTTCTTTCTTTTTAAATCTAAATATACACAAATGTATTTAAAATGTATGCCAGAACAGGGAACAGGTTTAAATAACATTTCTGATAATTTATTATATTATCACACACAAAACACACAAGCACAATAATTCATAAGTCAATAATTAAAGAAATCATATGTTTTTAACAACAACTTTGGTAACAGGAAATTAGATTCCATTTTATTTTGTTTCCACCAAATTCTGATCAAGATGCAACAAGAAAATTAAATTAAATAATGCTTAAAAGCTTAAAAATGTACAGCTCTGATCTTGAAGCACTGAAGTCTACCAAACTATGTTTCAGCAAGGCACAGCATTGCTTGGGCCTAAAACATTAACATAAATTCTGGCTAATCAGTTTTTCCACTTATTACATTGCTTTATTGATTTTGCTGTGCATTGTCATTGTGGTTACAGTTCATCCATTGAAATATAAAATATGAATACAGAAAAGAAATCATAAGTTCAAGATAAACAGAACAGAAAGGTGAGAACATTTTATTAAAGTGGATTGTTGAAGGATCTTTAGAGAATAAAAGGTTTCTTCTTACATTTTGCAAATGTTAAAGCCTGGACTATTGCTTTGTTTTAGTTTGGTTTGATTATGCAGACTGACAATCATTGATATGTCACTGTCTATGACATCACTGTATCACTGATGTTGCTGCTGACAGTTCTGACTGTTGCTAGGTGATGATGTCACAATGGAAGAACACAATGACATCACTCCAGCAGCTCTGATGAACAGACAGCAGATGAACAGATGTGGAACAGCAGATTCTGACACAGACAAATAGAAAAACATTAAACTACAACAATGTTGCTGTTTATGCATCTCTTTCATTATAGTATATTTAATACATACAAAATATCTTACCTTCACTTTTCTTTACAGTTTGGTTTTGAAATGAGGTGCATTCTGATGAAAGACCTGTTGGATCATAATTCACACTCTTAAAATCTGAACACATTTTAGTATTTTCACTGTATGTCATGAAATTATTAATAATCAGCAGATCTTTTACTCACCACATCCACAGAGCTGCTATTATGAGAAACTGAGGTAAAAACAGCAGCAGAGTGACTGTAAAATGACTGAACACTGTGTTGTCTACTGCATCTTTACAACACAAAGAAGTGAATCATGACTATCAGAGAAACCACCTGAACACTGCAAACATTTGACACTGAAGCACATGTATCATGAGAGATGTGTTACCTCCTACAGCACAGGAATACTGTTGAAGCTCTTCATTGCTGACTGAGTCCAGGTACAGCTTGTTGACTTTAGTGAATCCATCTGTTACCTGTCGACGGTTCTTGTACCAGATGTAAGTATGATTGTCATTCAGAGTGCAATTAGTTGAACAGCTTAATGTCACTTCATCTTTCTCTGATACAACAGATGGGCTGCTGTTTATCTGTGTACCTAAAATTAATTAAAGTCTATTAGAAATTATACATGAAACATTTTGAACATAACCAGTTTATCATAATCAGTTACCTGTAACAGTAAGAATGACTCCAGGTGATCCAGAGTATTTGCTGTTTAAGGCAGTGATGAATCTGAATTGATATTCTCCAGAGTTACTGATCTTGAGATCTTTGATTCTCAGTTTATTCCCCACATACTCCACACGACCAGCAAACTGATGCTCCTCACGCAGATCCTTGAAGACCCCAGATGGACCGTAATGCCAGAATGTTTTATTCACAGTAAGTATGTGCAGGAAATGTCTACTGTTGAGTTCACCAAAGCACAGACTCTTGTAGTCACATCCCAGCAGCCACTCTGAGAAACACCTGAAAGAGACACAGATTAACATGCAAAACTCACACTTATTTTAAAACATCTGTTTAGATAAAATCATGTATAAACAAACAAGTTCACATGTTATTCCATTTACAGCTACAGTATATAAATATTGTTTAATATTTGACACTCACACACAGAAGAGGAAGGATGTCTATGGTCTGAATAAAGAGAACAGGAAAAGCTGCCAGTATTTCTACTGTGTGATACAAATATGCTGGAGGACTGTGTATATGTGAAATGCTGTCCATCCTTCATCCAGTAATAATGACCTCCAGAAGCCAAAGTGCAGGAAGTATCACAGGTCAGTTGTACTCTCTTATCTGCTGGGTCTTTATATACAGGATTTATCCTCAACTGCAGGTCTGAACAGAGTAAAGATTAAAAATTAAGAAAAACTTCATCACGTTAAATGAAAACAGCTGAACTGATCAGAATCTGGACTCAGTTTCACCTGTGACTGTTAGACTGACGGCTGCTGAGCTGAGATGTTTAACTCCATCATTCATGATGAACATGAGCTGATATTCTCCAGAGTCTCTCTCTCTCACGTCTGATATTGTGAGTGTTGAAGAGCTGCTTGAGATATGATGTTTCACTCGTCCTGAGTAGTCTGAGTCTAAAGTCAAATCTTCAGATTCATTGTTTTTTCTCCACTTTGTACTTTGTTTCTCACTGAACCAGAACACAGTTGTGATGTTGTTGTTGGAGTAAGAGCACATCAGTGTCACTTTTGTCCCCTTCACAGCACAAATACTCTCTTCACTACAGGTCACAGAGAGCTGGTCCAGTGTTACAAAGCCTGAACAAGAAAACATTATTGAGATGAATTATTAGAGATCCTCTATTACAGCACTTCAAGACTCACCAATCTACTGCTCACAGTCACTCAAACACATTGCTTTATTTATTTATTCATTCATTCATTCACTTGATTTATTGATTGATTGTTAAAAAGTACATTTTAAGGGGTCATAAAATGCAGTTTAAGATTTTTATATTATTTTTCTCAAGCTAAGTTTATAAAGTTTTAAAAATGTGAACAAAAATATTCCAATATTTGTAAAAATGATAATTTTTCATCCTCTTGCAGAAACAGAAGCAAATGCAAACGATTATCTGTCTTTATCATACCTTGTCTTTATCATCCACATGCTCCTTTACCACAGCAGTATCATTTGTGTGACTGATGGACAGACATGAGTTGCTTAAAACATGCTTCCTTGGTTACATATGACGATGACATGCTATGGAAGATGTTGAGAGGAAATTGCAACCTCATGATTCTCACAATTTCAATTCCAGGCATTTCAGATGAGTGTATGATAATAATTTATATTATAACTGGGTAGTTCTAAAACTTGCAGTATGTTTTTATTATAGAGTAATTTCATATATGTGTAAATATCAGGAACATTTTGATTCTCTATTTCGTGACTCCTTTAAATGCATCTATACACGCACTTCATTTTTAAATAGCCATAAAATCCTGCCCACATGTTGAGTTAAATTAGACCAACATTCAGACTGATTTTCTACTGGACACTTAATTCATCTGATCTAAAAGAATTTCAACTGTTTCAAAATATAAAGCAACAATGATCAAAATAATCACTCTGTGTTCATGTGAAAGGGTAAAACCTTAAAGTACTATTCCATCATTAACCCTTTCACGCGTTCTTGGCTGGTCCCTGAAGTGTACGATCACACCGGTGTGATTCGAACGTTCAGCGCGTCACGTGATCAACTGCTGAATTCAAATCTGCTTTGGCTCTTTGGCTGGCGCTGAGCCAGATCGGACGCGCTGAGCGCTTGTCATATTATCGCAACTATTCCGTGTTTTCAACCATATAATGCTTATTTTAGGTTCCAGACATTTACATACACATACATCCTAGTAAAACGATGCATTTATAGCTAGCAAAATACACGCCAATGTCTATGGCAGTGGCAATAATGATCCTTACAAATGTTATCTGACGACATGTTTTATTGATATCATATACACATTGTGTAGGTAACTATAAAGTTTACTCTGCTCTTCTCCAAGCTCACCAGAGACTTACTTTAATGTTTTTCGGGAGGAGAGGATGAATTTGCATTTTGTGAATCCCACAGCTTGGATTCAGCGCGAACTAACATGGCGGCGCCCATCACCCGGTATAGATCAACCAACGCCGTCATTATAAAAGTGTTTAAACCTCCAAATACATTTACTTGCAGATATTTCAGAATCGGAATATCAGATATTTCATAATACAGTGAGCACGTTTGTGAATATTAATAATAAAAAGGGAAAAACTATATAAAAGTGATACATGTGTACTACAGCGCTATTGTGGCTGCGTTGTGTCACGTGACAAACACGACGCGTCGCCATGGAAACAATAAGGCTATACGTTCTAAATAACGGTCGCCTAAAAAAAAAAACTCACTCTGGGGGCTCAGCTAGAATATTTTGAACTCACGTGTGAAAGGGTTAATGAATAACTACACAGAATGACAAATGCACTTTTACGGTTCTACCAACTACTGTTAACTAATAAGTAATAGTAAGTAATAGCACTCAGTTGAAAGTGGTAGTTCATTATTAGTAACTACTAGTTTTTTCTTTATATTAAATACGAAATGAAAAAAATAGTAGTTACTGATTAGCTAATAGTGAACTACCACTTCAACTGAGCGCTATTACTTATTGATTCGTTAATCAGAGTTTCTTGTTAGTTAATAGCAGTTACTAAAGTGTTAATAGTGCATTAGTCATTTGTTCATTAATGATGGAACAATATTCTAAGGTGTTACTGTGAGGGTGTAGTACAACAGTCTGGGTGTGTGGGTAAGGTGAATGCGACATCTGGTGGTGAGCGGACAGCGGGACACCGACCATATTCGTGACAGAGGGATAATTAGAGCCACTTTTAAATTAAAACATTACAGAGGAGAAAAACAAACAGTAATGGTCAAACCTGGAATGAGCAGCAGCAGGATCAGCACTGAGAGTCTGGAGTTCATGATCTTCACTTTGTGTAAATTCACACATACAATGAAAGACACAGCTAACAAAAAAAGGTTGCCACAACGTCCCCTGAATGGCATCTGCGAACGTCCCCTGGACGTCCCCAGCAAACACAGTACGTTGTGACGACGTCGTCAGTTCGTCGTCCTTTGGTCAGCGCGACATTACTTTATGGCGATGTTGTGAGGACGTCGTGGCAAAGTTCCATTTTTTTAGAATATTGGCTAACGTTCCAGAAACGTCGTGGGCACGTCCTCAACAGACGTCGCTAGTTAGTCCCATCGGGAACGTTGTGGCCACGTGGTCCCCTGGTCTCTATAGTATAGGTCTACCAGTATTTTATTTACAATATATTTACAATTGATAAATATAAAATGCTTACAATTTAAAATGTTAGATATTTATTCGTCAAGACTGACATTCCATTTATACATGCTAGAGAGATATTCAAGGTTTTAGAATGTTGGTGACGTTCCAGAAACGTCGTGGGCTCGTCCTCTACAGACGTTGCTAGTTGGTCCCATGGGGAACGTTGTAGGGACGTGATCCTATGGTCTCTACCCAGCATACACAGTATGTTGTGAGGACGTCGCCAGTTGGTCGTCATTTGGTCAGCGTGACATTACTTGACAACGTCGTGAGGACGTCGTGGTAACGTTCCATTTTTCAGAATTTTGGCTAAGGTCCCAGAAACGTCCTGTGCACGTCCTCAAAAGACGTCGCTAGTTAGTCGCATGGGAACGTTGTAGCGACGTGTCAGCTGGTCTGCAGATAACTTTTCATATTATTGCACTACATGTATTTGGCCTATCTTTTTAAGGTGTATACGATTTGGATAGCCTATAATAAGGGAAATATAATGAATTAATCAAGCATTTTGCATGATGGCATGAATTGTTATAGAAATATAATAATTATGCCGTCATTTAAAATGTAGATATATATTTGTCAGCTAATTAATGACAAACCAAAAACCAAATAGTTTGTTAGCAAATAGCAATAATTTATGCTTGTGAATGACAGAAGAAATTTATTGAAAAACGGCATGGGACAAGTGAACATTTAAACCAGCGCACGTCACTTTTTGTGTACTGCGTAAGTGCGCGTGCCCGTCACTTTAACGGTCAACTTCCAGCAGACGGACACGAAGGAAAAGGTAAGCGCTGTAAATCATTTTTTATTCATCGTTTTTGATGATATAACGTTAGATATCATGTAAGATGATTAGTGTTTTGTATTTTTGTAGGTTTTCTATATTAATTTCGTAAATAAATGCCATGTTTGGTTCGCTTATGTCGCGGTCTGAGGTAACGTTAACTGCTAAAATCATGAGGAAAAAAAATGTATTCCTTCTTTTTAGTTCAGTTTAAAATGTAACACAATAAACTATACAGTATTCACTGTCAAATAAAAAAAAACTTCAACCGTAATAGCTTGTTTGATTGCCTGCCACTCTGGCTTTGTTGCTCATGCTAGCCATATTGTAAGCTTGAATATGAACTACTGTTTAAACGTTTAATTAGACCGATGCTAACGAAATCACCTTCAGTGTATGTGGGAATAATAATTTCCGCATTTCCCCTGGAGCAACAGACCTGTAAATTGTGTCATTTGCTCACTATTGGTGTTAAAGGTGTTTTTTACATGCTTGCTTTTTATGCTAGTTAACGTTACCTTTCATTCACAAATAGATCGGATACGTTCGTTTTAACAAATCTTTTAATAAACAAGTGGTTAATTTTCTTTTAATAAACAAGTGGTTAATTTTCTTTAGGTCCTGACTGACAATGAACCAGGCAATGATTCAGTGAGTTGCTTATTAGAAAAGATGCCCATTTGTTACTACCTAGTAGACTCAATATTGTATTCATTGTTGTAAAACTAACATTTTTGTCAGCAGGAGGAGAGACAGTCTGGGCTGCACCAAGCCGACAACTATTATAATTATGAGTAGGGATGATTATTGAGAACAGGTACTGATTTGGCTCCTGACTTGTTCAGTACTGAAAAACTGATATAAGCTACAGGACCAACAGTGCTGCTATTGGTGTTTTTGTATTGTTGATTCTTTCCTCTTTAGAAATAACTGCATATCATCCAAACCATCTCCAAATGAATGGCTGCAAGGATCCAGGATCATGAGATAATCCATCATGTTTCATAGGAATCAGTGAATCCTGGGTGAAAAACTAAACCTCATTGTTTCAGTGTCACTCAGGCACAACTATAGATTTAAATTGATTTTAGTGGCTTATATGTTTATATTTCAGGCCTGCCTGACCATTCTGTTGCCCTGGATGTGAAGACACACTGGAACTTCATTTCTCATGGTTGAAAGAGTTGTGCATCGATATCCAGACATACAAGAAGCCTTCCTGGACCCACACGACAAAATGCTCAGGAGGAGAGGCAGGTAATCCACAGGGTTGGATTTCACAATTTACTCATAACTAGATAGGTATCACTTAAAGGAAAAGTCTACTTTCAGATCAAAAATTAGGAGTGCACCGATACCGGTATGAGGTACTGTACGAGCTTGACGAGTTAATATTGTTTTCTCACAGACATTACTCAGAAGTTTGTAGTTCTGTCAGATATGTCAAAAATAAATAAGTAAAACAATGCGCAAGTTATCTAAAGATAGGGAGAGAGAGGGGGGCGGGGGAGCGCAATTCTGTTGCGTGATCTTTATTGACGTTTGCTCACTTAGCACACGCATAATTTGGATTAAAACTAATTTGGAAATATAAAATTTATAGGGGCATTCACTATAAAGCACACACAACTTTATTGGCGAAAATATCACTGTTAGGAGATTTATAACAAGTAGTTCCCTGCATTATTACAACAAAACGCATGATTACAGTAGCTGCTGCAATGGAGNGTGATCTTTATTGACGTTTGCTCACTTAGCACACGCATAATTTGGATTAAAACTAATTTGGAAATATAAAATTTATAGGGGCATTCACTATAAAGCACACACAACTTTATTGGCGAAAATATCACTGTTAGGAGATTTATAACAAGTAGTTCCCTGCATTATTACAACAAAACGCATGATTACAGTAGCTGCTGCAATGGAGCAGCTCTAATGCTAATAAATTAAAGATGATGTACCATAGAGCAAAAAATTAACAGTGAAAGTAACGAAAACTTAGGTGTAAGTGTTAAGCAAAAACTAAGTGTAGATATAACTGAAAGATATAGTCAAATCAAAAATTATTCAGACACTAGTATAATTTTTATTTATGTTTTATTAATGTGCAGGACACTATAGTTCATTTATGTAAATCAGCAAAATAAAGTAAAAGTGTGACATATTATACCCCAAAAAAATTTCATACAGTAAAATTGATCACTTGGGATCAATCAAAAATAAGTTGCATTTTGCAGAGAAATGTTGTCTGATAATGTGAGAAAAGATGTTTGAATAAATTTTGGTTTGACTGTATCTGTTTGATAAATGAAGTTAACCAACTAACATTTTACATATTCTTTTAGTTTCTGTACCCAATATTTTATAAATTTACCGGTAAATTAAAAAACATTGATATCGGTACTCAGAATCGGCAAGTACCAAAAATAAAACCATCGGTATCGGTCGAGTACTGAAAAAAGTGGTGTCGGTGCATCCCTAGTACTCACCCCGTGTCTTCCAAGATGTTCATGTCTTTCTTACTTCAGTAATAAAGAAATTATGTTTTTTGAGGATTCAATTCAGCATTTTTCTTTATATTGTAGACTTCTATGGTGCCCCGAGTTTGTTAACGATCCCAAATGTGGTTGTAAACAACCTCGGCGAGGAAGAAGGGTCTTATCTAGTGAAACGATCGGTTATTTTCATAAAAATAATACAATTTATGTACTTTTTAATGTCAAATGCTCGTCTTGTCTTGCTCTGCCTAAACTCTTTTTTCGGTACATGACAGTTAGTGTATGTCGAAAAACTCCTATTTCATGTTCTCCCTCAACTTCAAAATCGTCCTATATCGCTGTTTTACCTTTTTTGTTATGGGTATTTGATCTTCTTTGCTTGTTCACTTTGCAAAGACTGTCATAATTTCAAAAAACATAATTTCTTATGACACTCCTTACAAATGTGTATACAAACACATATACCTCAGGATGACTATTCTCCTTTAAGTATAGTACATGCACTTAAACTTTATTTATTTATTTATTTATTTTTGTTTCTTTATGTTGCACTTATATTTTATTGCACCTCCCGAGCTCCTGGTCATTTTTAAACATGTTTAAAAAAAAAAAAAATGTAGTTGGCCTGAATTTGACCATTGTAAAGACTCTCCCCTAGGGCTGCACGATAAATCGCATGCGATTGTCAGACGCATTAGTCAATAAAGCTGGTTCTTTGATTAGTAGTAAATCACCATCACGTGCATTCAGCTGGAGCGGCAATTAATACACAGAGTCGTAAATGACTGACAAGCTATGCAGAATCACGCTCATAATCAAATGCGATTCATCTGCGATTATGAGCACAATTTTGCGTAGCTTGTGAGTGATTTACGACTCCATGTATAAATTGCCGTTCAAGCTGAATGCAGATGATGGAAATTTACTACTAATCAAAGAAACTGGCTTCACTGACTATACGTGCGTGATAATTACATGCAATTTATCGTGCAGCCCTACTCTCCCCTATGCCTAAATCATACACAAAATCATTTTGCTGTGTTTCCCACAGGATTTTTTTGAGACTATGGAGGATAGCTGGACCTTGGTCTGCCTGGGGGATCTGGGGCCATGGCCTTGTGTAAGAAATGTACTGTACAGTTTAAAGTTACATTTGTCTATCTGGTGCACTTTGAGAGTTCAGTATTAAGAGCTCCAACCCATGCACAGTGTGGAAATTTAACAAAAAAGATAGTCTATGCCAGGGTTCCTCAAATCTTACCCAGGAGGGCCAATCCACTGCAGAGTTTAGCTCCAACCCTGATCAAACTCACCTGCCTGTGATTTTCTAATGATCCTGAAGACATTGATTGGCATGCTCAGATGTGTTTGATTAGGGTTACAGCTAAACTCTGCAGGAAAGTGGATCTCATGGGCCAGATTTGAGGATCCCTGGCCTATGCATTGACTGAACCCTCTTTTTAGATATTGTAGACTCTTAAGAGTTTTGTTAATAGGTTTTAAACTAAATATCCTAGCTAGGACACATAGTGGTAAGATAAAATTCTCTGTGAATAAGGCCCCAGATTCTGCCTTTCCTTTAGAAGCTGGAGAACCACTTAAGATTTCAAAAGGCACCTTGACAGTTTGTGGCCACCATCAAAAAAAGGTCTGGGGTGACTTATCCAAATTCTCTGTTATTTTTTTTGTGTAGATTCAAAGGAAAGGTGAAAAATGAGGAAGTCTGGGAACCACTGAAGAAGGCAGCCGTGAGGGACGGAAGTATTCATCAGAACGTAAGTTCTTTGAGAATGTGTGCATTGTTTATTACAAGATGTGTTTTCATTTAAATGTAGTAATGTATACTGTTGGTCAAACTTTAAAATTAATCTTAAAATGTAAATCATTCTGTGATCAAAGCTGAATTTTCAGCATCATTACTCCAGTTGTAAGTGTTCAAAATCATTGTAATATGCTGATTTGCTGCTCAAGAAACATTTCTGATTATTATCGGTGTTGTTGAAAACGGTTGTGCTGCCTCATTTTTTTGTGTACACTACAGTTCAAAAGGTTGGAGTCACTAAGATTTTCTTTTCATTGGGAAGACTTTAATAGCAAGGATGCATTTAATTGATCAAAAGTGATAGTAAACACATTTATAATGTTACAAAAGATTTAAAAAAAAAATAAGCTTTTTTGTTTTGTTTTGTTTATTTTTGTATTCATAAAATAATTCTGAAAAACCACAATTTACAAAGAAAAATTAAGTACCACAACTGTTTTTAACACTGATAATCAGAAATCTTTCTTGAGCATCAATTCATCATATGAGTGATCATGTGACACTGAAGACTGGAGTTAAGGCAACTGAAAAATTCAGCTTTGCCTCACAGGAATGAAATACATTTTAAAGTGTATTTGAAAAACAATAGAAAACATTGTTAAAAATAATATTTCACAATATTACAGTTTTGTACTGTAAGTTTGATTAAATAGACTTGAATAGACTTCTATCAAAAAACATTGAAACACAAAGACTGCAGATTTTTGACTGATTGTGTACATACATGAGCAACATTAACAGGGTGATCCTCCCTTTCAGGTGCCAGAGAACGATATTGGCAGTACAGGTTCAGGATGGCGAAGAACATGTTTGACATCAGAGTACTCAGGTACTATGGTCCTTTGGTAATGACAATATTGTTTAGGTTTTGCTTTTGATAGTGAAGCAGTATTGAAGCACATCACCATCAGATATTTGTAGCAAGTGTTTCATACACAGGACACTCAGGAAAAAAATTAACTTAAAGTAATAAAGAAGTCACTACTGAATTGTTTCCTTTCTTTTTATTAGTGTCTTTTTTTTACCAGATTATAGGGAGTTGTCAATGAGTATTGATTAATTATTGATCATTTTTACAGATAAAATCGTTAACTATACCCATCGATAATGAGAAACTTTTCAGTAAAATTAAAACAATTCAGTAAAATTTACATGATTTATGTATTGATGTTCAATTATCTGTGCTCATGACTTGGTAACACTTTGCAGGGTTAAAGAATAGGTGTAATGTTCAAAATGTATTGGCTTAGTGTTTGTAGAATGCACTGTTTTTGCTCATTTAATGTTTAGAATACAATGTTTTTGTAATGGTTTGCATGTATGTATTGAATATATTCACTAAAATCTCCTATAAGGATTAAAGAACATTAGAATTAAGTGTTTTATTTTTTTATAGCAGAAAATGTTTATGAGTTTGTCATTTATATACCGATTTAAAGGTGGTACGAGCACATCCTCTGGACCAGACTAAAGGTGAGAAGTAAAAATTTAAAATATAAGGAACGTGGCAGTTTGGTTGTTAAGACGTACTAGTTTGGTCGTTAGGACGTACTTGTCACGTCCCACCAACGCAACACTGTAACGTCGCCACGACGAATATGGGAATCACAAAGTTACGTTGCTGGTACGTTATTTGGGACGTCGCTGCGACCAATCTGGTCCTTTAGAGTCACGTCCTCACAACGTGCTAGTTTGGTCCTTGAGACGTAATCGCCACGTTCCAGCGACGTCCGAAATAACGTTGCCACGACGAATATGGGAATCACAAAGTTACGTCGCTGGAACGTTATTTGGTACGTCGCTGCGACGAATATGGTCCGGTCCAGTAACGTTGTCACGACGTAACTGTGTTAGCTGGGAATAGACGTATTGCAGATGAGCAAACTACGTAAAAAAATACGTCTTGCAGATGTAAATGCAGACGTCTACGAGATGTGCGTGTGCTGCAGGGACAGCACTACCAAACCTTGCTTTTGATTGCATATAATTCATTACTTTTAATAGTGTTCATTGTCTGTTTGATTACGTCTTTACCTGATTTTTACCATACAGCTCTGCCATATGTACGTCAGCTTGACATAGTCATCACTAGCAATCTACTACTAAATATGTTGTAGAAACTTTAATTTTCTGTAAAGCTGCTTTGCAACGATTTGTATCATGAAAAGCGCTATACAAATAAACTTGAATTGAACTGAATTAAATATATTACTTATGATTTATACACATTTTAGCATGTTACATGGCACCCCTGCACTCCTCAGACGGCAACCTGGTTGGTAAACACTGCTCTATATTATATTACTTCTAGTTACTTTTGCAAAATATGTAAATTAAATTAATATTATTAAACAAAAACACCTTGCCTATAATTCTGTAAACGAAAAGGTTTTACATTCACATTTCATAGTTTGATTCAACTGTATACAGATGAGATGGCTATATGATATATTTATTCTCATCATACCACACAGAAGATGTGGTGACCTATGAATGTCGTTGTATAAAGTGACGTAATTTATGTATTTATTTTATTGTATTTTTTGGTCTATTATATTTTGTTACTGTCATCTTTTTTCTATTTTCCTTTTTACATCTGAATTCTGATTGCATAAAAAACGACATTCGCAAATGTCGACAATTTGTATATATTTTATTTATTTTTTTATTACTTTTTTTATTGAATAAACCAATAGACAATAGTTTCTGACTACCATCTTTATTAATATATATATACAAGTATATTAAATGAATAAATACCATTTAAAAATTCTCGCCGACTTTCTCGTGCAGATATTCCAATAGTATGTTCCTTCAGCTGTGCTCATCACGTGCGGAATCAGTCGTGTTTCTTCTCGCTCGCGCCAATTTCGCCTAGAAACGGCAGTGCTTTAAACAATCAGCTTTGTCTTGATCTAGGAACAGTTTAATGCACAAGCGGTAACTGTAATGACCTCAATATTTCTGATTTTGTCAAATATATCGACTAATCCAACGACGTGAACATTCTCCCGAGAAAACGCGTTTCTTTTTTGCAGCAACTCTAAACGTAAACATCCACAAAACAAATAACGTTACAGCCCAAAAAAGGGACTTCGCCGGGAAGGTAAATGATTGAACGCTTTAACATGTAATAGCCATTTGCTAGTTCGCTTGCTTTTTATTGATTTGCTAAATGGAATCAATTTAACATGTGCTAGTTGTTGTTCATATGCTGAATATGCATTTTAGTACTGGTACCTTTTTTTGGAATTGATCTTTATATAAACAGAAACAGACTCTTTCTGAACTTCGTCAGTCCAGCATAAATGCTATAACTGCCATTGTACCAAAGCAAAGGTAAATTACTGCTTCACAGCATCTACCTGTGACACTGAAAATGTATTTAACTTGTTTTTAACTTACACGAATAATACACGAACGATTAACCAGGTGACTTAATGACTCTATGTTAGCTTCACAATCAGATGCATTCTTATAACTTTATTGTTTGTACATTAAAATATCTGGAGCTTTTCATTAATTTATAGTACTGGTGAACATTTTGCCCTAGTCAATGTTATACTAGTATGATTAAATAATTGTTCAAATGATAAAACGAGCATTAAACCTCCAACAAATAAAGACTTTTATCTGAGAGTTAAAATGCCTGCAGCAGCACTGTTATGACATGTTGAATGTTTTTTGTTTGTTTGTTTTTTTTTATCAAGAACAGCCTGAAGAGTTTGCAGTTTAGAAGATCAGCATGAATCAGAGAAAACCTGTGAGAGGCCTCCAAACTCAGCACTTCAACCCAAATGAGATTTACCTTAATCCAAAACACACAATTCAGCAAAATGTTGGAAGTGATGAAATTCACCGTCAGAAGTTGTCGTGCTCTCAGCTCATTCACTTTCTGAAAACAAGCAGAAAATCAAAACTAGCTGATGAAGTCAAGTACAGACCAAATACAACTGAGGCTTCATTTAGTCTGATGCAGCAACAAAACATCAACACAGCAGTGTCTGTGGATCGGAGAGTCGTGGCCAAGATGGATATGGAGAATAAAATGTTTTCTAGGGTAAAAGTTTCTGAATTCGCATTGGCAGAGAAAGCAAACGGTGACGATGTTTCCTACCATTGGATGATTGCCACAAACAATGAATTGTGGGACATTGGGGATATTTTCTCACAAACAAATCACTCCTTGCTAGAACCGTTCCCAAATGAAATAGCAGATTTTAATTCCCAGGATGATTGTGAAGTTTCTGATCTCTCCGGCCGAAGCGTCTGTTCCTCAGCAGAAGAATCGTGGCGTCTGAAGGGCTGTCAAAGCCCAGACACACTGACTGACGGCACTGAAGATGACGACGCTGTTGATGTCAGAATCCCAGAGTTTCAGATTCACCGATTTGAGGAGATTCCAGTTGTGATCGGCCACGTTGTTCATCCAAACAAGTTCTTCATCCAACACAAGAACACAAATCTCAGTGAACTGTCTGAAATCATGCTGTGAGTAGTGAAATGAGTAGTTTACACAAAATGAAAATTTGCTGTTCAAATCTCTTCACGCTCAGGCCATTCAAGATTAGGATGAGTTTGTTTCTTCATCAGATTTGTAGAAATGTGTCATTCCATCACTTGTTCACCCATGGATCCTCTGCAGTAAATGGGTGCCGTCAGAATGAGAGTTCAAACAGCTGATAAAAACATCACAGTAATCCACACCACTCCAGTCCATCAGTGAACATCTTGAGAAGCCAGAAGCTGCAAGAAACACATCCATCAATATATTTTATCTGTAAACCAAAATACAGTCCAGAATCCATTACAGTTCCTGCTTAGAGCTGTTTTGGTTTGTAAATGATGCTTGATCTGTGCATATTCTCTCACAAGTGATTTAATGCTAATTTCTCCAAATCTGAAACAAACTCATTGACATCTTTGATGGTGAGGTGGTGAGGTAGTGTGAAATATATTTGCTTTTTATTAATGTGTCTGTAGAGTTCTAGTACTAATGTCTCTCTCTCTGTTTTGATTATTATTAAGCAGGAGGAATAGCAGTAGATCTTTTGCAGAGATGAATCACATCCCAGACATTGGAGTTTATGTCATGGTTTGGTTTGGCAAGCAGGAGATGTGGTGCCGTGGCCAAATCATCAGAATCTGTCAGATGAGTCGAGGTGAGAGAAAGCCAATTTAAAGGAGTAATTGTAGTAGCGTTACGATGTAACTGTTTTCATGTCAGTAATGAAATATTGATAATAATTATTATTTTAGGGCCCAACAGCAGAGATCACACAGACATCAAGGTGGAGGTGAGGAGGATTGACTATGGAGATGTTGTTTGCGTGTCTCTTTGGGATGTGAAGGAACTGTGTGGAGAAACAGCATCCATACCTGTGCAAGCGCTGCAGGTCTCACTGGTGAATGTGGGTGACTCTATCAACATTACTGTAGCGTTTATGTATTTATTTTTAATGCATTAAGCCACTGGTCTTAAACTCAATTCCTGGAGGGCCACAGCTCTGCTCAGTTTAGCTCCAACCCTAATCAAACACACCTGATCCAGTTAATCAAGGTCTTCAGGATTACTAGAAACTTCCAAGCAGGTGTGAGTTGGAGCTGGTTGGAGCCAGACTCTGCAGAGCTGTGGCCCTTTGAGTTTGAGACCTCTGCATTAAGCTGTATTTAACCTGTGTGTTATAGGTGAGGCCAGTGAATGGAGAAACATGGTCTTTTGAAGCGATCAGCTGGTTCAGGAGTAAAGTGCAGAGCAAGATTCTTTATGCCAGACTTTACCCAGAAGAAGGAGAAGTTTTGGTTGAACTCTTCATGGAAAAGGGAAAGATTGGTGCTATGAGGTAAGGATGATGTCACTCAATAAATTTAATAACACACATTACAGAAATCTCTAAAATGTCCTGTATTTTGTTGTTGTTGTTAATTAGTATCTGACACCTGCTAATCACACTTTAAAAACTGATATTCCTGCCTCAACAATCTGATGTGCTATCAGAGTTTTACAGAAATGTTTCTGAAACGCTGCTGTTTTTTTTAATAAATCTTAAACTACATGCTGTGCATTAAACCATGTGTGCCCCTCATTTTCTGATGGACAAATAGAAATGCTACAGCAAATTGTTTATCACTTAACATTAGTTGAGTTATTGTGAGGTCACACTGGTGCACACAGCTTTATTTTCACACCCTCACAATTGTGTGGAAATCGCTGCCAAATGGTTGAAATTGGAGGCACGGTGTTATCAAACACGCTGATGCCCATGAGATATTTGGCATGTTAGATATCTGGACCTGTCAGCGACTCACAATCCTGCAGTGTGAAATGTGTTTTGACTGGAATACATACAGACAACATTTATCACAAGCTTCTTGTGCGCTACAACTTTTAACAGGAAGAAATCCAGTCTTTGGAGCTTCTGTAGTTTGTAGTCAAGCTGGAGCTGTTGGCAGTTCTTCCTATTGAAAAGCTGTGTAATGTGTGAACCCCAGTTGCTGATCCGCCATGTAATGTGCACACAACAGCAACTAGATGAACTCGTGCAGTGAGTAGAGCAACGATCCGACGACTTAAAAAATCATGCAGTGTAAACCCGGCATAACTTAAAGAAGTACGTTGTAATGATGTTTGTTTCACTTACAAATCATGGTCTGTATCAATTGAGGCTTTTCTTTTTAGATTTGACTATGATGTCCATTTGCCTGGATTCAGATTCACAGCCTCATCAGGTTATGATCAACAGTAATTTCTAATATCTGTCTTTGTGTTTGATTCTCTCAGGAGAGGAGACTCTCTGTCTGTGAGACTTGCTCAGAATGGATTTGCCATTCATGAATGTAACAAACCCAGGACCTTGAAGAGAAGTGAGTGACGACTTTTAAGATGAATAACACAGTGAACAGTAATTCTTTACAATAACATGATGTGATGTGATTTTTCCAGGTGACGTCCCAGAAAAAAACAGACAGCAGTCCTTACAGTGGGAGAAGTATCTGATCTCCTGTTACAGTCAAAACAAGAAATAATGTTCACAAGAATCTGCAAACTTGCATGCTTTTGTCTTTCATCATTACTATGCAAACTTATAGAAGGTTATAGAAGCAATATCTTCTATAACTATGTACATTTTATAGTTTTATGTTTTTGTTTAGTTTGTAAACACTGTACATGGTTACAAGAGTTTGTATTGTAGAAAATATTTGATGTCCATTGCTGTAGAACTTTTTTTTTTAGTTTTATATAACTCATAATTAAAAATAACCAGGAATTCTAAAATAGAAGAATGTCTAAAAATGTTAGAGTTCACTTTGTGTGTTCTGTTGTTCCAATGTAAAAATACTGAAATATGTACTGTTATTTGTTTAACTGGGGCTGGTCAAACTTTCAGACTGTATGTGTTATTTCATGTTGGAGCACATTAACCCTTTTTAAAGTGCTTGACTGTGTAAATATGTAGTTGAAGTGCTGTTTAAGAGACACTGTCTGTTCATGAAGTGCTGAAAGACCTGTTAATGACTACTCCGTTCAGTGCCTGATTAGAAAACTTGCACACTTGATTGATGATGCATGTTGTCTTATGCAAATCTGGCAATAAAAATGTATGTCTGTTATTCTGTTATGAGACAAACATTTTGAAAATTGAATCTAAGGAGAAAACATTAACACTTAAGAAACTATCTCAAAGGCCACAATTTGTAACCCCTGGTCAGGGACCGAGTGCCGCGGTGTGAGGAACCTATTGGAATTGCTCAGCTTATTTAAAACTGAATCTGCCTTCTAAACTGCAGCATATTTAAGAGGCGTCTGTTGAGCTGACAAATATAGTCTCTTTTGTTTTTGTTTTCTGTTCGTTTCGCCTTAGTTCCCAGTCATCGTTAGCTTCCTTGGTTGTTAATTAACACACCTGTTCTGTTTTTCTGTTAATGACGCTCTGTCTGTATTTGAGCCCTCAGTTAATTCAGTTCATGGTTCCATGTTGTTTGGGGTTATGTGGTTTGATATCTTTCCTGAGTGTTTGGAATTCTGAATAAAGGCTTTGCAGTGCTGCAGACCACATTACAACAGCTATGGGTTGTTCGAACTGATCACTTGAATGACGATCCTGCCAAACATGATGGTAATTATACAGTGGATGTCAGGACAATCACTGGTCACAGCGACCAGACGGATTCAACACAATCTCATTGCAGTGTGCGATAGATGGTATACAAAATTTAACAAAAAGAAGGTTGGGAGCACAGCACATCGACATGTATTCTAAATGTAAATGTTCAGGGAGCTGAAAGTGAATTGTATTAGAAAAAGCCTAACTAGAATATGGAAATAACTTTCACACAGTAACTTCTGAACACACTGCAAAAACATGATGCTTTTCCTCTGTCTTGTTTTCCAGCGCAAAAGTATCTTAACCTCCTGTGACCCTGTGTCCTCATACGAGGACATTATATTTTAGTGAATTTCTCTGAGACTGTACATGCAACAGTTTTAAGTCTGGATGTCCTGTAAAGAGCACATTCAGGGTTCTTCAGAGATACCAAATGTTTGGATGTTTCATCGTTACCACTCCCCTCTTCAAAAATGTCTAATATTAGTTTAGTGACTCTTATGGAAATGTGATAATGTTTTGTAATTATCATTTAAATCACATTTTTAAACTGTCATAAATCAACGTCTCAGGAAAATGTTTCAAATCAAAATATGATTTCATACATGTCCTCAATTGAGGACACCAGGACTAAAAGCATGTTTATTATGCATTTTGAGACATAAATGAATAGAGAAAAAATATATTTCAATAATCCTATGAAATATTATTTATTATGAAAAAAAGTCAGTTATTACTCCCATTATTACACTTTTTTTTTCATTACATGTTGCCCCAAAGACACATTAATATGCAAATTAGATACAGTGTATAGATATTTGCATATAATGGGAAAACCCACATTTTGTGTGAAGAAAAATGGCATATCAAATCATTCTCTTATAGCTGAGAATCATCTTTATACAAAGTTTGGTATAAAAATCCTGAAACCTAAAAATGTATTGGTGAATTAAAAAAAAAAAAAATGCCACTGAGGACGTTGCATAATATATGAATGAAATATCATTTTTCCAAAACAAAAACTTATGCTCTAAACAATGTAATGACATAAAAAATACACTATATATATATATATATATATATATATATATATATATATTCAAATTAAGACATGTGAGAAGCAAAATTGACTCAAGTCTTGCTTTCCATGGAACTGAAAACAAGAACAAATAAACTCAGAAAAAAATAATCAAAAGGGAAAACACTTTTCATTCCCCATTGATGAATATTTGATATTGTTTTAAGCATAAATTTAAGGATGTTTAGATACATGTATATTTAAAAACAAGAATATATGGAATTAAAGACTTTCTGCTCTGATTTAAGACCTTTTTTTAAGGCCTTAATTTGTTTAAGGTTGAATCAAGACTTTTTAAGACCTTTGTAAGTTCTGCATAAAACCAGTTTAGGAGTGAGCCTTCATACTTACCTTTTTCTAAAAATCATGCATTTTTATATGTACATATGAATTCATACAAAATCAGCACCTTGTGAAATGGTTGTTTTCCTGTGAGATGTGATTGGCTGAACTCATCTGCCAGTGTTAGAGCTATTCAACAAAACACAGAAGTGTTCAAAGAACTGTTTTACCGGTGTCACAACTTCAGATCTTGCGGCATAACTCTCAAACACATTGACAAAATCTGAAGGATTTCACCAGAGTTTGAACCTGGAAGTATCACACAAAAACCTGACAGTGTTATTTCTTGACAACTCGACCTTCTTTGATAAATTGTGCTGTGTTTGATAAAGTGAGCGCGGCTCAGAAACGCCCCTCATTTCCTCTCCCTGCCAGGCACAATGAATAATGTTGCTGCTCATTGTGTCCACACAGATTCTTTCTTCTGCCCCGGGTGGGTGGAAATCAAGGCATTTGATCTGAATTCTGAAGAGTCTTGTTAGCCTCCATAAAGAGCCGCATTGTGTATAAATGGGTTATATAAGTGCATATGACAGCCATGGTGCAGGGTTGTGGCTAGTAGCGCGTAAATCCTTTGCATTTGCAAAGGGCATGCTGATCTTTAGCGAGGCCATTAGCTGTTTTCTGGAAATGTCTCTTTATTATCACAGCTGAAGGTAAAGCGCTCTTTTCATACATCATAATCAAACATGGAAATGTTCGTTTGACGGCTCTGTATTCTTTTTGGAGCGTGTTGTAAAATTTAAATCCTTACTGTAAGTTGGACTTCAGATGCATCATATAGTTTGACCAAAGCTATTATCCTATATTAGTGTTTATGTGGATTTGTTGTGTGGGCCAACAGAAAGCCTGCCATTGGCCAGGTTGTGTTGTGTCAGGTGACGACATGTGGTGCTAGACCATCGCCCAAGCTCTTAACCAGCTCCAGATTAACCACAACTCATTTTTATTTCAGTCAACCAAGTATCCAAATGCCAAGAACTGTTCTTCATGTTTGGAGCTGGTACAGCATAAGCTGCTTTCTCACGGGCTGATCCTGGTAAATTATTGCTCAGATTGAACATTTTGTAGTTTAGCAGTATATTGTTTTGTTTGTTGGGATTGCATTAATCTTAAATATTGTGTAATTGGAAATTTTTGCAGTATGTTATACACATCAGCAGTCGAAATGTGTAAAAATTACTAGCTACGAATTACATTTGTGTATTTAGATTACTGCACTAATTTCTGTAAAAGTATTGGATTACTTATTACTAATAACTTTCTAAATGCCATATTACACTATAGAATGATGGACATCAAACTGCTCTTTTAAATAAATCATATAAAATTGCATAATTTATTCTTGAACTGACCAAAGTATTTAAAGGCAGAAAACATGTACGTTTTTAAAATAAATGTTACATTTTGATGATAAATCCACTAATTTTTTTATATAGAATTCAGAATAGAGTTCTGTACACTATACACTATTTAATGTAATCACATTAAAAAGCCTCTTAGTAATATATATATATATATATGTGTGTGTGTGTGTGTGTGTACACATTACTAAGAAATTATTTTTACTTTTTCTGTAATTTAATTAGTTACCTCTGATGTAAATACTTTAAATAGTGTATAGTGTACAGATACATATAAACATATATGTTCCGATGTGTTTTTATGTTTTTTTTTTCTTTGTGATGCCATAGAAGTCCCAACCATTTTTGGTTCCCCGAAGAACCTTTAAGTTATCAATTCTTTAAAGAACCATTTTGTTCTTAGCATTTGAGGAATATTTTAATAATCTAACCTTTTTCACTAAAAAGAAATGTTTCCATGGATGTTAAAGGTTCTTCATGGAACCATGTCAATAAAGAAGCTTTTATCTTTTTTAAAAAAACACAGGCATTTCAAACATTTAAGTAAAAGACGTTCATAAGAAACTGATTGATCTTGATCAAACTGATGAAAACAGATTAAAGTCATTGTGCTTTGCTTTTGTCTTTCACTGTAGTCCTCGAATCAACCATGAATTGGGTGTCGTTTTATGCTGTGATCAGCGGTGTGAACAGGCATTCGACCGGCATCGGCCGCATCTGGCTGTCGGTCATCTTCATCTTCCGTATCATGGTGCTGGTGGTGGCGGCCGAGAGCGTGTGGGGAGACGAGAAGTCCGGCTTCACCTGCAACACCCAGCAGCCCGGCTGCAACAGCGTGTGCTACGACCAGTTCTTCCCCATCTCGCACATCCGCATCTGGGCTCTGCAGCTCATCCTGGTGTCCACGCCGGCCCTGCTGGTGGCCATGCACATCGCGCACCGCCGGCACATCGAGAAAAAGATCCTCAAGATATCCGGGCGGGGGAGCGCGAAGGACTTCGAGAACATCAAGAGCCAGAAGTTCAAGATCACCGGTGCGCTCTGGTGGACTTACATGATCAGCATCATCTTCCGCATCATTTTCGAGGTGGTGTTCTTGTACATTTTTTACATAATCTATCCGGACATCAAGATGGTTCGTCTCGTGAAGTGTGACTCCTACCCCTGTCCGAATACGGTGGACTGTTTCGTGTCCCGTCCTACGGAGAAGACCATTTTTACTATCTTCATGCTGGCCGTGTCTGGAATCTGTGTCTTGTTGAACATCGCAGAGGTTATGTACTTAATAGGCCGGGCGTGTATGAAATATTTTCAAGGAGCGGTAGGTGAACCTAAAGCGCCTTGGCTCGCTCAAAAACTGGCCACCTACAAGCAGAACGAAATAAATCAGCTGATATCAGAGCATTCGTTCAAACCGAGATTCAACGTTGGGCGAAAGCCTCCCACGGATAGGAACGAACGCTGCTCTGCTTTCTAGACAGAGCTTTCTACCAACTATCAGTAATTAATGGAATGTGGATGTCTATAATCATATTAATCAGGTGTCATACTTTGTTACTTTCGTTTAATGGCCCCTCTACATGCGAGGAGTGATCGTGGGGAAAAATATGCTGGAGAACCGTCAACACGTTTGAAGTGGCGCAAGTGTCCATCTCGTTTCAAAAAAGCAGATTAGATCAGAGGAATAATTGGGTTTCACACTAGACGTTCATGGGTAAGCAAACACTGGCGAGTGTAAACGGTTGGTCTTTTGCTTCTGTACTAAACGTTGGTAAACTCTGGCCAACTGAGGGTCTCTACATCACAAATTGACCTTTTGTCTCAATAGAAAAACAAAACCGGCATGGTTTGCTGTGTTGCGTGAAAGTGGAGTAGATGGTATGTTTTAACCTTTTAATGTATGTTATTGAAAACTATTTATTGAAAACAAAAGCCCTCAACCATAAAACAAGCCATTTGGAAATGGATGGATAGATGAAAACAGAAGCCAAAAACAGAAAACAGAAGCATTATTGTTGATATTTTGAGCATCTGATTTAATTTTGCAGTATGATCGCCCCTTAAAGGAGAAGTCCACTTCCAGAACAAACATTTACAGATAATATACTCACCCCCTTGTCATCCAAGATGTTCGTCTTTCTGTCTTCAGTTGATAAGAAATTATGCTTCTTGAGGAAAACATTCCCGAATTTTTCTCCATATAGTGGACTTCAATGGTGCCCCCAAATTTGAACTTCCAAAATGCAGTTTAAATGGCTCTAAACGATCCTGTAGAAGAAGGGTCTTATCTAGCGAAACGATCAGTCATTTTCGAAACAAATTGACAATTTATATACTTTTTTATATACTCCCGGTTTAATACAATGCAGTTCAATGCAGTTTAGGTTATGTCGAAAAACTCCCATCTCGTTTTCTTTCCCAACTTCAAAATCATCCTACATCCCTGCAGAAGTACCGACCCAGTGTTTACAAAGTGAACATGCAGTGAAGAACAAATGCCCTTTACGAAAAAAGGTAAAACAGCGATGTAGGACGATTTTGACGTTGAAGAAGAAAACGAGATGGGAGTTTTGACATACACTAACTGTATTGACCTGGATTACATAGACTACATGTGTGCATCACAGAGACGAGACAAGACAAGCGTTTGAGGTTCAAATTAAATAAACTGTCAATTTGTTTAAAAAATTACTGATAGTTTTGCTAGATAAGACCCTTCTTCCTCAGCTGGGATCGTACATTGAAGTCCACTATATGGAGAAAAATTGGGGAATGTTTTCCTCAAGAAACATAATTTTTTATCAACTGAAGAAAGAAAGACATGAACATCTTAGATGACAATGAGGTGGGTAAATTATCTGTAAATTTTTGTTCTGGAAGTGGACTTCTTTAACATTCACAAAATATTGATTTTTGATTGTGTTTATTTGAACTACAAATTTCCAACAATTTTCTGGCTTTAAAGTTGATCAAAATGCCCGTTCACATGTTGTAGTAAAGATCCATTTTCATTTTACTTTGACATGTAAATGATTTGTGAAAAGGTTTTTGTTAGAATTTCTCATTTTAGTTAGATGTGTTGATCTAATGAAAGTTTATTTAAAGGTAATTTTCTTCATTTTTCTGTCTCAAAACAAGCACGTATTTATTGAAAAGACAAAACAGACTTGAGGCTGCATCATTTTTATTTGATTGTAAATGCTTCTTTGTTCTCACAGTGTAAATTTGTACTAGCAATCACAGCCTTATCTAACACATTTCAGGAGCCATACAATCACGTATAACTGACCGTCCGTCCTACTCTAGTATGACTGGGAAATAATATTTTCTTAGCAGGACTTTGTTGAACTCTTTGATGCAGCTTTTTGCTTGCAATATCAACTTTGTCATTAAAGAAATGCATTATATTGCACATACCGTAATGCAATTTTAAATCATTTTAATTTCTCAATATGTCCATGCATTTCAATCATGATCTTTTCCCCCCATTTCAGTTTAGAGGTTAGTTAAGTATGGAAGCCCAGTTCCCCCACTGAATAAAAAATTAAAAAAGGTAATTCCGACTTTTATCTCACAATTCTCAGAATTGTAATTTTTTTTTTTCCAGATTTTTTTCTCAGAATTGCATGATACAAACTCACAGTTCTGACTTTTTTCTCAGAATTTTGAGATATAAACTCGCAATTGCAAGTTATAAAGTCAAAATTGCAAAATAAAAACGAATTTTGACTTTTTATCACAACTGTGAGTTATAAAGTCCGATTTTAAAGGGGGGATAAAAGACATGTGTAAGCCTGGACCACAAAACCAGTCAATAAGGGTCAATTTTTCAAAACTGAGCTTTATACATCATCTGAAAGCCGAATAAATAAGCTTTCCATTGATGTATGGTTTGTTATGATAGGACAATATTTGGCCAAAATACAACTATTTGAATATATGGAATCTGAGGGTGCAAAAAAATCTAAATATTGAGAAAATCACCTTTAAATTTGTCCAAATTAAGCTCTTACTAATGCATATTACTAATCAAAAATTAAGTTTTTATATATTTACAGTAGGAATTTTACAAAATATTTTAATGAAACATGATCTTTAGGTAATTTCCAAATGATTTTTGGCATAAAAGAAAAATCAATAATTTTGACCCATACAATGTCTTTTTGGCTATTGCTACAAATATAACCCAGCGACTTAAGACTGGTTTTGTGGTCCAGGGTCACAAATGTTCTCAGAATTGTGCATTTATTATCTACAATTCTGACTTAAGTCGCAGCTGCGTGTTACAAAGTCAGAATTGCAAGTTATAAACCTTAGAATTCTGAGGAAAGAAAGTCACAATTGCGAGATATAAACTTGCAATTTGGAGAAAAAAAAAGTAAAAATTGGGATTTTATATCTTGCGATTATGACTATTTCCAAAACTGCGAGTTTATGTCTCGCAATTCTGACTTTATAACTCGCAATTGCCAATTTATCTCACGCAATTTTGAGAAAAAAGTCAGAATTGTGAGTTTTATCTTGCAATTCTGACTTTATGACTCAAAATTGTGAGTTTATATCTCATAATTCTGAGAAAAAAAAGTCAGAATTGCGAGATAAATAGCCGCAATTACCTTTTTTAAATTTTTTTATTCAGTGGCGAAAACAGGCTTCCATAGTTAAGAGATGTATTAATGTTGTAGAACCTTTTCTAAAGGCTTCACATACTGAAGAAGAAATGTGCGATAGCAGCTGTTTTATATTGCAGTCTAACCCAGGGGTGCTCAACCCCGTTTCTGGAGATCGACCTTCTTGCAGAGTTTAGTTCCAAACCTAATCAAACACACCTGTCTGTAATCATCAAGTGCTCCTTCAGATCCTAATTAGCTGGTTCAGGTGTGTTTGGTCAGGGTTGGAGCTGAACTCTGCAGGAAAGTCGATCTCCAGGAACAGGGATGAGAACCCCTGGTCTAAACATTAGGAAAGTGACATTTTTGACATTATTCAGATCAGCATGTTCCAAACACCCTTTAGTGCTTATGACTGCTATCAGTGATGGTTCAAATGTGTGTAGACCTTTAAATCATGTGTTTATAGCAGTGCTCGTGGATCAGCTCAGGACTATGTCATTGCCAGACGAGATTGTTACTTCCAGTAACTAGCAAGTGGAGCTAAATGAGCACATCCTGGACCAAATGTAGCCCTCAGAGCGACAGGATCCTGAATGGGAAAACTCATTCCTCATGCAGAGAGAGTGCAAATCATTTTCTTTAATGGATTTTTTTTTGTTTTGGAATAATTCTAAATGTAAACCTGTGTGAATGAGCCACATGAACCCAGTTTCACAGTTTTTGTCCCACCACTGGAGATGTGCTCAATGATAAGGTGGCGACCACTGAATATGACTACCTATGTAACCCGTTACAAAGTAGCAATGTTTAATAAAATAAAATTTTTAAAAACTCAGGGATTTTTAAGGGGTTTGATGTTACTCTCTAAGCCAATCAAAACATACCGAAACTTTTGACATTAACTTCATCCAAAAACTTTCAAATGCTTTGTTTTGACTTTCTGATACAAAGGCAAAGAAGGTGAAGTGAGAAGTTTGATCAAAGAAATTAGGGATTAAAATATGTATTACAAACTCAATAACATTGGTTTTGATGCACAGAAAGACAGTCATTACAGAACAATTTATATTTATTGAGAATAGTTATAATACAAGAATTTGTAGATCAAAGTATTAATTTAGCAAGACCAGGTTTAGTCACAGATTTCTGCTCTCATTTTCAACAGTACAGCAAGCTGACAATGCTTAATATGAACGACACACAGAGAAAGAATGCTGACCTTATGATCTAGCGTTCCTGACTATCAGTAACTCTTAAGTCACCGTATGGCACAAAAAATCAGATATTAAGGGGTCGTTACAACATTCAACCCCTCGACCCGTGGTTTATGATTAAGAACTACCGTTCCTTTGCAACATCAGCGAGGAAAACAAGCACGTTACTGCTTTTTAACATAAGGTGACTTAGCTTCTCAGCAGAAACATTGGATACAAGTGAAGTCAGCAAGACAGGAGGAAATCTTCTGGATCATTCCCAGCAGTTCATTCACCACCTGTGCATGAGAAAAACCATCAAGATCTCAGTTAAACAACGGCAAACAAAGCCCTTTTAATCTAGAGAAAGACCTTGATATGTTGTTATCAACACAAAGTCTGGGATTCTCATCACTGTTTAAAAGCACAGCATTCTCTAGTAAGTCACTGTGTGATGAGTTTTAAGTTTTCACTACACAGTTTTTACTCTAACGTGTTTCATATATTTTGCAGGCCTTGGAACAGCAAGAATGCAACGTTTAAAAGACTTATTTTTTAACTATTTACTGCCAGGTGAATGTGAAATTGATTCAGTGATTAACAGTTAAGATAAATCACTAAAAAAAACAAGGTGTGGTTCAGACACTCACGCGCTGTATGCTGTGAGTCTAGCGCATGCGCATGTGCAGACTGTGCTTGGGCCCGTCCACACGCTCCAGCTTCTCAAAATGTCTCCTGGCGTTCCTGATGTTGATGAGGGTGGCTGCAGATGCTGGAAGAGAGAAAAAGGGTTTGCTATAAGTCACATGTGCTTTTCTTCAGTGTTGGAGTACAAATGGAGGAACAACAATTTGGAGGTGTTTTGATATTTGCATATTTTAGCAAAAGAGAGACAAGAAATAACGGCCGGATATACCCTCACAGACTATAAATCATCAGTCATTTTCCTTACTAGTGAAACATTATACCAACAATTTAAATAGCGTCTTACATATTAATCAGTTACATTTGTTTACAGGAATTGTTCACCAAAACCTTAAAATTATGTCGTCATCATCATCTCACCCTCATGCTGTTGCAAACCTGTATGTGAGTTTCTTTCTTCAGACTTACATTTCTTCCATGATATGGAGGTCAATGGCTACCAGCAACTGCTTAGTTACCAACATTCTTTAAAATATCTGCTTTTGTGTTTAGAGGAAGGAAGAACAACACGAGGGAGAGTAAATGATGACGATTTTCATTTTGGGGTAAACTGTCCTTTTAAACACGTGACCTAAAGGCAAGTAATCTAATTTATCTAAAGTGATCTAACTTAGATCATATTTGGCTAAAATACTGGATTTGTCAATAAATAATGCTTAATTGTCCTGAAAATGTCACAATAAAAAAGCTGTGCATTTCTTCATGATATTCCCTGATGGTGACTCCTGCAGCTTAAAAAAAATATATATATATATAAAAAAAAAAATCAAACAAAGGAAACATTTCTTTCTCCAGCTCATAAGACCACAGTTGATTGTCATGTGGGATTGGCAAAACCGCTGAGGAATGAGAGCGATGCTTACGTATGGACGGGTCTGACATGATCACCATGACGTAGGTGTTGGACGTGAACACGTCAATAAAGGCAGCGAAGTTAGAGTTGCGCACTTCCATGCTCTGGAAGGAGGCGGCCAGTTTACTGTGGGACAGACAGAAAGGTCAAAATTACCATGACGCTCTTCAGCACTGGAAACTACATGAATGGAGTCTGACTGACCTGCAGCTCAGCTTGAACTGCTTGATGATGTTACTGATCTTCTCGAAGCGATGAGCATCACGCTGCTCCTTACACTGATAATGAGAAATCACCTGACAAAACACAAAGAGACATATCAATCATTCAGAGCCAATATATGTAAAGAAGCTTCCCACAATAAAACCATTCATGTTCACTGCATTTTTCTGTTTGCAAAGTTTATTTTCTCTGTGTTTGCTGCCTAATTCAAAGCAAAGGTTCAGCACTGTTTTATCTGTCATCTTCCACATCAGACCAAACAGATCAAAAATACCTGGAGAGAGCATCCATAAGCATTCTCTTTTATCTAAATGGCAGTTGCTTGGTTATCTGTCATTTCTGCTCACATGATCCCAGAACCTTTGGAATTTCGTGGCAGATGATCATAGCATTTCACTAGATTTGTAGTGAGACGTGTTTTTGTAAGCCTATTTTCACTGAAGCTGGAGTTTTCCTTCAAAGTAAAAGCTTTACCTCCGTTTCCATCAAAATAAAAGCTTAACAGTTTAAATGGGTGACATTACTGCAGTCCAAATTCAAAATATTTCTTTCAAGCATAGAAATTGGAAATATTAGAAAAAAAAATATTAGTAAAAAAATATACCTCTGAAATATTCATTTATTTTACAGTGTAATTGTTTTACAATATATGGCTATTACTGTCATTGTTGTTGTTATTATTATTATAACATTCTAATTTGTTTGGATTCCTAAAACACAAGTGTAATTGTAATTTAGACTGAGACAGTATAGTCCCCTTTAAAGTTCAGGTACAAGTCAATTCACTGACTTTTTTTCGGACTTAATTTTTCTTAGTTAAAGGGGTCATCGGATGCTAAGTTCACTTTTTCATGTTGTTTGAACATTAATGTGTGTTGGCAGTGTATGTACAAATCTACCCTATAATGATAAAAATCCATGCAGTGGTTTTTAATTTGTAAAAATAATGTCCCCTTTTTCAAATCGAGTCATTCTCAGATGCCTGTCATTGTGCCGTCACACCCACAGAGGCCACTCCCACAATAGTTGATTGACATGAGTGTTTTACCTCAGATCAGCTGTAACAGTCCGACCTTCATGTTTTGATGCCGGAGCAGGGATGTGAGTTAGACAAGAATTGAGCGATTGAGGTGTTGTGTTGCTGGATGTAATAATGAACATAGTGGTCGTCATTTACTCCCGACATCTGAGCCGCTGAAGATGCAGTGGATTACATTTGTTTGTGAAGGGAATGCGCCTCCCGATCTACATATATCCGTCTATGTTTGTGCAAATCATTCGTGATCCAGCTTCACTTACAGCAGAAGTGAGTATAAGGGGTTTTTTTTATGAATCTTTGCGATCACCTTTCCTAATAATGTGCTAGTTAACAAGTTTAGCGGCTAAACGCAGCTAAAGTAAACATGCTCGTCACTCCACAGAGAGAAGAGAGGGGCGGGGCGAGCAGAGCTCATTAACATTTAAAGCAGCCTCGACCAGAATGAGATGATTTTTGCAGAGCTGATTTTGACAAGGTAAAAGGGTGTTGTTTTACACAACCATTGAGAATTTTTAACCAAAGTATATTATAGACTTTTAATTAAGACCCTAAAGAATCATATCAACTTGTGGAAAATGGGCATCTGATGACCCCTTTAAGAACATGGGTTGTAGCTCTTAATTATGAATAATTAAACTTTAAAATGTACTATTTTTTCCCCCATTTTTTCATTTTTTTTTTTTTTAAATATCTACCTACTTTTGTTGGCCTGCAACAATCTCTTACGTGTAACACAGGAAAGGACGAACAAGAATGACTCTAAAGTCCCACCAGGTCATACAGTCTATTCAAGCTCTCCTTAAAATTGTACTTAGTCTGGCAAAACTGTCTAGTTTTTCAAAGTGTTGGAGGCACAAACAAATAAAACTACATTTTTAGTGTTTGACAATGCAAACGTAAAAATAATCACAACATGAGGTTTTGACCAAATTGTGCAGCATCAATCTAAATGTTTCAGTTTGGTACAAACCAGGAAAGTAGCTCTTTCAAAAAGTAAGACTTCGTCTGCCTCAATTATCTGAGCAAAGTTGCGTAGGTTGCACTCCAGCTGCTGTACGTTAGGAATGAGCTGATAGACGATACTGGACCACGCCTGCAGACACAAACACAAACAATACAAGTTAAACTTCTGACTGTCTGTTAATAAGTGGTGCAAAGAAATGCAAATGTTCTTACTTTATACAGTGTCTCGTCCCAAATAGACGTTCTAAAACAGGTGCAGGCCAGCGGGCGAGACAGTCTTTTCAGGTCCTCCTCACGCTCTTTAAATATCTAAATCACAAAGCAATTAACAGATACTAATTAGCAGTGTTAATTGTTAATGTCAATTTCACTGTATTTTACAAGTTTGAAGATGGTCAACAAGGATTTGTTTCAGACTAATTTCAGTAGTGAGGAAAAAAAGGATTCAAAATATATTTCTTGTTTTATTGTTTTTTTTTTTTTTTAAGATTAAATGTGACCTGGGCATGTTCTTGTAGGCAGGTATCTTGAGATACAAAAAAGGCCTTAGAGGATAAAATTCCCGCCCGTATCTTACCAGGTCTCTCTGGTCCTCCTGCACCAGGTCCATCTTGTGCACCAGGCAGAAGATCTTTGCGTCAGGTGAGTTCTGCAGGATGGCTTCCAGACACGACTGGTAGTAATGCATATCCTTCTCCAGCTCTCGGCTCTCCACGTCAAACACGTAGATCAACACCTCTACGTTGCGAAAGATGTTGTCTCTCTGACTCGTGAAGTAGTTTTCCATGAAGGTGTCCTGTCTGTACGATAAACATTTAAAGATGAATAAAGAAAAATGTCTTCCCAAAAGCCATCCAACAAAACACATTCCTACAGGAGACACTTACCCACCACAGTCCCACAGGTTCAGCACCAGATTACCCAGAAATCGCACATGAGAGTGCTCCACATCAACTGAAATGGAAAAAAAATACAGCTGATTTTAACCTTTGACTGAAACTAATTGATTTATGTTGACATATGTGACCCTGGACCACAAAACCAGTCTTAAGTAGCATGGTTATATTCGTAGCTGTCACGAATCTGGTCGGTGTCCCGCTGTCCGCTCACCACCAGATGTCACTCTCACCCCATCATCACACTCTGACTCTTGTACCACACCCCGGACTACATCTCCCGTCATGCATCACGCTGATTGCATCAGCACATGTGACCAATCAGCAGCACCATAAAAGCCCCGGTCTTTCCCCATGCTAGTCACGGATTGTTGTTGTATTGTTAGCGTTTCCTAGTTTCTTGTTCCGAGTTCCTAGTTCCCAGTGTTTTGTCTTTCCCGCCTGGTTATCTCGTTTTGACTGTCTAGCCGCCTGCCTTTTGGACTATCGCTTGTATTGGATTATTCTCTACGATTGCCTGTGATATTCCTGTCTGCTCCTGCTTTCACCCTGCCTGTACGACCATGTCTTTGTCTCGCCCCTTTAATAAAAGCTCGCGTATGGATCCGCTCGCCTCTCGCCTCTCACTCCCGGTTACAGTACCAATAGCCAAAAATACATTGTATGGGTCAAAATTATTTTTCTTTTTTGCCAAAAATCGTTAGGATATTAAGTAAAGATCATGTTCAATGAATAGATTTTGTAAATTGTCTGCCGAAAATATATTAAAAATTTAATTTCTGATTAGTAATATGCATTGCTAAGAACTTCATTTGGACAACTTTAAAGATGATTTTCACAATATTTAGATTTTTTCCAGATATTCCAGATTTTCAAATAGTTGTAACTCAACCAAATACTGTCCTGTCCTAACAAACCACACATCAATGGAAAGCAATTTCAGAAATGTCACCCTTATGACTGGTTTTGTGGTGCACGGTCACATATTAACACCACAAAAATTAGACACTTGTCATATGAGAAAAATTCTTTATATCTTATGGAATTATAAGGCATAAAGTTAACAATAAAATTAAACAATAGAAAATAACATAACAATCAAGTAAAATGTAAATGCAGAAAACTGTCCTAAAAATAGAATCAATTTTCTTTCATCAAAACAACCAGCATATAATGTGAACATTTTTAGGAGATCTTGCCCTCCTCCGCAGCTTTCAAATCTCATTTGTAGTCAGTTTTGCTTATTCAAAAATGAAGCTCTGATCACAAGACACACAAGAGTCTGGTTTCACTAGATCTGGTGCAGCGTGTCTTGAGGTGTCATGCAGGTTTGGAATGAAATTAGGTTGAATAAAAGGTGACATGATGTGTGTGTTTTTTTTTTTGGTGCACTATTTCTTGAAAATGTCATACTTGTGGCTCCAAGGCGGCGAGTGTCTCTGGCGATGTAATTGGCAAATATGATGGACCTCATACTGGTCTTTCCTGATCCACTTTTACCCATCAGCAGCACCTGCAAATAGAGCAAAGGGTCATTTCTGCACCATCTTCATGACGGCAGAGGAGGAATCTATACATTAGGGCAGTGCTTGGACTGAGGACTCCGGCATTGTACACTTTGCATGTCTCCCTCATCTAACACACCTGATTCAACACATCAGCTCATCAGTAGAGACTGCAGCAGAGCTGATGTAAAGCAAAAAACAAAAACAAAAGTAATGCTCTGATATGCTGTTAATGCGTCAAGACACCATTTTCAACAGCATAGGGGCTTCAATATGCTGCTTTTGTGAAAAATTAGCAGCGTTTATCAGCTAATCTTCAACATTTGTTTTAGACCGATTTACTTCTGCAGTTTACAGAGAAAAGCTGCTGTTTTTTAGGAGAAATCACAGACCACAGACCATGCTGTGACAGGTAGGAATCAGTTTATGTCAGTGTTTCCCAACAGGGTCATTCCGTGTCAAATCAACCAAATTTCAGAAATTTTCCCGGCTCAAATTTTTGATTTTGCTAATATTTTTTCGGAAGAAAGATGCATATGTATAGTGACAAAAGACAAAATATTAAATGTCGTGGATGAATATTTACGGAGTAATCCACTATTTTGTAAAGGGGGCGGGGGTCAAAATGGCAATTTTCATCTGAGACTCAGAGTCAAATTACAGGGGGTTAAAAATTAGTTTGTCCTTTAAACAAAATAAGTATTGGCTGTATACAAAGTGACTAACATTTGGTTTTAACCACTAACCACTGAAAACTGGTAAAATTCAACAATCTGGACACAGAGCCTCACTGAGATCCTCATATCTCTGGGACTGAATGATGTAGGGCCTTGAAAATGAAAATTCCAAAAGAACAGTTTATTATGAACTAGAATATATTTAACTTCTTGAGTTATAGGCACACAAACTTTGGGAAAAGAATATTTATGGCACTCAGGTATGTTCAATGCAGTTGTCTTGACAGAAGGAAAGGAATTTAACATAATCTCACAGGGCATTAAATATAAAGATGCCAAAAGGAAAGTTTGTTAAGACCCAATAGCTAAAAAGACATTAAGATATCTTTAATACTTCTTGAGTTACAGACATGCAAACTTTGGAGTAAAAACTCAAAAAGTGCTGTTTGCTCATTTTTTAATAGTCACTATTGGCCCTTAATGCAACAAAGATTGCTTTTTGAAGTCATTTTTAACCCCATGTAATTTGGCTCTGAGTCTCAGGTGAAAATTTGCCATTTTGACCTCCCTGTACGAAATAGTGGATTACTCAGTAAATATTCGTCCACGACATTTAATATTTTGGCTTTCATCTCTATACGTGCTTATCTTCCTTCAGAAAAAAATATTAGCAACACCAAAAATTTGAGCCTAGGACCTGTGGTTGAACTGACACGGAATGACCCAGCAGTAAACAAAGGTCTGTTCTGTTTCTGATGTACTTCTGACAACAGCACAAATGATCTGACCTGTTTATATCAAGTGTAGACAGTCTGAGACCACTGATCATGGCTTTATGGAGTGTGTGTGTGCGTGTGTGTGTACAAGATATTTATCACGTTATGGGGACCAAATGTCCCCACAAAGATAGTACTCAGTGTTGGGGGTAATGCATTACAAGTAACGCAAGTTACATAATATTATTACTTTTTCCAAGTAACTAGTAAAGTAACTCGTTACTTTTTAATTGACAAGTAAATATCTGAGTTACTTTTTTCAAATAAGTAACGCCAGTCACTTTTCCCCCCATTTATTGATTAAAAGTTCTCCTGTCCCCATGTTGAGAGAAATCGGGAGTGAGATATTAGTTCTAGAATAAATGTGAACATGCATTAATTAATCTCACTCACTCACTCAATATAATCTCACTCACAAAAAACAGATTTAGTATTCGTCAGAATTAATAAAAACAGTAAAATTCAATATGACGCAGACCTGCAATAATTAAAAATGTTAAATAATACAAATATGTACGCCTTTGCTGCAGACCTTCGATGATCCAATTCAACCATACTAATAAGCAAAAATTACTCAAGATAATCTAACATTTGTTTTCCTTTTTTTTATTGCTGAGGAATTTATATTTTTTCTTCTGTGGTCTACTGTACAGACGTGAATTTACTTTTCTCAAAGCCTGAGGGCTTTTGGTGTGAAAAGGCTTTTACATTTGCCAGAAATATAACTTTTTATATTGAAAACAAACTAGCAAGTCCTGCCCAGATTTAAAAAGCAACGCAAAAATAACGTAATGCATTACTTTCCATAAAAAGTAACTAAGTAATGTAATTAGTTACTTTTTTAGGGAGTAACTCAATATTGTAATGCATTACTTTTAAAAGTAACTTTCACCAACACTGACAGTAATACCAGTAAATGTTGACCTTGTGGGGACATTTTTTAGGTCCCCATGAGGAAACAAGTTTAGAAATCAAGCAGAATTAGTTTGTTTCATAAAGTAGAAGTGTGCACAGTCTCCTGTGAGAACTAGGTTTAGGTGTAGGGCGATAGAATATACGGTTTGTACAGTATAAAAACCATTACACCTATGGAATGTCCCCAGAAAACATGGTGCAAAACAAGGGTGAAGCACATCAATAGTCAGCTCTGTATTACAGTGTGGTTGAACTCACCTTCTTCTTCATGGCAGTGCTGGACATTTCCCTGCTCAACTTCACGTAACCACTGTAAATGACTGTACTCTGCGATCATTAACAACTGTAACAAGACCACAACAACACACATCACCACTTTGTCAAACCGACTCTCTTTCACTCTGACTCAGCTTTTGTGCTCACAAAATGTATTCAATTTTTAATTAAACAATGTGTTGTTAAATAGACCAACTTAACAATAAAGTAATTTATCCTTATAACAACTGCAATGCACATGCATTTTAGAGCTCAGTCACTCCTGTATTTAAGTAAATGGATAAATTTGTTCATTTTCGTACCATATAAAACAAGACCCTAGAAAATAAATGATTCTTGAGATTTTTCTAGAACTAACTACAAGAGACATTTTGACTCTGCAGTTTTTGGTGTGAAAGGTCAGTACGATCAGTTTCCTGTGGGTTCACAGGTGTGATGCATCATCATCATCATCATCATTATCATTATCGTAACATGTTCCAGTAACGTTTGACATCCACACTGAGCCAGAATCATTTTGCCTTCACTTTGTTTTCTAACGTGAAACCCAACCAACTTGTTCCTGTGAAATGTTTGCTATGGCTCATGCTACATGCTACATCGTTTGATCTTTTCTTCAACGCAAAGACAGTCGTGTATTTGTTGTGTGTCTTAAGTGTCCAAATAAATTTCGAGGGCAGATAGTCACTGTGTCTTTGTAAGATTTAGTTTTTTGTTTGGCACTTCCCGATAATGACTTGATCTCAGATAACAAATAAAGAAATAAAGAGCGCTCCTGATGTTTCTCTGATGAAGTTAGCAACGCGACACTAACGCCTCACTAAACACGACAGAAGAGTCAAAAACACTTGATTGCTGTAAATGTGGCGAATGTTGGAACAAAACAACATACCTGATTAAACTCCCCATCGATGTTTATATCACAGTTCGCGTATGGTGACAAAAAGCACGTGACTGACTGCCGCTGTCTCGCGATGACTTGCGCAAGTGGCATTCACGTGACTCGGAGGTCAGAGCTAGATGACGCTGTGAAGAAAAAAACAAAGAAAGAAATTAAGAAAAAGCAAAGTATAACATTTAGAACATGAATTAAACTTAATATATTACAAGTAATTATAGAGAGTTTAAGGCGTTGATTTTCTTTAGCTGCTTTTTAAATAGCTCAAAACTTTAGTAAATCTACATTTGTGTAAATAAAACTACCTGTAATCAAAATATTACACAAAAAATTAGTCTATGTTTTGCATTAAAATAAATAAATAAATAAATAAATAAATAAAGTAACAATGTGTTAATTAAATGCCTTCATGCAATCTGCCCCAAATACACTGCAATAATGCAACTGTAAGATGTTCCAGAAATTATTTTTATATGTGCTTTTATTAAGCAGATTCTTAATTGCCAATGTGTATGACATAAAAAAACAACCACAAAAAATGACCATAAAATTATACAAATAATCAAAAACAAACAAAAAAAAAAAACCCACCTTTTTCCAAATTATCCCTCAAAAACTGAGTGAATGAAAGAATTTAATCAAATCTCCAATGAAGGCATAGTCTCAACAAAGGAAAGGACTGGTTTTCTATTTAATTCATACAGTAAAACTATGCATTATTTTATTTTTACATTTGATTACAATTTCTGTAGTAGGATAATAGCTGAATAATGAGCTGTTAGACTTACACGTAACAATAAATACATCAATAAATAATTGTTGTTGTTTGTTCATTGTGTTTGTCATGTTCTATGTAATTTTCTAATTTAGTTTTACTGTATTACTGACTGTTTTGTTTGAGGACTTTTTGCCATATCAAGCAGCCCTAGTTCAGTCACATTTTCTGTAGAAAACATCCAAAAACAGAGAAATTCAATGTAAGACTTTATTAAGGAGCTTTAAAAAGGTCAGAGATGGGAGTGTGTGATGTCTGTATTTTTTTGTGATAAAATAAAGAAGAGTCATAAATATTTGCAAGATTTAAATTCTCATTTTTCAGATGTTGTCAACTTTGTTTTATTGTTGGGTAATTATTATATTCATACTTGCAAATGGGAAAAAAAAATATATAAGCCCTCCTTTAATATAAATTGCTTTGTGACTTTGTAAAAAAGTACTTTAACCACTAAATAAAAAGTCTGAAACTCTTTGTTGCTCAATCTCAAAATATTTACTATTTTAATTTTAATTTAATGTCTGTATGTACTTCTATAGACTTGCTCCTTGTGTGTGTTGTTTTCCCCCCCTGTTTTTGCTATTATTGTTGTGAGTGTAATTATTATTATTTATGTTGATTATTTATATTATTTGTGGTAGATGTGCCTTATGTTGTTGGATGTTCCCTGTGTTGTTATATACGATTCGCAATTAAAAAAATAAAAAATCACAAAAGTCACAAATATTCTCTTTCTACTTTACTCTTCATTATTTCTACAGCTGCCATCTAGTGGCTGAACAATATCCCTGCAGACAAAACATTTCCCCCTTTGCTTGAAGCGTAACCTTTTAACTAGGGTAATGTCTTATGACATTACAGCACAATTGGTACCATATGGCCTTGCAGGAGTTCAAAGGCACGTGTGATTTCATGTGGTGTTGCCTGGAAATTACGTAGAAACTTTTGTCATTCACAGTCGATTTCAAAGGCTTCTTTTCCTGAATTGCAGACTGGGTGCATTGCTCCCTTCTGCTGAGACCCATTTTACTGCAGATTTCAGCTCGAAGCCTAATCAAACACACCTGAAACAGCTAATTGAGCACTTTAGGATCACTAAAAAAAATCACAGGCCACATCTACTCTAGTCAAGTTAAGAGAAGTCTTTGTTTTGTATTTGTATTTCTTCATGTCTTGTGTAAATAAACTGCACATGTTCTTTAAATTCACCCTCAGTGGACGTTTGTTACATCCACCTGAAAAAATGTTATAATTTGGATTATTATTTTAAAGTTGTTCCTAGATTCTCCATTGAACTCATAAACATTTGAAAGAATCAGCAGATTCACTTCCGTATTAAAGACTGCATCTTTCTGCTGAGCGTCTTTATCTGCTTTATATTCACATGCTTTGCTGAAGCAGTTGTTGAACCATATGGCTGCTCCAGCCCGTCACTGCCAAAGTCGTATGTCTGGATTTTTTAAATGTTATTTTCACAGATAAGTCATCGAAGCCCTTCAAATCAGAACAAAGATGGTGATTATTAATGTCGAGATATGTTAACTTAAGATGTGTTTATACTTTATTGGTTTTGAACGAATCAGAAAGCCAAAAAGCATATAAAAATGTTATAAAGAGCTTGAAAAAGAAAATTAATTTAAGTTACACTAAATGTTTATATTGATGTAAGGTCTTCTTTGTCAGTTTGTCAGTTCAGTTTAATTCTCTTTGAATTGGTGTTTTTATTTTATAAAATGTCACATAATTCACATACTAACTTTTCCTGGTTAAAATTTACAACTGATAAGTATACAGATATAAAATACAGTTTCTTTACATAATCTGTAAAGAAAGGAATTCACTTCTTTATGCACTTTTACCTGTGATGAGTTATTATCCAGTGGCCTTGAAAAAATGCTTGTGAATTAGTCAGTTCACATGGTTGAACAGGATTTGTTAAATGATGATTCTGAGAAAGAAAAAAAATCAACTATATTGACTAAACTCAAAGAAGGCAAATATAAGATTAGTTGTATAAAATGCAGTATAAAAAAACAGGGTGAGAAAAAAGTAAAGTTGTGAAAATCTGTCCTCTGTTTTCAAAAGGCACTGAAGGGTTTCTGTGATGTTGACTGTCAAATTGTTGCTGATGATTATACAGTAAAGTATGAATCTACTGGAATATGTGAGACATGTTTCTTTGACAGTAGCACAGCCTGTTTTTACTGATAAAATGTCACCCTGGACCACAAAACCAGTCTTAAGTAGCACAGGTATATTTGTGGCAATAGCCAAAAATACATTGTATGGGTCAAACTTATTGATTTTTCTTTTATGCCAAAAATCATTAGAGATTAAGTAAAGATCATGTTCCATTCATGTTGCATTTTTTAATATATCAAAACTTAATTTTTGATTAGTAATATGCATTGCTAAGAACTTCGTTTGGACAACTTTAAAGGGGATTTTCTCAATATTTAGATTTTTTTGCATCCTCAGATTCCAGATTTTCAAATAGTTGTATCTTGGCCAAATATTGTCCTGTCCTAACAAACAGACACTGTGGCTATACATCCTTATGTATTCAGCTTTCATATGATGTATAAATCTCAGTTTCGAAAAACTGACACATTGATGTTGACACATTGGGTTTTGTGGTCCAGGGTCACAAATAAACTGTCCTCAGCACCTCTTATTACAAAATAAAACACTGTCAGTGCATCACAGCAGCTGTTTTTCACCACAAGTGTCACTGGATCTCTCTTTGTCTTCCATTTGTAATTTAAAAACTCATTTAATTTTGTTAGTTTATGACAAAGCACGATTACTGTAATTTTATTCAAACATTTATATCAAAACTTTGAAGACTAGATTTGGGTGCGTTTTAATGCTATCACTCCCAAGTGTTTTAAATGCCACAAAACATTTCATATATTTTTATGTTAATGTTAACATAATTAAAATTAACATTACAATAGTTAACATGTCTTTTTTTTTCTTTTAACAATAACTAAGAAAGAATTATTATTATTATTATTATTATTTTCATTCATATGGGATTTTCTGGGATTCCTGATATCATAAAATATATAAATCTTAAAGCACGTGGATATTTCCCTGTTGTTAAAATTTTCGTTTATGTAATATATAAGAATAGGTAACAATACACTATGCTACTTTTATGTAGCATTATTGATTTTTCCTTTTTCCGTTCTGTCTTCAAGCCTCAGCTGCTTAATTAGGATTTGCATTTTTTCTATCTATTCTTTTGAGCATTTATGATATGAAACTATTAAAGCTGAAGTTGTATTAATTTTAGTCAGTTGGTATAGTAATATGTATTTTCGTGTCCTCTGACTAGTAATCATCATCAGCAGCAGCAGCATCATCATCATCATCATCGATGCTCTTTCTTGTGCAAGCTCCCACCCTCACCTAACAGCGCTGGGCGGGGCTGACCGTGTCATGACGCTGATTCTGCACCTCCATTGGCTCGTGTCACCCCTGACGTCACGATCATGATTAGAATTGATGATCGGACGTTTTGATTTCATTGTCTAGTGAGGGGATTGGTAAAGAAATCTGCTGAATTCGAGGGGTTCGTTGATTTCTCTACAAAAGGTATCTCTCCCGTTTAATCTCCTCAGCAGTATGATACGGTTGTGGCGACGGCACGGTTCTCCTTTCGAACAGCTAATGTCATACATTTAGACCAGCATCGCTTTACGAGCGAGGCAAAATAATAATAATAAAAAAAAGTTTCGCGTGGTGGTTTTGGCTCGCGCGTGGCCTCCTGGGCCTGTCTCGCGCACTAGCGCGCGCGTCAGGAATTTCTCTCATTTTGTTTACACTTTACTTCAGTTTAGTAACGCCTTTTATCCAGTTTGTAACCCCAGCGGCCAACGTTTTATCCCGTGATGAGCCGGGGCGGGGGGTCGTATGCCCATTTTAGCTGTTTGAGATGTCGCTATTATTATGATTTCATGCACGAGCGCCAATGTATTAACGTTACATGATATTAACGCGCAAATGAAATGTCGGCAACGAACACACATTTTCCGAACATTCACAACACTGACACGATGAATCAGATAAAGTGTTAGTTTAGCATGAGCTGTCCGATGTGGATGTGATGAGTGTGTGTGTTTGTAATGGCGCGGGATGGACACTTTAGCACTGCAGCTAAACCGCATCAGCACCGCCACACATCACAACAAACAGCCGAGAGCCTGAACCAACATCAGCACACTGATACACACACTGCTTCGTTTTCAGTAACATAGTTTTAACTCTGTTAGTGTTATTAAAGGAGACTGTGATCTTTTGTCTTTGACGAAATTAAGATTTCACTACATTAACGTTGTGATGAAAGTCACGTCTCCTTCACTGTGTCTGGGGAGCTGTCATATTCTGTTTATCTGAATGACAGTACCAAGTTTTATCATCACAACTACTGTAATAAATATGGCAGGAACATTTATTACAATAAATCAGTGGTATACTTTTTGAAATAAGCAAATTATTAAGTTTTATTCGGAAAACTTTTTATTTTAATATTTCAGACACTACATAATCAGGTTGGACTGAAATGGTTCACTGATTTTTTTTTTCAGTGCTGTTTGAGTCACAGCTCTAAATGGATAAAAGATTGAATATAGCACTAATAATACTAGTAATTTAATAGCATCCTTTGCAATCTGTCTTTTTTTTTTAGATCTGAGGGGTCTGTCCTGGAGCGAGCAGACCTTGTGTGTTTCTGTCATCTTCCCAAACGCAGCATAAGAGCAGTTAGAAGTGTCAGGATGGCTGGACGCTGGTGTGAATAGAGTTGTACGTGGCGGTGCGTCTCTGCTGTATGTTGAGATTAATTGTAGCTCAGCCTGATTCCTGCAGTCTCTCAGCACATCCATCAGAGGGATGGAAAAATGGCTGGAAAAGAGGAGCATTCACACTGTGAGTATGAGTTATCAGTGTGTGTTCACTGGAGACCGGCTCTGAGCCATTCACATGACACTGCATACAGCATTTGTGCTGGGGGTTCAGTGGTACAAAATAATACAGAGCTAAACAAAGCAATGGGGTTATTACTCACATTGGGTTTTATTATTAATAAAGAAGTGTAACTGTTCAGCCAGTGTTGGGGGTAACAAGTAACACAAGTTACGTAATCAGATTACTTTAGTGAAGTAATACATTGCTTTTTAATTTACAAGAAAATATCTGAGTTGCTTTTTTCAAATAAGTAATGGCAGTAACTTTTTTTCCCCATTTATTGATTAAAGCTCGCCTGTCCCCATGCTGAGAGAAATCGGGAGCATGATAGTTCTAGACTAAGTGTGAACGTGCATTAATTCATCTCACTCACAAAAAAACAGATTCGGTATTCCTTAAAATGAATAAAAACTGTGAAATGCAACTCGGAATATGACGCAGACCTGCAATAATTAATATATCAAATAATACAAGCATCTTTTATGTATTTAATCTCATTTTATTAACCAGTGTCTTTGCTGCTGACCTTCGATGATCCAATTTAACCATATTAATAAGCAAAAAATGACTCAAGATTTTTTTTTTTTATTGCTGAGGAGTGTTGAGTTTCCTTCTGAGTTCTACTGTACAGACATGAATTTACTTTTCTTTCAGCCGGAGGCTTTTGGTGTGAAAGGGCTTTTACTTTTGCCAAAAATAGAACTTTTTATATTTAAAAAAAACAAACAAACAAGCCCTGCCCAGATTGAAAAAGTAACGCAAAAGTAATGTAACGCATTACTTTCCATAAAAACTTAATAAGTTGCATTTTTAGGGAGTAACAATATTGTAATGCATTACTTTTATAAGTAACTTTTCCCAACATTGTGTTGATCTGTAACTTACGCAAGTATACACCTGACAGACTGTACTGTTCTAGAATATTTTTTTTGGACCCTCAGATTTCAGATTTCGAAATAGTTGTATCTCGGCCAAATATTGTTCTATCCTAACAAACTATACATCAATGGAAAGCTTATTTATTCAGCTTTCATATAATGTATAAATCTCAATTTTGAAAAAATGACCCTTATGACTGGTTTTGTGATCCAGATCCAGATTTCATGAAGAGATAAAACTAGAGGGACAGATTATGAGCAAACCCAACTCATGGGAAACTGTCAGTATAACATTCATCCGCCCAATGTCAGTCATCCCATCACTACAAGCTCTAATAATATATGGGTTTTTACTGTTTTTTTAGATGATGACATGGCTTTGCTTATTGCAATAAGCTGTTCTTAACTGTTTAGTAATGTTATTTCATTAATTGCATGACATTCTCTTGGCTTGCAGATGAACTTGAGATCTGTATTTACTGCCGAGCAGCAGCGGATCCTGGAGCGCTACTATGAGAACGGCATGACCAATCAGAGCAAGAGCTGCTTCCAGCTCATCCTGCAGTGTGCTCAAGAGACCAAACTCGACTTCAGTGTGGTTAGAGTAAGCTTGCTTGTTTTATTCATTTAGCATTTCATTTCAGATGATTTAAGCTATTTTGAGGTCAGAAGTTTATATACACGTTATAAAATGTAATAAGAGGGATCATACAAAATGCATGTTATTGTTATTATTTTTTAATTAGTGCTGACCTGAATGAGATATTTCACATAAAAGACGTTTACATATAGTCCACAAGAAAAAAAATAATTCAAAAGTTAATATCGCCTTGATTCTTAATACTGTGTTGTTCCTGAATGATCCACAGCTGTGTTTAGTGATAGTGATAGGGATCATATGTCCCTTGTTTGTCCTGAACAGTTAAACTGCTGCTGTTCTTCAGAAAAATCCTTCAGGTCCCTCAAATTCTTTGGTTTTAAATAAACTCTTTACAGCAATGACTGTATGATTTTGAGATCCATCTTTTCACACTTTTCTGACTCATATGCAACTATTACAGAAGGTTCAAATGCTCACTGATGCCCCAGAGGGAAAAACTATGCATTAAGAGCCAGCATTTTTTAATTTGAAGATCAGGGTAAATTTAACTTATTTTGTCTTCTGGGAAACATGTAAGCATCTTCTGTAGCTTCTGAAGGGCAGTACTAAATGAAAAAAATATGATATATAGGCAAAATAAGAAAAATGTACACATTTTTCATTCTGTTCTTAATGCATTGTGTTTTCTTCTGGAGCATCAGTGAACGTTTGAACCTTCTGTAATAGTTGCATATGAGTCCCTCAGTTGTCCTCAGTGTGAAAAGATGCATCTCAAAATCATACAGTCATTATTGGAAGGGGTCCAAATACATAAAAATGCTTAAAAACCAAAGAATTTGTGGGACCTGAAGGATTTTTCTGAAGAACAGCAGCAGTTTAACTGTTCAAGACAAACAAGGGACTCATGAACAACCATCACTAAACAAACACACACAGCTGTGGATCATTCAGGAACAACACAGTATGAAGAATCAAGTGTATGTAAACTTTTGAACGGGGTCTTTTTTATAAATACAATGGACTATATGTAAATGTCTTTTATGTTAAATGTCTTATTCAGGTCAGTACCAAATAAAAACATAACATGCATTTTGTATGATCTATCTTATTTTGGTAAAATAATTCACATTTTGCAGATTCTGCAAGGTGTCTGTAAACTTTTGACCTGAACTGTGTGTTGTTATTTAGCGGTAGACCATTGTGGGTTTTTCAATGACTGTTACCCTCATCTAAAACTTATTCTATAAGTATTTGCTAAATATTTATAGACTATTTAAGATTAATTTATGAATAGTATTTACTAAAATAATTTTTTATTATTAATTTTTATTTTTTTTAATTTTTAATTTTTTTATTATTAATAATTAATTTGCTTGTGCATTACAAGTGATGATTGAGTGAGTGTGTTGATTGGCCAATGCACATAATCAAAGTATTGATTTGACTTTTTAGTTGCTTATTAATATTTTATTAGCTCACTTATAACAGTTCCTAGCAAGCGGCTTTTAGCCAAGATGGACAGACAAGTTCAAACAAGAAAAACATGTCAATAAGGGATGATGTAAAGTCCTACCGCTTACTACATGATTAGTCACTATACTGTATATAACAATGGAATTACATTGGCATGAAATATTCATTTGAGTCTGATATTGTTTAAAAATTGTATTTTATATTATTTTAGAGTTTCCACTAAGAGAAAATAATCTGTTTAATCAGTTTGTCATGCAAAGCCTCTGTTCTGATGATATGGGTTTCTACTTTCATGGTTCACTATTTACAAATTTGACTGTGTTAGTGGTATAGAAAAAGCTTGGACATTGTTTATAAATCCTTCTTTTCTGGTGGAATAGATCCACTTCTTCAAACCCAAAGTGAATTCTCTACTTTTGTCCTTACAGACATGGGTAGGAAACAAGCGTCGAAAATTGGCATCTAAGGCGGATCAGAACGGAGCTGCCGCTCAAGCTCTGTCCCATCAGCATGTTTCGTGCGGATCTGCCGGGGCGCTCGTCGCCGGGTCGGTGCTGACGGCCGAGATGGCGGCCATGCGGAGCATTCAGCGCGGCCCCCCGGTGGCCCACCTCCTCCCTCCTCAGGCCTCGTCCTCATCTTCGTCCTCCTCTCCATCATCTTCCTCTCCGCTCAGCGGTCACAGCGATGTCATTTTGACGGGCATTTACGCCAATTGCTTCGATGCATCTACTCACAATAGGACAGCGACAAAATCATTGCCCTCACACACAGAAATGGAGCCGGCCGCTCACGATCGCACAGACGCAGCAGTGCATCGCACCGCCGTGGCAGCCGTCATGCAGCGGAAATCTCCCATCATCCCCGGCTCCAGCGCGCTCAAGTGCAGCCAGACGCTCAAACCCTTCCCCTCCAGAGACTCTGCCGTAATCGCTCCCAGTTGGGCCAAGCAGTGCAGAACCTCCCAACATTCGTCGTGGCCTCAGACCTCCCCTCAGAAAACGGCCCCGGCACATCGCACTTCTGCAGACGCTAGCGCTCAGATTCAGCATGTTTTCACCCTGGCCGGATTAGGCGAGCTGTCGCAGCGGCCTCTCGCTCAAGACCCGGCGGTGAGGAAGACGAGGCCAGTCGAGGCGCTGGAGGTGTTCTCGATCGCGATGGAGACGGCCGACGCTGATGATGAGTACTCCAGAGAAGAGGAGCTGGCCAACATGGCGCTGCAGATGCAGTGCAGTAAAGCCAGTGTGGATAGTGGGCGGAGCTCCAGCGCAGCTTCCTCTTCCTTGACTGACAGCCCGGGACTCACAGAGAGGAGCCAGCCGGCCTGTGCGCTCAACCCCTCAAACTCTGCTCTCTTTGGAGAGAAAGGATGTCAAACCAGCAGCTCCTTATTGAGCAGAACATCCTCCCCCAGCAGCTTCCCGCTAAAACTGCTCTCACAGGCGTCTGCCAGAATCCCCTGTCTCAAGGTATGTTTGCCACGTTGTACTTACACAGTGAGCCCAAGTTTTGATATTAATGGCTGTTACATTAATGCATAAAAAGGAACAATTCATAGTTAAATGGAAATAAATTTGACCTTTCCCATGAGGTTAACACTAGGTCTCTCCATCATTTAAGAAAAATTAACTAATAAGTTGTGCTGGTTTCAGTAATTAATTGCCCCTCAATCTAAAATGAGTTATTACAAATTAATTTCACTTTGAATGTGAAATGTGAAAACAACATTGAGACTATAGATTTTTAAATATTTGTTTAATGGCATTATTTTACCAAGTACTATGAAAGAAGGCCAGCATCATGGATATTGATGCACCTATTAAATGGATTTTTGTATTTCAGTTTATAGGGATGAAATGAGTAATTATAGCCATTTAACATTACAGTATAATTGAAAGCCAAATATATTTCACCATAGAACATTAAAAATTATTATAACAACTTAAGCAAGTAAAGTTAAAATAATGTTTACATGAACCTATTATATTAAAATGTCCCACCTGTGTTTCTGTCTCTGTTAATATTGTTTGAATGAGAGCTGTCAGTTCATTATTTAAAGTTTGCGCTTTTATAGGGGATCAAGCACGTAACGTTGAAACTGTATTGTAATTGTTAGAACGGCCAAGGGTCAGCGATCTCCGTGTAAAACTGATCGTGCAGACCAAACCGTAAGTCGTAGAGACTTGAAACTTGGAGGGATGGTAGTACTCGCACCACCGACAACGATGCCAAGGCTCGCCCCAGTCGGCCTGACGGGGGCGCCACAGCGATCAAAAGTATGAAATCACTCATAACTCCTAAACCGTCAGTTGCAGGCTCAAGCGCCTTATGTCGTTGAGATTCCTGGCTCACACCAGACAAAATGCATGCCTCAGATTCGATCATGAGCTTTGGCGAAATATTTGGGTATTTTGGATTTTTTTTTAAAACTTACTTTTGCAAACTAGTTCTAGGTTTTTTGCCTGATTGGAACCAAACTAGTGCAGAAAGATTCTCTGGAGTGTGAATATCAATAATTATCAAAGAAAGTATAGCTTTCAACTCAACGATGCAAAGGGACACCAAACCGTTCGAAAGGGGCAGGGCAGCTTTTAGTAAAATGACTATAACTCCTGAACGGAGTGCGATATCTTTGCCAAACACAGGACGCTTATGTAAGAGCTCAATCTGAGGTCACAGGAAAAAAATGGCAGAGCTTGACCACTTGGTGGCGCTACGAGAGGGAACAAATATAAAAATGGCTATACTTTGTCAACCATTTGTCCTATCAACATGAAAATCGCTGTGCACGATCTTGTTCCAAATTGCCAAAAGTGTCTATAAGGACATTTGTGTATCTCAAAAAACATGTCCTTCATTGGCTGATGAATTTTGAGCACCCATTAGACAAGCTTAACAGAGGCCAATCGGAATGAAACTCAGTGGGCCCGTTTGTCTCATGGCCCTAAAGATTTGTGAGGCATTTTTTAAGGTTGTAAACAATTGTACATTGAGCGATTTCTTGCACATACACGTGATGTTCGTATCATACGATAGAACTCCTCATTCTGGACAACTTTGCCTCTAGAACCACTGCTGTCAATCAAATCGTTTGTTAAATGAATGAGAAGATAATTTTGCAAACTAGTCCTAGGTTTTTCGCTCAATCTGGGGAAAAAAAACACTGCAGTACATTTCTCTGGACTCTAGGTAAATAAATCTCTCTTTTTTTTTTTTCGTTTTTTGAAATTTACCCTTTGGGAAGCTGTAACATGCTTGTTTAGAAAAGGGACCTGTCCAAACTTACCCAAAATCCTATGAAGCCTAAAGGAAAACTCAAAACTTCAAGAAACCTGGTGAACATGCAAAGTTTTAAGGAGATCGGACCACAGCTAGCGCTATACCATTTAAAAACGATTCAAAAACACTGTATTCACACGCATACACTAGATCTTCCTATTGTACGATCGAGCTCCTGATTCTGAACAACTTTGCCTCTAAGACTACTGCTGTCAGTCAAATCAAATTGTTCATCAAATATTCAAGATTATTTAATAAGACAACTTTTGCGAACTACTCCTAGGTATATACTGCAGTACAATTCTCTGGACTGATATAATTATCAAACAATTATTAAACCTCAGTCTTTGCTTAGCTACAACAGGGTCATTTTAAAGGTGACATGACCATTATACCCAAAAGCTTATAACGATGCGACAGATGATTCTAAACAAGCATTTTATTTGACCATAGGTGGCACTATAACAATCATGAATGTGTCATCAGAATGATCCTGAAACTGACATTTCAATGTAAAGAAACTTACATACAGTTGTTTTAAAATTTTTGGTTTCAGTATTTTATGTGAGGGTCAATCCTCTCTCTGGGATCACTATTATTTGTACTTATTTCTGTACCTAATCACTTTTAATCGCTGAGATGAGCACATTACTGACAGAATCAAAACCAGGTTGTGACTTAATCTCTAAAGGGCCAAAATAATTTTTTTTCTTTTTGTGTTTTTTTTAGGTAACAAGTAACATGTCAGCTCCCTGGCTTCACAGTAACTCAAGGAAAAGAACGGTGAGTGCCTGTAATATGCTGACGCTCTTCTCTAGAGCATCAGAGATCACTTTATTGTCAGCTTTTGATGATGGCTTTAATAAAAGGTGTAGTGTTTATTAAGCTGCAGGACAGGACGCAGTTCAGCGACAGAGACCTGTACACGCTGAAGCGCTACTGGGATAACGGCATGACCAGTCTGGGCTCTCTGTGCAAAGAGAAGATCTTAGCGGCAGCCAATGAACTCAGTGTGGACACTGAAATTATCAAGGTATAGAAAGCCCATTTCTATCCATTTTATGAGCTTCACACACAGTTTAAAGGTGTCAGATGTCAGTGTTTGCTTATTTGTAAATTATAATCTAAAGTACAGTTCCACCGAATCTCATGTAGAGATTCTGATTCTCATTTAGAGTTTATCTATTGTTCCAACCGTTTTCTCATGACATTACATAACCTTACCTTGTTTTATCAATCATGTGACTTAATACATATAAATTAATGCCTTTTTACAATTATCTCACTTATTCCCAAAATCCATTCTCTATATGACAAGGTCTTTCTAAAATCTGTGTTTGACAGACATGGATTGGTAACCGCAGAAGGAAGTATCGTTTGATGGGCATTGAAATTCCTCCACCTAAAGGAGGGCCGATCATGTTCCCAAATCAGACCGCATCTCATTCACCTCACATCCTTGAGGATGACCGTCAGACTCCAGAGCTAGGAGAGGCCAGCGAACACAATGACGTTGCGTCACTCTGTTTGTCTGATGGTGGGAATGATTTTCATGCTGTTGTGCTGATGAATGAGATCACTTGTTTACATCATTGACACAAAAAACAGCATTGCTTTAAGCCATTTTATGTGTAGTAATTGTATGTTTGCCTTTTTTTTAAAAAAAAAAAAAAAAAAAAAAAGATGGAGCCAGTGATTTATATCTGAAAGAAAATGATGATGTGAACGATGAATCAGATGGTTCCACCCCTGCTAAACATGTGGTATGAGCACATATTCATTAACATAACCAAACAGTTTAACAGTTTAATGCTTACTCTGACTCTTTGCCAGCAATTTAAACATGAAAACTCTCTTCTAGAAGATTGAAATTGTTGAAGAAGACGACGATGATGATGGTGACATGTTGACCACAGAGATGGAACAGATGCATAACCTCTTAGAGTTCAAGGTAAGCAGAGAATCAAGAGCTACATGAGATAACGAAGAACCCCACAAAGACCAGGACAGATGGATCTGGCCCTTATATGCTTTTATTTTCAAAGAATCACTTATGTTATTGCCATGTAAAGAAACGCAGGCCTCTGCTTTGTGTTCATCTTCCAGCAGCTTATAAGAATGATTCACCTAAATTGCCATACAAAACCTGAATGCATTTCTTCTGCAGAAAACGCAAATGATTATCATGTGAGTTCGGTATGACATGAGAGGCAGTAGATGATGACTCAACTTTCATTTTGAGGTAGACTATTTCTTTAATAACTCACATCTCCCTTTACACTGTGTCCTAAGCAGACTGCGACAAGAAACACATAAAAAAAGTAACTTACCATGTTAGTCGGAGTGTTTGGAGAAATCACTTCATTGCTCAGATCTGTTACGGGGTTCCCAGTTGGCTCCCTCACTGAACTGCGAGTCATTTTCCAATTATGTTTGATTTGGATCGGTTACTGTAATGTAATATATACATTAGTATATTTACTGATTCGTCATGTAATTAAAGGTACATATTCACAACATGCCAGTAACTGTTGTTAAAAGTTGAAATAGGAACTTATATGCACTCACTGAACTGAAGCACTTCAGCATGATTCTACAATTATCAACAACAACAAACAAAGTTTGATTTTAAGCATCAATAGCTTTCTAGTCTTATTTATTATTATTATGATTTTTTTTTGGTCTGGAGCCCTGCTGTATTTAGATTCTAATTTATTATATAAGGCCAAGGTATTACAATTTTAAAATGACTTTTATAATAATGATTTTTGACAAGCATACTCTAGACTATATGTATGTAGGGCTGGGCGATATGGGCAAAAAAATTATCACTTTAATTTTTTTCCACATCAGTCGATATCGATAATTATCACGATAAATGTCAAATCTTCATTTCTTTCAAGTTTAAAGTCAGATTTTTGCTCCAAAGTGAAAGTTGTAGAAACCAGACCATTAATTTTCCTTAACAAAATAAATATGTAAATTAAAAAAAATAATAATAATAATTAAAAAAATTAATTTCTGAATGTTCTAATCAGTTATATTGTTTCAAATCTAGCAACACTTTCTTTGTCTCTTAGAAATGCACATTTGATAGTAGCTTGAGGATGCAGAGGTAATTTTTTGTTCATTATCAATCAGTAACATCTGTAAAAATTGTAGCAACCTCAGTTTTATATGGTTAAATTTATTCTGACCCAGTATTTTTTTTTTAAATTAAGGATTGGTCTCCCATAGTAGCAAGCATTCATTTTAAATCATGACACACAAACAGTTAAAACCACACATAATGGTAACTCAATACCATGGTAAAAATATAACTACATGGTTTTATTTGTATGAAAAACTTTCAGTATAAATGTACACATGCTATAGCTTAATCACAAAAACATACATACTATAATTATATACCATTACTCCTGAGTGTTACTACAGTAAATTCATGGTAAATGAAGGAGATGTGTAGATTGAAAAGTCTTCTGACTGTCTCGTTGCACACAGCTTTAAACTAGTTTGAATCACAGAGTCATTTGTGTTCATCGCTGAATTCAGGTGTTTCACACTGGATCTCACAGCGCTGTTTAGTGCTCGCGTGAAGGAGTAAATGCATCTTCTGTAGTGAGCTCGCCCGCGCAGCGTGGCAGTTTGAACTTTGTTCCGAGCGGATAAATGGTCTATGTGGCGCGATTCAAATGAGTCGTGCTCTTTCGTTCCACTTTTGGCACATAAAAATTATATCGAACATTCACTGAACTCTTCGTATTGTTTTATCAACAAAAATTATATCGCAATAATTATCGTTATCGAATTATTGCCCAGCCCTATATGTATGCCAGATTTGATAACAACGTCCAGGTGAATCCATGAGTCATGGAAACAGATGCTAACAACAGCTTCTTCAGACTAATGTTTTTATTACTTATTAAATACATTTAAAAAGAAAGATTGGGGGGAGAAAAGTCTGTGCTGTCACTCCTACTGGAGCCTCATCAGTAGGTCGTATGCGCTGAGGAGCTCTGAAATAAACTAACCCTGCAACCCTGGAGGAGGTTATGTTCAGAGAATACATTGCTATGGACTTGTATGTTGTATGTATGACCCTGGAAGTTACCTCTATTTTTTTGGAATTGAAAATTGATTTAATTTGAATCTTATATTTTATTTCATACATTTTCCTAAACCAAAACCAATATTGTTCTGAAAGCTAGATCCTGGCTGATGTGCATTCCTGACATTAGAGCAGTATATAGTAGAAACACCATGGGTTTGTCTAGCTACAGTGTTGTGCTGACTCTTTTACAAGCTTTCACTAATGTCTTTCATTAATTAAAACCACTTTGTCACACACAGCACTGTATTTTACATTTAATCATTTTGAGTGAATGTGGCAATCACTGAGTTTCACATACATGAGCAAAATAGTCCGATTTGATAGGCTCAGTCCTGTGTGTGGTGATGGATCGCTACAAAAAGGTTTGGACTGATCAATTTTAAAAATGAAATGAAAAAATATATATTTTAAGTACTTTTTATAAGGAGTACCTCTGGATAATATTTACCAACCTTGTGTGAATTGCGGAAATCATCTATGATAAAATGTCTTGCAGAAATAAAAATCTGTTTGTCTGTTTGATGTTGGGTCACTGAAGGATTCAGAAGGAAAAAGAAAAGAATTGTTGCTCTCCTTGCAGTTCCAGTTCATACCTAAATGACTTATTTTCTTCTGTGGAACATGATGGTGTAGGGACTCACTTTTAATGCCTAAAAAAGCTCACAACCAAGTCCAAACAGCTCACTGATCATTTTATAGGTGTTTTGATTGACAACCCAACCGTTTTAGAGTGCTTTACACTCTAGTACATTGTTTCCATGCTGCTTCTGTCATTGCACCAATGTAAAATGTGCCGCTTTGTGCTTTAGCTTTAATGTGAGTCACAATGTCCAGGCGTTGTAAAAAATCCATCTGGATATTCATTAAATTATCACATTTTGTGTTCCGTAGAAGAAAGAAAGTCATTTGGTTTTGGATTGGAACCACAAGGACAAGAACAAGAATTATTTCACCTCTGAATCCTTCGTTGTGTCAAAATGCAGGCTTCATACTGGTTCCAAATGAGATGAGGGTGAGTTTTGGGTGATCTGTTCCTTATATTCCTAAGGTATTAGCTACTATTACAGCATACTTGTGTATCTTTTAAACCACTTTTTCTTCTCTTTAGATACTGTCGGTGAACTGCTTATTATAAACAGTTCGGTATAGATGACAGCTAAGGCGTTTGTTGCAATGCTGTGAAATTCCCTTTGGGGTTCTCTTAAGTCAAACCACTTAATGGTTTTCATGCAACCAAGCCTAGCAGATTATTCAGTCCACTTCTAATTAGTTTGCCAAATGGTTGATAAGGCTCCTATGAAGCATGTTTGAAAACTCATCAATCTCATTGGCCTTCGTGAAGTCAGGTGACGTAGCATGGTGTGTCAGTGAAACCATAAAAGAGTGCCTACATCACAGAATCTACAGCTTCTTTGTCTTTGGGAAACGGATTGTCTGCTGAGTGCATGTTAATAATAAAGCTTAGAGCCTGACATCAATTTTAACTGCTCGCCTGAGTATAGGAGGTGTGTGATGCTTTGCGCACGCTTTATTATGGGGCTGACTCACATGAGATGTGCATAGTGTATATGGCTGCAGAGCACACATAGTCAGTCCTTAAGGAGGCTGACTGCATGCACTGCGAAAGCTTTATATTAAAAAGAAGGATCACAGGATTAACTTAGTTTAGGGGTGCCCAAACCTTGTCCTGGAGGGCCAGTGTCTTACAGAGTTTAGCTCGAACCCCAATCAAACACACCTGAACCAGCTAATTAAGCTTATACTAGGCAAACAAGAAACTTCCCAGCAGGTGTGTTGAGTCGAGCTGGAACTAAACTCTGCAGTATTGACCAAATGAGCAGCAAGAGATTATTCATTCTAAACTAGGCGACCACCTCCTCACTATTGCCCAAGCGCAACCTCCCTGGCGAAATCTCCTGTTCTTAACAGCTCAACATGCAGAGTGTTGAGATATTGGAGGAATCAGTACTCAGCCTGCTTTTACATTACAGCAACCTCAAACTACTCTGTGGTTGTGGGGCTTCATGAGCATGGATATGAGGTGATTCAGAGGGTGAAAAAGACTCTTGAGAGTCATCTCTCCTTCATCTGTGTCATCGTGGAGGAAACCTGCTCTGCCTTCCAAGCTGTGTAGGCTTACATCTAGCTTGGTTGGCAAGGCTTTTGTAGCCACAGGTCATTCTGGTGCATTCCTCCACACCATGGCGGAGTTGCCGGTGTACTAGGCTGACCTGCTCAAAGATATGGATTGTGGTGAGGGATTAGACCAGGGGTGTCCAAATTCGGTCTTGGAGAGCTGGTGTCCTGCAGAGTTTAGCTCCAACCCCAATTAGACACACCTGAATCCTCAACTCTGGTCCTGGGTGATCCCCAACACTGCACATTTTTTTGTGTCTCCCTAATCAAACATGCCTGATTCAACTCATCAGCTCATTAAAAGAAACTCTAGGACTTGAAATGGATGTGTCATATAAGGGAGACATACAAAATGTGCAGTGTTGGGGACCAGCACCCAGGACCAGGGTTGAGAAACACTGTTCTAGTATGGCTAGTAAGAGCTTAATTAGCTGGTTCAGGTGTGTCTAATTGGGGTTGGAGCTAAACTCTGCAGGACACCAGCCCTCCAGGACAGAGTTTGAACACCACTGTGTAGTGAATTTCGCTTTCGCTAACCTAAGGAGGTGAAATAGTGTAGTGATGGGTACTCATGTCACAGATGATGTTATGATTCTTGGATCACGTGTTAATTAATGTGTGGTTATGAGTACATCACATGAGAAAGATTGGTGGGATCTCTAACTTGTAGAACCTCTTACTGTATTATCAACACAAGGAAGACACAAGTTGTAATAAAAAAAAATTTATTAACAAAAGATAGACAAGAGTAATCAACAAGTACTAAATGTATACTATGAATGGAAAAAGGAGTAAAGTGCATAAGATGCATAAAATGCAAGTGATTATGTTGGGTGTTGCTACTCTGAAATAAATAAGGTGAAGAACCTTATTATGTATCAAACAAATACATGTAAGATTTATCAACTGCAGTCAGCTGTATACCTAATGTAAATTAGAAGATCATATACTGATAATATACAACAATGGCAAGGTCTCTGGAAGAGTTTTGGAAGTGATATTTACGTTCGCTGTGGTTGAGTGAGCAGTCCGGTGGCGGCGACTTCTTCCACTGGTTGTGCTGGTGGCAGTACGGTGGGGAAAGGAGCAGGATTCCGTTTCGACAGCCTTAAAGATGAAGCACTGTAGGACGCTGATCTCCTGGAGCACCAAAGGGTCCTAAGAACTGGAACACTGGAGTAGGTGCTGAAGGTCCTTAGAACACGCAAGCAAAAGTACCTGAAGTGAAGGTTTACTCGCCCGAGCTTAACCCTGTTGCAAATATCTGTCTTCTGCTTCTCTGGGCTAGAGACTCAGAACTTGGTCAATCCACTTTGTCTTCCTAGGATGGAGACTCAGGATGCTGCATCTGCTGTTGTCTCGCTGGACGAAGACGCTGAACGTAGATTATCTCTTTCCTCGTAGGCTGGAGGCTCAGAATGTGGTCATATCTGTTGCTGCCTCAAAAGCTGGAGACTCGGACTTGGTATGTGTTGTTGTCTCACCCTTGTGGGTCGCAGACTCAGATCTGTTAGTGTCTCTTGGACGTGCTGGAGACTCAGAATGGTGTGTTTCTTTTACAGTCCCTTCCCTTGCGGGTAGCAGACTCAGAACTGGTATCTCTGCTATTGTCTCACCTTTGCAGGTTGGAGACTCAGAACAAGGAGTGTCTTTTGGAAGGGTACCTTTATCCCTTTCCGATGAGGAGGAGATTGCAATTTGCCTCTTCTCCATTTCCATGCTGTGATTGGCTGGTTCCATCAGAGTGGGGGGACACGTGGTGGCCCAACCTTCTTTTCTCCTCTGGAATTTATTTGCATAGTCCAAACACACAGTTAGAAAAGTGTCACTAAAGTTTTACCGGTGCATTTCTCACTTCTCAAACCACTCATTTATTTGTCCATTAACAGCTGAGTTTGTGTAAGATGTTGCACTACACATCGCTGCCACTAGGAATACTTATTTCTCTGAATAAGTATAAAATGTGTGTGTTCTAGTATGCATCAGTTTTAAGGTTTGAAAACAGTTATAAATGAATTTGGATGGATCTTTGTGATCTCTCTTTGTTTCACCCACTGCTGCTGAATCTGGAGGTCCTAAAGAATTTTTATGGTTGGTCACAGGCCAGAATCTTAGGAATCAGGTGGGTAGAGGGCAGAAACTGCATTTTGACCAATAGGAAGGTCTGTCCTTCCCGGGCTTTGTACCATAGGTCTTCTTCTTGCCCTCTAAGAGGTGTCTGGCTGTTGTCCTGGTATCTTTATCTGATGGCGTTGGACAGTTTGCTTATGTTAGTCCACCAAGAGCCAATCAAAATGTAGCAAACCTTTGTCCACTGTTGTGGTCAGGGAGGGGCCCGCCATAAACTGGGCCTTGGAATGTGCTGTCCACTACAACTGGATAAGACACAGAGGCAGTGAAAGAACTCCACCGGGCCACAGATCTCACTCTCCATGCCACCAAGCAAGTGGCCTGTGTCATCAGCTGTTCAAGGACTGTGGCTCAGCCCCACAGGGATTAAAGAGGACAAATCCTTTTTCTGAAACACCCAATTTTGCCCCTGTGCCTGAACGGCAATGAAGTAAACTGCATAGTAAGCGGCAACTGTCATCTATAGGTAGCAGGAAGAGGCAACTGGTGTCATTCAAGGAGCTGATCTCTCACTGCATCTGGGAGCCAACCGAAGGCCAGTGTGGCTGCTCATGCCTTCCCTTGCAGAGATGGGGGTTCGGCCACCAAACAAAATCTGAGCTGTCTGAGAGAAGATCTGATATGAGGGTCATGATCTCCTTGTGGGACCTAATACTGATGAATGCAGGTCTTTGAGGTTATTCCTCCACCTCTGATGCTCAGGAAGTAGAAATACTCAACAGTTTTTCTACTCCATCTTTGCTCATTAGTGGTCTCTTAGTTTAGCATGTTCAGTCAGTCCTTTTGATTCGGTCTTGCCTTATCACCAAGCATCTTTATGAGGTGCATCGGTGCATTTACATTGACATCTGGCTGATCCTAGGCTGGTCAGAAGAGTTTCCAACTTGAAATTGAGACAGGGTGCTTGGGTCTGAGACTGAACCTAAAGAAAAGTGTGCTATCTTAGAGACAGAGAGCCAGTTTTGGGGGGTAATATGAGATTCGTCCACAGTGCAGACACAGCTGTTTCCTGCATGTGTGGTTTCAGCGTCAGTCTAGGCCAACATATCAGAGTCAGTCAAATTCAGAGACTGCTACTGTACGTATCATGGCAGCAGCAGTCAACATCACTGGGTCTACTGCACATGGGGCCATTTCAGTTCTGGCTCAAGAGCTGGGGATTTAATTCTTTGAACAGCCTGACAAGGGTCATGCGAGGGCTTCATACTGTTCTTCTGTGGAAAAGACCCTGGTTTATAACTTAGGATCCCATTCCTGGAGTGTGCTGCTATCGCACAACTCACAGCGGATACCTCTCTGATGCCAGCCCGTGGTCCTTGGAGGGCTCTCATCTCTCATGACACATAAACTGTCTGGAAATGAGGGCAGTATATCTAACAGTGAAATACTTCCACATCTGAGGGGCTACCATGTGTTGGTCTGATCAGACAACACAACGGTGGTCTCTTACATCAGTTTCTTGAGAAGCTATTTGTGCTCTTCATTCATGCTTTTCAGGCAGACACAGCATATCTTGCTCTAAGATAAGTTTATATTTCAGGGCCCTCATTTATCAGCAGTGCATAGATATGGTTCTATATTTTGTCCTACAAATGAAATTTAGAATGTAAGTACAAAAAGTCTGTATTTATCAAGCGTGTGCTTGCAGTGCTTACGCACACCAATAAGTAATCATTGTTGATAAATCCCACATGTTCTTAAGCACCATGCTTATTCACATTCATGGTCATTTGCATTCAGAAACGCCTCCAATGAAGTATATATGGTGACAACACCTCCCTTTATAAATCACGAGAATGTATATGTCCTCACTGACAAAGATGGCAAAGAAAGCGATACCGACTGAGAAGTCATTCTGTGCTCTGAACAGATCACTAAACAGATTAGTGCGCCCTCTGTTAACACGTTCCTGCGCAGTGCATGGTTTGCCAAATTTTCCAGCAAAGTGAGATCAGCTGTGACACTATACGTTTAAAGGGGTCATCGGATGCAAAGTTCACTTTTACATGTTGTTTGAACATTAATTTGTGTTGGCAGTGTATGTACAAATCTACCCTATAATGATAAAAATCCATGCAGTGGCTTTTAATTAAAATGTAAAAATAATATCCCCTTTTTCAAATTGAGCCGTTCTCAGATGCCTGTGTGTGTGGCGTCACACCAACAGAGGACACTCCCACGATAGTTGATTGACATAAGTGTCTTACCTCAGACCATTGTTTCGATGCCGGAGCAGGGATGTAAATTAGACAAGAATATCTCCGATTGAGCGATTGAGGTGTTGTGTTGCTGGATGTAATAATGAACATAGTGGTCGTCATTTACTCCCGACATCTGAGCCACTGAAGATGCAGTGGATTACGTTTGTTTGTGAAGGGAATGCGCCTCCCGATCTACATAAATGCATCTATGTTTGTGCAAATAATTTGTGATCCAGCTTCACCTACAGCAGAAGTGAGTATAAGCGTTTTTTTATGAATCTCTGCAATCGCCTTTCCTAATAACGTGCTAGTTAGCAAGTTTCGCGGCTAAACACGCTAAATGTGGCTAAAGTAAACAGGCTCGTCACTCCACAGAGAGAAGAGAGGGGCGGGGCGAGCAGAGCTCATTTGCATTTAAAGCAGCCTCGACCAGAATGTGATGATTTTTGCAGAGCTGATTTTGACAAGGTAAAAAGGGTGTTGTTTTACACAACCATTGAGAATTTTTAACCAAAGTATATTATAGACTTTTCATTAAGACCCTAAAGAATCATATCAACTTGTGGAAAATGGGCATCCGATGACCCCTTTAAAATGACTTCCGAGGTGTCTTTTATAGCTTTTCATGGCAATTATGCAGATGTTAAGCTTGAAATTGAGTAATTGCAATTAAAGGACACAGGGAAACACATGGAGGCACTTTCTTTTTGTAACATCGCCGTTCTACCCATAGATTCTCTGCGTAAGCATGCTGAGAGTTGTGCTTACACAGCTTACACACATTCCTACATGTAAGTACAAGTTGGTAGATCTCACACTTTGCGTGAAACAGTTCTTACACACACATCTGTGCATATGCACTGTTGATAAATGAGGGCCCTGGATATGCAAACTTGGGAGCAGACATCCATGATGCAAGAAAAGGAAATTATAGCTGAAGAATCAAAAGACATCATTTGTAAACTGGAATTTCCTTGATCAAAAAAATTGTTGAAAATAACTTTGCACCAGTGTTTTCTCCAAACGTCGTCAGACACCATTAGACAATTCATATGTCCTCCATTATGGCAGACTTTTCTGGGTCACAGGCTCAAGGACAGAAGAGCAAGGAAATGAGGATGTGCAATTTAGGAAATGAGAAGCACCTATTATCGCTCTTCAAAAATGAAAACCTCCCATTGTCCCTCGGCTTGTCACACAGTCTTACATGTTCACTCTCAGTCAGAGTTATACACTGTCATGGTCTCAGTTACTCAACTACATGATATATACCAAGCCTGAACTTTTCTTGACAGGTGACTGTGTGATTCAGTTGACCAGTGAAATCGTCTGACCACAGACAACACTGGGATTGTTATTCCCACTACTATCAGATATATTTTGAATCATTGAATACTTTAAGTATACACTTGTCTGCACATGAGAGATGCAGCTGTGTGCACGCAGTCTCAAGCATCTTATTTACAAGTCTGTGTTAAGTGTGAGAGGATTTGGACATTATAGAGGTTTAATGATAACATTTACTATGCTTTATACAGTACTATACTGCACTTCATATTATATGTAATTTTTGATCATTGTTTAAATATGTGTGTTTTGTTTCCTCAGAATGAAGAAGTGCAGTTTCTTGAGAATGAGCTGCAGCACCAGAAACTGAAGTTCTCCAAGCTGAAGAGCTTCACCAAAAGCCTGCTGATCGCTGTGAAAAACAAAGACAGAAAGAAACAGCAGGTGAGAAAACATAATCTGATGAAACTTTGAGACACGCACTGGAAGAAATCACATCGTAATCGGTGCGCTTGTCTGTTGTCAGGAGCTGTTAGCCAGTCTACCTCAGAAAGTGAGTGAGGACTGGGACCTGGGCCTGGAAAACCACAGCGAGTCTGGCGTAGAGACGCCCGTCATCCAGAAAGAGTCCTCTGTATCAGAGGAGGAGGAGGACACGGATCAGATGAGACTATAAATGCAGGGCAGCTTCCACCTCTTCTGTTACTCTCACACGCCACATAGTGCCTGTGGAAACGAACCAATAACTGTTGGACCCCACGAGTCATTTTCTACGGCATATGTCATATCAGACTGCCTTGGCCGGGTCCAGTACTATCAAATAAATGCCACTAAGTCAACACAAAATTGTCTCTTCATTTTTATGTCTGAAAGCATGACATTTACTGATTAAGATTATTATTAAGCAGGTTTTTACAAGCAGGAGAGCTGCTGCTCTGAACCAGTTGAATCAGTTGAACCCATTAAACGCTCAAAACGCCACACACTGATGACACCTGCTGGTCAGAACCGTGAAAATGCAATAAAAACTACAAACAAATGGCAAAAGTTTTAGTGAAAATGCAATTTATTAAATGCATAGCAACAAATATGAAATGGATGTATAATGTGTTATTTTATTAAACTGTAGGGCTTGTTTTGTTTATGGTTAGTGAGGCCAATAAGAGACTTTACTACAACTCTTTCTTTTTTTATACACAAATGTGTCATTAAACATGTCTACAACTATATATAGCTGATTCATGGTTCACTGAGGTCAACTCCCAGTGGTGAACAAATGAAATTTCAAAGCACTTCAAAGCAGTTTTAATGTAACAAACTTAATTTATTTACATCACTTTGGCAGTGTGATAGATGCTCTGAAACACTGGTTTGTAACAAATGATTTGATTCAGAATGACAGGCTGACTAAGCAAATAGCTTGAGTTTCAGACTGAAACTGCCCAGTTGGTTCAGATGCTTGTTTTCACTTCAGGCAAATCTCAGCCAAATCTGAGGACTGGATCAAACTGTTATGTAACAATTGATTTTACCCCCTACTTGGTCTACAGTACAAAATATTTATTTTATTTTATTTTACTATTTTATTTTATTTTATTTTGTTTTACTTTATTTTACTTTATTGTACATTATTTGAATGTACTTTATTTTATTTTATTTTATTTTATTTTTCTATTTTGTTTTATTTTATTTGAACTTTTTACTTTATTTTACTTATCTTATTTTTGTTATTTTACTATTTTTTATTTTACTTTATTTTATTATTTTATTTCATTTTTTATTTTACTTCATTCAACCTTATTTTAATTTATTTTATTTTATTGTACTATTTTATTTTATCTTATTTTACTTTAAGTTTTTACTTTATTTCACTTATTTTATTTTTATTTTATTTTACTATTTTTTTATTTTACTTTATTTTATTGTTTTATTTCATTTTTAATTAATTTAATTTTTTTTATTGTATTTTACTTTATTTTACCATTTTATTTTATTTTGTTTTACTTTATTTTACTTTATTGTACATTATTTTATTTTACTTTATTTTATTTTATTTTTCTATTTTGTTTTATTTCATTTTTTTTATTTTACTTTATTTTACTTCATTTAACATTATTTTAATTTATTTTATTTTATTGTACTATTTTATTGTATTTTTTATCTTATTTGACTTTATTTTTACATTATTTTAATTTACTTTATTTTATTTTATTGTACTATTTTATTTCATCTTATTTTACTTTAATTTTTTACTTTACTTTATTTCACTTATTTTATTTTTATTTTATTTTACTATTTTTTATTGTATTTTATTGTTTTATTTCATTTTTAATTAATTTAATTTTTTTATTGTATTTTACTTTATTTTACTTTTTTATTTTACTTTATTTTTACTTTTATTTTATTTACTATTTTATTTTATTTTTATCTTATTTGAATATTGTCTCTAATTTACTCTATTTTGTTTTATTTTACTATTTTATTTTATCTTATTTTACTTTATTTAACATTATTTTAATTTACTCAATTTTATTGTATTTTACTATTTTATTTTATTTTATTTTATTTATTTTACTTTATTTTTACTTTTATTTACTTTTTCATTTAATTTCATTTTACTTTATTTAGCTTATCACTTTATTTTATTTTACTTTATTTTATCTTATGTTTTACTTTATGTTTTATTTTATTTTTTTCTTTCAAACACTGTAGTTAATTTAAATGTGTGTAGTTGCTGTAGTAGTTGTCAGGTGGCGCTATGCAGCATAATCTCTCCACAGCAGCAACAACCACGAAGAAGAGGAAGCGAGTTCTTCCGGTTCTGTAAAGAAGATGGCGACAGTGAGATGCAGAGAGTAAATAAATAATATCATTTTTCTCTCATTGTGTCAGAAATAAACATTTTATTCAGATTCTGCGACAAAATGACGAACCGAACGGCGTATTTCTACGACCCAGACGTGGGGAACTTTCACTACGGTAAGACTGAACTGTGTCTGTTAGCAGATGCGGCTAATGATCAGTGAAAACACTGCAAATGATCTCTGTTTACATTTACAAATGACAAACATCAGGCTGTGTGTTGACTACACATCTGTGCACTACAAAAGTCAAACAAAACAAAAGTCAAAAAGAGCGGAAGTGCGTTTATTGTGTATTTAATTTAATACAAACTTATCACTTTTACTAATATTTGCGACTAATGTAGAAATGACCGGCTTCTGAGACAGACTCCATTTAAACAACCCTGTCTCTTCAAATATGTCAACATTTTCACAAATGCTGTGTTTTAAAAAATAAGAATGTTATTTGGGTTCATTTTGTTGTTGTTGGAGGGAAAAATAAATCTAATTCAAGAGATTACTGTTACAGTCTGCATATATGTATATGTATATTCATGGAGGACTTTGGTCATTATTTGTCCGTTAATGTTAAGATGAGCAATACTCAGTACACAGTATCTGGTTTTAAACCTTTTGTGTCAAGTAGGACATGTAATATATTGTTAGTAAAGAGGCACCTCATGTAAGATTTAATAATCGTATGATCTTCATCACAGAGTTTGGTAAATCCTAACAGATGTCATAGTTGGAGACAGAACATGAGGTGTGTTTTGTTTTATTTTATTTTATTTTATTTTATTTTTTTTAACTGCAGGTGCTGGACACCCAATGAAGCCTCACCGGCTGTCTCTCACACACAGTCTTGTGCTGCATTATGGACTCTACAAGAAGATGATGGTATGATCTGTTTGTTTAGTCCAGTCAAATTTCTCTGGTGAAAAGTCATTGACATCAGGTCCTGATGAGCGGTGCTCTCCGTGCAGGTGTTCAAACCGTACAAGGCGTCCCAGCACGACATGTGCCGCTTCCACTCGGAGGATTACATCGACTTCCTGCAGAAGGTCAGTCCAAACAACATGCAGGGCTTCACCAAGAGCCTCAACACCTTCAACGTAGGAGACGACTGGTGAGTTTCCTTATGTATTTATAAAATCGCTCTTGTTGTCAAGGTCTTCATTAAAATACTGGCATGAGATTTTAAGGCAAGTTTTAACGAATGTGAAAGTAAGTAGCAAAATCAGCTTTTGCATGTGTAATTAAACAAGTTTTCTAATAACTTTTTTTTTTTTTGTTCTCAGTCCTGTTTTTCCGGGTCTGTTCGAGTTTTGTTCGAGATATACAGGTGCCTCCTTGCAAGGAGCGACTCAGTTAAATCACAAGGTCAGATGTTGAAAATGTTGCCTTTACATATGCTTTGTAGAAAACTCAGAAAGTGAACCTGAAAATTAATTATTTCTTCTTGAAAATAATCCATGTGATATTTGAAATGTAAGATGCAACATTTAAAATAAGATTTGTAACTTAGTATAGGTCTTGAACACTGAATGATTTCTGCATTGTTTTTTAACATTCATTCATTCATTCATTCATTCATTGCATAGATTTGTGACATTGCCATAAACTGGGCTGGAGGTTTACATCATGCAAAAAAGTTTGAGGTAAGCACATTAATACATTAACAATTCAATACAAAGGTGAAGAAAAACAACATATATCATTACCTGTACTTTAGCAAGTGCATCAAGTGCCTATGAAACCTACACATTACCTTTTCTTTTTTTTCCCTCAGGCATCTGGATTTTGCTACGTGAATGACATTGTCATCAGTATTCTTGAACTTTTGAAGTAAGTGAGAGATGGACAGGAAGTGACATCACCCCAAATACTCATGATGCATTTTTTCTAAAATGCATTAATCAAAATTATACAGAGGTGTATGATAATATTTAGCAGGAAATGTCAGCTACAATTTACCTGTAATATTTTTTCTTATTTCTGTCTGATAGGTATCATCCACGCGTGCTCTACATTGACATCGATATTCATCATGGTGATGGTGTACAGGAAGCCTTTTATCTCACAGACAGAGTCATGACTGTGTCCTTCCACAAATATGGGAACTACTTCTTCCCAGGAACTGGTATGTTGTTCCTGTACTGCCTGATAAAAGTCATTTATTGAGTGTCATCCATATAGATTCAGCTGTTTCTAGTGCATGCTAAAGGAAACATACATTTATGTGTTAAAAAAAGGAGTGATTGAATTGTTAAATCTTCACAACCTCACATACTACTGTTGAAACATTATAATAACAGGAAGTGTTTCTGTTGTGCGTTCGTGATAAGGTGATATGTATGAGGTGGGAGCTGAGAGCGGCCGCTACTACTGCCTAAATGTCCCGCTGCGAGACGGTATAGATGACCAGAGTGAGTTGATTTATGATCTAATATTCATATATGAGTTTTTTTACAATTAAACTCTAATGTCTGCAAAAGCGTAGTCATTTAATTGTAATAGTTAAGCCATATAGTGCAGTTTGATTGGGTGACATATGGACAAAGATATTAGTTCAGCCATGTAAATAGTTATTGCAAATTATTCTCTGAACAGAACTTGTTTCGGAGGGATTCAAATATTCAGGGTTTCAGCTGTTCTTGAGGAGGTTTAAAAAAAGTCTTGATTTGCCCTTCCACAAATTAAAACTTTAAAAAGGTCTTAAATGAGAGAAAAAAGTCTTAAATTCAAAAAAGTCATGGATGCAATGAATCTTCCTCAGTACTTTTGTTTTCCAGTGCAAATATCCAAACATCCTTAAATCAATATATTTACTTTAAATATAAACGTAAAATGGAGTCTTAAATTTTCTCAGTTGAACAAAATTAAGTGAGTTTATGCTTAAAACAAGAACAAATATAAAAACTTTTTGAATTAAGTATATTTATTGTAAGCTCATTGGAAGGTGTTTGTTCTTGTTTTAATCATAAACTGATCAGTTTCCCTGAAAACAAGACTTGTTATATACCTTTACTTGAGAAGCAAAATGACAGAAGGGTTGTTTGCTTTTATATTGTCAGGCTACAGACAGCTGTTTCAGCCGGTTATCAAGCAGGTGGTGGACTTCTATCAGCCCACCTGTATCGTTCTTCAGGTGAGACAACGTTCTGTCAGTCAGTTAGTGGTGGCGTTGTTGTTGTTGTTGTTGTTGTTGTTGTTGTTGCTCATCTCTGTGGTTTGTCTGCAGTGTGGAGCAGATTCTCTGGGCTGTGATCGATTAGGATGCTTCAATCTCAGCATACGAGGACATGGGTAAAAACAACTTTTCCTAAAATACACAGTCTTTTGAAATATCAGTAAAACTCCTTGATAATCTCACCTAAACACCTGTATTTGTAGAGAGTGTGTGGAGTTTGTGAAGAGCTTCAAAATCCCGCTGCTTGTTCTGGGTGGAGGAGGATACACGGTCCGAAACGTTGCTAGATGTTGGTACGTCCGTCATTTCACTACTTTTTTTTTTTTTTTATTCAGCAGAAATCTTAAAAAAAGAAAAAAGTTAACATAATAGTTATGAAGTAAACTTTGAAGGAATCATATCATATATATTTTTGTTTGTTTCTCTTTTTTTGTTGTTTTTGTTTTTGTTTTTTCGCACACCAAAATCTTTTTGATGATGTGAAATAAGTAACAGTTTCATCTAACACACAGGCTCCGGGTTTGCTGTCAAGTCCAAAAAATGTTTAACTTCCCATCCTTCAATAATAGCCTTGTTGCGAATTTCAAATAACCAAAATGAAAATGTATACCCATTTTATTAGTTCTAGTTAAAACTGGATCTTTGCTTCATTCGTTACTTTTTAGCAGCACCCTGTTTAAATTATGATACGACAAACAATATTTACAGCAGTTTAAATCATTTTCAACCACAGTAAGGAACAGCATCACAATATACTAAGGACCAGATTTACTAAACAGGCCAAATTAGTGTTAGAGCTCAATTCTATAACAGCAGTGATGGTGATTTGCAGACAGTGCACACAATAAAGAGCACAGACGCAGCCAAATCATTTCCATAATGAACAGCGCAATCGATCAAGAGCAGCACAAATTACTGCCTGCTTTAAGACGTGCTTTTTTTGGGCGTTAAAAATGCAAATACGATTAATCTGACAAGTGCAAATGTACATCAGTTGCGTTTCATGATTCATTTGAAAACTCTCCTCCCATACATTCCCCGTCTGAATGGGAAACTCCTACAAATGCATATTCAAAAAGTTTAGGCACAACAGTTACTGCGTGTTTTTAGTAAATCCTGACAGTACTATTTTTTTTGCCAGAGGATGGTTTGCACTAGTGCACGCTGTCAGTAAATCTGGCTCTAATTCCACCGTAAATGAGAGACATCACTAATTCACATTGAAGCCATGCCCTATATTTTTGCCCTATATAAAGACTGCTAAAAGTGGAACATGTTAAACTCACATCAGACTCTTTGAAAGCTCCCTATTTTTCACTATTTTTTCATAAGAGAGCCCATCTGATCTTTATTAATGCTTTTTGAGAATGTACAAAACCAACCATCATCTAAATATCTTATGCCCACTGCATCAGACTTTACTGACTTTTTCACCTGTATTTTCATTAATACTTTTTGATAAACCGGCTGACAATTTCAGTGGCCAAAATGTTGGTGAATCAGTAATTAATAAAAGAGTTTACACTGCAATGTACCATTGCAGCTGTTCTATTGAGACGTTAGGATTTGCATATTATCCTACGATTTATCATATTTCCTCATCATCTCACCTCTGTTGAGTCTCTGATCATGTTAATATAGGAGGTCGTATGATAGGACTGGGTTTCTAAGCTGTTTCTGCTGCTTGGTTTCCATAAGTGCTACTAATGTGTGAGTGTTCACTCATATCTGTTGTCTTTCTAATATTTTCATATCACATCTTTGATTTTTAGGACATACGAAACATCTTTGCTAGTTGAGGAGTCCATTAGCGATGAACTGCCGTATAGTGGTAAGACAGTGTCATATGTGAAGACACCTAGAATCATTCTGTGTCTTTGTTTTGCTGTTACATATTAATCCAGTTCTTGTGTGAATGAATCTACGCTAGATTATAATTCATCAGTCTAAATGACTTTTCCTGTTGCTTTAAAACTCTTTTCTTATCTCTGTGTCTGTCCTCTGCACAGAATACTTTGAATATTTTGCTCCAGACTTCACACTTCATCCAGATGTCAGCACAAGGATAGAAAACCAGAATTCTAGACAAGTATGAGTTATTTTCCTCACATGTATTTTTTGTTTGTGTCTGTCTTTACATTAACAAGTGCAGTGAGACCATATTCAAAACCTCTCTTAAACCTGGAAATAAACTTGAGAAAAAAAACAGAGTTTTGTATAATGTAAAATCAGTTAGACATGCTTGGGGTTCAGATGCAGCACAGGATGCTCTCTGGAACGTCTCAAATCATGAACACGATCAGGTTTTCTTCATGTCAGCTCCAGTGCTGGTGTCACGACAGCAAAGAAGAAACAAATGAAATACTAAGACATTCTCAAATTCATGTTTTTGTAAGGTAATTGAAGCATTAACATAATGTTACTCTTCTGAATGATATACCAAAGGTAAAAGTGTATTATATGGTTTAGAACATTTGTGCATATTTCATAGTAGTTCAGTGTACCATCATCAGCAATAACTAATGCATGATGTGTTTTTCTTTTTTTTTTCCCTAGTATTTGGAGCAGATTCGTCAAACAGTGTTTGAGAACTTGAAGATGTTGAATCACGCTCCGAGCGTTCAGATCCATGACGTTCCCTCTGATTTACTGAGCTATGAGCGACCAGACGAGGCCGATCCTGATGAGAGAGGATCAGAAGAGAACTTCTCTAGGTGATTATGAGCCTCTAACACTAGTGTTTAACTCTTTGATGTTAAGCTTTTTTCAAATAAGTCTCTTCTGCTCACCAAGACTACATTTGTTTGATTTTTGATCAAATACATGCAGCTTTGGTGAGCACAAGAGACTTATAGAAGAGAATCAATTTAATGCACCCTTAATGCTAAAGGTGTTAAAGGAGAAGTCCACTTCCAGAACAAAAATTCACATATAATGTACTCACCCCCTTGTCATCCAAGATGTTCATGTCTTTCCTTCTTCAGTCGTTATGTTTTTTGAGGAAAACATTTCTGCATTTTTCTCCATATAATGGACTGATATTTTGCCCTGATTTTGAACTTCCAAAATACAGTTTAAATGCAGCTTCAAACGATCCCAAATGCGGTTGTAAGCGATCCCAGCCGAGAAAGAAGGGTCTTATCAATTATGTTCATAAAAATAATACAATTCATATACTTTTTAATGTCAAACGCTCGTCTTGTCTTACTCTGCCTGGACTGTTTTTGTTCTGGTTCATGTCAGTTAGTGTATGTGGAAAAACTCCCATCTCATGTTCTCCCTCAACTTCAAAATCATCCTATATCGCTGTTTTACCTTTTTTGTTAAGGGTGTTTGATCTTCTTTGCATGTTCACTTTGTAAACACTGTGTCTGTTCTTCTGCAGTGATGTAGGATGATTCTGAAATGATTTTTGAAGCTGAGGGAGAAAATACGATTGGAGTTTTTGGACATACACTAACTGTCTTGAACCAGAATACACAGAGTTCAGGGAGAGAAAGACAAGATGAGCGTTTGAGATTAAAAAGTATTTAAATTGTATTATTTTTATGAAAATAACCGATCGTTTCGCTAGATAAGACCCTTCTTCCTCGGCTGGGATCATTTACAACCACATTTGTGATCGTTTGAAGCCGCATTTAAACTGTATTTTGGAAGTTCAAAATTGGGGCACCATATCAGTCCATTATATGGAGAAAAATCCTGAAATGTTTTCCTCAAAAAAACATAATTTCTTTTTAATTTCTTTAAAAAAAATCTTATGTAAATTACTATTGTACTTCACTTTTGATACAGTAGATATCATGTCAGCTGCTTAAATGAATATTGAATATCTTTAAAACAGCTTCTGTTTTTTTTTCCAGACCTGAGGCGGCGAATGAGTTTTATGATGGTGACCATGATAATGATAAAGAAAGCGATGTGGAGATCTGAAGATCATCTCTTGTGTCTGACTTCAGCCATAAAGTTGTCCATTCCTTGCCATATCTATAGTACTTATAACTGTATTGTGCTGAGTGGATGAATCTTCTCTTTCTTTACATGCTCTGTGTCTGTGTAGTTTGACATGTGGAACGTTTTAGTGTCATGACAGTATTTTCTGTTCATCAAAGCCCAGATATAAAGGGAACTTCACACGAGTCCTGTCTACTAATACAGCATCTGTACTGAAAAGGCTCAGAAATCATGTGATGTTGTGTGCTCAATGTCCAAGTGGTTCTGATTTCCAGAATAATTTTCTTGGCCTTTTCATAATTTGTTTATAGATTGTTTCTGTAATAAATCTTTTGGAAAAAAAGTCTTTTTAACTGCTTAACGTCTATGCGGTTTGACCTGAGGAAAGTGTGGTGAATCCTCGATACTGGTATTTTCAGGTGGTTTCTCACATGCGAGTCAAATGTCACGGCAGTGAAAAAACACCTCTATAGTGTTTTCACAAAGATCTTTACTCAAATGTTCATCTCACATCATATATAACACAAATGATGTCTGTGTTCAGGACTGTATTCAATACATTTGACCAAATCCTTTGTACTAGTAGCAAAAATTCCAACAAATATGGTTTTCAGTACATTTCAGAGTGTATCAGTGACGACACTGCACACATATATTGAGCTTCCACAGTGTAGAGACGTACAGCAATCAAAGCGTTAGTCTGGTTTATGCAAAACTGAACAAACACGAATTATAACATACATTTTTTTTTTGTACTGGGTGTCATCAATTTGCAGCTTTACATGAGACTGGTAAACCATTTCCAACCAAACAACACAAAGTGTGTTTAACCGATAAACTGCTTAACTGGCTCATTTACACAGAAATATACACTACAGAAAAACGGCATAATATCAGCTGACATGAAAGCTGCATGACTCGATGAGCGTCTACAGTTCTTCGCTCTCGTACAGCGGGGCGGTGTGATGAGGAACAGGATCTGTGCTCAGTGTGGAAAACTGGCTCAGGATGGGAAGAGTCTTCAGCACCCTGACAGGAGGAGTAGACTTATTCAGTCGAGCTGCAAGAAAACAGACATTCTTATTTAAGGCCGAGAGACTGTTCAAAGCAATAAATAGGCAAATTCAGGTCAACACAGACAATAATTCAATATTTGATTATTTGATCACATTTTCATTAATGACAAAAATAGTCCTGTATGACATACAGATCAAGAATGCAGAAATTAATTTGTCAAACAGGACTAAAAAAACGTGTTTAAAAATAGGGGGAAAAAATTTTAACTTACACATTCTTACACACTTCTCTTATACATTCATATATCTGGTACTGAATAATGTTTATGAATAAGTTATGATCTACAAATGAGTTACGATCTATCCACTTTTTGAGTACACGCCTGAAAATTAAATTTCCAACTGTTTATTACTATGAAAAATACCATTTAAATAAATCTAAAATCTAAATTGTGTTCCAAATTTGAGGTTGTCATTGCAAAAAAGTTTTTTTCAGTACTTAACATTTCTACTAGATTAAATTCAGTTCCTATGGTGGTCATTTTTGACTGTGAACAAAACTTTGACCATTTGTGTGTGTTTTGTGACATATCAGTACACAAATTTGTATAATGACATGGTTATGACATAGATATTACACGGTAAGTGTGACTTATGAGGACATTGCCCCATGTCCAAAGGCTTGTAAATCACACAGAATGAGTTTTTTTGATAAAGTAAAAATGAGAAAGCACAGCTTTCTGTGAGGGCTTGGTTTAGGTGTAGGGCAATAGAAAATACGGTTTGTACAGTATAAAAACCATTACGCCTATGGAGAGTCCCCACAATTCACAAAAACAAACCTGTGTGTGTGTGTGTGTGTTCACAAAGGAAGTTCTAAAAATCTAGTTCTAAAAAGTTCTAAAAATGCATTAAGCATAAGTTTATACAGTTTTTTTATTTAATCAAAAGTCTAAGCAAAAATTCTCCAACACAAAGTAAACACATTAAGTGCACTTACTGGCCACGTCTAGCCTGGCGTTGCATGTGGACATGCCCGCTTCATTAATGGCAGAAACGGTGTACCAGCCCGCGTCGGACTTGATCACTGGATCGATGATCAGACACAGCTTTCCTGAACCGTCCTGAGAGAGACTGACACAACAAACACACAAACATCACTAGATGTGCAAACATTTAGACTATGGTAATGAAGCTTTCATATTGAGATAAAAAGTCAGTTCTGTGTAAACCTGTTTTTAAAAAATTCAAGGTAGAATCTCATTATCTAAAAGGTATGGTATAATAAAGCAATAAGCCCTAAGAAGCCGTGGTTTACAGTGAATTTATAACAGTTAAGGGTTGTTGTAAGGCATGACGTGAAGCAGAGCATCAAACAATTGTAAACAAAGGTGTATGTTTGTAGAGTAATTTACAGCGGCTTAGAACGTGACAAGGACCGGAACTATCCGTTTTATAATGCAAATGTTTCACAGAAATCATGTCACCTGATCATTCTCTTCCTGCTGCCCTGATTTCTGTTTGATCATTTCGGAATATATTTTTTGTGCTGTGAACTGGAGGAAAATTTGGTTCTTGCGTGTTACTGACATTAAAAATAAAGATGTGACGTTTTAATGAATGTGAATGAAAAATGACATTCACCGGCTGTGGTGAAGGGGAAGATTGTTACCAAACACTGATTTAAATTTTGCCCTTTTCCTCACACAACACTTTAGACTTGATTAAGAATATAACAGACTTATAGACTTATGGTGCTTTTGTTTTTTCTTCATATGGAAAACAGGACATTCCAGAAAACAACTTCATAACTTTGAACAGCTAAGTAACGTGTTCCACAGTCAAAAAAAACAAAAAAAAAACAAAGAAAAAAAAAACTGAATTTTTATGTGAATTATTCATGTAAGCAACTGTCTTTAAACACAAAAATGAAACAAAACGGTCATTTAAGTGTCTAAAAAGCATACAGTATTTCAGTATTTTATCTTTCTGTTGAATAATATCTAATATCTAAATACATAGTGTATAGAAAACATATGCACACATAAAGTGAATGATGATTTTCGGACCTCATTCTCATGGGGTCGATGCGCAGCATTTCCTTGTCTTTCTTCCAGTAGAGCTGCGGTGCTGGAGACGCCGTCACCTTACACTCTAACCGCACGCCGTCGCCCTCCAGAACCCGAGAGTTCCTCATCTTCACCACAAAAGTCGGAGGACACAGCTGCTCCTGAGCTGAGGACAAACACACAACATACATTTACCTCTCAGTCATTGTGCCATACAGTGTCATACTAAGACATTTCAGTTTGTCCTTGTATGAGTGAATCGAAATGGCATTACTTCAGGAGCTTTTTTAGAATGTCCTTATCACAAGTGTCTTGCATCCTTTTAACCTACTAAAATCAGTTTCTTCATGATCTCATCATGCAGGAAGGATGGAAATGAGGCCACAGAACGATTATACATAAGGCTGTTTCTTTTCAGTAATAGACACATTTATTTAACAATTTTGTTTTAAATTCTTAGTTAAAGATTCTGTCATCTCCAAACCCGTGACTCCATGTACAAGGCAACAATTTGTATCTATGACACTTGAAATTGAACTATAAAGCAGCTTTCCAATTTCTCTGGATCATGATTTGGAAAGGCACACATCTCTCTATGTACTGTAGATGATGAGATATTCGAAGACTTCACAATTTTATGTTGAGGAACATTATTCTGAAGTTGTTTTACAATCTGTAGATGCAGTTGGTTTGGTGAACCTCTACTCATCTTTGCTTTTTATACCCAATCGTGTTACTGACCCGTTATCAATTAACCTAAACAATTAGTTGCAAAACGTTTCTACAGATGTTTATATTTAGTAGCATTTACTTTTCCATCCTTTTGTTGTCCCCTCCCAACTTTGTTGAAATGTTATGTTTTCAAAATTCAAACATTTCTGTGTTATATTTTCTGAATAACATTTAGGTTTGTGAGATTTGCAAATCATTGCATTCTGTTTTTATTTACATTTTACACAACATCCCAACTTTTTCAGAACTTGGGCTGTAGATCGGTGTGATGTTTTTTTAAAGCATTTTAGCATAGGGTTGCAACAGGACAAAATGTAACAGGAAAAAAAGAATACTTTCAAAAGCACTGTATTTCAATAGGAAAAAAACACTTCAATTACAAAAAGCACACTGCTTACCGTTACAGAAACTATAAGAAGCTTATTCTTAACACAAGACCGCTCACCAATCACATCCAGACGCAATGAGAAGTGGCTCTCTCCGGCGCGGTTCTTCGCTACACATTCATAAACACCTGCATGATGAATGGTCACAATTTCAATAATAAAGGAGTGGACGCTCTTCTCACACACCAGCATCTTATGGTAATCATCGGGTCGGATGAGTTTCCCATCCAGATACCAAGTTATATCTGGCGTTGGCAAACCTACAACCTGAAAAAACAAGAATGAAAAAGAAAGAAAGAAAGAAAGTTAATCTGCAGTATAATGTCATGATCCGCATCAGGTTATAAATTCTGCTTTTTTGTGGACTGTTTATTTTTGTGTGTCATACTGCCCATGACAGCCTCAGTAATATTTCATTTTAAGAAGGTCAAAATCATTGAAGTAATATGTTCTGGTAAAATAAACGCATACAGGATGTTTTGTCATATCAATAAATGAAAACCTGCCTTAAAATCAATCCTGCAGAATCGTCCCTCTTCAACAGTAAGATCTTGTGGCACTTGTATAAAACGAGGAGCAAAACACTTCTCTTGGATGGTGGCGGCATCTGTACCCTCCCCTCCGGGACGATTCTTTCTGGACCTGAACGAGAAAAGGTGAAAATGAGCTGAATTCAGCCACAATAACTCAATCCTCAAAGTTGAGTTAATCCAGACGAACAGCAGTCGTACAGTAACTCAGGCAGGGCTCAGAACATTAGACAATCACCTACAACAAGCACAACGTGTCTGTCTTAGACTGTGCCAGAAAAGTCGTTCAGTGTTTGACGCATTCACAAATGTCAGCCAGTGTTCATTCACTGTGTCAGAAAAGTTAGCTGTGCATGCACATAATAAGATGAAAGAACTCCAAACTGATGCTCTGAATGACATTTACCATATTCCTCCAGGCTGGAGATCTTCTGGAGAGCCTGGCTGTTAGAATAGTGCATAACATTTACTTGAATAACATTACAAAAATGATAGGCAGACATACTAAATGAATTGTACGCATGTGGTGGTATTATAATAATAGCATCGTGATGTATAGGATAGCTGCAGAGCACATGGATTTTGCACATGCTATTTTAGGCCCATGGAGAGACTGCTGTCTGTTTGGTCTGGCTTTGAAAATTCCTGTTGAAGACAACTAGAGTGATGCCAACAGCACAGCTGCATAAACTAACACTCTCGTCTCTTGAATAACAAGGGTTTTAGTTTTACTTGTGGAGTTACTAATATTATATCATGTAACATGGATTTTCTGTAGGGCAATTTATCTTGTTTACACACACAGCATAGTGTTTTCTCCTAACAATCTCTAACATTAGTGATTGAAGCAGTTGCATTAAACATCAAATAACTTCAAATAGCAATACCTGTGCAGGCTGTGAACTGAATGAATTTTCAAGATCAAACACTGAAGCAGCATTATCAGCTCCCAGCAATCTTCTGGCCATTCGCTCCTCATAAGACAACTTCTGAATGTTCCTTTGTTGAGGAGCTTTGCTCTTTAGCTTCTTTTCAAGGTCTTGGATAAGAGCATCTTTTGAGCCCTGAATCTCTTCATCTGTGGCACGAGAAACTGGTCGTGAAACTGTCTTCTTCAAGATTGGCTTTGGCAAGCTATGAAAACAGCCCATGAAAAAAAAAAGATTGCTTAAGAGTTTCTCTTAAAAGAATAGTTCGCTTAAAAATGAAAGGATGTAAATGAGTTTGTTTGTTCATCAAATTTGTAAAAACGTGTTATTGTATCACTGTCTCGTCAATGGATCCTCTGCAGTGAATGGGTGCCGTCAGAATGAGAGTCCAAACAACTAATAAAAATATCACAATAATCCACAAGTAATCCACACCACTGCAGACCATCAGTGAACATCTTGAGAAGACAAAAGCTGTGTGTTTGTAATAAATAAATAAATAAAAATCCAGCATTTAATGAGAGAGATGACAGGAGATAGACTTTTTTTTTTTTACTGGAGGGCCTGTTGAAAAAAAAACCCAGCATATCCTCGTTAGGTATGTTTTGAAGCATCACTGCTAGTTTGAGTTGGTTTAAGATGGTCCTTAGCCGGTCACGAGCTGGTCACGAGCTGGTTTAAGTTGGTTATGAGCTGGATTAAGATGGTTATGAGCTGGTTTAAGATGGTCACGAGCTGGTTTAAGATGGTCATGAGCTAGTTTAAGATGGTTATGAGCTGGTTTAAGATGGTCATGAAGCTAGTTTAAGATGGTTATGAGCTGGTTTAAGATGGTCACAAGCTGGTTTAAGTTGGTTATGAGCTGGATTAAAGATGGTTATGAGCTATTTAGATGCTACGAGCTGGTTTACTAAGATGGTCATGAGCTATTTAAGATGGTATGAGCTGGTTTTAAGATGGTCATGAGCTAGTTTAAGATGGTTATAGGCACAGTTTAAGATGATCACTTAAACTGGTTTTAAATTGGTTATGAGCTGGATTAAGATGGTTTATGAGCTGGTTTAAGATGGTCATGAGCTGGTTTAAAGATGGTTATGAGCCTGGTTTTAATGGATTTATGAGTTGGTTAAAGCTGGTCATGTGCTGGTTTGCAGCTGGTCACAAGCTGGTTTAAGATGGTTATGAGCTAGTTTAAGATAGTTATGATCTGGTTTAAGATGGTTATGAGCTGGGTTAAGATGGTTATGAGCTGGTTTAAGATGATTATGAGCTGGTTTAAGATGGTCATGAGCTGGTTTAAGATGGTCATGTGCTGGTTTAAGCTGGTCACAAGCTGGTTTAAGGTGGTTATGAGCTGTTTAAACTAGTCATGTGCTGGTACTAAGCTGGTCCTGAGCAGGAGCTTGGACCAGCTAAGGACCATCTTAAACGAGCTCAAACCAGCAGCCATGCTTTAAAACATACCTAACCAGCATATGTTTTTCAACAGGGGAAGCATTATTATGGATTATGGACTGATATTTTGAACAGAAGTGATGGTTTAAAGTTAAAAACACCTTAATGATGGATTTGTTTTGCACAAACACACAGCTTTTGGCTTTACAACATGTTAATTAGACTGGAGTGGTGTGGATTACTTGTGGATTATTGTGATGTTTTTATCAGCTGTTTGGACTCTCAGTCTGATGGCACCCATTCACTGCAGCGGATCCATTGGTGAGACAGTGATGTAATGACACATTTCTTCAAATCTGATGAAGAAACAAACTCATCTACATCTTGGATGGCCTGAGGGTGAGGACATTTTCAGCAAATTTTCATTTTTGGGTAAACTATTCCTTTATGCTTTGGAGATTTGAGTTATATTTCATATATATATATATCATATATATTTCATATATACATGTCAGCGATAACACACTTACGTGTTGGGTGTGTAGCTCATGTGAGACACAGGTGGAGGCTGTGGAGGTGAAACAGTTGTTTTCGGGGGATCTGGAGATATCCGGGGTGGGGCTGTTGCAGGAGCGTGATTCAGCGACTGACTTGGAGGAGGCAGAGGCTGTTCTTGGGCCTTTGGTGTTGGGCTGGGTGATCTGGGGGAGCGCCGGGGAGATGGCGACTGAGGTATGGAAATGCATTTGGCCTGGGAGCTTGATAGTGAAGGCAGGACAGATGAGAGGAAAGCGGCTGATGATTGTTTCTCATTGTTTGGAGAGCTCCGTGGTTTAGGAATCAAAGTCATGCTTGAACACATCGACGTTCGAGCGGGTCCAGGCTGAGGAGGGCTCAGTAACGGAGCAGTAGTCGAAGCTGGAGGACTGAAGTTGTTGGGCTTGCTGATCTCAGTGTCGGGTGTGTGGAAACTAGGCAGGGACTGGATGAAATGTCGAGGGCGCTCATAGTTAAAGGCACTGGGCGGGTACAGAGATGGCGAGAAGGTGGGCAGGTCAGCCACGTTCATGGCACTGCCTCTGGGCTCCACTGGTTTACTCAGCTTGCTGGTGGGAAGGAATGGATGTGGGACACTGTTTTTAACCCCCTTTGCCGGAGGATCGAATTTGCTCATTGAGGAGAGCTCTGCAGCTTCAGTCTCCGGACTGGCAGAATCCTGTTTGCTCTCTGTGTCCACAAGAGACTCCGGCACCCTGTTGGTAAAACATATTTAACTTGGGTTACTCAGGTGGTTCAAAAAAGGAGTTCACACTAATGATCTGCAGTCAAGTGAACAAAAGGGACATGAACGACGGAGACTTTAGGCCAGAGGTCTCAAAGTCAGTTCCTGGAGGGCCACAGCTCTGCAGAGTTTAGCTCCAGCCAGCTCCAACTCACACCTGCTTGAAAGTTTCAAGTAATTCTGAAGACCTTGATTAGCTGGATCTGGTGTGCTTGATTAGGGTCAGAGCTAAACTGTGCAGAGCTGAGGAATTGAGGTATTGAGTTTGAAGACTGGCCCCCTGGAGGGCCAATATCTTGTAGAGCAGTGGTTCTCAAACCTGTCCTGGAGTACCCCCAGCACTGCACTTTTTGTATGTCTTGTATCTATCCCACCTGATTCAAGTCATCAGCTCATAAGTGGAGACTGCAGGAACTGAAGTGGGTATGTCAAATATAGGGAGATATACAAAATGTGCAGTGCTGGGGGTATTTCATGGAGAGATTTGAGAACCACTGCTGTAGAGTTTAACTCTGACTTGATCTTAGCAATCTGAAGACATTGATTACTTTGGCTCAGATGTGTTTAATTGGAGTTGGAGCTCTGCAGGATATTGGCCCTCCAGGAGCAGGATTGGACATCCCTGCCTTAGACAATGTGATAAAGTTAAGTATAGTTTAACCCACTTGATCAACAACCTCATCCAGGTGAATGCAGCAGTAGAGAAGGATATCCTACTAGCATCTAGTGTTGTGTACCATTCAGAAGTGAACTGAGAATGCTTTTAAATTACCAAACACTTTTTGCATTTCAGTTGAACTTGCAAATTCAACCAGTTCTGCAGGCAAGGATGTGGGTGTGATTAACAAGGATGCTAAAGACTGCTGTAGGCCAAGGGAGTGAGGAACGTTCACCTGCACAACTATTACTAACTGGCCTCCGTTACACAAACCAGAACCAAAGTCATATAAGGCCAAAAAGTGAGTTCCCAAGAAAGAGTAAAGTTCGTCAAGACAAACATTGAGGGCCACATTTACTAAACACGATTAAGTATCGTGAACCATCAACTAGGCTTTCAACAGAATCCCCTAAAAGACTGATGGGAGTGTAAAGTTCTGCAGTGATCAACTGACAAATTAATGAACACAGACACAGCCAGTTCATTTTCATAATGACCAACATGATCTACCAAGAACAGCGCAAATTGGTGACTAATGCATCCATGTCAAGCTCAAAATGGGTTAAGATATGCTTTTTGGTGTTAAATAATGGTAACTGACTATGCAAACCTTAGCAAATCACTTTGCAAGATTTTATTAAATATTCTCCTCCCGTATATGTTATGTCTGAAAGGGAAACTCTTACAAATGCATATGGAACAAGGTCAACCGCAAAAATGTGTCCACGCTTTTTAACTTTAATGTTTCATTGCATGTCTTTAGTAAATCCTGACAGTAGTCCCCCCAAAAGAGGGTTTGCCCTGATGAGGTTATTAGTAAATCTGGCCCCAAATGGTGGCTTGAGAACCTTGTTGAAAAGTCAAAACATCTAAATAACTGTCTTAGATGGGTTTCCTGAACACTCCCCCATCTTCTATCAGCCAGACAAACACATAGCCCCGCCCCCAAACTCACGCCATTGGTTGACTCTGTGTTGCTGTGCCATGCTGGATAGGCTGCTCAAACAAGCAGAGCAATGTTATTGTAAGCTGCTCTCCATGTCTCAAGGAGGGGAAACAATGCTTAACAACAGTACTTAGAACACTAATATGTTTATGTTTCTACTTCAAAAGTCAGCTTGTCTTTGACTGTCTGCATACACCTTTTATATAAACGACCATTTATTATATACGTATAGCAGCACACACATAAGCTGACAGCCATCTTACACTTCTCAAATCATGAACCTAAAGAGAACTACAAAGTACACGTTTATCATTTGTAAACACATCCCACATGCCAATAATCTTTTTTACCCTCTAATGAACATGGCAGGGATTCATAACATTGTATACTGCTGGTGTGTTTCTGAGAGAAAGCCATGTGGCTAAAAAAAGTGTCATGAGGCACGACTGACAGACGTGGCAGGTGCAGTTCATTTACAGCGACACTGGCACTCAGTTACCCTGTTTGGAGGTCATTGTGAATAAAGGCCCAAGCTCACTAAATGTCATTCACTTCTCAGTAACAGTTCAATAATGTATCACAAAGAATATATTTGTGATAGTGAAATCACTGCTTAATATAAAAGCAACAATTTTATATTTAAGCAATATATAAATATATAATAACAAGCAAGCCAGATATACAGGAAAGGGACAAAATGTTTGTAACAGTTGTGCAAACAGATCAGCAGCGACAGTCAGAAAGTGTTTCATTGTGGTTACTGTCCACAATGTTAGTGCCGTACCCTGGAGTCCAACATGGATACAGTTTTTCAAATGAATTCACTTACCAGCATAACAGCTTGAAAATGAGCATGAATTTGAGAATATCTTATATGTTGAGAATACTTGACAGAGAGCATCTCGTGCTTCAATGAAAGCAAAACATCTGACTGTCTGTTCAAAGGAGTTTGCAGTTATATTTGCAGTATTACATTCCATTTTGTTTGGCTAGTAGTTCAGCCTTGCAAAGGATAGAAAAAAAACTTTCTTTCTCACAACACCAGAACCAGATCATTAACATTACATATGAAATAGTTTAAAAGCCAGCAGTGCATCCTCTACAAACACAAACACAGCAGTGAGTGAAGGGTGAAAAAGCTTCAGTGATGAACATTGAGTCACACTGTATGACCTACAGGGGTCAAACCCACAGAATATAGATTTTTATGAAGCAAAGAACACATTTTAATGTACCTACTGAACAAAAAAGGCAAAACTGACTGATCATGCATTAATAAAATGATTGAACAGATCAAAATCACTCAGGTTGCTAAAGCAGAAGTATTGTTTTTTTTGATCATTCTGACTGCGAAGTGTAACATCTTATTCAGATTACAAATGTTATGCTTACCTGCCCTTTGAAATGTTTTTTCTAGCCAATAAGATCAACTGTACATAAAGTCGTTTGGAAAGGTTGAAGGTGTAGAGCGATTCTCTGGCATCTGTTCACTCAATGAGATACTGTCGGGCTGTTTATCTATAGAAAACTATGTGAGTCATGAGCGGCAGACTCACGCCCCCTCCATTCTTGAGGAACCACCCATTCAACCCACGGACAATGCATAGACACAGATTAAAGAGAACATCTGAGTAAACGTGAATAAATCTGTTAACTTGATTTATTCTTGTTGTAAAGGTTAAAGATAACCAGCGCTTCCACTCTTTGATAGCAGCCGCAGCAGCCAACTGACAACTGACTACATGATAGCTTTGCTTGTTGCAAGTCAAATGTGGGATCAGAGAGCACATGCACGTCATTTATAAGGATCACCATGTCACAGCAATTGATTTTCCTGCTTGCAACTTGAAGCAATTAACTTTTACTACAAAAGGAAAAGAGGAATCTTGACAAAGAAGCTAAGTATTCAACAGTCTGAAATAGCTTTATCAATGTATTTTTATGAACTCAAATAAGTCAGTGACATGTAATACAAACTTGTTTATTGTCTCTAAAGAACTACTTTACAGCAGAATGGAATTCTTTTCACATCACTGAATCACCGTTTTCTTGTTTATTTCTGTAAAGTTGTTTATCTATATTGTATTAAGAGCTATATAAATAAAGGTGACATACTTGCATCTTCTATAGCATCCAGTGGTTGCCAGGTTTACCAGAGGTGTCTGTCTACAGTTGTGTTTACATGGTTGTAATCATTATCACCTGTTCCTCTTCTGAATATCAACCATGGTTCTATAAAATACAATCTTTCCAGACTTTCCCAACTTTAATTTCATCCTCTGCCATTCTTGTTGTTATTACTTTAAGTTTTAAAAATGAGGCCCCTGTTCTGTCTTTAAGGTTACAGACAGAACAGGGGCCTCATTTTTAAAACTTTCTGTAGATTTCATCCTAAAAGTGTACGTACGCACAAAAGCTAGATTTTGCTAACGCACAAAAGTTTTCAGATTTAAAACCCATTCGTACCCTTACGAAAGAGAAGTTTAAGTGTGCTATTAGTGTACTTCTTTTAAACTAAAAATAGGAAAGTATACTCTCAGTCTACTTTTCAAGTACTTCTCAGAAATGTGCTTTATGTACTTCTCAGAGATATACTTAAAATGACATTTAAGTATACTTGACTTATACTTAGAAAAAGTCTAAATATATTTAAGCTATACTACACTAAGCTTAGAGAATCCATGTTTTCATTGTTGTACGGTAGGGGGTGCTATCACATGTCTTCTGTACAGAATTTACAAAACACAAACAAAGAAGAAACCGAAGCAATAGATGTTTCCATGTGTAATCTAACACAATCATCAGACATTAAAAAAAATCATCAAAACTGTAATGTTGTGGAATAAAATGTGACCCATTAAGAGCTAATGATGACTGTCAAGCTTGGGGGTGTTGATTTTTTTGATTATCATTCTGAATCCAGAAGTATTTTTTCAGCGTTTTGTTCAAAATGTTTTTTATTTTTATTTTTATTTATGAAACTTACCCACATTCAAGTGTTTATAAAAAAGAATGCTTGAAGCTAGAATAAAATGTTTTTGTTTACAAGCAGATACCCTGATCTTTCTTTAGATGCTTTGTATGCTCAGATATTCATAAAACAAAATATATACAAATTAATACATAATACGGACATAGTAGTATACTTAAAGTATGATGTAAAGTTCACTTAAAGAAAACTTATGAGTATACCTGCAGTATAAAACTACTAAAGTAGTAGTTTACTGAGACTATACTTCAAAGTGTACTATGCTATAAGTATTTAATTAGTAAACTATCAGTATACCTAAGTTCACTTTTAGTATAGTGGCAGTACAAACTAAAAACTTAAATGTAAACTAATTGTGTACTCAAAGTTTACTACTTCTGTACTTGAAGTATACTTAATGGTTTACTTTTATATACTAGAAAGTGGGCCAATTTAGTCCCAAGGAGTATTGAAATAGTACACTTACAAGTATACTACTAGTACACTGATATTTGTATACATACTTCATAAAGTATACTTAAAATATACTTAAGTTATATTTGATAAAATAAACTTAAAATATACTACTTTTTGTTAAGGGTATGCCAGAACCTGTGCAAAAATCCCTTTAAAAATCACAGTCAGGCGAAGATTGTATGTACGTGCATCTGCATCTGTATATGGAGCTTACGATGCCTTGTTTTACTATGCGTAACCTCATCTGCATATCATATCCATGCACATTTCCATCCGTGTGACATGTTTAACACCTACAAAAAAACTAAAATTGTATAAAATACTTATTATAACTATAGTTGTACAGTACTTATTATCATTGAAACTATTCAAACCGGCTGATGGACCGCTCATCCTCCGAATCCATCAGTGTCGGCCGTGTTATTGAAGTAAGTAAGTTTAGTTTAAAGATGAGTTATTTTGCACCTAGCACTCCTCGCTGTCATTAAAACATAGCATGCCACAGGAAAAGTAATCAAAAATATAGCGCATCCACAACCAATACTACATCTCAGTTCATTTAATTTTTAACTTCTGCATAATGTCATTTTTTATCTGAATGTTTATATCAAAATTAAAACAAAGTTTAAAATCAATCACTGAACTGTTGGAGTAGGGAACAGCTTCTATTCATATCTGTGAGGTACCTCAAGGTCCTGTATTGGGCCCTATCAACTTTTCCTTATACCTTGTTAATAGTTTTATGTTCTTAGTGCCTTAGTCTCCTTGTATAACAGTATAATAGCTGTTCCATAATTAAATTTGATTTGACTTAAAATTTCTGAACTTTCGTCTGTATTTTTAGCCTTCTGGGCTTCCTGTGCTTGTTGTCTGACAGCAAGCCTCCAAGCAAAGTGGTCATCTGCACTTTCCCATGTGTTGACATATCTTACTCAATTTTACCTCTTTTTTTTTACAATTGTACTCATTTTTTTAGAGTACATGTCGAATTCTACATATTAACATTCTGGCAATGCCTAAAATGCTGATAAATGTCCTACCGTGCTACCGGGGCGGCAGTCTCTTCCTCAGAGCTGTCAGGCCATTCTGGAGGAGGAATTAGTGTGTCTTGTAGTAACAAGGGCTGCTCATCCTGCTCTAGACCAGCTGAGCTTAGAGAGGAAGGCTCATCCTCCTCTCCCAAAACCTCCTCTAGGTCTTGAAAGAACAAAATCATATTATTAGACACTGACTGCATTATTTCTCTTTCCCTTACACCAATATTTGTTTGTTGGCAGCAAAAATTCTAGATCAGTACATATAGATCGGGTAGGAATCTGCTGCCTTCTGTTTCTATTACAATTATTATAGGAGGTGGAAAGTATTATCAGTTTGGAGGAAATATTTAATGTACAAACACACAAATGGCAAGGGAAAAAGCTATGTTTCATTTTATAAAATAACAGGTGTATCATGTAAGTATGCATAAAATCAAACGAGAAAGTTACCTGTATATACTTCAAGCATGGCACTGCATGTAACTGTCCCAAACTGATTTGCCGCTGTGCATTTAAATATTCCAGAGTCTTCTGGATACGCCTCTGTGATCACAAGGGTGCACAATTCCTCTACAATTAAACAAAGAAGAGTTAAAAGTTTTTTAAAGATTTGACATGTTTGTTCTCTCAAAATAAGAAGTCATTCTCTTCATGCATCATCATTTGAGATAAATGTTTACTCACCAGGAACAGAAGCTGAACTTGCCTCTGACAAGGACAAAGATACAATAAGAAGTGGTTTTAGTTCATTGGCTTGTAATAAAACTAGTAAGATGGTCTATGTCTCTCTCTTTTTTAAAAGGAATAGATCACACTAAAATGAAATGTTATTCCTGAAAATGTGAACCTATATGCTGGTATTTTTGCATTTTCCATTAAAGGGGTCATCGGATGCCCATTTTCCACAAGTTGATATGATTCTTTAGGGTCTTGACGAAATGTCTATAATATACTTTGGTTAAAAATTCTCAATGGTTGTGTAAAACAACACCCTTTTTACCTTGTCAAAATCAGCTCTGCAAAAATCAACCCATTCTAAGGGATTGTTCCTTTAAATGCAAATGAGCTCTGCTCACCCCGCCCCTCTCTTCTCTCTGTGGAATGACGAGCCTGTTTACTTTAGCCGCATTTAGCCGCGTTTAGCCGTTAAACTTGCTGACTAGCACGTTATTAGGAAAGGTGATCGCAAAGGTTCATTAAAAAAAAAACCTTAAACTCACTTCTGCTGTAGGTGAAGCTGGATCACGAATGATTTGCATGAACATAGATGCATTTATGTAGATCGGGAGGCGCATTCACTTCACAAACAAACGTAATCCACTGCATCTTCAGCGGCTCAGATGTCGGGAGTAAATGACGACCCCTATGTTCATTATTACATCCATCAACACAACACCTCAATCAGAGATATTCTTGTCTAACTTACATCCCTGCTCCGGCATCGAAACAATGGAGGTTGGACTGTTACAGCTGATCTGAGGTAAGACGCTCATGTCAATCAACTATCGTGGGAGCGGCCTCTGTCAGTGTGATGCCACAGGCATCTGAGAACGGCTTGATTTGAAAAAGGGGATATTATTTTTACAGAATAATTAAAAACCACTGCATGGATTTTTATCATTATAGGGTAGATTTGTACATACATTGCCTACACACACTGATGTTCAAACAACATGACTCCTTTAAAAGAAATTGTGCATAAATGTTACTGACACCAAAACATCGGTTTTTGCATCTTTTTGAATTGCATGCAAAAGAAACAACTTAAATTTTGATCTTCACACAGATCTGTCATATGGGTTCAGAAGACTTGGAGTATAGCGCTTGAAGTTGTAGTCCATATGACAACGTTTTCATTCTGGGGTGAGCTATTCCTTTAAAGGACATGTACAGTAATGCTGTAATCAGTCTGAGTTGTGTCCGGCTCTCACTCACTCTTTCTAAGGATACGGAAGTCTGCCGAGTCGATGATCTGCTCGTTCTCTCTGAACCAGGAGATCTGCAGCGGAGGCGTTCCTCTGATCCTGCACTCCAGAACAACCAGCTGACCCTTCACCGTACTCACATCATGAAGACACTGTGAAGACACAACCACACCAATAACAGCTCACAGCGTGTCAAATCACAACCTGATACTGATCCACTCAGTCTAAGGTACACTGCTCTCCAAAAGTTTGGAAACACCCCTGGCAAAGTGTGGTTTTGGACGATATCAGCATAAATCCTTATCATTTTTTGGTGCAAATACATTAAAGTAAGTTGACATTATCATTGAAGAGCAGCAATAATAATTTTAATTTTGATTATGTAATAATGGCAATATATACATGTCAAAGTCAGACATGCCCCTTTGCCAGCTGTGATGCCTGATTACTGGTTTAAACTTGGCCCAGGTTTTTAAAAGATTTTTGAGTCAGCACACCTTAATAACTTCAACAATTGATTGCCAGTTAAGTTTACAATACAATGAATTTAAGCCCAGATTATGCAGAGCTGTAATAGCTGCTAATGCTGGATATTTTGATGAATCGAAAATTTATGCTTTTTCTATGTATAAACTGTTTATGTAATAAAATATTTTTTCGTAGTTTGTGTTGTCCCTTATCAGTGCAAAATTATCACAAATTAAAAAGGATTCATGCCAATACTGTCCAAAACCACACTTTTCTAGGGTGTTTCCAAACTTTTGGAGGGCAGTGTATATATGTTGTTGTTGCATTACCTTGACAAATGTTGGAGACACTCCAGCATTCCCTGAACCCGGGATTGTGTTCTGAACCTGAATGGTGATAAGTAGAATCCTCAACATCAAAGACCCACAATGTTTCCTACTCTTCTAATACAAAACATCTTTCTTCATGAAAAGAATATATACTTTTAGGGCACAGTATAAGCAGATGAAATAAGGATGTATCACATGGTGTGATTTTACAGGTGTGTTTGATTAGGGTTGGAGCTAAACTCTGCAGGGACACCGGCCCTCGAGGATCTACATTCCCCACCCCTGAGCTAAACTCTTCAAGACCAGGAAAATCTCAAATCTAACTTTAGGTTCACAGCATTACACAAAGAACAACAAACCCTGAGAATGACACTGTCACTTAGCAGCATTTAAAAAACAAGGACAACACATGTGAGGACCTTTAAAAAAAAAAAAAAAGATTTTGAAGTTTATATATTGGTTGTAGTAAACATTTATTCTATTTACAGCTGCCTACAATCCAACTTTTTGACTTCATTTCAATTACATTACCACCTTTGATTGTTCTTAAACTATGAAACTTAATCATGTTATGTGTTGTCTTTTCTTACCAACTGAGGACTGATGCAGACTGGCTGTACTAAACTGGAGTGTCTCTGCTGTACTGTGGTAGAGGATGAGGATGATGAAGACGAGGAGGATGTGTCACGGGAGCATGATGATATAGTTAGGGACATAGTTGAGGTCTTTTTCTGAATCCTGAAAGAGTTAGGACAAAGCTGCATTAATTAATTTAATTACATTTATAATAAATGGCATTGCATAGTGAAGAACTACTTAGGGGTAAATTTACATGTCATACACATACGGAGAAGTTCTGGTCTGTAACTGAAACTGTGCTGGTTGCTTTTGTTCCATGATCTGCTAAAGCTTTCAGACTTAAATAATTACATAATAATAATAATAATATATGTCATATATATCATACAACTGGTGCATTATATTTTAAATTTTCTGAAGCCATATAGCAATTTGCTATAAATATCTGTTCATTGTAACTGCATGGAAAAGTAACCTGCACAGTGTTCATAATTTGTACTTCTTTATAGTCCACAAAATAAATAAAGACATCCAGGTCTTTTGCATGTCTTGAGGGTGAGTAAATATTGTTATTTTCAGTTGTTTCTTTAAAAGCACAGTGATTTGGTTTCTTACTGTGCCATGTTTCCAGTTTCTCTGACGAGTGTTGATGAGCCCAGTGGGACACTAGAAAATTCAGAAAACAGAAATAGTGAGTTAAGGACAATAGACGGGTATGAGTGGTTCATTATGTTCAATTTTACATAAGTTTGTTTTAAATAAGTCTTTATACACTTATAACAATTTTCGGTAGTGGTGAAATCTGAAGTTTTACACGTCTTTAAAACACAAGCATTACAATAAAATCTGAGGGAAAAAGTAGACCTTTCATATTGAGAAAAACAATAATAATTAGTCAAATAAAGGAATTAATAAACAAAAGAGGGCAATCCTGTAGAGTTAAGCACCACTGACTCTCTTTTCTTGCTTGAGCAATATTTGTAAACAGATTGTTGACTTTAGGTGACTTTATTCATAGCAATGCAATGAGTCTAACCCCTTTCCTGTCCTTTCACTGCTACTCAGTAGAGTGAAGCAACGAAACCTGAGCAGCTCCCTGGGCTAATTTGGTTGTGCCTTTACTGTGTTGCATTTAGAAACACATGGTGCAGGATAAATCTTTCACCCTGGATTCAACTGGAAAGTGCCATCTCAAATCATGAGAGGTTTTTGTTTGCTAAATAATCAGAACAATTCCTCCGCACTCTATCAGTTTGAAGTTATACCGATAAGATTTATTCTGATTTTGTTTTCAGAAATCACCTTGTGATTGTATAGTGCTTTCACTACTGAATCACTCTATAGTGAGGGACTTCTTAAAAATAAAGCTTCAAGTTACAATAAAAAGAGTTTACAGCCTGATATCACAGAAAATAATCCATTATTAACTTTCTGTTTCTCTTGCTATTTAAAAAGAAGAAAAAAATAAAAAACGTAAGGATAACGTAAAGAATCCAAAAATGAATATGCTATCACAAAACCTAAAATGAAACAAGAACACCACAGAACCCTAAACAGCAACTCCATAACCAATTCAGACAGATCAGAAGAACAAGATGATTTCAGTTACTGTATTTCCTCACAAAATCATCTTGAATATAGCTTTTTGAAGAGTGGAATGGAAGTGTAGCACCTATGAGCAGCACTGAAGACAGATATATTTTTGGCACAGCCATGTAATGTGTGTCCATCAAACACAAGCAAGAATACATGGTCCTCTTGCAGCAAGTCAACATATATATCTAAAATTACACCAATAGGCTGAACACAAACAATATCCTTTCTGTCAAAGCAACTACTTTGCCACCTCTCAAGCAATGAAAAACACTTTGTTTGCATGGGTCCCACCAGTGCACCTGTTTCACAACCTGGAGCCTTACCGGTGTAGTGTAGAGGGGCCAATGAAAATTCCACTGGGCTGACAACACCAAGGCTAAAGGAAGTTAGGAAGACAGAATCCCACCTTGTTGCACTCTTCCCCTCTCAAAGAGAGTGCACAGCAAGTCTTTTTTGCCCCCCTCTTTCACAGGATGTCTTCTACCCGGTAAAAGAAATGGAGAAGTGGGGACAGGCGCTCAGACTGGGCTATTGGTGAAGAGATTCACTAGCTTCACTGCAGGTTGTCTGGGTAGGTATAAGGTGCAGAGTAAAGTGAGGAAGTACGTTCAAATCTCATCTCACATTACAGTCTGTCCATCTGACACAGCTGACTCCACAGTAAACGGGTGAACCAAACACTTGGGTGTCAAATATAGACCACACTCATGCACCCCTACCTCAGGGATGGAAATAGCATATGCAAGGAACTCTTGTATTAATCATTGTCCATGGAGATTAGTATGGTTAGTTGGTTGCCATTTTTACCAATTATGAAAGACAAAAATGGAATGCGATATTAGAACTTCAAGTTCCAGTATGATCCCCATTTTGGCATTTAACTTTAAATCAGTTGCGCAGTGTTTCAATCATCCATACATGTGTACATCTGTACATAGTTTCCAGGCATATATGACTGATAAGTAAATAAAAATGTATTCAGCAGCCATTGTGCACAACATTAGTACTACACAAGACTGTTTGCCTGAAGACTACCCCAGACTTCCTGGCTGCAGCTTCTCTTGTGGCAGAGGGATCCACTGCAGTGTCCCCTGATCCATTGAAACTCCCTGTGACTCCACCTGCTCCACTGGTTCCCTGTGCAGGGTCTCCTGCTCTTCCCGGCTCCCCCAAGCTCTTCTGCTCTGCCTGGCTGCCCCGAAGTCTCCTGTCTTTCCTCTGCCTGGATCTCTCTGTCATGTCCCCTACTGGAATTTTGGATCCTTCCTCCTGGTGGTCTTTTAGGTGTCAGGAGCCTCAATAAAGTAGGGAGGAGGATTAATGTTACACCTCCACCAGACTGGCAACCTCATTTCACATTCATCTGCCCACTCTCCCTGGACTGCAGATCATAGACAAAGAGCTTGTCCCAACACCCACAACTGCAGTTTTTGCATTTTATTACCTGCCTTCTTACATTAGGTATTTCCTGTATTTGTCCCAGGTGTTTAAGTTGGCCTGGGCCTGCTTAAATATCATGGTAAAGTCGTCAGTCCTGCAAAATTAAGCTCCAGCACTAATCAAATACACTGGAACCAGCTAATTAAGATCTTCAGGAACTGTTCAGCTGCATCTGAAAGCTACAGAAGCGGCCTTGATGCCTCGCTGCAATATCAGGCAATGACTTCACAGGCAGCATTTGAAAACAAAGGTTAAGAAAGACTTCTGGGGCAGCATAACAATCTAACAATAAAACAAAACAAAGAGAGAGCTTTAGTGAGAACTGGGCAAAAAAATGAATTACTACAATTACCTGTTGTGAACTCTTTGGTTTTGATTGACAATTGAAGCTAATTTGTACCACCTGTGTTCTGCCCTATTTAATTTTTTTGGTTTCCATAAATTGCGTTCTGATTGAGCCTTCCAAAGTTTTAAAAAGGTTTATTATTGTTGCTGTGTTGCCATTTGCCCCTCTTTATGTTTATTTGTGGACGGTTGGCTTCCTCTCTTGTTTCTATTTAAAGAGTAAGATCAAGTAATGACTGCATGCTTGGAGTCAACTGAGCTTCTTTGTTTACCCTTCCTGGTTTTGCAGACTCTCATCCCCAGTAGACCAGAGGGAGAGAAGTAGCTTCCCTGACTGGGAGACCTCAGGCCTCATCACTACACCTCAAACCAGAGGCTATGGTTTTATTCCACTGCCAGTCAACATTTCAGCAGGATTTGAACCATGAAAGTAGACTCATCAGAAGAATCGACTCCTCCCTCCAGTGTGTAACGCATCCCAGCTATGGTATCTGGTCAAGCCACTGCCATTCACAAGCATGAACAGATTCTGACTGAGATTCTCCATCTCTAGGTGGCAAGTTCATATCTTAAGCCGCTTCAGTCATTCCAACCCAGTCTCAAGGTAACATAACCCTTTTTGTGGAAAGCTATGGCTCTCTGGAAGCAGCAGTTCCTTCTCACGATCAGCAGTGACCTCCTCATAGCAGAGATGAAAAAGTTTTTCAACACCCTGTCAGTGCAGCAGAGGTTGGTCATCGACCGCTTCAACTCACACATGGAGTTCAGCATCGAGCTCTACACCACAGAGTGCACCACTCTAGCCACAGAAAGTGACTTGGAATAGCCCTGAAAGCAGCATTCCATCACCCCTTGTCATGTGAGTTAAATGATGAGCTGGCCTACAGAGACCTGGACATTGACTTGGAGTCTTTAGTCAATGCAACCAACTGCATCCAAGATCAGTAAGCCTCCACTGCCTGACATTCACACCTCCACTGGTTCAGTGGTCTCTCTTACTGACTCGGTGTTCTGAGGAGACTATACAGCTGGGGAGGACTCGTTATCACAGGCCAAGAGGGACACATGTAAGAGAGAGAAGAAAGGATTGCTAAAGAAGGAGAAGAACAAATTCAATAAGCTGATAAAAAAGGCAGGTTTTGTTGTGGGTTGTGTGTTACCCACTATTGATGAGATAGCACAGGACAGAATGATTGATATATTGGTCAGTATAATGAAGCAAGATTGTCATCCTCTTCATAAAATGGTTTGAGCCTGTGTGAGTTCTTTTAGCTCAAAATTAATTCATCCCCAGTGCTATAAGGAACAATATAAAAAGTCATTTTTGCCAACAGCTATTAGATTATATAATCAGTTTCACATTAGATGATTTATGTAGAATCTTAAATTGTATTTTTGTATAACATTGTGTAGTGTGTATTTTGATGCTTGATAGCAAGGTGGGGTTGTATGAAATATGGTATTGTGCAGTATTTTATTTTATTTTATTTTATTTATTGTTTATTTGTTTATTGTGTGATGAGCTGTGACGTGAATTTCCCTTTGGGATTAATAAAGTAAGTCAAAGTCAAAGACACTTCCAATCCAACTACCCTGAACTGCAGAGAAAAGACAGCTCTAACCCCAGAATAAGGGGGCTGGGAGAAGAGTAAACTTCTGGCTTTTGACCGATGTCTCATTCTCCTGGGTAACAAACTTCATAAGCTTCATAGGTTATAGCCCAGGGGTGCCCAACCCTGTTCCTGGAGATCGACCTTCCTGCAGAGTTTAGTTCCAACTCTAATCAAACACACCTGTCTGTAATTATCAAGTGCTGCTTGAGATCCTAATTAGCTGGTTCAGGTGTGTTTGGTCAGGGTTGGAGCTGAACTCTGCAGGAAGGTCAATCTCCAGGACCAGGGTTGAGCACCCCTGTTATAGCCTTTATAGAATTCCATGGACTTTATGCTGACCACAGAGTTCAGCGTTCAGCCCATTACTCTCCGTGATCCTCTGACTATTAACACATTGAACAGGAGGCCCTTTTGGCCAGGTAGGCTAGTGCACTAAATTTTGCCACTTTCACATTGGTTCTTGTAGAGAAGAGATACTTTTTTTGAATTAATTCTCTTGTGTTGACTTTAGTCCTTGAGTATCTTTTTCAGCTCTGCATAATGAGTGTGGGTCTAACTGTTCTGTGTCTGGATTTTCTCTCTGTCATTCATCTAAGTCACCAGTGGCCTTTTATAAATTGCAGTCTGCTCTTTCTGAGTCCCCCGTCCTATCTACAGAGGTTCTGGTCATTTTTTTACAGTTGCTTCACTGAACTGCTCCCTGGAACTTGTCCATTTTATGGAAGGCTATTCTGTCTGCCCCAGTAAGAGCCTCAGTGGAGGACCCCATAACCTCACCAGCAGAATATCTATTTTTCTTTGTGGGGAAGAAGGGTGGCAGTGTGAAGAATCACTACCCACTGCCACTGACGAGCAGAGCCTTTAGACTCCTACAAGGTGCAACCATATTAAACAAACTAGACCTACAACCTGGTCAGAATTTGTGCTGACCAGCCATTCCAAATATTAGGTAATGCTCTTTGGGCTAGTATGTGCCCCAGCCGTTTTCCAGGCTTTCATTAGCAGTATTGTTGGGGTAATGTCTAACCAGTTTGTTGTTTACCTCAGTGACAACATCTTCTTCTGTTTTTACCAAGATCACTTCCAGCATGTGCAGCAGGTGTTGTCTCAACTGCCAATGAACATCCTCTGTGTGAGACTGGAGAAGAGTGAATTTTATTTACCCACTATCTCCTTCCACAGGTTAATTGACTCCAATAGCAGCATTCAGATGGATCCTGGCAAGACCCGCGCAGTCTTGAACTGGCACCAGCCTTGCTTTGTCAAACAAGTACAGTGTTTTCCTGGGTTTGCAAATATTTATACAGTTTCAGCTCCATTGCAGAACCCTTTACTGCCCTCATCAAGAAGACATTAGGGCAATTCCTGTGGACAGGGGGGACTTATCAACCATTTGACTGAATTAAGTGATGATTCACCTCCACACCTTATCTTGCTCATGGTCTCAAAAGATCAGGAGGGATAACAAGATTCATTCTTGTGTGTGTGTGTGTGTGTTTGTTTTGTTTTTGCATTGACTCACCTCAGCAAAATGATATTATGATATTGATAACTGGGATTTGTTGAAGGTGAAGTTGGTGCTTGAGGAATATAGTAACTAGCTGTTTTCTAAGAAAATTAGCTGTGCTGGTCAAATTGGGTGTCTCTTCAAAATTGCCAGTGGATGGTGTATCATTTCATTATTGTGGTGAACAAACCTAACAATCAGTCTGATCTCTAACCTTGAATGTTTTATTGCCATTTGTTTTGGTTTCCAAGCATGAAAGTGTAGGTTTCTCTAATTAAAGACCTTCACTATGGATTCTCATGTAATCGGTCAGTTTTCCTAGATGGTCCTTAACCAAAGTTAGAATTTGAGGAAGTTTATTTACAGGAAACAGTTAGGTGTGGAAAGCAAAAGCCTTATCCTACACTGGCTGCATGCACTGATGCTATGACAGATCCTGATCTGAGCCTAAAATCAAAATGCATTCTGGAATAACCAAGCTCTTCAGTATGTCAAAAAGGTTTGTATGGAGTAATGATTATGTATGTGCGTTCAGTGCTGCTAAGGATCTGCTATGTAAAACTGACTTTCTTTCCACTCCTTGCACAAGCATTACAAGTTAGAAGTGGATGCTAGTGTTACAGGAGCTCGGGTTGCAAGATGATTACCATGGTATCCAACATCCCATTTGCTAGGACTGCAGACGCCACGCAAACCGTCATTTATAAGTCAGTTGTCTACTGCTGGCTGATCTGTAACTCTACCTTCATGTTTCAACCTGTTGAACAGACTATAATACCAAAAATGTCTAATGATACAATGTGTATGTGCATGCACAGAAAACTTTGCACACAGCACACAACAGTGTATAAACTTTGTATTAGATATGGAGTTTGGTAAACCTCTTCTATTGATTGTTTGATTGATTGCAGGTAACTTAAATAATGTCAGTATATCCCTGAGTTCATTTTTCTTCCTTTTCTTCTGATTTTAAAGTGCTTGTGGCTGATCATTGGGGCTGCTGGAATGGGAGAAGGGAACTCCAACACTCACTCCTCTACAACCCTAGAATGGAGCAGGTCGTAACAAAAGAAACATTTAAACAACCCAAGCTATGTGGAACAGCGTGCGTGTATTTCTGACTGCAACACTCTGTTCTCTGTGACTGAATTCGAGCTGTACACTTTTTACTGTCAAGACTTAGAAACTCTTTTTGTACAGTCTCAAAAAGGGAACTGCACTTCTTGGGATTCTCAGTGTAGGGAGTGTAAAGCAGAGTGAAGAGAACGTGCATCCCTCTAGTCTTCCTCTCCACATCACCACCAAGACAAAATGATGACAATAATAATGTTACGAAACTGTTCTGAGACTACAGGTTGAGGATGCAAATGCAGCATTTATTAAAGGCTAATGCAAAGCTGTAGTCCAATAAACAGGCAAGAGGCCATAAACATAGGGTAACAGGCCTACACAAAACACCAGGCAGGAAATTCAGCCTAACAGGCTAATCCAGAGAACAGGCAAGGGTTAAAACCATAGAACTGATAGTCAATAGCGCACAATGCATTAGTAATATACAAAACTTCACAAGGACACAGGGATATGCACAGAGTATAAATAGGGAGAGAGAAACAGGATAACAGGGTAACAAGGGGGAGGAGCTAATTAAACACCATAGAAACTGATAAGAGGAACCTTAGAGACAAACAAGGCAGAGGGGCAAAGAGGAGATACCGGGCAAAGAATTGTGGGAAATGGAGTCCAGGATGGAATGGCAATGGAGTAGGGAGGGGTGCCCTCTGGTGGATGTCAAGGGCACTTGATTTGACAAACTTTTGAATGAATTCCATTACAAAAACAGGTTGAAAAGAAACCCAAACCTTAGTGTTGTCCTCTTAATAACAAGTGTATGACCTTTTATCAAATAACAAATAGATCACTGAACATTTAGATATAATGAGACAAAACAAAACAAAAAAAGTTAAAAAACAAAAGTTTTAAAAAAGTAAAAAAAAAAAACATCTGTATTTACAACACTAATCAAACACACCTTACCAGCTAATCAAGGTCTTACTAGGTATAATTGAAACTGTGTTAAGGCAAGATGGAACTTAACTCTGCAGGACACCGGCCCTCCAGAGTCTGGTGAGCCCCGTTTTAAGGGGTTACAGTTTCTACTTTTCCATAAGAACACCTACTGTCAATTTCATTCAAATTCATCTTATAACCTGAGTCTGATAGCATGTGTGACATGTTTGTGGCAGATGATGTGCTGAACTGAGAATCACATGGTTCTGATGAGAAAAGGGACCAAAAGAAACTTTTTATGAAACTTCATATCAGTTTATTGAAGAACAATAGTGAAAAAAAGGCTTGGTTCGTAAATTCACATCAATGAATGTGAAATGTGACTAATATAAGTAATATAATATGGCAATATTATTTATTCCATAAACATAATTTCAATACATAATTACAAATTTTAACATGAATTTTAATATTAGTTGAGGCTGAAATAAAATTCAGGCGTAATTTTCCAGTTCCTTTTAAAAGATGGAGAAGAAGTGTGAATTTGCATTTGTTGATATTTATAATTAAATTAATAATAAAAATATATATTTTCTTTTCTAGGATCTGAATCCTAATACCCAAATATAATGTTTGCCCTGGCAGAATGTAATAATGGCATTAATTGCATGAGAGCGCAATATGATGTAATGACTACGAAACATTTTGGTATGACCTTCAGGATTGTAGTCTTTGATGTCTACATATATGCCTTATTTATGCTGTCATTCAAAAATTATTTAATCATTGGTTTGACTCATATGAATATAATTTTAGACAACAATAGCATATAATACACAGTGAGCAATTGCATTAAACAACAGTGTTATTTAAATGAAAACGGAATGTCAAATTCTGTTCAGGCGCTCCGTGAGCTGCTACAAGGTCCTTCTGAACGCCATGTGGTGTTGGATAATTCTAGAAGAGCGTCGGTGAGACTTCAGTACGAGCGCTATTGACAGCACAGGGCCTGAGATTGACCCACCAGAGTTCATTTCTTTGACATTCAGCTGCTTTACAAAGAGCTCTTCTCAGCGTTCATCTGAATTTAGCCACCAAATAAGTCAAAGATGTTGTCTGCGGCAAGAACAGCAGTGAGAAATGTGTCGTGCTCTCAGAAATCCTGCAGCAGTGTGTCTGATTTCATCAAGAAGGTGAGCGACTTCTGCACTAATACTGAGTGATCTTAAAGAGTGCTGGCAGATTCGTTCTTCAGTAGAGGTGTTGGTTCATGTCTGTGTGTCGTTCTGACATGTTTGTTCGCGTTCACTTCGTGATCGGGCTGTAGTTTGTGGTGCGCCGGGGTTGGTGATGGGATCTGTTGAATATGTATTAATGACATTTGGCTGACGCGATTTGTAGTAAGTTGATGTAGTAGTACACATAATATAAATCTGCCAGAATCATAAAAACGGTGTGAAGAGAAGCTTTAGATGAATTATTTGCCCCATGCGTTTGGAAAGGCCCAGTCATTCATGTGATCAACCTCCTCTCTGCTTTGCGACAAATTATGTAACGTTGAGTGGTTTAAGAGATATGATGATGTATTATAAAGAATAGCTGTTATACCTTCTAGACAGTGTTTTCATGTGTGAGTAGTAGTGTAGGTCATTCATTGGTGTGTGTGAATGAGGAGTGTGTTTGAATGACCTTCATCAAGTGTCCTGAAGCATCCTGACTGGGTTATGAGATGAGCTAACCTGCATCTCTGTGTTTTACTGCTAAACTAGTTATTCATAAGTGGTATATTCTGCATATTTGAAGTGATGTTGCCATTATGGCAAATTATCATTGACTTAAGAGAATCACGTGGATTATATGGCATTAAACCACATGGTCAGACTTAGCTTTGACTTACAGCATGTTATGACATATTGCACTACAACAGTTCATATTGCCTTTTCCTCTTCTTGTTTCATATTTTGAGCTTTTTTCTGGTTTTGTTAGGCTTGTTGGAATGGATTGACACAACAGACTCTTCAGACCACAGCCAGACGTCATTATGCGTGAGTATTAATGGTTTTAAGAACGTGACCGTTGATCATTGAAGGTCTGTGAGCGAGTGTCTGAGCTGATGGATGGTGTTTCAGGTCGGAGGCGATCAGAGGCGCTGTCATTGGCATTGACCTGGGAACCACCAACTCCTGCGTGGCTGTGATGGAGGGAAAACAAGCAAAGGTGAGCTAGAACTCGTGTTGCTCACATTTAGTGGTTAAAACCTAGGCCTGGCAACCTGAAAGATGAATGAGCTGTCAGCAATTAGTCCTTCATCAGATGCTTGATATTAATCTCAACACAAAATGTTCACAAATATGTAGCGCATATGTTGTACGTTTCAGTTCTCCTCTTACGGGCCTTGTGAGTAAAGTACCTAAAACATCAGGGGAAAAGCTTTTTACAGACTTTTCTTGGCTCTGACACATCTAGATTAATGATGATTGCTGTATATACTGAGACTAAGGACACATTTAATTCAAGGTGAATGAAATTGGAGCTGTATGGATGATCAACATCACATTCTTGAGACATGAGACACAGCTTTACCTGCCTGAGTATTGAAAATCGCAACACTCACATTTAAAATTAATCAGAGATGATCACTGCATGTGTTATAACTGGAAAAGATATGTAGACAGTGTTTTTGAATAAATATTCGAAGCATTTCATTGGTTGTGTCCATACTGAATGAATATGCCTCCTCTTTATGAATTAGGTATTTTAAATTATGCAAGGCCACTACTGAGACCCTTTTTCACATTAACAAATCTTAATGAACCTTCAATCAAATCAGCTTCACAGTGATTAACAGTAATTACTCATAGGGCTACATGAGAAATCGTATTTTAATCATAATTATGATTTCTGCTTTTCTTCGTTTGTGAAGCATAATCATCTGTGATTTGCCCACTGGCTATTTATCCTGAAAACATTTTATTTTCTTTTGCTTTCATGGTTGTGGTTGCCAGATATTAAGAGTTTGAACCCCCACAATCAGAGCTTTTCTCTGAAATTGGTGACCCTGGACCAGAAAACCAGTCATAAGGGTAAATTCTTCGAAATTGAGATTTATACATCAGCTGAAAGCTGAATAAATTCACTTTCCGTTAATGAATGGTGCAAAAAATCTAAATATTGAGAAAATCACCTTTAAAGTTGTCCAAATGCATATTACTAATTAAAATAAGTTTTGATATATTTATGGTTGGAAATTTACAAAAAAGATCATGTTCCATGAAGATATACTTAATATCCTAATGATTTTTGGCAAAAAAAAAAAAAAAGAGAAATACTTTTGACCCATGCAATGTATTTTTGGCAATTGCTACAAATATACCTGTGCTACTTAAGACTGGTTTTGTGGTCCAGGGTCATATTAATGCATTTTCTGGCCAGTGGTTTACTTGATCTTCCCAACCTGGCAACCAGTGTACACATCCTCTCTCTACATTATGCATAAAGCGCTGATGATCTGAAAACTATGAGCAAATGGAAGATGTTCAGATTCTGCTGTAAAACAGCTCTGTTATTCAGCTCTAGTCGGTTCATCGTTGTTTCAGTTCAGATCAATAATAGTTTGAAGTTCATTCATGATGAACAGAGTTCAATTCGCCTGTAAGTCACTGCTACTGCTGTCTGCCTGAGACTGATGTTCAATGAATAAGCTGTTGAATTGAGTTGTGTTATGTTATGGTAACAGGTCCTGGAGAATGCAGAGGGTGCAAGGACGACGCCTTCAGTGGTAGCCTTCACAGCTGATGGAGAGAGACTCGTGGGAATGCCGGCCAAACGCCAGGCTGTCACCAACCCCAACAACACTCTCTACGCTACTAAACGTCTGATTGGACGCCGCTACGACGACCCTGAAGTTCAAAAAGATTTGTATGGTTTCATTTTTAAATTTGTCCATATATATTGATTGTTAATTCATTGATTTATTTGTTGTGCTGAACTTTGCTGTAATTGACAGGAAAAATGTGCCCTATAAGATTGTGCGTGCCTCTAATGGAGACGCCTGGCTGGAAGCCCACGGTAAACTGTACTCGCCCAGTCAGGCCGGAGCCTTTGTCCTCATGAAGATGAAGGAAACCGCAGGTCAGTTTGTCTGCCTGAACAAAACACTCCTAAAACAAATGATCAACAGCTCCATCAAACCACTGTTTGTCTGTTTTCAGAGAGCTACCTGGGTCATACAGTGAAGAATGCTGTTATTACTGTACCTGCTTACTTCAATGACTCTCAGAGACAGGTGTGACACACATTCACTGTCTATGATTTCACTTTCTACTAGATTTACTAAACTATTTATGCATAAGGGAGTTCTCATTATTTGCTCATGCTGAGAACATTGTGAGCCAGATTTGATTTACCAAATCTATGTCTGTTTTTAATTGACTGTCTTTAATATCTGATGTGGTTATAGGCGACAAAGGATGCCGGACAGATTGCAGGTTTAAATGTGCTGCGTGTTATTAATGAGCCGACTGCTGCTGCTTTAGCATACGGACTGGACAAGACTCAGGACAAAATGTAAGTATTAGATGTATCAATATAGTTAGGGATTCTCAATACCGCTTTATGTGATACTGCAGCCTGGAGTGTCAATGAGTCCGTAGACCATTAAACCAATTCACTCAGAAATGCTTATTGTATGTATTGCCATGATGTAAATGTTAGAACATATAATACATGCTAAATATTAATTATTGATGTAAGATATTTGGATGGTAGCTGGAGTTGGATGTGGATGTAAACTTTATTTACATTAAAACATTAAAATTTACATTAACAAAGACATAGGTAAAAACTGTTAAAGCTTCAATTTTATAGGGTAAAATATAAATATTGTGACTTATTAAAATTACCTATTGGTTTCATATGGTGTCATTTATTTGTATGTCATGATAACACCATAAAATCACACTTTGCATCTCCCTAACATGGACAAGAAGTAACTGCACAGTTGCTGTGGTATTTATGAAAAACAGTAGCCTAAGTGCATTTAGTATAAATAGAAATGCACAGAAACTGCTATAGCTCATTAACAAAAATGCTGTGATTATATTACATTTCTCTTTTAATATGTTTGTATTAATACGTATGTCTACATAAATAATAAAATAAAAAAATAAATCCCATATTTATGATATAATGCTATAGTTGCTGTTAGTGATACTGCAGTAAATTCATAAATCCAAAACAAATTTGTGGTGGAACCACTTAGAAATTTTTTTTTTTAAATTGCATAATGCAGCAATTTAGTCTCAGTCTGGAGCCCTGTGTCGTCTTATAGTTAGTCATGGTGAATCTGGCCAATGACATGCTCTTAGTAAAAAACATTAACGACATCACCTGAAAAGTCTTTATACTTTTGCATGTTGTTTGACATGAATCTGCTTATTGATATTGTGTGCTTTGACTTCGTTCAAAAGAATATTACTGTCGTCTTCCTAGAATTGCTGTCTATGATCTCGGTGGTGGGACGTTTGATATCTCTGTCCTGGAGATCCAGAAGGGTGTTTTCGAGGTGAAATCCACCAATGGAGACACGTTCTTGGGCGGTGAAGATTTCGATCAGCATCTTCTCAGACATATAGTGAAGGAGTTCAAGAGAGAGGTTTGTGTCTGTCCTCCCAAAAAACAAACTTGTGTTTGTCTGTGTGTGTATTTAGTAGTGCAACAATCAGCAAATGAGGCCTATAATAGCAATATAACAATATTTTAATACTAATATCAATTGATACCAGTCATTGTTTATTTGTAAAGGCTTATGAAAGCCCCATCATTCAGCTCAAGTCTTTACATTTTGTAAAATTTTAAAAGTTACATTTAAAAACAGTTGTTACTATCAAAGATTGCAGCTTGAGACCGATTGCAGCAGTAACGGACACAATGATAAGACAAATATATCCATTACTTATCAATTAAATATCATTTAAGAAAAAAAATAGTCTAGGTTCTGAATTTGCTCAGAACTGCCCAAAGATCGTCTGTGTACTGTTAATTTTAACCCTCATTATAGAATGCAAAAACTATTAATACGTTGACTGCAGTGAGTTTTTGGTAATTAATACATTTTTACAAATGTGTTCAACTGAAATAACTTCTCATAAGCAGGCAGCAAAACTTGCTTAGATAATAGATTAATATAGATGACTGATTTGAATTGTTTAATTCTGCATAATTAATGGCATTTCATTTGACATCATTGATTAGTTGCTCTTAAAACACATTAGTAGAGGACCGTATGAATGCTTTGCAGGATTTTTGGCAGTGCATTTAGGTATGATGGAAAGCTGTCAGATGGTTAGTGCTGCTTATTGATCTCTGGTGAGCTGGTCTGATGTGGTTTATGTGTGGTCTGAAGTTGTGTGTCGTGTCATTGCAGTCTGGAGTGGATCTGACCAAAGACAACATGGCACTGCAGAGGGTGAGAGAGGCTGCTGAGAAGGCCAAGTGTGAGCTGTCGTCCTCTCTGCAGGTGAGTGGCTGCTTTATGGATACTGTGAATTCAGATGTACTACTCTTTGGCGTACTGATTTTCACATACTGTATAGTGGGACGCAGCGTGGGTCTCCAGGAACAGGGTTGATGAAAGCTGACATAAGTGATCCAATCTCTCCACCTTTGCAGAGATGGAGAATGTGTAGATCAGCATAAATTATGAACAGAGCTGCTGCAAGACACTGAAAGATCACGAGCACATCACACTAAACATTAGTGATTTTATATTGCAACCTTTGTGTTTTGTTAGTCACTCTAAGCAATATTGCATTTTTACAACCATGCATTGTAAAATTAACTGGTGAGTAATGCATTATGCACTACTTTATATTGGCCTGCTGAGGATGTCCCACGCATGGCCACTAGATGGTGCTACTAGCTTTTTCAGTGCTATTTAAAGCAACCCATGCATGAACCACATGTATTTCAAGACTGTTTTAGTAACCGTATTGTAATATTTCTGCACACAGACGGACATCAACCTGCCGTACCTGACGATGGACGCCTCTGGTCCCAAACACTTGAACATGAAGCTCACCCGTGCTCAGTTTGAGGGCATAGTGGCGGATCTGATCCGCAGGACCGTGGCGCCCTGTCAGAAGGCCATGCAGGACGCAGAGGTCTCCAAGAGTGACATTGGAGAAGTGCTGTTGGTCGGAGGAATGACCCGAATGCCAAAGGTAAGAGTCGAACCAGAGCTGAAAGAGATTCTGATGAAATCCTCAAGCAAAGTGTCTTCATTCCTGCACGTGTCTGTCCTCAGGTCCAGCAGACGGTTCAGGATCTGTTCGGTCGAGCTCCCAGTAAGTCCGTGAACCCAGATGAAGCCGTGGCCATCGGAGCGGCCATCCAGGGAGGAGTTCTGGCGGGAGACGTGACTGACGTGCTGCTGCTGGACGTCACTCCTCTGTCTCTGGGCATTGAGACTCTGGGAGGAGTCTTCACCAAACTCATCAACAGAAACACGACCATTCCTACCAAGAAGAGCCAGGTAGGATAATAAAGCAGTAGGATCTTGTGATTTAAAATTGCAAAAACAGAGTAATGTTTGTTTTGTTGATCAAACTGCTTTGGGAAGAAATGAACACCAATTCTTTTTGTTAAAATTTGAGGCAACTAAGAAGATCACAGACTAAACTTGTGAGTTTGTGTGGACTAGGGCTGATATGTCAGCAACATTAAATTAAGCAGCAGTGTGAATAATGTGTTTTATTTAAAGCTTTTTTTCTCAAACCTTGTCTTGCTTCTTGCAAGTGTGCATTCTAGTAAGATGAATACTGTCACTGAATTAAGTCTCACTATCAGACGTGGCTTTCAGTATCACCTTTATTGAAACTGACCGTTGGTTCACCAAAAAAGGAATACTCATAAAACTAATTTTGTTCATCTTTGAAACACAAATGAGGGTATTTAATGAAACCTGAGAGATTTTTGTTCAATTCACCAGAACTTGGATGCTTCAGAAAGTTAACAAAAACATGATAAATGGAATCCAAATGAATTAAGCAGTTTAAATCAAATCATCTGAAGAGACATTATTATTTTGTATGATAAACAGATTTAATAAATGCTTTTATACCCATAAATACTGATCAGTGGACATAATAATTATTGGTACCTATCTGTGTAGCAATATAAGATATATTGGCAAAAGGCTAAAATGTCTCACATATGTATGTCACAAATATGTGTTGCTCTGCTCTAATGTATTCATATGGATTGATATTAACATTGTTTGTGTTTCTCAGGTTTTCTCTACCGCTGCTGATGGGCAGACTCAAGTAGAGATCAAGGTTTGTCAGGGAGAGCGAGAGATGGCTGCAGACAACAAGCTTCTGGGACAGTTCACCCTGGTATGAGCTCTGGGACAGAACACATTTACATGCAGGTTTCCATTATGCATTTAGTAGACATTTTCAACCAGAGCAACTTACGAAAGAAGAACTGAGCAATTTGTCAAAGAACAAACAATATTTATAATACACATTACTCAGCTAATGTTTTTTCATGTCCACTCATGGCTGAGACGTGGTGTTTCTGTGTGCTGAACAGGTGGGCATCCCTCCGGCTCCTCGTGGTGTTCCTCAGATTGAAGTCACCTTTGATATCGACGCTAACGGGATCGTTCACGTCTCTGCTAAAGACAAGGGCACCGGTCGAGAACAGCAGAGTAAGTCGAGACAAAAATCAGCTGCAATCAAAATCAATGATGCATGTTATTTCCAAAGGAAATCCAAACTTTTTAAATCTTTTATTAAAATAAAATGTGCACCACTTCTGAAATGACTTATGTTATGGGGTTATTGGTTAATGTTAACCAGTTCTCAAACAGCTGGTTGTGGACTGAAGTTACTGCAGTAATGCAGTTCCAGTTAATGTAGTAAGGGTCACAGAAATTAGAGCTTAATAGCATAATATCAAACATGTCCACAGTCCACTGAAACCTCACATTAGGCTTGACTCCTTTCTGCAGGGTTCGTAAGGTGCTTGAATTTGATTTTTGAAATGTAAGGCCAGGAAAACCCTTGAAAATAGCAGTATTCCTGAAGAGGTACTTGAAAAGTGTTTGAATTATTGAAAGGCAATGCTTCTAAGAAATAAGTGTTTATTTTTTTTTATCACGCAAAATTCATGCAATTCAAAAAGAAAATACTTTTTTCACTTATTTCAGTTATTAAAACAAAAAAAACCCCACAAAACTAGCGAGCTAAGCCAGTAGTAGTACTGACGATGTGTAAACATGGCTGAAGATGAGAAAAGATGAACCGAATCAATTCAGTGAGTCATTTACGATGGAACCGCTCTGATTGATTCACCCTTGTGACTTTGATCAATCATTTTAAGTGATTCACTAGCAAAAAAAAAAACAAAAAACATTTTGACGTTACTTTTAACAATTTTAAAAACCACGTAGTGGTGGGTGAAACTCTTTTTGAAATTTTTTTTGAAACACTGAATCAGTTAAACCATTGTCGCAAGGTGATTCACTTTCGAAGTTTCAAAATGCTCCAATTGGGTCACGCATCACAAATATTTTCAGAATTCTAATATTTTCAGATTTTTTTTCACACATCAAATATTTTCTGACTCGCAAATATTTTCAGACTTCAGATTGCGCATCACGAATCATTTGATTTAGATTGGAACTTTGCATATTGCAAATATATATGCTATATATTGTATATATATATCTATTCAGATCAGGACTTCGGAGCAGGTTCGCAAATCTTTTGCTTCACATTGGAACTTTATAGCGTGGATCACAAATCATTTGATTCTAATTGGAACTTCAGAGAGGGTTTGTGAATCATTTGATTCAGAGTGAGACTTTGGTGCAGGTTCGTGAATCAGTTTATTCAGTTTGGGACTTCAGAGAGCCTATCGCAAACCATTAGTTTTAGATCAGGTTTTCAGATTTTTTTTTTCTAGTAAACCGTAGAAAACATCAAACCATTAAGGCAGTACATTTCTAAAAACAAAGAAAAAGAAAGTACACATACATACAAATCTCTTAAGAAAATTAATTGTGGCTTTAATTTGAAAGAGATGTGACATCTCTGATCTCTGAAGTCCTTGAAAATCCAAAACGTAATGCTTGAAAAGTCCTTGAAAGCCCTGGAATTTAATTTTACAGTATCTGTACGAACGCTGTTTCTAGCATGTAGTGTCCAAACTCTTTTACAGTCCCAAAAATGTTAAATTTAAGTTGTCTTTTATGAAAAGCATTGATCTCACGCATGTTATGCACGTTTCATTCAGTTGTCATTCAGTCGTCTGGTGGCCTCAGCAAAGACGACATCGAAAACATGATCAAGAACGCTGAGAAGTACGCAGAGGAGGACAGGAGACGGAAGGTAGCGTCTCTGTTAACATCTGCAGATAATTCAAAATCACAGCTCCGCAAATATGTGATGTTACTAGCTGAAATTGTTCTGACAAAGTCTGATCTGTTGCATTTTAAAACCTGTTTGAACATCTAAACTGATTTTGATTGAAGGATCGCGTGGAAGCCGTCAACATGGCCGAGGGCATCGTTCACGACACCGAGTCAAAGATGGAGGAGTTTAAGGATCAGCTGCCTGCCGATGAGGTCTGACACTACAGCTGTCTGATTATCAGTCTGAAGAGCTCAAAACAGTGTTTTAGATGCGATGTGTGAACATTTGTGATCTCTTTCGGCAGTGCAACAAACTGAAGGAGGAGATCGCTAAAGTACAAGATCTGCTCTCACGGAAGGACACGGAGACGGGAGAAAACATCAAACAAGCAGCCACAAACCTGCAGCAGGCCTCGCTCAAACTCTTTGAGATGGCATACAAGAAGGTAACCTTTTACGTTTGACACATTATTATTTTTGTGCCGTCTGTCTGCTGATGATTGAAACACTGACACTGTGTGTGTGTGTGTGTGTTGGACAGATGGCGTCAGAGAGAGAAGGCAGCAGCGGCTCCAGCTCCGGCTCCGGAGGAGAAACGGGAGAGAAGAAGGAGGGCCAGCAGTAAAGCCTGAGCACTTGAGTTTGTTTGGACTGAATGGTTGGGGAGCATCAGCGTGTTTCCCTGAGCAGCATACACACCTTATTCTCACACATACTGTGTTTCTGGCAGAAAATCCTACAAAACGATATTGTCATGGCTCCTCGTCCACCTCCCGTAATGTCTAGAAGTTCTAATTCAGTTATTGTGTCTGCTGAAAGTCATCTGCGTCAGTCAGTCTTGAAGCGAAATGTGCAATGCAGTCTTTGATTGGCCATCTGAGGTTTAAGGTGAGCGCGTGTGTGATCATAGACATGACTCTAGCCATTCAGACATGCATTCCTGCCTGCGGGCGCTGTGTGATGTGATGTTTGTCAAGATATCTTCATTAAGTGTGTAATGTAATGTTTTGATTTGGATTTGAGAATGAATGAGGCTGAATGTGTGGCTGAACGGCTTCAGGATGTCTATATCTGCAGTGAGTATTTATAATATCAGGACTTCATTGTTTCAAGACACTATGGTTTAATGTTTAAATGGCATAATTTCAGTTCTGCTCATTTGTAAGCTTGTGTACTTGTTTGAGCTGAGAGGATGAAAATATGAATGATAAACTCAGCAGAACAGCTGACGTGGAATTGATAATCTAATTGTCATTTTTGCTGATCATACCAGCACTGTGAATCAGAGAGCGCACATCTACAACAATACGACTGAATGTCCTTTCAAAACATGCATCTCCAGTACAGAGAGATGATGAAGCAGACGGGAGGAGTGAATGGATGTGCATTTGGGAGACATTTGAATTACACAGTAAAGGGTAGTTGAGGTGAATTAATCTGATCTACCTTTGCTAATGATTTCAGCTTGTTTTATTTAAATTAGTGATTGTGTTGTGTGTGTGCTGTTATGGGCGATTGTGAAAGCAAATCTCTTGCGTCTGTCTCATCTGAAGGTTTATGTTCTTTCTGTCTGTGTGTTTGTCTCATAACAGCACAATATAACACAGAGCCCGTCTCCTCTCTGCTTTTCTACATATGACTTTCTGGTTCATTAAAGAAGAATCTCCTGTAACGACAGTAGCTCTGTACAAAAGCTGATGTCTGTTGAAAATGTTAAATGTTCATTATGGAATTAAATGATTTAATAGGTTTAAAGAAAGTAATATTCCAATGCCGTCTTTTATAATAAAATTGTGTTTGAACTCCTATTTGTTTGTTTGCTTTTTTTTCTGCCAAGTAGTCTTTGCATTTTGAGTTTCTCTCAGCAAATACTCTTTGCTCTTAGTCAGGCACCTGAATAAAAGTGTGCCGTGTTGGAGGACATCCAGGATCATAATTGGCAAAGAGAGGTTTAAAGCATTACTTATAGCTAACGTAATAGCGTGCAGTCTGGGCATCAGGTGTCCTGAAATTGCATGGGTTATAATCAAAATGAATCCTCTGTACTCTGTAATCAGTTTTATATGTGAAATTTGGCTTTGGATAAAAGCAAAAGTTAAATGATGTACTGATGTAAAACTGAAGTACTCGAAAAATTGCTTGAAGTACTCCCTGAGGTTTTAATGTAATATTTGAATATTAACAATGTATTTGCATAAAATGTATAACTTGAAAAATGAGATAAAGACAAATATATATTACTTTACTAATAAAAAGAACTGTACTTTTAGAATAATTGTTTAATTTATTTATACGTTTAATTTTATGATTCTGATATGCCTAAAGTTCTTCATTTTAGGTCATTCTTCTGGTAAAATGCTGAACAATGTTGGAAATAGTAATAATCTCAAAACAATGTAATAATGTGAAATAATGTGAAAATGAGATTTTTGAGTGAAAAATAGCTTATTGTTTAATCCATTTGTTGCATTATATTGTTTTATGAAGTTAACAGGCTTGAGAAATAGTAAACCTCTTATGTGGATTATTTTACTATTTTGTTTCTTTAAAGGTCTGGTATTTTTTCATTTATTTAATTTTATTGAAAGAAGTCTCTTTTGCTCACCAAGGCTGCATTTATTTGATCAAAAATACAGTATAAATTGTAAAATATTAGTAAAATTTAAAATAGCTGGTTTCTAAGGGACTCTATGTTAAAATGTAATTTATTTCTGTGATCAAAGCTGAATTTTCAGCATCATTACTCCAGTCTTCGTTGTCACATGATCCTTCAGAAATCATTCTAATATGCTGATTTGCATATGCAGCTCAATAAATATTTCTGATTATTGTCAATATTGAAAACAGTTGTGCTGCCCAGTATTTTAGTGGAAACTCTGATACATTTTATTTTTTAGGAATCTTTGATGAATTGAAAGTTCAAAAGAACAACATTTATTTGAAACATAAATGTTTTGAAATATTATAATTTGTCGCAGACGCAACTTTTAAATCTGAGCAACTGGAGTTCTTCCTAACGAGGGTTCAAGAAAGATCTATGGTCGAGTGCTGAACTTTTATTTTGAAGCGGTGTTTACTGCGCCTTTCGTAAGGTCACGGTGTCTGCGTTCACGCGAACACGGTTTTGAACGCTAGTCGGAGAGGAGCGCGAGGATTTCAGAGGCGGTGAGAACTTCTTCAAACTCATTTCATAAGTTTTATCATTGTGTTACGGCCTTACATGAGGACTCGTGTTTGTTCTGATGTTCATTTGCTGTGTAAAACACATGTTATGGGCGTGAAAAAATACAGGAAATAGTTGTTGTCACTGGGCGCGCTCAGCAACTCCATGTCAAATCTGATAATGTGTGATTGAAGCGCGACCGACGCGTTAAAATTACAGCCTGCTGCTGTTATTATTATTATTTTTGTTGTTGTTGTTGTTCTTCTTATCATCATCATCATCATCATCATCACATGAAAAGTGCGTTCGTAGCGTGATTGTTTTACATAAATTAGCAAAGCATCCTTACACACCCTACAGTAGTGAAACTAAAAACAGTATTACCCGTAATAACGATAAGACAATAATTACAGTTATTACTACGTCACATTACAGTAAACTGCTTATTATTTTAAAGTTTTGAATATTATAACGGGGGAGTAACGTTAGTGCTTCAGTGTCGTGTGAAGTGTGGACGGGTGTTTGAACAGTCACTGCTAATAGCAGCTAAGCAATGTCACAGTCAGAAAAAGCTGTTTCCAGAGTTAATAAAGTGTTAAATTCCCTAACATTAACACGTAGTTAATAACACGTGCTGTTATGTTAATTAAAGAACTTGAATATGAATATGAATATTAGACTTGTTAAAAAAACTTATTAAGTAGTTAATAAGCTAATCTAGCGGCTAGCATTAGCAGCTTCCGCAATAACAGTCTGTCAGAGACATCATGACACTTCACACACCTGAGAGTCTGATCAATCCGATAAAGTCTCTCTTTAAGTTACAGGTCGCAGGTTTCAGAGCGGTTTAGTGATCCGGTTTCTGATTCCTGTCGTGCTCAAACTTCCCTTTTGCGAAAGAATCATGTAAGGAATGAAATACGACAGGATTTTTGTTGTAGACATTCCTGAATTCTATTTTTTGATTCCGTCTTGCTTATCAAATTATGATAACGGTATCTGTGACGATCCTGGAAACATTTATTCAGAATTTCTTTTTGCTGTGATTTAAAACACAAGGTCAATTTGGTTTTCTCAATGTAAACCTTTTATTCTATGAATTCTTCATAGTAAAGCATAAATACATCTAAAGTTAGAACTTAATTACAGCTCTTAGAAAAATTCTAAAAAAAATTTTGTGATATTTAAAAAGCTTTTAGCATATTTATGTTAATTAGCTTAAGGTATTTTTTATGACAGCAGTGCTCAGTGATTCCCCTAGGATTCCAGGTTTAGGTGGTTTACAAACGGTACGGTACATTACTCTCTGTGTAATAACAAAAACATTTATTTCAGTGAAAAAATAAGCAAAAAAATCTCAATTTCAACATTTTGAACAATAGGGCCCTACAATCTTTTTCTTTTTTTTTTTTTCAGAAATTCTTGTGTTTTAATTTTCTGATAATCAAATACAGGCATTAAATATTTATTTTTAATGAAATTAAATTAATTAAATTAAACCTTTTTATTTGTTGCCAAACAAGAGTTTTTCTGTTATTTTGTGTTATTATTATAATTTCTGCATTTAACGGTTTAATTAAATTTGCCAGAAATAGGAATATTTAAACACCTACATTATACTGTACAAAAGTAATACAAGACTAAAACATTTCTGTTACATGTTAAACCGTACTTTTATTTTGACAGTTTGCCGGTTAGTTTTTGTGTACATACTACGGTATGATGCTAATTTTCTCAAATGAAACGGTAAAATTTACATGAAGTGACTCTCACAGCAGTTCTGGAGATTAAGTTCATGCGTTTATGTCGTCATATAATGAGAGGCAGAGGCCGAAAATAACCGCGAGTCACGTGTGCTTCATTATTTGTGTAGTAAACAAAGCCGCGTCTCCGCCATTCATTCATACAGAGCCAAGCGGAACATGGAGGAATCATATTTAAACCGTCTTGTTGCGTTTTAATATTCACAGACACTAGTCTATATCGCGATTCGAATTAAGTGAGAGACCTACTTTTGAATTATTAAACCAAAAATTGACGAATTCTGCGGCATCCCGCGCTATAGAGTAAATTCTGTTTTTATGAATGGACTCCGCGATCCCGTCCGCGTTTTAGCGGAGGAGAAATTGTAGACGCGTGACCACGTAACGTTAGAGACAGAAATGACATGCCGTTGTGTAAATAAGACAAATAACATAAGGATATTTCGTTTTTTAAATAAAAGAACAAGGTATAGACCTGTTCTATAGGAAAGGTAAACTTAAATGACGTCTGTTGTGATCTGGCGCTATATAGAAAATAAAGTTTAGATGACCTTAAAGGGGGGCGGCGGCTGCCGTTGGGGGGGCGGGCCGCCCCCCAAATATAATGGTAGGGGAAACACTGGTGCTGATACCAAATAAGAGTTTTTATCAAACGCAAAATAACTGTTTTGTTAGAAATTGTGCTTTCACTTTTCTTAGGCAAAGAACAAAGTATATGAGCCATTCTGCAGAACTAAAAAACACATTTAAAAAACATTTATAAGTATTCAAATCTTAGATTTGACTAAGATCATTTTATTATCTATTGAAACCTACCATAATATTTAAAATATTAGTAAGCTTAATATATATATATATAAAGTCTTAATTTATTGGATACTTTCAATTGGGAGGTGGCTGTCCCGAACCCCAACCCCTAAATTTTAACTTATGAAAATTATATTGAAATAATTTGTGCATTTTATTCCATTGTTTATATGTAGTTACAAAAAAAAATTGTAAATTATAAAGCTTTATGTAAAAAAACGTGTCCTGCATTTTCATGTCACTCCCGAAACAGTGTATGTTTCAGTCGATTGACTGAGACTGATTTTAACTAAACCCATAAATTTATGATCAGGAAATATTCCTCCTCTCTCATAGCTACATGTTGTGAGTAGATAGGTCTCATCATTTAGAGGTAAATGTGTTCAAAAGAATGAAAAATCTGTGTGTAACTTTAAGGAACGTCACTACCGAACACCTTTTTTCTGCAGTTATGCACTTTTTTGGGTGTTCTTCCATAACATTTTGTTTTATGTGCACCACTGTTCAGAACTATGCATGTTTGAGCTAGGTTTAAAAGTATCTAAAATTGTTGCTTCCATAACAGTCACTTCTGAAATATTTGGCATTTTTGGATGTTATTCCATAAAATTATCACTACCGAAACAGTGACGCCCGAAACATGTCATCATTGTTTTGGTAGTGACAAAAGGAAACACAGAATCCTTATATTTTGGGGAAATAAAGCAAATTTTATTACAATTATGCAAATCTTTTGTATTTTAGTATGTTTTAGTAGCGTTTTAGTATGGAAATTAAAATTCTGTAATGTGATGTGTTCGCTACCAAAACATTACCGTCACTACTGAAACATGGGATGTTTTGTCAAAAATAAAGTCTAGTGAATGATCAACTAAGATGTTAATGAAACTAATGAATCCTTAACTTTGAAATCAGTATAATCAACGTTTTGCCTTTTACAAAAAAAAAAAAAAATTATTAAAAATACAACAAATCTGTTAAATCTCATTTAAAATATTGTTAAAATTGTTGTTGATTTACCTCTGAAAGCTTTTTAATAAAATAGAAAAATCAATAAATATATATATATATATATATTTACAATGTAGCAAAGTCTTACTAGGTCAATATAACCCTTCTGATTAAATTATTATTACTGTGTTTCAGTAGTGACAAATTTGGGAAGAGGACAAATATTCCAAAACGTTCTGAAAATACAATATGAGAATTAACTGCACAATTACTAGAAATGTGTATACACTGCATACATACAAAATTTTGTGAAAAAATTCTGTCGAATGGCCCATATCAGTGTGTTTCTCGACTGCAGGTGCCGCTGCCCGTGAGGACGCAGAATGCAGACCATTAAGTGTGTTGTGGTGGGCGACGGGGCGGTGGGGAAGACGTGCCTCCTCATTTCGTACACGACGAACGCCTTCCCCGAGGAGTACATCCCCACCGTGTTCGACAACTACAGCGCTCAGATGAGCGTGGACGGCCGTACGGTCAGCCTGAACCTGTGGGACACGGCGGGGCAGGAGGAGTACGACCGTCTGCGCACGCTCTCCTACCCGCAAACCAACGTCTTCATCATCTGCTTCTCCATCGGGAGCCCTTCGTCCCACGCCAACGTGCGCCACAAGTGGCATCCGGAGGTGTCCCACCACTGCCCCAACGTCCCCATCCTGCTGGTGGGCACCAAGCGGGATCTGCGCTCGGATTCGGAGACGATCAAGAAGCTGAAGGAGCAGGGCATGGTGCCCACCAATCACCAGCAGGGCGGCGCTCTGGCCAAGCAGATCGGCGCAGTCAAGTACCTGGAGTGCTCGGCGCTCAAGCAGGAGGGCGTGCGGGAGGTGTTCGTGGAGGCCGTGCGCGCCGTGCTCTACCCCGTTACCAAAAAGAACACCAAGAAGTGCGTGCTCTTATAGTCGCACGTCGACGCATATGAACTCGTGAACAAGCTGTGCAGGGGCCCATCCTGGTGTTTGTATCCATCTCTTCTCGCTCTCTCGCTCTCTCAGACTTTCTGATTTCTGTCTCATTCCCTCGCCTGTTTTCTTTGATTAATAACAGTTTGTTGCCAGGTCCACTCGATGAAAGATAGATTAGCAGTGGATTATTTCTACTGTCTTGTCTCCTGTTTAGATAAATGTGCAATATAATGAAGACTGAATGAGGTCAGCACATCAGACTTTACGTTTATAGATGTCCCAGCCAAATCTACGGTGTGCCTTCAAAATGATTTTTTTAATGCGCAATATGGTGTTTTATCCGTAGCTGTTTGGCAGGTGGTAAAAAAATGGATTGTTTGGGTTGCACTGACAAGTGTGAATTTGCAGGACGCATTTTTCTCCAAAATCAGAATTTTTGAGGACCGTTAAGATTTTTAGGGAAGCTCCAGTAATGCAAAAAATTTAATTTCCCATAATGCAAGAATGAAAATCTTCCCCAGACACAATGACTGATTTTTTTAAATGATTGTTTTCTATGTATACAGTACGACAAACAGTCACTCTGTACATTTCCGATTATATTTTACAAATGCAAAAAGTCTTAATGATCCAAAATAGATGTTTTTAATGCCAAATCTGTGATTTTGGGGTTAAATATGACTCGTGCTTTCTTCGATTAACCCATCATCCTGAGAATCGTGCCTTATGTGCTTTTCTAAAGGGCTGCGCCCCGCTGCTAAACAAGTATTAGTACTGTTGTGGCGATGGCAGATTTAGGCAGCGGCCCGTGTTTTTCTGTTCAGAGATGGCCAGTCAGGTTACTCTGCATGCCTTACTCGCGTTAACTCTAATCTGCCGCCACGTCGGTGTGATTCTGCCTCCGCGAGAGTCGCTGACCCTTTGTTCTTAGTGAGCGCCTCATTCCTCAGAGCCAGCGAACGCCTCGCCAACACCAAAGCGCTGATGTGTCTTTCCAGCCCAAAGACTGAGCAGCAGGCATGCTAATCCGCCGGGGCCATAGTACAAACCCTGCGCGGACGCGCGCCGAACCGCGTTCAACGTATACGTGTCTCGTTCAAGGGTGGTTGTTGGGGTTTATGTTATTATTAACCAACGAGTTTTATTTGTGTTTTTGCATGTTCAAAAAGAGGCCCGATGTTGTCTGTATTTCAGTATCCTCATCTCACATACATCAAGATGATTTCCAGTGTTGTCGTTTTGATAGAAGTGTCTTTACATCTCAACGCAGTGAATATGACAGTGAGCTGCAGGCATTATGGGGGTTTGACGTGACGTTTTAGCTTTCAGAACTGGAAGTTGTGGTTAAACATTTTGCAAAACTGACATGGTGTGGAAACCTGTGACTAGACAGCCAAAGTTTTAATAACTGAAACAGTCATATTTTTTTTTTTAATCGCCTTGTGTTTTTACTTCTTGCTTTTTCTGAACTGTCTGCCAAACTTGGCCAAAGAGTGCCTTTGGATACAAAGATGTGTTGTGTTGTAACTGGACTCGTGTTCGCCTGACCAATCTGTCATTAAACCAGGACAGTGTCTCGACTAATCATTCCTTACTTAGTGTTCAATTGCCAAACTCCATGTAAGTGTTGTGCTGTGTAAGGGAAATGAAATCTGTGCAAGTGCTGATATCACTCTTAGGTGTGCCGGTGGTGAATGACGAGCGATTGTGAGAGTCAACTGTTTTCTGTTTCATCTTTCAGAGCAATAGCAGGCAGTGCGGCTTCACGCGCACGCTGTCTGTGCGTCTATGGTATGTGGTACTACATTTATACACTGGGAACTCGATTTTTTGTCAAAATTGCCTTTTTATAACCAAAATTGTATAAATGAACTAACCGTGAAATTATTTTAAATTATGCAAAATAAATTTTTACACACAGTTTCTTTGTCTTGTGTGATTGAAGTGCTGTGTATTTCTACCTGAGACAGACAGTGGAGTTGCATCGATGAGTGAGCAGGATGCCGCCGCCGCTGCTGCTGACATGCTAAATGCATCACATGTTCTTACTTAAGACGGTTTCCGCTGCTGCTGCTGTGCACAAGCCACAACAAAGAGCTGATGGATATCAAAACACGCTGCAAGCAGCTCCAGTGCACACTTTGTTTTACAAGAGCATATGGCAGTCCAACACATTGGTTTGAGGTGGCAACTTAAACGCTGCTTGTACTTTGGGCGATGTTCCACACCTTAGCTGCAAAACACTGTTTGTGCTGTGTGTGCTTTTTTATTTCATAACTCTAATGCAGATTTAAGTGGTACACTTAATGTAATTTAGTAAATAGTTTAATTTCATGGTTTCCACTATGGTTTGGAATCAAAGACATCTAATGTTTTCAGAATGAAATCAGGGTTCCTACACATTTTTCATTTTAAAGTTCCATACTTTTCCAGACTCATATTTCCAAACCTTTCAGTAGATTTTCAGACCATATTTAACATAAATGGTTCATAGAGGATTATTTTCAGCTTTGTATTTGGTATATAGTACAGTCATCTGTAAATATTTTTATATTTAATTTTTTCTAGTGCTGTCAAACGATTAATTGCAAGTTTGAGTTTGCCTGATATATGTGTGTGTACTGTGTGTAATTATTATGTATATATAAATACACACAAATTAATGTATATATTTAAGAGAAATATTTATGTACAAAGTATTTTTATATTTATATAATATAAAGTATATTTTTATTTATAATAAATACATATACTTGTAAATATTTCTTAAGTATATACATGAATGTGTTTGTTTATATATACATAATAATTACACACAGTACACACACATATATTAAGCAAACTCAAACTTTTATTTTGTATGCGATTAAACAACCCTAATTTTTTCATTGATTTTCTGAAAGTGACAACACACAGAGCCCCTAAAACAAAAATAAAATATTTTTTTGCATACTTACACATTACAATTTCTAGTTTTATGTAATCTATTTTCTTTTATACATCACTGCCATCTTTCTTATGGTAGTATATATATATATATATATATATATATATATAATTTTTTCATTAAATTCTTAATTTTCTATTATAAAAAAACGAAATAAGGGCAAAAATCTGGAAACACAAAATTGTTTCCATACTCTGCTTTCTTTTTTCCATACTTTTCCAGACCTGGAAAATACTTGAATCAAATTCTATAATTTTCCATACTTTTCCAAACCCTGTAGGAACCCTGTGAATGCTGGTTTACTGCTGCTGATTCCAGGATAGACTCATCATTCATTCAGTTTTATCTTCAGTTAAAAAAGATCTAAATATAAATCATCTCTCGAGACTGTTAATGAGCACTACTGCACAGAATAAATTGTGTTTCTAGAAATGTAATCTTTAAGTTCACATTTCTGAAAAGGGTAATTAATTTTGATAAAAAATGTAACATGCATACATATTTTCTTTATCTTCTTAAATGTTGAATAACACATGTATTAATCATTATTAATCAGATGCTTTTTTTTAAATAATGACCTGCGGCTTGTACCATGAAGCTATAAGACACCGTGACACTGATTCATCAACTCAAGCTTTGATCCTGAGTTCATGAATAACTGCAGTGTGTGCACATGACAGTGTGACATCAGTAGTCAACAGCCTATCACATGCTGTGAAACAGGTTGACCTTCAATTTAAAGCCAGAGAACTGGGGGAGTGGCTTAATTGCCTCAAAGATGTTTCAGTTGCTTACAGCTGATTGGTCCAGTTTGAGTTTAAAATCTCTTTCCCGGAACAAGAGCAGCTGTGCAGCACAAGTTATGGTAACTAAAACCCAGCTTTGGTGCAAACTAATCTAAAACTTGCTGGCTAGCCAGCTAAACCGGCCACAGAACCATGCCATGTTTAAAAAAGGTCAAATTATTTTTTTTAAAAACCTAAATGATCTTGTCAGGAGTGTCTGGGGTGTCCCCTCTGTGATGTCATATCCTGTTTTTTTGTCAAATGCCAATGTACAGTAACAACTTTGTTGCTAACAGCCATGAAATAGGCATAAATAGCTAATGTGTGTGTGTGTGTGTGTGTTTAAGAAATAACAGTTAAAAAGCCTTTCTTCATTGTAATCATATAATGGTTATATAAACAACATGAAATGATAAAAAAAAAAAAAAAAGCAATTGCATGTGAAGCTTATTGCATAAAAAGACTAACTTCAACATCCATGCACTTGCATAGATTTTAGTATATAAAAAGCTTTTATTTGCAAGGCTGCATAATAAGAAACATGCGTATCAGCCCAAATAGGCCTTCATCAGATGCTAAACAATAGAGAACAGGAAGTGGTTAAATCATTTAAAGACATGCAGCAGAGGTGAAGTGAATGTATAAGGGTGTTTCTTTGTCTGCCGCACAAAACGGTGGCATAGACTCACTCATGAGCCTAGAAAGGACATGCGGTTTGGACGACTGATGGATGAACTTTAACTCTAAACTCTTTACCATCATTCATAATGGTGCTGTCAGTGCTGCAGAACAGAAATCCTGGCTTTCACACACAGAGCATCTGGCATATGAATTTCAAGTTTTAAGTTTTGATGAACCGTGTGATTAATAAAAGGACATAATGTGACAGATACTGCAGGAGTGAGAGATGATTCTAGTCTAATGAAGTGGCTACACACCGCAGACCCCAGCGAATGAACAAACCCTCGCTCAGATCCCTACAGCCAGCTGTGATTCATCATGCCAGGATCAGCTGATACTGAAACTGTTGTATTCAGAAGGATGTTTATTGTGTTTAAAGCCACTGATAAGTGTCGTCTTCCTCTTCACCTTCATATTTCAAACAGCTGAACAGACTACAGCTCTTCCTTCCCACGTAATACTGCTGTGACACACCTTGATCAATATCACGCCGTCTTCATTCATTTAGGCCAGAGGAGAACTGATCCATGACTGAGCCTTCTGTCTCCGATAGAGTTTGGGTTCTTGGCTGCTTTGACTTGCTCACTTGGGGTTTAAAAAAAAAACTTTGTATTGAATGAGAACAAAACAAAACAAACTGAGCTGGATGATGAAACTGTTTCTCTGTGGAGCTGAATCAAACTCATTCATAATTCATGAATTTTCCAATATCGCCCCTGTTATTAAACTGAACTGAATCAACACTGAACTGCCTTAATAATGATTCCGCTATTTTATACAGCTGCTTCATAGCAAAGTTTAGATTTGCCTCATTTCTGAAGTTTCAAAAGTTGCAAATTTAACTTATGAGTGAAATTAGAATATCACATAAAACATTGGCGAATAAAGCTGTGTTTTGATCAGAAACTAATACAAATGTGCTGCAACCTGTTATATTGTTATATAACAAATCACTTTAGCCAGAGGAAACGCAATAACAAACGCTGTCATGTTATCTTGCATTCAGATGCCTGATGATTTTGGCTCAGGCATTTCAAAACTATTAAAATAACATATGAAAAAGTATGCAATAAGATCGGTGCACTGGTTAGTCCAGTTATCCAGTAATATGATCTGTCACATGACTTTTTTGACATATAATGTGTTTCCATCATAATTACATGTCTTCTAATCAGATAGTATATATATATATATAGAGAGAGTTCAGATGCAAAACCAGCTAAAAGCCATCTCAGTCAAAAATGAGGTAATGATACTGAGTGAATGCTCTCGACACATAGTATATGTCCTTCAAATACTTTTACTTCAAACTCGCTAAAATACCAGCCTCAGCCCAGTCAGAACTACCAGTACTTACACAGAAACATATGTATATATATATATATATATATACAGAACTCAGCTGAGCACAGGTTTTTAATGCACATTTTTAGCATTTCCAGCATTTTTTATGTGATATTCCGAAATTTGCATAAAAGTAGGTAGATGTAAACAAAGCTGCTGATTCATTCAAGCTGCATTGAAGCAATCTCTATTATATAAATCACTATAAAACAAAGGTGACTTGATGTGCTGAGACACATCCACATCACTGGGAGTGATTCTACAATATTTCACCTAAAAAATGTAAATCATTTTCCTCATTAAGATTTTGCAGTTGTTTGTTGTCTGTTGTTTTCCCATAGCAGTCCAGATGGAAGGCTTGAGTGTCATCTGTGAATTGTTCGAGGCTGTGACTCAAACAGACAGACAAATCTTAACAAACTCAATAATAAACTACGACAACACTGATGCAGACCTGCTACAGTCAACAAAGCTGTCCACACTACAATCTGCAGCACAGAAAACTATTAATGTTACAGTTACAATGAGTTGTCCACATGATAAGTGTGTAAAAACAAGCTGAAATGCTTACAGTGTATTCACTGATAAACAAGTGCTTGTTGCATTGTTTTGCTTTCTGTGCCTTTGTCTTGACTGCTAACTCAATTTGGTCCTCTGCAGTGCAGCTTTTTGGGCATCTGTGAGATTCGACTCAAGAGACACACAGTGCAGCCCTGCATTCAGCTTAGCTTTTCCATAATATACAGAGCAGAAGAGAGAGAGAGAGAGAGAAAGTCCCCACAAATATAGTAATACCAGTACATTTTGACCTTGTGGGGACATTTTCTAGTCCCCATGGGGAAACAAGCTTATAAATCATACAGAATTAAGTTTTTTTGACAACTAAAAGAAGAAAAACCATTACCCTCCTGGAATAAACCCATAAAGATAGAAATATTTCTGTGTGTGAGTGTGTGATTCTGAAACATCTGGTCAGAGCTTTTGATCCACTAGATGTCAGTGTTACATTCCGTTTTAATATTTCTTTCAAATCCGTTTCGTTGTGTATTTTATTGCTACCTTCTAAACCTAACAATCTGAATGTTGTTAAGGTAATTCATTATTGAGGATGTATAATTAGCACATTAAGTTATGTCAACAGAATGGAGAAAACACCCCCAAAACATGCAATCAATTAGTAACAACAATAATAATGTGAATAGTAGATAAATAATGTGATTAACATTAAAAAAATAACATTTTAATAATATAATTTAATATAAGTAATAAAATATATATATATATATATATATATATATATATATATATATATATATATATATATATATATATATATATAAACTAACAAAGAGATGGCTAGGAAATAATTAAACTATTTAAATTAATTCATAGGTTTTATGAAATGCCTCAAAATGTATTACTCGTTGCACTGATTCGTTTGAGAGCCAATTAAGTGTGAGAAATTACGATTAAAAAGACTTTTGGTAAAGAAACGCGATTTCATTAAGTATTGACGGGTGATGCTACAACCGCGGAGGCGGAGTTAGCGTTGATGACGTCGCAGCGTAGGGGCGTGGCTGGTTCGCGGGAATATTATGGTCCAGTTGCGATGCGCACAGTGAGAGAAGGAGCGAGTGGAGCAACAGCGAGAGCACCGAAACACTCAGCCTGTGACAAATCCATCATGACGCTTTATTGTTTACATCTATTTCTTCAATGGACATTTTACAAATCATTTTCGTGACAACAACTGACATTTAGCTTACTCACAGACGGCTCTTTAGATGGCATTTCTCAGTGCTTGTTCTGTGTGACTTACGGTAGGTTTCTGTGAATTGGACGTTGTTTGGGACCTTCGATTATGGACAAATGAAAGGGGAATCATCTGAAAACTTCATGCAGAAAGCATTTTTGCTGGCAGCGTTTGACATTGGTGATATTTTGCTAATTTACATGATTTAAAACTCATTACTTAAGGATTATTATGCATAAGTTGTGTTTTGCCACAGTGGTGAACTGGAGACGAATTGTCAGTTCACTGGGATATATCTGACATTACAGTATTGAAATTTTAAACTCCACTTACTTAGTGTAAATTTCTGTTTCCAAGTTGACATTTTTTTTTTTTTTAATCTTTCACCAAACATTGTCTTGCATTTTGAAATATGGCTTTACCTGACAACGCTAGTGGTCTTCCTGCAGAGGACCTGGCCTTTCCAGAAATTATTGAACTAAACGTCGGGGGTCAGGTGTACATCACCCGTTACTCGACTTTAACAAGTGTGCCAGACTCCCTCCTGTGGGAGATGTTCAACCAGAAGAGCACCAAGAGCTTGGCGCGCGACACCAAGGGTCGTTTTTTCGTCGACAGAGACGGCTTCCTGTTCCGTTACATTCTGGACTATATGCGAGACCAGCAGCTCGTCCTCCCGGACCATTTCCCGGAGCGAGGACGGCTGCAGCGAGAGGCAGAGTTCTTCAACCTCCCTGAACTTGTTAAGCTGCTGGCACCAAAGATCAGCAAGCAGAACTCTCTGGGCGACGAGGGCTGCCAGAGCGACCCCGAGGAGTCCTCGCCCAGCGCCGACATCTCCCGCAGCCTGGGGGCGGCCGCCTGTTCCAGCCTGGTGTCGGGCGCGGGCGACGGCAAGTGCTCCGGGTTCATCACCATCGGCTACCGTGGCTCGTACACCCTCGGCCGTGACAGTCAAACAGACGCCAAGTTTCGGCGAGTGGCTCGGATTATGGTGTGTGGGAAGACTGCTCTCGCCAAGGAAGTTTTCGGGGAAACGTTGAACGAAAGCCGTGACCCCGATCGACCGCCGGAGCGCTACACGTCGCGCTATTACCTAAAGTTTACTTTCTTGGAGCAGGCTTTTGACAGGTTAGCCGACGCCGGCTTCCACATGGTGGCCTGCAACTCCACAGGGACTTGCGCCTTCGCCCACGAGCAGACTGATGACAAAATCTGGGCCAGCTACACCGAATATGTATTCTACCGTGAGTGATCTTAAACCTGCGCCTCCTCCCTGCCTCCCAGACCAGAGATCACCTGCAGTAGATGTAGAAGCTTCTAGATCACCATTCCCATTACCTTCACCAATCTTTCCCGCATCAAAGCCTCTTACCCGCTGCGCTCGAGTAACCTTTCTTCCCTTCAAACGAGCCCCGCTGATCTTCCCCTCACCAAGAGACTGCCTTCCCCTTTCTCAGCTTTTGAGAAGCAAAGCATTGTACAGTTGTATTCTGTCAAGCTAAAAGTTGGAGATGAAGCTTAAACCGTTCGAAAGGGCTTCTCTTATGTCACTCAAATTGGGCATATTATAAATCTTTTGGACGTAATAGATTATGTAATTTCAAGTCATTATTATCATGTGTTTCCCTTTAATGGGGCCAAAGGAGAGGGAATCCACTAGGTTATAAAACCATCTTTGCAGATAGATGCAGTTACTGCATGTGGATATTCAACAGACACTGTGAGACCAAAAGATGAAACAATGCAGACTACTTCAATTGGAAAAGCCATTCTACATTGAATATATTAATGTGTCAAACTATTTTTAACTAGCATTATGCGTCTAATGAATAGCGTCAAGGCAGGTTTTGGATTTAGTAGCCGTTAATTGCACAGAATTGTATAACGGCACCTGAAAAGTGCAGTGAGCTGTATTGGCTGTGTTATTAAGCTTTCAGTGTTTTACCTGTGTAAGCCTAGAGGATGTGAGTTGAAACATTGTGCTCAGAACACTCTAGATTTATTTTTAGGTCCACCTGAGTTTCCAGTTCAGTTGAACGATAGCATCTTGTTGTTTATTATGAATTCGATATTTCAGTTGCCTACCATTTTCAGTTCTTTCATATGCTTCTAGTGTTGTTGTTTAATAAGTTAAATGCTTCCTATTTAAATTTGTCTTATTTAAATTTAATGATACATTTAAATTTAAATTGATGATTCAGGTGCATTCAGTAATTGATGTTTGGATATATATAAGTCACACAGCCTGTTATGACACCATATATTTTTTAGTTATTTTGTAATTAAGTCGATATTTTCTTCTTTGTTAAATGTGATGCCATTGTTTGACGCAGAGTTAGACAGTGACTTTTAGAGCTTTAAATTTCAGGTATTTCCATTGTAACCTCAGGCCAGAATTGCCATTACCTAAAACACAGACACAAAATCTCACAGTGGAATTTAGTTAAGAGATGTCATTTGGGATAATACATATCAGCCAGTAATTTATTTCATGTCAATCAGAAATGAACTTAATCCCTTAATCTTAATTTGCTGATAGTGTTTTAAAGGTTATGTTCGGGCATTGTTTAAAGTGAAGTGCTAGCCTTAAAGTGTCTTTATGAAAGCATGAATAAAAACATAATTATTCAACAAGTATTTTGTCCTAAATATAAAACATATGTATGCATTTAATGTATTTGCACATGACCAAAACAGGCCAAAAATGATATATGAACACATTTCCTGTTATACCAATGAGTCAAGATGAAATTAAAGAAACAGTTAATGCTCTATTTAGACGAGCTAGTCTTTCATGTCTCAGTTTTAGTGCCTCATTCACCAGGGAAATTTCTATACTGAAAGATCAAGATTAGTAATAAAAGTCAGAAACTGCATGATACTCACTAAATAGATTTATTTATGTTTATTCCGTTTTATAAATACTGGTAGCAGTTGTTTTTTGCAGGGTGAATATGGGGGTAGATCTGCATTGCTCAGTGAAAGTTGAAGAGAAAAGGGAAGAATTACATCAGGTTATTAAATCTTTGTCCCCCAAAGTCTCTTCTTCAGTGAAATCTTCTGTTATCATGCTGCTTCCCAGTTTCTCTCTTTCATTTTGCTCTCTCTTTCCCTCCGCGGAGACTTCAAAGCGTGAACATAGGCAAGGCCAATATGAAAACCAGGACAAACCTATAACCAGCTCAGTCAAAGCAGATTACCCAGCCAGCCTTTGTGTTGCTGTGTCTAATCTATCTAATTAAGATTGTGCTGGCACATTGAGCCGCTCACATTTTACTCCAGTGAGGAACTAGGGAGAAACATATTTAAATATCTTTTCAGCTCAGTAAATGATTCAAACAGACAACCTGAGATCACTTATACAAGAGCTGAAATTAACCAGCTGCCTGAAATATTAACATCCCTTGTCAGCTGATATACGATGAGAGAAAGTGAAACAGACAGGTGGATGTAGATGTAGACCCATAGCATCACCTCAGTACGGTCAACCATCTAAAACACTGCTGGTATTAAATGTAATGAATTCGAAAGTCAATAAGCTTAACAGACGACGTATTGGAGACATGTCCCTCGTCACGTTCCCTCTATGTCTGTCAATAAAGGTGTAAAAAGTCTAAAACAAGTACTTTTGGAGCACCAGCTTTTCACAATCCTATCAATTCCATATTTTACTTGTAAATATACACTACAGAAGTACAATAGGTTAGGGATGCTGACTTCTTTGAGTGTTTGTAGATGCATATCAAAGCAGGTGGGTTTTAAAATACATCTAAGCTCTGCGCTAGTTAAATGGTGCCGTGATTTGTGACAGTATAAACCGTCGATCCTTCACTCTGGCCAGCGGTAGAATTGTTGCATTGTGCGCTGATGTTATTTATAGAGTCTGGGCACAGCTATTAAGCAGCCATTCTGCCTCTCTGTGAACTCCAAAGTCATAATCATCATGGGCACTAATGGGAAATATATCCCCATAATCATAATAGGATTTTTCCATTTGATTCCTTGAAATCATTCATACCTTTTGGTTAAAGGTACACAGCTCTTGATGTGTGGAGGGGGTGACAGTGCCTCGACTGTTTAGCTTTACTAATTAAAAGAGGCTGTGAGGGAGAGGGACTTGAAACTTATGTTGAGGTTGAGAAAAAGAGACAGAACCTCTCCAGCCCCTGAACTGATATCCTGTGCTTTTCTTTCATTGTATAATTTCTGTTTTAAACATGATAGTTTCCTGCTTCTCTGGGTTTTCTTCAGAGAAAAAGATCTGAACATTTAAGAAGAGACTATGTCTCAAACTGATTTCAGCTTGTAATAAGTCATTATGGGCACTTTTCATCAAATTCTTTTAAAATTATCTGAGCTACTAGTCTGAAAATCCTCAAGGAATGGAATGATTGCTATTACAATATCTTTCATAAATTAGAAACAACAATCCATAGGGAGCCTAATGGTGTCAAATAAGAATCCAATAATATCCCACTCAAACTGAAATGCCTATTTCTTAGTGCAGCAGAATCTTCGGAGATTCGGAAGATCGGAGTCTTTGCCTCCTGAGAAACAGTAGTAAATGGTTGCAGCTAGTACATACTCATAATGATGATGCAAAAATACCACAGTTCACAACCAAATATCATACAATGAAAGAAGACCTGTGGGGGCAGAAGGATGTGGGTGGATTTGAACTCAGGTTCAGACTCAGCAACTGAACCATTAAAAAAAAAATCTCTAAAGCGACTGAAAATAGCCTTGTAAACAGTTTTAGGTAAAACACACAAGACTGTGAAACGTCTCGGTTACGTATGTAACCCAGGTTCATTGAGTAGAGAGTAAAACCTATGGCGATATGGCAGAGCTTTAAAGTGCCTTGTTTCATCTTATGGGAATCAAGGTTACATACATAACCATTCCTTTTCATAGGTTCACATCAGTACCTGATGCTATGGGAACACTATAACAGCACCATACTACAAAGAGATCAGCTTGTGAACACATAGACAGGCTTATAAAGGAATATGAACTGACACCTGTTCAGACAGATGAAACCTGGGAACCAGTAGTCAAGTTCATGCCCAGCTTATAAAATCAGACAAAATGGGTTAACCCTTTAAGACCTAAGAGTAAAATAGTTATTTTTCACATATTTTGTTTATTTGACTGTAAAATTCTAACACAATGTGCAATTTTCAAGTGCAAGGTGTCATATTTTTGTGACACAGGGTTGCACAGTTTTCATTCAAGAGACTTTTTTGTTCATGCACACACACATATACACATGCATGCACATATACACGCATATTCTGTACATATACACGCAAGGACACATTATAGAGATGCACACACCACATGTGAAAAAGTCTCACTCAGTCTGCTCCCAAGTCTCATCAAAAATCATCCCAATTACCTTCTGTGCTGTTTACTCCTCCTTCACCATGTTTTTGTTCATTTTACACAATCCAAATCTCTACGCTCCGTTCAGATTCTTCCTTCCCGTTCACCCGGAAATCTGTCGTCATTTGCCGACGGAGCGCAATAAGCTATACATTGCCGGAAAGTGCATATTTTCTAGAAGCAAATGGTTATGGAGGAGGAGTTATGGTAACATGAATCAAGCTTGGTTTGATGTGTCGGCGCTGATACATCAGGTTTAAAAGGGTTAAAGAAGCCCAGCATGCCTCCACACAAATTTCCTCCAAAGATGACAACAACACTTCAAGTAGCAACACTTCTAGTAGAGTGAGCTTGAATGCTAAAAGGAACAATTGACATACATGCCTCATAAGCAAGAGAAATTGAATCTGCACCCAATGCAACATCTTGTCCAAGCATCAACTCCCATCAACACAGGGCCCTGTGGCAGCCATCAAAACAAGCAACAGTTGATCATATTTATGCCACTGGCTTGTGCAGTCAATTTAAATTCATAACGCCCTCACATGAAAAAGCAGATGCAGTCTTTCAGCCTCCTGCTACTCAAAGGGAAAGGGAGAAACACCACAACCCAAGAGTCAAATAAAGCATAAGCAACTTAAGGTAAGTAACCTAGGTTAGTTGCAGCAAAACCTTCACCAGACCGGGAGCAAAATCCATATATGATGGGCTAACCAATCAGGCATCTAAATCATGAACCCTCTTAAGGAATATCAAGGCCAACAACAAAACCATCTTATATATCAAAATAATATTTGAGTTGCACACCTTTTATGATTATAGATAAAACCCCTAAAAAGAAGAAATCATTTCCCCACCCCATACATCTTTGGTTTCATTAATTACTAGGCAGAAAGGACAGTGGAAAGATGACAGGAAGTATTGGGTAGAGAGAGAGAGGAGTAGGATCAGCATAGGACCTCCAGACGGGAATCGAACTCGGGTCACCGTAAGCGCAGATGCGCTGTATATGTCGGCGGACTAACCACAAGGTTACTGCTGCCGACTACCACATACATCTTAAGAGTAACTATAGGGCCACTTCCTCAGAAAAATGCTCCTGAAGATAACACTAGCACTCAACAACAGGGTGGTGACAAAAGACCAGATCTGATCAAAGAACACTTTTCAAAGGCTGAATCCACAGTTTACCACCTAATGCCCTGAGCCTGGGAAAGTAGATCTGCTTTGATTAGGATCTTCCCAGGACAGTCCTTCAGGAGAGATGTCAGATGCGAGAACCAAACCCTGTTACAATGGAAACAACCCCAGTTGCGAAGAGTCTGTCACTGTAAGACGATTACAACAGAGACCCTATCACCGCTCTTCTGCTCCTTTGGAGGACACTGGAAAGGTAACAGTCTAAAGGCATCACAGACTCTTGTGGGAAATCAGCTGCATGAAAGCAACTGCGGCTTTGCAGTGACACCTATCAAAGACCACATTCAAATCATCAAAAAAAAAAAAAATGCAGACTGAGAAGCAGGAGAGTCCAGCAGGAAAGCCTTCTCCTTTTTCCTGAGATCTGTAGTTTAACCACTGATATGTCTCCATTGCCACCAACCCTGCCATGGAACAGCTGGTCACACAAACTGTATGTTTGATGTATAAAATATTGTTTACCTAAGCTCTTTGACAGCCTCAGTACTGCCATGGTATGCAGAGCTTTACCCATCTGACTGGGAGCCACATAGGACTTGCCAATCAAGGCCAAAGTCATCCAAATGGGCTTAGACCAGGGGTGCCCAAACTTGGTCCTGGAGAGCCGGAGTTTAGCTCCAACTTCCCTCAACACACCTGGCAGGAAGTTTCTAGTATGCCTAGTAAGAGCTTGATTAGCTGGTTCAGGTGTGTCTAATTGGGGTTGGACACCGGCCCTCCAGGACTGAGTTTGGGCACCCCTAGCTTATCCAGTAGGGTAAGGCAAGACTTCCAAGAAGGAGCTGAAATTGTTAACAGACAAGGATGCAAACAGCTCTTCAGTTACCAGCGTTCTAGCACAGGGGTCCCTGTTCCTGGAGGTCTACCTATCTGAAGAGTTCAGTTACAACCCTGATCAAACACACCTGTCTGTTTTTATCAAGTGCTCCATAAAATCTTAATTCAGGGATAGGCAATGTCAGTCCTGGAGTGCCGCTGTCCTGCAGAGTTTGGGCTCTGACTTTCATCAAACACACCTGAACAAGTTAATTAAGCTCTTCAGGATTACTAGGGCTACAGACAGGTGAGGTTTTTTCAGAATTATACCTAAACTCTACAGGACATTGGCACTCCAGGATCAATGTTGCCTATCCCTATCTTCATTAGTTGGTTCAGATGTGTTTGATTAAGGATTCAGCAGGACCAGGGGTAGGCGAGTTTGGTCCTATCGAGCGCTGTCCTGCAGAGTTTAGCTCCAACCCTAATCAAACACACCTGAATGAGCTAATCAATGTCTTCAGGATTACTAAGGCTATAGGCAGGTGAGGTTTTTTTTAGGGTCGTAGCTAAACTCTGCAGGACAGTGGCTCTATAGGGCCAAACTTGTCTATCCCTGAGCTAGACTATGTATAACCCCTCCAGTTCTACTAGTCACGTTCACTCCGAGCGGGATTTGAGCCGGCATTTCCAGCATGGAAAGCGGGTGCACTAACAAGGATGCTTAAGACTGCAGCCTCTAGTCTCAGTCGCTTGTGCACCTCTTCAGGGGAGTAAGGTTTACTCATACAGCTCTTACCAGCTGGCCTTCATTAAACTTACAGGTAGGTAGTTCTCTAGGAACAGAATTGGTCACCCCTATTCTAGCGTATCTCTGCTCCACCAAGCTAGAAAAGGTCTATCAGTGAGGCAAATGGGCATTACGACTAGCATTAGTCAAATGTACTTCTAGCTGGGCTGCATCCTGCCAGTCCAACTTCAAATTATCGATGGCACATCCACACCCAAAAGCTAGAGAATAAAGTAATTTGTGTACTTTGGTGGGCGGTGCTTGCAGCATTGGACATTGAACTGCTGTAATTCCATACAGGCATTTGGGGGGGTTTGCCCATAGTTGGGTGAATTTGTTAAAGGAGTTCCCCCTTTTGAAACTGCTTCTACTGCTGAACTAGAAGAAAGTGTGCTGGGAATCACCTCAACCATCTGGAGCCTTGAGTCTTTAATCTGGCCTCTAATAGTCAATAATCTCCAGAAAGCTCTTTCCTCAGTAGCCTGACCCAAAGAGATTTACAAGGATGGGCGTTTACCTCTGACTGAAATGCTGTGCGACTTGTGCATCTTGACAGCTTTATACTGGGCAGTCCTTCACTGCAGTGTTACCTGCCAATATGTGGATTGGAAATACTTGCAAAATTTGGATTTTAGCTAGACTACTGTTTATTTTCATCACTCTATTTAGATCAATTCCTGTCTGTTGCTCACATTCACACACATACTGTGAGTCAGACTGAGACTGGCATGTGCGTAATGCATTAAGAATCCGTCATGGTACAGGCAGCTGTCACTGCAGATAAACAAGAGACTCTGGGAGAAAGTTCAAAGAGAATCTAAAGACAAATATTGACACAGTGGGATTAATTACAGCCCACGTCTGCATTGTTCAGAAACACTTGAGGGAATGGAGATGAGAATTTGCACAGATGGAAGAACATGTACAGCAGTACAATGATACTTCACCCGTGGCAGTTAGTTCTGTTTCTTGTCTGATCTCTTGGCTCTGTCCTTCAACCCCTGAATAGCCTTCAGGAACCCACTGCTGCAACATTGCAATGAGTTTATACGAATAATATTCAAATTAGAATGTCTGAATCTTCCAGTATGTCAAAACCACATAACATGGTAACTGACTTCTGACACTAGTGCTGACAAATTTAGCAATCTCCCCCTGCCCCCCACCCCCTTTATTGTTGGATTGAACAATGGAACATTTGAACTTATACAACAATTAAATCAATGCAGTTTATAAATGATTTTAAGAGATCATAACAATTGAGCTGTAGGCCACTATGCATTTCTAACAGTGGGTTCCCTGAGGTGAAGGAATATTTTAGGAACATGACTTTGGCTTCTATATCGCCATCTGTAGTTAAAACATAAAACTGCATGTCAATTGAAAAATTGTTATTTTGCATCACTTGCATTACAACATTTTTCACCTTTGTTCAGACCAAATGTCCCCACAAGGATAGTAAAACCTGAAATTTTTGACATGGTGGGGACCGGCCTTAAAAATAGTAAATGATGTTTATCTGAAAATGTAACAATGCAATCATTTTTTCTGTAAGGGGTAGGTTTAGGGTTATGGGATAGACAATATCATTTCTGTGTGTGTGAGAGAGGAATGGGATTTCAAAGGAGCAAAAGCTCGGGTCACCCAAAATGCAAGCATGCCATGTGCTGAAGCGCTGCCCAAGCTTTGACCACAGCTGTTCAGGTTGTGTTTGTTTTTTTGATTCATCTAATACTACACACTATCATGCACATTGTTGGATTTGATCTTGACATTTTTTGTGCTGCTAGTGGTCTGTCTTGTCTTAAGGCTGGCTGTTTTACACTGGAGACTGAGACTGGTATGTGTTTACGCTCATCGCTTTATTCCACAGCATTTATCCTCAATCTGTGTTTGGAAGCATTACAGTTACTTTCATCTAGGAACAGCATGTCTAGACTTTGTTCCACTAATATCTTTTCTGTTTGGATCAATGGTTTGCGGATGCATGGCTTGGTTGTGACAACAGTAGGGATATGTAGTTTTTTATATTGTTTGTTTTGCTTAGGTTGTTTAGATGACATTGTAGTTAGCATGTCTAGTCATGATGTCAACATGGAGGTAACCGTGAGGAGGCGACCCACTCTATATAGAATAAAAAAGAGATTAATTTATTGTATTTATATAAAAATATATATTTAAAATTATATCTAGTTTTAAAAGCAGTGACATTTTGCTACTTCGAAAGCTCACGACTCTAATTTCTAGGTTTCCTTTATTTTTAGTGGGACAAAAATACAACAAAAATACATCATTAATATCTAAGTGTGAGTAAATGTCCATTTAGGATAGAAGATCGACTGTATTTTGTATGGTGAACAAATATTGAGATAAGTCTGTTTTGAATCCAAAGCCATTAAAGTGTCCTCTGGAGAAGATGTGACTACATCATAAAGCCATTATGAGTCGTAACCATAGAGACAATATGCATTTGTCTCTTTGAAAAGCATCTCACAGCCCACTCAAGGCCAGATCACAGGCTCTTAACCAGCGCTGGGTGAACACAAGATAACAGATACTCAAGACACTGATTGAGTTTTCCATTCAGTCAGTAATGTTTACAGTTGCCATGCTGGTAGGTGTTTTGCCCTTGTGTGATATTTGAAATTGCTAACATTAAACCAACTTGAAAAAAGTGTCTGTAATCATTTGCACGATTCATTAGAAAAAAATAATAAAAAACGCCCGTTAAAAAAGAAAAAAAGTTCAGAGTCTAATAACTAATACAGAAAATTAATTTGGCTCATTCCTCAATTTGTTAAAAAAACACATGCACAAATAAAAATAAAAAAGTTTATTAGGTAAGGCTGTATGCACTGTGAGAGGCATTCTATATTGTCAAATATAAGGCATTTTTAAGCACATTACGCAACAGAACCATTGTGTGTGACTATATTCACATATATTCTTATTGCTTTAAAGTGGTTATTGTTTTAACATTTTCATAAAAGCTGATTAACTGCATCCATAGATTCATAACAGCTTCTTGTGGAAATAGTGATAGAGTGATGATATTGATTTTGCATATATAGAAAAAATATTACAAGTCAAGTATGAAGAACTATGATGTACAATCTTTTAAATTTAAAATCTGAGATGACTGATGAGTTTGAACAATATATTTATATATATTTTTTAAGATTTTTTTTATTATGGTAGGACAGTTAAGTATTGAAAAGAAGTGAAGTAGGAGAGAGAGAGAAGGGGATGTGATCGGAAAAAGTCCACGAACCGGGACTTGAACTCGGGATGCCTGAAGTGCAACGGCATTATATGTTGGCATTCTGCCCATGAGGCTCTGCAAAGTTGTGAAGCCGACAATGCACGATAAATAAAGTTATTGTCTAACCAAAAAAAAAAAAAAGATTCGGCTCACAATCACCTGAACGAGTCGTCAGGAATTCGAATCTTATTCTGTTACGGCTATACGTTACAAAGTAATACATTTGCATAAAATCCGCCCACGTTCTACATCGCAAATAACTTCCCGCCCACAAACACAGTAAAATTTCCATTTGGTTTACATCATGTCGAGAAGACACTGCATCCTACGCTGTGAGAGTAAATTTGTTTTATATTCACTTCCAAATGATGAATCTACAAAGATTGTATTTTCTAATGATCATTCAAAATATGTAGTTGTGTATGTTGTGTTGTGTAACAACCCTGCACATGTCTTGCTAACCAGCTAACTCATGCTTCTGTAGTTCTGTTGTTGACTTTCTGTCTGTCTCATTAGTTGGAGTAATGATAAAGGATGGCGTACGAAGCGGCTTTCACACCGAATGCGGAAAGTGCTGCGCTATGAAACCCGTTCATTTCAATGGCTTGTGCCGCGCGAGGACGGCTTGTTTCTGTGTCGACCAGAGTGTGCCACTGGCACACACGTTGCATGCAGGCAAGGGCTGCACTGAACCCAGAGGCCAGCTTGGTGCTTTCCGCGTTCAGTGTGAAAGCCGCTTAAGGCCCCAATCACACCGAACGCGTTTTTTAGGTCTGAAAACGTGAGGCACACTGCACTGCCCTTTTTGGTGACTTTTAAAAAGAGCAGTGTGTTGCGTTTTTTTTATGTTGCTAGGTAACCATCAAATCAGCAGTTCTGTCAGGCTAATCAAAGGATTACAGCACGAGTGCTCTAAAATCTTTGTTTTTTTGCTGTGAAGTAAACTGTCATATTAGCAAAAACCTTTAAAAAAATACAATTCCGGGTAACCCACGATAGACACCAAAAGTTTCTCCTCCATCACTACAGTCTCCGGACTTTCTAAGCAACGGTAAACTTTTGTCACCACAACGGAAGGCCTGCCTCTCCATTCATTCAATTGGACAATGAAAAAAAGCGACGACGTCAGGCGCTTTTCTGCTCAGAGTTGCTTTTTTTTCAACTTCAGGCGCTCAGAGTGCTCCGGCAAAAACGTGAACATAAACAGCACGCATAACGCTCACTGCCAATCGAAAACAATTCAAAAAAGGCGCCACTCACTGCAAAAACATGTTCTGTCTGATTGGGGCCTAATGCATTATACAGTGTTAAAGTTTACCTCATAGAGGTGTGCTCGGTTCACTTGCATAAGCAAATTGCGAGCACTTTCCATGGTAGTCCGTGCTTATATGTCGATCAGCCACTTCAGCCGTTTCATCGTCAGACACAGCAGTGAGGGCTCACAGAAAGGAGGGGTTTAGAGAGACTGATTCTTCGGACTGCTTCGCACGAGTCGTTTACGAATCATTTAGAAATGAGGTAAAATTAAATCTATTTTTGGAGAAAGCTAAAGTGTTTTTTGACCTTGCAAACATGTAAATCTGTTTTAGGAGACTCATAAAACATATTAGCAATCATTAAAATGGCATAATAGGAGCACTTTAAATAACATCTTGAACTGAGTTTGTTTCATGAGCATGATTGTGATGATGATTTTTCACATTTACGTCTGTGCACACACACAAACACACACACTTGTTAATGAGAGCCTTGTTCTCATAACACATTGAAGCTGATGATGGTGCTGTAAAAATGTGCCACTGTGAACAGATGGACTGCCTGGAAATGAGCTGATGAAAAGATATTTAAACCCACTTATAGATCTTTACGTAACGGCCTTGAAAGGGAGCTCCCTTTCGCAGGTTCACTCAATGCTGCCAGTGACCCCTCCAACTGACTGACGATTATCTGGTGATGATTGTCTGAAGCCTATGTAGATTCACACCAATTCATTGGCTGATGCCACTTATAGCGCCATCTGAGGCATCGCGTCAGCAGTGTCATAAAAGGACGTGTGTGTGTCATCACTCCTCAGATTTCTCTCCTTCTCCTGTGTGTAACGCTTGGGCATTCGTCATGCGCAAGTCGTGCTTTAATGGACTGGTTGAACTATTCTTACTTTGATATTTTTTAAATGAAAGCTTAGCTCGAGGCTTGTGTTCTTTTTGAGGAAAGAAACTCGCTGTCCCTCACTGCTCTAGTTCTGCGGTTGCCAAAGTGCTGCATGATCTAGAGTTTTGGGGATCTGATGCAGAGCTTGAGGCTGTGGAGAGTGAGCAGACGCTCTCGACTTCTCTTGTTCTCTCCAAACCATGGGCGGCGTATTCTCAGAGGAGTTTGCACATTGGGAGTTGTGTTCAAGTCTGTAAGGCCGCAATGGGATTTCTTTTAACTTGTATATGTCTCTGTTTACTAACTCCGTCCCTGATTAGCCACTTGGGGCTACCAAATATTCACATTCAGTTCATGTGATCAATTGCTCCAAGGCTGATTTTGTTTTGTCTGAAATGTGTATGGAAATGGAGACATGCAAAATGTGTAGTGTCGGGGATTCAGGAATGGTTTGGGAACCACTCGTTTATATGACCATGATTTACATGTGTCCCATGGTGCACTATGAGCCCATTGATGATGTTGCAGACATATTTTGACTCCTCCCACTGAACTTTCCCTTGCCCTGCATCTGCTCTCTCATTGGCTGTAGATGTATTATGACTCCTCCCACTGAACTTTCCCTTACCCTGCATCTGCTCTCTCATTGGCTGTGGGTCTATTATGACTCCTCCCACTCAATTTTCCCTTGCCCTGTATCTGCTTTCTCATTGGCTGTATGTCATTACTGATGTAATTTCTACCAAGCAGCGATTACTGGGGTTCAAACACTTTAAGGCATTTAAGCACATATGAAAAAAGACATTATTTAGCAAGGCTGTAACCACCAAATCAATGGTTTAAAAAAGCAAATCCAGGTAATTTACCATAGAAATATTATGTTTTTTAACATTTACGACTGTTATAGCACCAGCTGTGGTCCGATTTCCTTTAAACTTTGCATGCTTGTTTAGAATGACCTGTCGCATGTGCATAGCGGGTTTTGTGAAATTTTGAGTTTTCCTTTAGGTTTTGTAGTACAGGCCCCTTTTCTAAATGACCTTGTTATAGTGTCCCAAAGGGTAAATTTATTTATTTATTTATTTAATTATTGACCTAGAGCAGTGGTTTTTAATCCTGGTCCCGGGGACCCACTGCTCTGCACATTTTGTATGTCTCCCTTAACTGATACACTCAGTTCAGTATATGGATCTCTCTCCTAACAAGCTGATGATCTGAATCAGGTGTGTTAAATAAAGGAGACACATTTTCTCGATCATATAATAAACTATTTGATTGACAACAGTGGTTTTAGAGGAAAAGTTGTCCAGAATGAGGAGTTGGATTTCTTTCAAATTTCTCACAGATGTCAAATGTCCTTTTAGATGCGTATTTTTATTTATTATTATTATTTTTTTGGATAATTATTGATATTCACTCTCCAGAAAATCTTTCTGCACTGGTTTGGTTCCGATCGAGTGAAAAAACTAGGACTACTTCGCTAAAGTAGGTTTTGCAAAAAATCCCAAATACCTGAAAACCTGAGGCATAAGCCAAGGATTCCAATGACATAAATCACTTGAGCCTGCGACTGACGATTTAGGAGTTATGAGGGATTTCATACTTTTGATCGCTGTAGCGCCCCTGTCAGGCCAATTGGGGTGAGTCTTGGTCATGTTGTAGGCGGTGTGAGTACTACCATCCCTCCATGTTGGAAGTCTCTATGACTTAAAGGGGTCAACTGATGCCCATTTTCCACAAGTTGATATGATTCTTAATGAAAAGTCTATAATATACTTTGGTTAACAATTCTCAATGGTTGTGTAAAACAACACCCTTTTTACCTTGTCAAAATCAGCTGTGCAAAAATTATCACATTCTGGTCGAGGCTGCTTTAAATGCAAATGAGCTCTGCTTGCCCCGCCCTCTCTTCTCTCTGTGGAGTGATGAGCCTGTTTACTTTAGCCCCATTTAGCCGTGTTTAGCCCCTAACTTATTAGGAAAGGCGATCGCAAAGATTCATAAAAAACGTCTCAGGTTACGTATGTAACCCTGGTTCCCCGAGGGAACGAGACGCCGCGTCGGAAAACGCTATGGGAACGCCTCCAGCGTGACCGCGCTCTGAACACGTGTGAAATCAGACCAATGGAAGAGCGAGACGTCACAGGCGGGTGACGTCACAGACCAGGAAGCATAAAAGCACGTGCGCCAGAACGAACGGCAGCTTCAAAGAGAAGCAGCGCTCGCAGGGACGCAGGAAGCTGGCCTCGAGACGCGGCGTCTCGTTCCCTCGGGGAACCAGGGTTACATACGTAACCTGAGACGTTCCCCTTCGGGAACTCGAGCCGCGTCGGAAAACGCTATGGGAACGAGATGCCCACGCCACCAGCTCCAAGTCCCTGCCTAGAAGAGCTAGGAAGGACCGAAGAACCAGGGGTCAAGAGGTCAAGACGGTAGAACCTGACAAACGTAAGGGGCGTGGACCAACCCGCAGCGTTACAGATATCCTGAAGGGGAATACCCGCAAGGAAAGATTTAGAGGCCGCCATGCTACGGGTGGAATGAGCCTTTACCCCCAAGGGAGGAGGAAGGCCCGAAGACTCATAAGCCAGGAGGATAGCCTCGACTATCCACCGACTTATGGTCTGCTTAGAGGCAGGGAGACCACGTCTCTGAGGACCAAAGCAAACGAACAACTGGTCCGACCTTCTCCAAGTAGCCACCCGGTGAACGTATGCATCCAGCGCTCGAACTGGACACATACAGTTCAGCTTCTGCTGGTCAGGCTCCCGAAAGGGAGGAGGACAGAAGGCCTGGAGTACGACAGGCCGTGGTGCAGAGGAAGGGACCTTAGGGACATACCCAGTGCGAGGGTGAAGAAAAACTTTAGAAAGGCCTGGAGCAAAGTCCAGGAAAGAGGGGGCCACAGAAAGGGCCTGCAGGTCACCAACTCTCTTTAGAGATGAAAGGGCTAAAAAAAAAAAAAAGAAGTCTTAAAGGACAGATGACAGTCAGAGATCTCTTCTAAAGGCTCGAAGGGAGGAAGACAGAGAGCCTCAAGCACCACAGACAGGTCCCAGGAAGGGACACGAGGTCGTACCGGGGGCCTTAGCCTCAGCGCACCGCGGAGGAAACGTGTAACCAGGGGGTCCCTACCCACGGAAAGACCACCGAGAGGGGCGTGGTAGGCCGCAATGGCCGCCACGTAAACCTTCAAGGTGGAGTGGGATAACCCAGCAGACAGCCTGTCCTGCAGAAACTCCAGCACTGAGCCAACTGGGCAGTTAACTGGGTCCTGCTGGCGGCGGCCACACCAAGAAGTGAAAAGTTTCCACTTCAAGGCATACAGTTTCCTCGTGGAGGGAGCTCTAGATTGGAGTAGGGTCTCAACAACCTCGGTTGAGAGACCGGAAGCTAAGAGGTGCGCCCCCTCAGAGGCCACACCCAAAGCTTCCACAGCTCCGGCCGGGGGTGAAGGAAGGAACCCCCTGCCTGTGAGAGGAGATCCCTCCTGACGGGAATCTCCCAGGGAGAGCCGTCGAGGAGGGAAATCAGGTCCGAGAACCATACTCGGCCCGGCCAGAACGGGGCTACTAGAAGAAGGGATACCCCATCCCGGCGCACTCTCTCTAGAACTCCCGGGAGCAGAGCGATCGGGGGGAAAGCGTACAGACGCAGCCTCGGCCACGTCTGTACCATGGCATCCAGCCCCAGCGGAGCTGGATGAACTAGAGAGTACCAGAGGGGACATTGGGCATTGTCCCTCGTGGCAAACAGGTCCACCTGGGCTGGACCAAACACTCTCCAGATCTGCTTCACCACCTCGGGGTGAAGCATCCATTCCCCGGGCCTCGGCCCCTGTCTCGACAGGACGTCTGCTCCCACATTGAGATACCCGGGTACAAAAACTGCTCTCAGTGAGAGGAGTTTGCCCTGGGACCACACAAGGATCTGGTGCGCCAGCTTGAACAAGGGGCGCGAACGCAGACCTCCTTGGTGGTTGATGTAAGAGACCACCGCCATGTTGTCGGTGCGGACCAACACGTGCGATCTCTCAGGTCCGGGAGAAAGTGTTTCAGCCCTTGAAACACGGCCAGCATCTCCAGGCAATTTATGTGCCAACTGAGATGGCGACCACTCCACAGACCGCGGGCAGGGTGGCCACTCATGACCGCTCCCCAACCAGTGAGGGACGCGTCCGTCGCTAGCGTTACACGGCGACAAGGAGCTCCCAGCACCGGGCCCTGAGACAAGAACCAGGGTTTCCTCCACATGTCTAAGGCACGAAGGCATCGCCGCGTGACCTTGATCATGCGAAGCGGGTTTCCCCTCGGGGAGAACCCCCTGGTCTTGAGCCACCACTGTAGGGGTCTCATGTACAGCAGGCCAAAAGGTATCACGTTGGACGCAGCTGCCATGAGACCCAGCAGTCGTTGAAACTGCTTGACAGTGAGTGACCGGCCTTCCTTCACTCTCATGACTGCGGCGAGGATCGACTCGATCCGAGCAGGAGACAACTGTGCCTGCATCGTGGTCGAATCCCACACCACGCCCAGATAAGTGGTTCTCTGTACTGGAGAAAGCACACTTTTCTTGGCGTTTAGTCTTAACCCCAGCTCTTTCATGTGTGCGAGAACGACATCTCGATGCCGAACCGCTACCATCTCCGACTGGGCCAGGATAAGCCAGTCGTCGATGTAATTGAGTATGCGGATGCCCTGGAGTCGCAGGGGAGCCAGAGCTGCATCCACACACTTCGTGAAAGTGCGGGGGGAGAGTGCTAGACCGAAAGGAAGAACCCGATATTGGTAAGCTTCGCCCCTGAAAGCAAACCTCAGGAACTTCCTGTGTTGAGGAAGGATGGAGACGTGGAAATACGCGTCCTTTAGATCTATCGTGACAAACCAGTCCTCGGACCTGATTTGTGACACGACCTGTCTTACAGTCAGCATCCTGAACTTCAGCCGCATGACTGAGCGGTTCAGGAGGCGGAGATCTAAAATGGGACGCAGGCCCCCATCCTTCTTGGGAACAATGAAGTACCGGCTGTAGAACCCGGACTCTCTGAACTGAGGAGGGACCACCTCGATGGCCTCCTTCCTCAGGAGAGTAGCTACTTCTTGCTCCATTACCAGACCCTGCTCGGGACCCACCAAAGTGGGAAAGACCCCGTTGAACGGCGGAGGTGAAGCGCCGAACTGAATGCGATAACCTCGCTCTACAGTGTGCAGGACCCAAGCAGACACATTGGGCAGTAGTTTCCACGCTGCCAAATGATCTACTAAGGGAACCAGCCTCTCGAGACTGGCCTCTGGTGTTACACGGGTCGCTAGACCGGTGTCCTGTAACGGTAGCCCGGCAGGAAGCACCTGATCTAGCGGACCCTGAGACCCCCGCAGGGGTGGCGAGCCCCCCAGCTCTGGAACGTCTCTGGCCGGAAGAGACTGAGGGGAAAGCTCGCCGGAGGCTGCTGCGCCCTGAATCACCGGCAGGGTGGGCAAGACAGCCTCCCGAGGGCACAGGGGGGAGCCGGACACCGAATAATGCGGTGCACCCCGGAACTCCCCCGATGGGGCTACCCTCAGCGGCCCCGCACCATCAGGGCCGCTTGGCCGAGGACCTCCTAGACTGAAGCACGACCCGCAGATCGGGCTTCGTCCCGGGGGCCCCCGACCTAGAGCGTCTGCGCACCCGCCTTCGATGGGGAGGAGTGCGGGTGGCGACGCTCTGTTTTTGCGTTTCCCGGTAAGAGGAGCTGGTACGCGGACAAGGCTGCTCCAGCTCAGCAGCCTCGTGAGCTGGACGGTGGCGAGGGAGGAACCGCTGGAACGCCGCCGCTTGCTTACGTGCCTCCTGGTACCTGTCGACGACAGCGTTGACTGCGTCGCCGAACAGGCCAGAAGGCGAAAGCGGGGCGTCCAGGAGGAAGACCCTGTCCTTTTCTCTCATATCGGACAGGGTCAACCAGAGATGTCTCTCCGCAGCCACAAGGGAAGCCATAGACCGCCCGATGGCACGGGCGGTCTCCTTAGTGGCACGGAGAGACAAATCAGCGGTCCTCCGGAGCTCAGAGATGTCACAATCCCTGATCTCCGCGCCTTCGTCCAACTCTTTAAGCAGGTCAGCCTGGTACGCCTGTAACACCGACATGGTGTGCAGACACGCACCAGCCTGACCCGCGGCCGCGTACCCCTTGCCCACCAGCGCTGAGGGGACTCGCAGCGGCTTGGAGGGCAAGACCGGAGCCTTCAGAGACGATGCCGCGGCGGGGGACAGATAGCTGGCAAGCGCCTGTTCCACCCGGGGCATCGCTCTGTACCCCCGCTCATCCAACCCGCCCACATGACCGTAGTTATAGGAGGCGGGAATGAACAAGCGGGACGAGAAAGGGTTATTCCACGATCTCGACACCTCAGTGTGGAGATCGGGGAAAAAAGGAAGGCTCCGGCGTGCAGAAGGTGGGCGAGACCGCAGAAACCTCTCGTCTAGTTTACTTCTCTGCGGTTCAACCAATGACTCGGGGGGCCAATCAATATTGAGCTTGGCCACCGCACGAGTCACCACCTCCAGCAGCTCCTCATATTGGGGAAACGATGGTGCTTGAACATCACCGACACTCTCCACATCAACCTCCTCAGAGGAAGATATGGGGAGTGTCGAGCCCGTCCCCCGGGGGGAAGAATCCGCAGCGCGGGCTTCCGCACCCAGAGGACAGGCTGGGGATCTAGCGGGTGAGGCAGGAGATAGGGGGTTACCCGTCTCCAAACACTCCGCTAGATCCAGCTGTGAACCCCACGAATGCAGCCGCAGCCCCGCCTCGGCGGAAGCGGGACCAGATCCGCGGGGAACGCTGCTGAAGGCTCCCCGCTGGAAGAGAGCCTTCCGGGAGCGGAGTGTGTGCAGACTCATCTGCACACAATGTGGGCAATCAGCCCCCTCGAGGGCTGCTGCCGCATGCTCCGCTCCCAGACAAACCACGCATAGAGCGTGTGTATCCTTACCCGTAATGAAACGAGGGCAAGGAGGAACACACGCTCTAAAACGTGGCTCGTCTAAATGCTTGGTCTTACTAGCTTTTTTAGACATTTTGTGCAAAAAGAAAGTGGTGCAAACTAGCAACCAAAGGCACAAAAACAGAGACACACATAGAGCGCTGCTGAAAGACAGAAGCTGCCGTTCGTTCTGGCGCACGTGCGTTTATGCTTCCTGGTCTGTGACGTCACCCGCCTGTGACGTCTCGCTCTTCCATTGGTCTGATTTCACACGTGTTCAGAGCGCGGTCACGCTGGAGGCGTTCCCATAGCGTTTTCCAGCCTTCGAGTTCGAAGAGAACCCTTGCTCACCACTTCTGCTGTAAGTAGAGCTGGATCATGAATGATTTTGCGCAAACATGAAGCGGATATATGTAGATCGCATTCTCTTCACAAACAGCGTAATCCATCTTCATGGCTCAGGTGTTTAAGGTGAAATAGGGACCACTATGTTCATTGTACATCCAGCAACACAGCACCTCAATGCGCTCCAATCGAGGAGATATTCAACGTCTGCTTACATCCTGCTCCGGCATCAAAATATGAAGAGTGGGACTATTTAGTGATCTGAGGTAAGGCGGCTCATCAATCAACTGGCCGTGGGAGTGGCCTCTGTGGGTGTGACGGCTGCTTGACAGGCATCTAGGAAACGGCTTCGATTTGAAAAGGGGATATTATTTTTACAGATTAATTAAAACCACTGCATGGATTTTTATCATTACAGAATTGGAGTTGTACACACACACTGCCAGCACACATTAATGTTCAAACGTAAAGTGAACTTAGCATCCGATGACCCCTTTTAAGGTTTGGTCATACTGAAATCAGTTTTACATGGGTGCTGATCCTTGGCCATTCGAACAATTACAATAGGGTTTCAGTGCTACATGCTTGAACCCTAATAACAAATAAATAAAACACATGCCCATTATGTGGAGAGCTCTGAAAAGTGATATGTTGACGTATTATCCTAAATATTAAGTGATGCAGTGGCTCTGTATTTATTCATCCATTAAGGATTCAGAGGAAATTCAGCAGAGAGCTGCAGATTTCTCCACATGAGAAATCTGACGCACCATCCCACGTTATATGGACACTCATTTTACACGCATATTGGTGCAGCAGACAGATAGCGAGCGGTACTGGAATGCGCAGCGTTTTTTTCTGTGAGGCAGTCGTTTTTGTTGTTATGTAAGCAAGTTTCAGTGCAGATGAGCTTGTGGCTGAATGAGGGTGTTTATGTGTGTGATTGGAAGCAGATGAAATGATGCCAGAGCTCGAACACAAGTGAAAGCCAGGGGCATTTTCTCAACGCCGTACACAGCTGATCGTTTTCTCACACTTTGCATCGCTGATATAACAAACAAACATCAGGGGATGCAAAACAGATTTGGCAGCATGTCCTCCTGGAAATCTTCCCAGCAAATCCCATGTCCTCATTCCCATATAAAGAGCACCCAGCCTGGATCAGCTGTTTTCCACCTGTACATAAGTGATCTGTACTCATCACTCATCACTTTTTCTCCATGCATGTGGTCAGTGCAGTAGCAGATATCAGACATAAAGTTGCTCCAAATGTAACTGGACACTTATTTCACAGTTAAGCACAAACCCAACCTCATAGCTTCATTGGTCAGCTCAATCACACAGTTTTTTATTAATAAACATTCAGGTTAGGGAAGGTTAAGGTTAGGGAAGCAGTCAGCACTGACATGACCAATGAAGTCTTTAGAATTGGTGCTAGAGCACTTTACGTTATGAAAACAATAGATGTAAAGTTAGAAATAAGACAAGTATCAGCACTTTGTGCTAGTGAAGAATTAGTGTTCACAGTTTATGTGATGAACGACATCTGTGTGAACTTGAGGAGAACTGCCTTCATATATCCACTAAAACTCACCAAAACACCAGCTGATTAAAACTCATTGCTAAAACAACTTGGAGAAGTGATATTAGTTCTGAGAAAAGCACAGATGACATTTGCTTTCATGTTTTGAATCTAATGAAATGACATCTAGACATTTTTGAGAGTGACTTAAGTGTCCAAATCCATTTTCAAAGCAAAGACAACGCTTTGAAAATGCAAACAGAAAAAGGATGTAATTGGATATTCTGTGTGAAGTCCCTGTGGCCTCCGCAGGAGAAGCTTAGAAGCAGATGGACCTCTGTGAGGATTACCTGAGCAGTGTTTACACTGTCCAAAACACCAGATAGAATTCACCCATTGGCTAGTTTATGCAGTTTGATGTCCTAAAGTGAATATATCAGGGAATGATTGTTTGCTTTCAAACATGCTTTTTGGTAACACTTTATTTCAATAATCCACTTTCCCTGTTGAAATATCCAGCATATGCTGCTTAGGTGTTTAGATGTTTTAAAGCATGCCTGCTGGTCATGTGCTGGTCCTAAGCTGGTCCTGAGAAGGAGCTAGTTGATTAGGACCAGCACATGACCAGCTAAGAACCAGCTTAAACCAGCTCATGACCAGCTCAAACTAGTAGCCATGCTTCAAAATATACCTAACCAACATATGCTATTTTTTTTCAACAGGGTTAGACATTCTACTAACTATGAGTAACTTTGCAACTCCATGTCAGCTAGCAGTCATTAGAGTATTAGTAGACTGTCCACTTAATATCTGCAATTTATTTTGTTGCTCCACCAACAGAAATTCAACTAACTTTGCAAATACATGTAAACTTTTTCCAATAATACTAACAATAATCCTAACTCAAAAGTGCCATGTAGTCAAAAAAGAGTTGTGTTTAGTGTTGGGTAAAGGTATGGCTGTCTAATCCTAATACAAGTCAACCCCCAACCAAACTCTACACCTAATGCTCACTTACAAAATGGTGGTGCTGTAAGACCAAAAACCAAGCAAATCCAACCGAAAACCAAGCAAAACTGAGCAAAATCCAAGCAAAAACCACACAAAACTAACAAAAAACCACCATGCAGTTGGGCTACTTGGACAGAACACAGGTGGCCTGAAAGAACAGCTCACAAATATAACACACACCAAGTTTCATTCCAATCAGACCCTCCTTAAGCAAAATATACCACATAGCTGAGGATCGTTCCAGAGTGATCGGTAGTTTCTACACTGTAAAAAACAAAAAACACGTTTAAAATAATTTGTTACCCTGCAGACTTAAAATTTTAAGTTCAGTCAACTCAAATAGGTTTAGTCAACTTGAAATGTTAAGTTGTACTAAGTGAAAACTTTGATATTTGAGTTGACTAAACAAACAATTTGGTTTGTTAAATCTAAAAGCTGGGCTAAAACCTGGGCTTGTTACCAAGTTGAATGAACTCAAATATCTAAGTTTCCCTTAGTACAGCTTAACATTTCAAGTTGACTAAACTTTTTTGAGTTGACTGAACTTAAAATTTTAAGGCAGCCGGGTAACAAATTATTTTAAGTTGAATCAACAAATTGTTGTGTAGCACATAAACCTAGCCTAGCCTGGACCAGGTAAAAACCACCAAGAGGTGGCAGCATTGAGCCCAAACTGACATCAGATGAATGCTCCTTTTTATCCCTATAGCCTTAACCCTAACCCTAAATCTTAACATAACAGTCTACTAATACTCTAAAGAGAGTTAATTGACATGTAATTGCAGTTACTTGTAGTCAACAGAAATGTCTAAAGTGGACTATCAAAATAAAGTGTAACCTGCTTTCTGTAGACTAAATGCACTAGATTTGCATTATTTTCCTATTGCATGATTCCAGATATTTTTGTCTGTTATAAAGCGAATGAAACACAATCATACTGAAATTATGAATATGTTTAATTTACATATTTACATATTTAATTTCTTTCTCAAACAATTTTTGTGTAATCCTTAGTATTTTAAATCAGTACTTAATTTATAAAAAACCTCTTATGCATAAAAATAATCAACTCAACTGTTGTGCAATAGAATATTTTGTATCTGGAGTGTGACTCATTTATTTTGTTTTGTTTTTTTTCTATTGACAGGAGGCAAAGCATCCATACTGCCCTGCTTCAGTGATCCTGATATCGACAGAGAAGCGGAGGAGACCATATATAACCCACATATGTCCAACATCTGTAGCCAGGATGACACGAACATTGCCTTTGACCTGGACAATGAATCTCTTTCGGACCCCCTTCCACCTCTCCCTCCACCCCTTCCACCCCTGGACAGCCCTGAACTGCCTCTGCCCCGGGAACCGAGCCCCCCTCCACTGCCCACTGTCAGTCCAGCACGACCCACCACTTTGCCTCTAAAAACACTGCCCCGACCCACAACCAGCAGCACCACGGCCTCCACCACCACCGCCATCACCAGGGAGAATGGAGGACTGCTCAGCAAAGACCCAGAGGAAGAGGAGAAGAAGCAGATGGAGGAAGAGCTAAAGAAATGCATTGATGATTTCAGGAAAATACGCATCCCAAAACTTTTCCCAGACCGCAAGAGACACTGGCAGAGTGATCTGCTCAAAAAATATAATGCGTAATACAGATAACCACCCTGTTGAAAACAAGAGCATTGTCTGGGCTCTGGGTCTGGTTGCACCAGCTATTAATAAGTTACTTTGCCTAGTTGTGGCATAAAGGAGTACATTCACACTTTGACTCTTCAACACACACCTGATCAAAACAGCGCACCTGTGTGTTTCAGATTGTGTTATGCATGCCAAAAAAAAAAAAAAAATCCATCTAAATGCATTTTTGTGTATGTGTGTCAGTATTTATTGCTTTGTAATAATTTAAAATTCACTTGCGGAATATTACTTACTTAAAGGAGACGTTCACTTGTAGAACAAATATTTACAGATAATTTACTCACCCCCTTGTCATCCAAGATGTTCATGTCTTTCTTTCAGCATGAATGCCCATACCCATAAATAAAATAAAAAAAAAGAACAATTTATATACTTTTTAAGCTCAAATGCTCATCTTGTCTAGCTCTGCGTGAACTCTGTGCATTCTGGGTCAAGATAGTTATGGTAAGTTGAAAAACTCCCTTCTCATTTTCTCCTCCAATTTCAAAATCATCCTACATCGCTGCAGAAGTACCGACCCAGTGTTTACAAAGTGAACATGCAAGGAGGGTCAAACACCCTTAACAAAAAAAAAGGCAAAACAGCGATGTAGGACCATTTTGAAGTTGGAGAAGAAAACGAGAAGGGAGTTTTTTGACATACCCTAACTGTATTGACCTGGAATGCACAGTTTTTCGCGAAGAGCTAGACAAGACAATCATTTGAGGTTAAAAAGTATATAAATTGTACATTTTTTTTTAGAAAATAACTGATCATTTTGCTAGATAAGACCCTTCTCCCTTGGCTGGGGTCGTTTAGAGCCCTTTGAAGCTGCATTTTGTAAGTTCAAACTATATGGATTCCTGAAAAATTTCCTGAAAAAACATAATTTCTTGAAATTGAAGAAAGAAAGACATGAACATCTTGGATGACAAGGGGGTGAGTACATTATCTGTACATTTTTGTTCTGGAAGTGAACCTCTCGTTTAATTACCTATTATGTTATTTTATGGGGTGATCTATCCATATCAATACATCAATACCTATGAACAGCTGGTGCAACCCTACACTGGTCCCGGTGTGGGATGCTGGGTACCCCCACCAGAATGCTTAATTAGCAAGGTCAAGCTTAGTTTTGTTGGTCAACATTTTGACTATGCTGGTCCTTCAGCCTGACTGCATCATTAACATGCAAAAACTGTTATGTGTTTTCATGCTGATTTAGGATTGTCTTTTCAGCATTACAATTGTGAAAGTACAAGTGTGAAAATTATTTTTGACATCACAAAGTTTTTTGTTTGAGTCCAGAGTCTATTAGCACTTTAGTAACATGTAGACTATATAAACACATTTTCCTTAAAACTGATTTGTTTAAAAAGTATCAAGACATTTTGAATTAAAATATTTGTGTCTTTCAGGCTGGGTTTGGTTTTTAAATGCATTGGTTTATTTTTAGCCTTTGATGGTTCAAGACTTTTTAAAACATTTTTTAAGTTGTAAATGGAGTCTGATGTTTTGTGTAGACAGAAAACATTATTGGATCCTGAATAAATTACGGTAAATGACATTTATTGGTTAATTTAATAGCATGGACCACAAATATATGAAACCAAATAATTCCTGCAAATTTCTGTAATAGTAAATAAAGCAATAATACCTTAAAGTTGAAGTGTGTAATTTCTGACTATTTCTGTGTCAGGATAATCAAACAAACAGTGCACAAGAAATTTGCTGGATTTGCGTGTTTACACATTTAAAACGAATCAAATAGACATGTTTGCTTTTTAATACATTTCAGTGACTTTCATGTACTGTAAAGTCAACAGAGAGCAACACAAGGAATTTACTACATGGACAATCCTCGCTGTAGTAATCCTGCCAATCCAAGTTACCCCAAATAACCTGGGGTTGAGTGTTTCGCTCGAGGACACAATGGTAATGGTAATGACTCTATCTCTACCTCTGTCTGGATCTTGCGACCTTACCAGCCCTGAGCCTTAACCACTACAACACACGACCCACATAGACTGGGCTAATGCATTGAAGTAAGCTCCTGAATCACCTGAAACTTAAAGAAATATTAATAATCTGGTTGGACCAGGTTTGACATCAAGCACAGTTGATTCTCACGTATGCTGCACTTGCGTGATAAATTAAGCCATGGTCAGCCAGCCTACCAAATTTGGCTAATGTGACAGCACCTTCAGAGTAGCTAAGGATGCGCCCACAGAAAAGTGCTTTTATAAAAAAGGCAGTATTGAATAAATTGGCAGAGAACTAGGCTTAAATTGCTATTTCTGTACTAGAATGTAAACAGATGGCACTTGAAAGCATACAACTTCCAAGTATAGAGAGTTCCCACATTAAAACAGGTCTCTATAATCTGAACAGAAAGACCATATTGTATTAGAGAGCTCCGTTCAAAGGCCATAACCAAAGTTATCATGTCTTCAGCTGGGGTTACTACACACTGCCCCGAGCCTTAGATAGCAGATCGGTTCTGACCTGAATTTCCTAAGGAAATCCCTAAAGGAAAGATATTAGATCCAAGAACCATATGGCCGGAATAGTGCCACCAGCAGAAGAGAAACTCTTTCCACACACTTGTAAAAATCTCAAGAAGCAGTCTCATTGTGACAGGAAGGCATGCAGTTGTTGTCCTCAGCCATGCATGTGCCAGAGTGTCCAAACTTAGAGGTGCTGGGGGCGACAGGGAGAACCAAAGGGTTTTTTGGCTCAAAGCGAACAGATCTACCTCTTCTCTGAGACTCACCTGGAATAAGCATACATGGTCTTTTGCCTTGGCAACAAAAACTCCCTGGAGATTATTCTTAGAGCCAAAGCAATGTCTATGCAGTTTGTGAAAGTACAAAGTGTCAAGGCCAGGCCAAAGAAAGAACCAGGAATTGGCAAGCTTGCCCCAAAACAAAACTTGAGCAGAAAACAAAGAACAAAGTTCACAAACTTTGAGAAACAGGCATGTCCTCTAATGCCTCTCTCCAACAGAAAGTGTATTTGTAACAAGCTTCTTGACTTGAACACAGCTCTTCTGGCATGAGCGAGAGAAACAGAAATCCCAACAGCCCTTGCTCATGTGGGGTCTGTAGAACCAGAAAGACAAAAGATTACGCTCCTCCTTTTTTCTTGAAAAGTAGGCAAGCTCGCAAGCAGTTCAACATTAAGCGCAGCTTCTGCATGGCAAAAGCCCAAACATTTACCATGAGCATCCTCTCTCATAATGAACAAAACAAAAAGAGGCACACACATCCTAAACATTGGGGTCACCAAAACATGATAGCCCTTAATCCCACAAATACAAATAGAAACATAAGCACAGGCCATGAAAAAGAAAAGAAAGGACTGATGGCACACGTGCATCGTTATGCCAGTGAATTGGCTGGTTTCTATATGGGTTTAGACAATCATCACACCTGGGGTGTGTTCCTATAATAACTATGACATTAGCTGTAGAAGCTGTGCCAAGTAAACCTATGAAAGGGAACTTATTTGTGTGTTAATGTCCTCCAGACTAGATTATTGTAATGCCATACTCGGTGGATGTCCTGCAGGCTCAATAAATACATTTTAGCTGGTTTATGACTATAAATGTAATATATGTAAACAGGAACAGTGCTACCCACTTTATAGAGTCACTCCAAAAAACTGCCAAATGTAAGCTGTTCATGCATATTTAATTATATTTATCCTGAGGGTTCAGGAGACAAGGGACATTCAGTAGATCAACATCTGCATCTCCTCAGCCCTCTGTAATAGACAGCACACAGGATGAACTGCTGCAGCTGCTCTACATCTACCTGCACTACATAGACCTCAAAGACACTTACACCCTAATTTTAAAGTTTAATAAATGCAGTAATGTATCCACTTAATTACTGGGATTATATTTAGACTGTATAGCCAAAGGAGAACTGACATCGCTCTGGAGTCTCCTGGTTTCTCCCAAGGTTGAATGGAGTCTTTTTGTTGTTGTTGTTGTTGTTTGTTTTTGCTTCAGTTGCATTTGGATTGCACAGTAGGGGACTAGAGATACAATGTATGTCAGGGACGATTTTAGGATTTTCATTTTAGGGGGGGCTAAGCCCCCAGTAATATATATATATATATATATATATATACACACACACACAAAATTATGGTTTGCATTTCTAGTACAACCCTTTTTTCTTAAGTATGCAAACCTTATTGCACATGCACTGGAATATGCATTATACTGAATGTTAGATTTTCAAATGAACACAGCGAAAACTACAGCAGATGGGGAACCGATTGCTCCTTTTATGACAAAGAACCGCACAGATGCAGATATTATAACAATCTATTGATAAACACACACCTTGTCCTCTGTTTCTCATTTCGTGCCGCCACGGTCTGCGGACCGAAAAAGAAGAATGCGCTGAAAGACAGGAGGAGCCGAAGTTTGCCGCAACTTTCTTATGAAATTTAAAAGGGACTGAGGCAATCACAAAATCATGTACAGTTTATGGAGCTAATCGCAGAATTTTAGGGGGGCTGAGTAGTCAGGGTATAGCCCCCCTAAAAATGGCCTAGCGATGCCAATGTTGTATGTATTATAACATGACTTTCTAACTTTTCAGATAAAAAGCTTAAGGGTCGGCGAAATAACCCTAAACCCCACTGGATATACGCTTTGAACAGTTGTAGTGATAGTAGGAGCAGGCAAGTAATGTAATGTGGAAAAATAAAAAAATAAAAAACACTAACTTAAGATTTTAGAGCTTTAGTGAGAGGGAAGATACAAAAGTGTCATATTCCAAAGATATTGAATATAACTAAAGCGTGACTTCATTATGCAGTATTCGATGTATTGAGCCACTTGGACAATCTGCTTAACTTTTGTGTTTTACTGAAGAAAAAAAATCATATGGGTTAATAAAGTAAAATATCTTTTTTTATATTTTTTAAAGGCCTACTATTCCCTTAAAAATTTGAGGACTTTACCTGCAGTCAATCTATAATTTGGCAGAGCACTGCTGCCCCCTCCATCAATAATTAAATAAACATATGCCAATGAGTCCTTCGTCCCTACAACCCCTTTAAAAAACAAAAAAAACAAAACAAAAAAAAAACATCCAGCTCAACTGAACTGAATTCATGAGTATTGCATATTGCTGATTAAATTGTCTTTTGATTTTGTATTTTATTTCAGCAGCAGTAAAAATCTATTAAATTATTTTATATTTATGTATCTTCATCAAACACATTTAAATTTTAAAAACATTAGGTGTTTTCCATTTTGACTGCGCATCATCTTATCAATCGGTGGAATTTGCCACTTGCAGTCGGACGAGGAGTTAAAGTCAAACTAACTCCGACAATTTTTTAAATCACAAAATGGATTAGATATAAATATGTTTGACTTTCACATCTATTTTTAGCAACCAGAAACACTTTTTAACAAATAAGTTACAGTATGTGCTGCATTATACAGTGCCTGTATTTACAAGAAGTTCAAAGTAAGCCTATATTAAATACCAAAAAAGTAAATTCGGCATTGTTTTCACAGTGATATAGTAATATAAAGTTGTAATTCTACAACTTGTCAAATAAACAGAATTGTAAACTGTGCTGGGATGTTCAAACAAACCAATTCTAATGGAAAGCAGAGATAGAAGTACAATAAAATGAGGTGAAGGTTAGACTGTCTTTAAGGAAACTATGTATGTAGGCTACATGTTTTATTACCCTCCATTTGTTTCAAGGCATGAACTTTTTTAAAAGTGAATCTGTTCTAGTTTGATGCTGTAGCTCATCGGGGTTTATTGCACAATGTAAATATCCACAAAATACCATATATAAATTTTATTAAGGTTATTAACATTAATTTATTCAGAATGTTACAGTCTGAATTTCCAGATAGAAAAGTACAACAGAATGCTACTTTATGTTAGATACTGAAGTCAGATAAGGCCAAGAAACACTAGGCTGACGTAGAGCAAAGATGAAACCATTGTTGTCACTTTGTTTTGACTGGGTCTGAACCAAAAAGCTGCAAACTAGCATGGGTGTTCTGCACGCGTGTGTTAGGAATTATCTGTCTATATCAGTAGCTATCAATAATATACAGTTGTCATTCAAAAGGAGAACCTGAAACAAGGATATACAATATTTATGGAGATATATGAAACGTAAACAAAGCAGTGCTTGCTTACCATTTAGAATATCAGTTGTGCTAATAACTTTTTCATTTCAAGCGGATCAAGTTGTTATGAAAATATTTGCATACTGGAATGCTTGGGTAAGATAATGTAACATTAGAACAGCCATCTGTCTGTGCTGTCTTGATTTACTCATTTTAATCACTTTAGCTTTAATTCTTGTGCACAGGCTCATTCACTAAACTAAACATCTAATCAGAGTTCTCACTCTCATCGATGGCCCCATGCTGAATTGGGCAAACTGCCACTAACGTGAGGAGCACACCCAAAAAAAAATAGCCCAACAGACGCGCACCAATGGCCTAACGTTGGCCGACGGCTAACCAGGAGCTTGGTTTTTCCCGGAATTTACACACCAGATTGTCTCAACCTTTAACACAAGAGTCTGCAGCTGTATTGTAGTTTTCAATCTTGATTCTGCAAAAGATATATCTCTATGACTGGGCAGATGATTTATTGTTTTATTTAGACTATAAGGCTATGTTAATTCACAAAATACCTCAAATGCCGTACAAAGCATTTCCTTTAGATTGGCAAAATCCAGTTTATTCTACATTCAGCAAATTAATTTCTTGTTGAGCTATGAACCTTGTTGGGAAACCAAATACTACATTGCCGATCTGGAGCCATCTACAGGACTACTACAAGAGCCATCTCCATTCATGTCACCCATCCACGTTTGTACAAGTGTCTTCAAAGCTTTTCCTATTCCAAAGAGAGTGCGTACAGATGAAGAGTTAACGAAGGAGGCAATTAATGCTAGCGATGATCCGCTTGCTTGGTGGTGGAACAATAGGGCAAGATACCCTCTCTTGGAGTATCCAGTTAGAAAATAGAGTTCATAGCATGTGCAGTGGAAACGGAGAGTGCCATCAAGTAGACAGTCTAGGGCACGACAACTAAACACTGTGACATTACCCCTCCTCTAAGGAGTGGATACCCAGACGCTCCACCAGAAAACACAAAAGTTCAGGAGGGGGGTGGAAAGGAGGCGGATCAGGGGGAGGGATGGCAGGCCAGGCCTGTTTAGCGGAAAAAGGCCTGGAGGCAGGGAAGGAGGCTTAGGTGGGACGGCCTCTAGGCCAGCAGCAGGCTCTAAAGTGGTCTCTGAGGACTCCCTGACTGGAGCGGGCTCTGGAGCAGATTCTGGAGTGGATTCTGAAGACTCCTGGACTGGAGTGGACTGTAAAGCAGCCCATGCTCGTAGAACAGCCAAGAGGTTAAAGGCAAAGATGGCCTTCTTGATTACCGCAGACACCATGAAATTGGGCAGCTCAGTAGCAACATCTGAAACAACCAGAGTCGGGTCCTCCGGGACCACCGGACTTGAGACCACCAGAGTCGGGTCCTCCAGGACCACCGGACTTGAGACCACAGAGTCGGCCCTCCAGGACCACTGGAGTTGGAGTCCTCTGGGACCACTGGAGTTAGGTCCCTCTGGGACCCACCGACCACCAAGTGGTCCCTCAGGACCACGGACTTGAGACCACTGGGCCCTCCAGGAGAGTCGGGTCCTCCAGGGACCACCGGACTTGAGACCACTGAGACCACTGGAGTTCAGACCACTGAGTCTGATCCTCCAGGACCACAGACCACCACGTTAGGTCCTCCAGGACCACGGACTTGAGACCACTGGAGTGGCCCTCCGGAGACCACCGGAGTTAGGACTCCAGGACTTTGGGAGTTCACCACCAGAGTGGGTCCAGGGACTCCCTCGGACCACGGACTTGGGTCCTCCAGGACCACCGGACTTAGAGAGGACCACTCCCTCCAGGACCACTGGAGTTGGGTCCTCCGGGACCACTGAGTCAGGGGTCCCTCCGGGACCACTGGACTTGAGACCACAGTCTCCTCGGACCCATCTCATGACCACGGAGTTGGGTCCTCCAGGACCACGGACTTGAGACCACTGGAGTGGGAGCCTCCCGGAGGTGAGTCCCTCAGGACCACCGGACTTAGAGACCACCAGAGTTGGGTCCTCAGGGACCACGGTCTCATGCCAGGCAGGGGTCCTCCAGGACCACCGGAGTCGGGTCCTTCGGGACCACCAGAGTCGGGTCCTCCGGGACCACTGGACTTGAGACCACCGGAGTCGACTTAACTGCCATCCTCTTTCTCGCCCTTCGCTTCTCAGTGGGAGTCAGAAGACCAGGTCTGATAGGAAAATGCCTGAGAAAGTGTTCTAGTTGGCCTGGTTTAGCCCACTGACTTCGCCGACAAAGATACCTGACGAAGCCCCAAAAGTCCAGGATCCCAAGTCCCTCCATCTCCCAATGGGACAAGGGATCATCCAGGCACGCATTAAAGATATCCTTGAGAGCTCCATCATTGTATTCCGGCCCCACCGTGAAGGTCCAAAAGGTTTGAGCAAAGCCTCCTACCTCAATGCCCTGCTGACATAGAGCCATAAGGGCCCAGTGTCAAGCCAATCGCTCTTTCCTGGTGGCAGGAGGGGTAATCCGAATGTCCATGTTGGTTATAATGCAGAGCACCGCATTTAACCGCATCACCATACTTGGCCACATGTCACGTCCTTTCCTTAATAATAATAATAATAAAGAACAATACAATGTTTGAAAGAGATTTCAGCATGAAAATAAAGAGATCTCCCTTGTTTCCACACCACATTCTCAAGTTTTGAGTCCATTTCTCTCAGAATCTTCTCATGTCTCATTAGTTTCAACTTTCATTTCTCCTAAGTAAAATTAGAAGAAATGTCTAAGACTGTTTTTACAAAAAAAAAAAAAAAAAAAAAATATATATATATATATATATATATACATATATAGATATAAGTATTACCACTAGTCTTCTGGGCTAAAGAAAATTACAGGTTTCCTCTGGGTAGTGCGTGTAAACATAGTCAGTGATTTTCTCTGTTGATAATTTAACACCTGAAAATAAAACTCTGCTGAGGATCAAATAACATAATGCAGTGTTTGGAAACTGAACACATCATTTAGGGAATATTCCACATCTGAATGAATGAAATGCAGCATTAATGCTGAGAATAAATCTTGCTGCACTTTTCCAGCTGAAAACCAAGCACAACACGGGCTGACGTCTCCAAGGCCTGAAAAACAGTATATGGTGTGTTACTCATGAAGATGAGATTTAAATCAGAGTTAGACCAGGAATCCAACACACATTCACAAAATTGTGCTGTTATCATTTCAAATTAATTCAGCACAGCTGTGAAATACACACACTGACTAAGCAGATAATTGTGGGTCGTTTTACTCGGGTTTCTGCTGACACAGGAGGAGAGCTGCACTTTAATCAAAAAGAGTTTTTTTTTTACTCAGTGCTCCCATTTATTATTGTCCAACTGTCTCTCAGCTTAACTTTTTTTTTGTTACTAGCCTTTCAGAGAGAGCACAGGTGAATCTTTTTGACATTTAATAACTGTATCTTTAAAGCTGATGGGAACTTCTCAGATTGACATGCTCAGATTTACTCAGAAATCGGATCGAAATCGGACAAAAATCACAGTCGGGCAGTGGGCCCCTATAATTGTCACCACCTTTCACCTTTAAAATTACATTCATTAATTAGTGTTATACTTTACAGTTAGACTTTACAACTTAAAGACTTAAAAAAAAACCAAGAAAAAAAATCTCAGTATTTTGTCTTATTTACCAATTAGAATATCTAAACATTTTCTTGAGAAGCAAAATTAAGACATTAAGTCTTATTTTCAAAACTTAGAAGTGTTGAAATGTTGCAGAAGTGTTGGAATATAACCAACTAAAAATAACCATTTAGAGTATTGTGCTCCCTTCAGTACTTTCCTTAAATTTATTTTCTTGATCTTAAAAAAAAGTCTACATTTTCCTTTCATAAAACCTGCAGAAATCCTGAGTATTTTTCAGTGTAATTTCATGCTAGCTATTGCATTACCTGTTAACACAGAACTGTATTGTTAAGTGTTACAACAATATCAGTGTGTATTTTTATGAAGTAAGAAATGAAGTAAGAATGAATGTAAGAAATGAAGACAGTCACACCACCTATTTTAGTGTTTATTACCTGCTGACTCAATCAATAATGCAACAACCAAAAAATAAAAAAAATAAAACATACCCTGCTGTGTTTGGCTTTTAATCGCATCTCATTTGCATAAAGTTGTGAATGCCTCAGATTTTTCACACAGCTTGCTCTGCTCCCACAATCCCCTGCACATTATTTATTTCCATACAGACTGAATTGAAAATGCTGCTCATCTGCACTGACTTGATGCCACTGGACACACTGGATAATGTTCAATCTCTCTTCATTGCCAAATGTAAGTCAGGACTGGATAACACTAACAGATGTATACTGAAATTCACAGCTCTGATGATATACATTTAAGTATTATGATTATATTAATGTGGCTGGATTCATCTGTAGCTCAAGCATTTCTTGGTGAACCACCAGGATTATGAATCCCATGAGCTAGAAAAGTAGAGAACAACATCCGGGCATCCATACATGTGTGAAAAGAGAGAAGAGATTAAACATGACTAGTTAGAAACACTCCAGTAGCATAAACAGAAAAATTGAGCCTTTTTAAAACACTAAGTACAGAAACACACACTAAGTGAACATGCATGCTAAAACCAGCTTCACAGACCTCAGACGGGAGTATAAACCGTCTATGAAAGTGTGTCAGTGAGTGGAGAGATCCACAGCATTAACATTTCCATTTGCATCATTAAAACGCAAGAACTAATCCAGTCCTGCTCCTTTAATCTCCTAATTCTCCTTTTTCTCACTCTCTGTCGCTTCCACTGTGGAAATCAACTGACTCCAGTCTGAATAACTGTCTTTCAGTGCTGATGTGAGCATCCTTACAGGTTTCTCTCTTTTTCCTTTTGATTTGTCTCGTCACACATTCTCATAACAAGTGTTACTATTGCTGTTGCTCATATAGAGCAGTGGTTCTCAACTCCAGTCCTCGGGGCCCACAGCTCTGCACATTTTGTATGTTTCTGAATCTGACACACTCAGTTCAGTTCATGGATCTTTCTCCTAACGATCTGAATCAGGTGTGCTAAATAAGGTAGATATACAAATGTGCAGAGCAGTGGGTCCCGAGGACTGAAGTTGAGAACCACTGATATAGAGGACTCGGTATTTGAAACACCCTAAGTGTGTAACTCATCCTCACCATTTGCACAATAGACACAAATGACACCTTAAATCATGTGTCTCCATCCCTAAAACTAAGCCTCAGTGTGCAGTTATCAGATCAGAGACTGTTATTTTGAAATAATTTGATATTCTGTTCCTGTTTCTTTGGTTGCCTTTGTTTCTGAATATGTCCTGATTGGTTTCTGTAGTAGCTGATTATGTTCACCTGTTCTTCATTTAGTCTGCGTTTTTTTCCATGAAATTAGGCAGCTCACTCTTGGCATCCTATATATTACGGTGGAATAAGAGATGTAATAAGTAAGTAAATCAATAAATGTTACGTTTATCAATTGTAATAAGAATACCCAATTCCCTAAGCAGGTAACATAGTTCAGTGGCCTAACTGTAGGCCGTAGGCTGCAAAGCAGTGTACTGAAGCAACTTGATGGATTAGTATAAATTTAAAAACAAATAAAGCTTTTAGAAGCAAATGAAGACATATTACCCAAATAAACGGCTGTAAACATAATTGCACTTGAAGCGTTAAGATCTTTGCTCAGTAGTGTACGTATGGGAATATATTAGCTGGAAAGACAGCTCTTTGACTTAAGAAGTACTGTCAGTACACTGTGCTGGAGAGGCAAACACAGCAGGAGGAGCAGAGACACAGTACTGCCTGATGGAGCTTTTTAGACCGCAATTAGACCATTAATCCAGCTGCAGCAGGACGCTTGCATTAATGGATTTTTAAGCGTAGCCAATTCACACCCGTTTGTCCCCCGCTACCTGCTGACTGCATCAATAATGCATCAAAGTGACTTACACACACCCAAACACAACCACCAAGAGTACATGTTCTCACAATCCACTCCAGATCTTGTTAAACTGCAAATCAGACTGAACATATTCCTGATCAAATATGACTCATCATACACATCTAGCATTTACATAATTGTCTTAGAATCAACATTATGTTGTATAATAGTGCTTTATAATTAATATATGTTGATTCATATATGTCGACAACTATATATAGAGAAATTTACCTCCATTTTTGAAAGTGAGCTGAGTTTATCCAATTACTTATGCTTAAACATAACCAGGTATGTCACATAACCTGCTTTCTATTACACCTCCCTGATTTTCAACCAGCTTCAAACGGTTTCAGTGTCAGAAAATAAACCGTGTGTGCTCTTTCTCTGTGTTACCTGTACAGAGATATCCCTGTTTATTTGTCGTCAAAAGTCTGCCAGATGATTCATTTTGCGTTGTCCGAAGGGCATTTGTGAAAACTACAGATCGCACTTTTGCATTTTTGTGTTTGACATTTTTGTGTCGACAGTGCATTATGGGTGCTGAGGTTTTCCTTTTTGCACCACTGCATATTTTCTGTTTTTCTCTAGCACTGTTTTTAAAAAATCCACTGCATAGACAGACAACTTTTATTAATTTTATTTATTTTCTTGAGTGCCTGGCATGATTGAGTGAAAGAAACTGGTTATTCAACTAAAAAGAAGAACCGATTGATTCATTTACAAATGATTGACATTGCAGGTTCAGCTGCTGTAAATACAGGACACACATACAGATACATTTTCATTTGGCACAGACATTACACATTCAGTGAATACTGCAGATCTCATCTGCTGTCAGTGAGACAGTCGGAATGAGGAGACTTTGTGCCGCGTCAGGCGAGTGCTGTGAAGGGACTCTGAGGGATTCTGTGTATTGCTCATACATCATTTTCACCTCATGAACAACACCTGAGTCTGCAGGGACACTCCTGGACAGCAGACGCACTGCAGCGACGGATATACGCAATCCACAAGAACAATGAGACTCCAACAAAGTTATTACTAACCCAATATATTAATGTGACATTTTAAGAGGACATTTGAGTATATTAGGCAAATACTTAAAGGGAAAGTTCACCCTGAAATGAAAATTCTGTCATCAATTACTCATCCTCATATCGTTCCAAACCTGTAATCTTCGAAACACAAATGAAAATATTTTGATGAAATCGGAGAGCTTCCTGACCCTGCATATACAACGACGTAACTGACACATTCAAAGCCCACAAAGGTAATCAGGACATTAATAAAATAGTTCATGTGACGAAGCTACGAGAATACTTTTTGTGTGCAAAGAAAACAAAAACAACAACTTTATTCAACAATTTCTTCTCTTCCTTGCCAGTCTTTGACACGAATTAACGACAGTAGCACACGTGTGTGATGCTGCTCACGCAGGAGCCAGTGTTTTGACATAGAAGCCAGGTGCACTGCACCTTGTTTGCAAGCAGAGAAATGCACACCCCTTGAGTCGTGGTACTCTATCTTCTTAACGTTACCGTGATGCTGAGAGGCGGTGAAATGCTTTTATTCAGTCAGAACATCACAGATGCACTCAGCTCTCCCATGCCGCCATCACGCTGCTCACTTTACTCTATGGACTAATCACATACACCTGTTTCTTACCTGCATCTCATCAATAACTGGTCCTTTCCAGCTGCCAAGTTCCTTTATCTTCACTGGTCCCGTCCAGCCACCAAGTTCCTTCGTCTTCACTATAGTCTGTCAAGCCACCAAGTTCCTTCATATCCAGTGGTTCCGTCCAGCTGCCAAGTTCCTTTATCTCCACTGGTCCTGTCCAGCAGCCAAGTTCCTTCTTCTCTAATGGTCCTGTCCAGCCACCAAGTTCCTTTCTCTCCACTGGTCCTGTTCAGCCGCCAGTTTACTTTGTTCCCACTGGTCCCGTCCAGCCACCAAGTTCCTACATCTCAACTGGTCCTGTCCAGCTGGCAAGAGTTCCTTTGTCTCCACTGGTCCTGTCCAGCTGGCAAGTTCCTTTTTCTCCACTGGTCCTGTGCAACCGCCAGTTTCCTTCGTCTCCACTGGTCCCATCCAACTGGCAAGTTCCTTCTTCTTTAATGGTCCCATCCAGCCACCAAAGCTCCTATGTCTGCACTGGTTCAGTCCAGCCACCAGGTTTCTTTGTCTCCACTGGTTCCATCCAGCCATCAGGTTCCTTCTTCTCTAATGGTCCATCCAGCCACCAAGTTCCTTCTCCAATGGTCCTGTCCAGCTGCCAAGTTCCTTTGTCTCCACTGGTCCGTCCAGCCACCAAAGTTCCTTCATCTCCAATGGTCCTGTCAGCTGCCAAGTTCTTCTCCACTATCCAGCCACTAGTTCCTTCATCTCCATGTGTCTGTCCAGCTGAAAGTTCTTTCCTCTCTAATGGTCCCATCCAGCCCAAGTTTCTTCTTCTCCTCTGGTCCCATCCAGCCCCAGGTTTCTTCTTCTCCTGGTCCCATCCAGCCACCAGTTTCCCGTCTCCCCTGGTCCCGTCCAGCTTCCAGGTTCCTTCTTCTCTAATGGTCCCATCTAGCCACCAAGTTCCTTTATCTCCGCTGGTCTGTCCAGCCACAAATTATTCTTCTCTAATGGTCCTGTCAAGTTCCTTTGTCTCCACTGGTCCTGTCCAGCCGGCAAGTTCCTTTGTCTCCAGTGGACCCATCAGCCAACAAGTTCCTTCTTCTCCGTCCACCGCCAGCTCGCTTTGTCTCCAATGGTGCTGTCCAGCTGCTAAGTTCCTATGTCTCCTCTGGTCCTGTCCAGCCAGCAAGTTCCCTCTTCTCCTAATGGTCCCGTCTAGCCAAGCTCCCTACGTCTCCACTGGACGGTCCAGCCCAGGTTTCTTTGTCTCCACTGGTCCCGTCCAGCCATCAGAGTTCCTTCTTCTCTAATGGTCCTGTCCAGCTTCAAATTCCTACATCTCCACTGGTTCCGTCCAGCCACCAGGTTTCTTCCTCTCCACTGCTCCCATCCAGCCACCAAGTTCCTTCTTCTCTAATGGTCCCATCCAGCCAAGTTCTTATGTCTCCACTGGTCCCGTCCAGTGCTTCGGCTCCTCCCCATCACCTGCCACTGCTGCTGGGTTCTATGATACACAGGGCATTTAAGAGTAAAAATATAATCAGGCAAAACCCAAAACATCAGTGTGGAAAACATTAGTCCAACATCCATGCAGTAAATGCATACACACTCTAATACTGACAGCACCCATTAACTGCAGAGAATCCATTGTTAAGCAGATGATGTAATGCAGAATTTCTCCAAATCTGATGAAGAAACAAGCTCATCTACATCTCCGAGGGCCTGAGGGTGAGTACATTTTCAGCATATTTTTATTTTTGGGTAAACAATCCTTTAATGCAGCAAAAAGAAATGAACTTGCAATCAGTTAGTTGTAATAAAAATCAATAACCCAAAAAATTAAAAATACCCAAGTTTGAAGAAACACTCTGCTACACTGTACACATGTATGATGCTGTTGCTAGCACACCACTGAATGGTTACGAAATGATTCTGAGAGCTTTAAACACACTGCTTGTTGCTAGGGCTTTTTCTTGCCTTAGAAAATAGGAACTAATAAGAGCACTTCAGTGTTGCCAGTCCTAATAAGAAATGCACAGATGTTCTTCCTTTTTCATCATAAAATAAGTAATTTATTGAAAGACACTAAGGCCGTGGGTATGAGAGGAGTTCAGGGATTTGTTTGTGGTGATCAGCCCTGTGACATTAGACCTCAGATTGCTTCTTAATGAGCTGATTATTCATTACAAGCTCTCCCACTCTCATCTCAGATTAAGTGTAGCATGAAACGATACTGTCCAGAGGTGCTAATGTATGGCTAACATCAGCTCCACCTTAGAACACCATCCACCTTCATGGTCTGTTGAAAATGCAGTCTGATGCAGTACTGGGTCAATTGAACTGCTCACTCATTAACATACATGATGATTAGCCTGTTATTGGTAATCAAAGCATCTGATTATATCTCATAGACAATCCTTAACTAGTAAAAATACTCTATATTTTTACTTTTTTTTTTGGAGAAAGTGTTGGTGCTTGCCTGTGCAAACCCCACTATAATGATGCCTGGGTGTTGATATGCTGTTGCCAGTTTGTTCAGGGTGGTTAACAGGATGTTGCTTGCTGGGTTGAGCAATAGTAAAAGATATTTGCTTTAACAGGCTCCACTGATTAATATACACCACACTTAATGCATGTTCCATCAATAATTCAGACAAACCTGTCTTTACCTGACAGCCAGATGCGACATGCATAATGTCCATTAATAGAGTGCTGTTATAGTTGCTGGAGGGCTGCAGTATTTTGCAGACACTGGTGAACTCTATAGATTTCTGCATGTTTAATTAGGAGCTCGCACACTCAGATAGAGCAATGCATGCAGATTCATGTGATGAAGTTCATTCAGTCAGGACTGCATGAGATAAACCAATCCCCTTTTTATACACGCCTTATCAGCATTCATGTTGTTAAACAATGCGGCGTTAACGTGGAGCAATGGGAAAATGAGATAGAGAGCTAGAAACTGCACGATAGCAGTTTCATTGAAAATGAAGGGACAAAGAGCCTGGAAAACAAACGGCTGAGACCTCGTACTTGCTCATGAATACATGTACATGCTCTAATATATACACTTAAAAACAGTGATTAAAATAAGACAAAAATTAGTCTGTGAAATTCTCTTACTCTCACTGCTTCTGATTTTGAAATGAGGAAAAACTGAAAATAGAAGCTCAGAAAAAAGTTACAAATCTGCTACTGGGGTGGTACTGCTATCTGAAAATAAAAAGCTAAAAGATACATATCTGTCCCTTTTTTAAACCAAAATGGTACATATTAATACACTTTGAAAGGCTTCTTTCAAATGTGCTATTCCTCATCCAATGAAAAGAGATCAAGCTATTATTATAGACAGAGACACATTCAATGCAATTTATTCTTCCTATAACAGAAAATGTGATTACTGAACCTGTGCCTTTTCTCTTTTTATATGCTGGACTAACCCAATTTCTGACTATCCACATAACCGATTTTCCATTTTGAATAATCTAAACTGGAGCTTATTATGGCCAAGAACCACCCACTTAGACAGTGTGTCTGACCAACATGCAAAGTAACCAACAGTTTGTTTGATTTTAGGGTCAGGAAACACTCAGAATATACAGTTGAGTGAATATGGTTGCAACTCTATACAGCTCACTATGACGTCAGTAATCTTTTAAAATCATCTGAACGTGGTAAAGGGCTCTTCATCATTACAGTATGCAAATGCATCTGACACAAAGAGACATCATTATGTCTCTTACACTTTTAATCAGTGTTGTAGACCACCTAAACCGAAACCAAGACCAAGACAAAAATGCAGAAAAAAAAGTGTATTAATCAAATACAACAAAGAAATCAAACGTAATACCAAAGAAATACCAAAAATAAAACTGAGCACATCAAATTCATCTAAAAGATTCACTTTTATTGCCACATTTATTTATTTTATGTTTAGGAACTTTGCTTTGTTGTCTACGAGTAAATAAACACAAACTAGAGAGCTGGGAGGTATTTCAGAAAGTTGCAAACTTCCAGAAGCATAGAAAAACTAAAAACCACTGCAACTTTCAGGGTAAGTAAGTAGCCATAGCAATGTATTTTCTGAACATAACCTGTTCTTGGCTCTGGAGATCCCACCTTTCCACCCACCAGCGAAACTGCTGCTCAGTAGACTCTAAAAAGTGTGCGAGTGAAAACACAATACTGTAGACAAAAACTTTAATAACAAAGTTTCTGACAGGATATTTTCAAAAGCATTAATTTTGGAGTTTGTTATTCAAATAATAATAAACACTTATCTGGAGTCTTTACTAATTTTCTTATCAGGTTAATTTATCTTATTTTAAGTGTGTTTCAATATTTTCTACACAACAAGGAGCAATACAAACGCATTGTTTCTACAGCAAGTCATTTTGCAAGGAAAACTGTCAGTGAGCTTACAATCATAAACACAGATAAATGTCCTGCCCACAGAACATCTGTGCTATGGGTGCCTCATAACACCAATAACAAATAATACATGGCTGAACAGGCCCATAAATGTGATTGAGTGTTGAGGTGATGTGGCTATCTGGCTGAAAGCATCTCTCTCTCGGTCAGGGATTACGCCTTCATTCAGGCTAGTCTACAGGTCCCCAAAGCAAAGCTGAGCGCTGTGGATTCACGCTGTGGAGGCTGTTAGCATTTTCTGCTCAGCTTGAGGCTGCAGGAGTTTGTGTCACAGCTGGTGGTGCAGCTAAACTGTGGCTCTTACAGGCTATGTGCAAAATAACACACTACTTTACTATTTATGAAGTGTGTAGTGTGCATGTGTAATATGTAATGTGTACATTATGCATATTTTCTGTATGTGCAAAATAGCCTATTACAGCCTGCAATGACAATAAATGTAAGTGAGACTGCAGAACAGCTGAACATCAACAAGACAAATGAATTGATGAAACTGTCAAGTTTTATGTCACAAACACAGCAGACTAAACTGAGCAGAGCCGGTTGTATTTTCTGGGAGGACTTTAACTGCACGCAGCAGGACGCTGGAGGTGTAAAGTTGTCAGTAGGCTTTTTACTCTCTCTAGAGTTTTCACTTTTCCTAGAAATCCAAATATTTTCCACTTTTTTATGTTTGTAAAATGTACTCATTTTATAAATTGCATTTTTTCTTTATTTATATTATTTTCAAGTCCACTCTATTCTGTGTTCTTTTAGTATCACTGAGATGCTACTATAGTTTTTACATTATTAACATTTCTAATCAGTTGTATTTTAGTTAAAGTTTTAGTAACTTTGTTATGTTTTGTCATTTTAATAATTTCAGAGATCTGTCATGCCATTTTTTTAATAGAGCATCAAAACGGCATTTACAATTTGATTTTTTTATTTTTTTTTAAATTTTATGGATATTATCTGAGAGACTTTTGGTGTGTCCAAGTTACGTACATTCTTTTGACATGCTGTTTTTTGCATAACATACAGTAGAGAAATATCTGATTTTGAATGCAGCGTTTGCTTCTTATCAGAGAGAGAAAAAAACACTTTTTGAAGGAACATGAAGGAAAATCACGGACATGGCAACCACTGCCTTAAGGAGAATTATATTGAAACAGAATCTTTTAGATAGGTTTTGGGCATTTATCAGTTGCTCAAATGGGAAAATCATCTTGGTTAGCATGCATTATTTTAATGATGTGCCCATGATATGCCCTACACTTTCTGGAAAATGTATCTTTGTTCCAAGCATGGTACAGTCATGGCCAAAAATATCGGCACCCTTGCAATTCTGTCAGAAAATGCAACACTTCTCTCAGAAAATTGTTCCAATTGCAAATGTTTCATTATTCACGTGCTTATGTTTTTATTTGCACTGCAAAACACAAAAAAGAGAAGAAAGGTCAAACTTGATAAAATTTCACACAGAACTCAAAAATGGACTGGACAAAATTATTGGCACCTTGTCAAAATTGTAAGAAATAATTGCTTTTCAAACATGTGATGCTCCTTTAATTTGTATTTAGACACACCTGTGGCAAGTAACACTACAATATAGTAATCACAATTGCAACCAGTTAAAATGGAGAAAAGTTGAGAAAAGAAAGAAGTGTATAGAGTTGTCTGTGGATTTGAGAGAAAAAATTGTGGGAAAACATGGACAATCTCAAGGCTACAAATCTATCTCCAGAGATCTTAATGTTCCTGTGTCCACTGTGTGCAATATCATCAAGAGGTTTACAGCCCATGACACTGTAGCTAACCTCCCTGGACGTGGACGGAAGAGCAAAATTAATGAAAAATTACAACGAATGATTGTTTGAATGGTGGATAAAGAACCAGATTAACTTCCAAACAAATTCAAGCTGATCTGCAGACACAGGGTACAACAGTGTCAGCTCACACTATCCCTTGAAAAAGGGACGCTATGGTAGGAGACCACTGCTGACACAAAGGCATAAAAAAGCAAGACTGGAGTTTGCCTAAACTTATGGGACAAAACCACAATCCTTCTGGCAGAACATACTGTGGACAGATGAGACAAAAGTAAAGCTTTTTGGTAAAGGACATCATGGCACTGTTTACAGAAAAAGAAATGAGGCCTTCAAAGAAAAGAACACAGTCCCTACAGTCAAACATGGTGGAGGTTCAATGATGTTTTGGGGTTGCTTTGCTGCTTCTGGCACTGGATGCTTTGACTGTGTGAACGGTATCATGAAATCTGATGATTACCAAAGAATTTTGGGGCACAAGTGGCCAGTGTCAGAAAGCTGCGTCTCCACCAGAGGTCATGGGTTTTCCAGCAGGACAATGATCCGAAACACACTTCAGAAAGCACTCAGAAATGGTTTCAAACAAAGCACTGGAGAGTTCTGAAATGGTCAGCAATGAGTCCAGATCTGAATCCCATAGAACACCTGTGGAGAGATCTCAAAACAACAGTTGGGAGAAGGAATCCTTCAAATCTGAATGACCTGGAGCAGTTTGTATCTCTACCAGTCTGTCACTGGGCTGTAACTGAGTACAAGCCCGTATAATGTTCCTCTGTTTACGTGGGTGTATGAAACACATGAATTACCAATGTTTTTGAAAAGAAGATATACATGTATGCTGGAGTGTAAATCCCTGGCAGGCCTGGAGCCATCAGAGATGCTGGATTATCTCTGCAATCTTCTGGAGTGAGTGACTGCCCTCTTCAACACACACACACACACACAAATGACTGCACTCAGACTCTAATCCTCTGCACACACACACACACACACGTTTGTTTTGTGAATTGTGGGGACTTTCCATAGACTTCTATAGTTTTTATACTGACAAAACGATATTGTCTATCCCCTAACCCAACCCTAACCCTAAACCTACCCTTACAGAAAACATGTTTGCATTGTTACATTTTCAGATAAACATCATTTACTATTTTAATCTTTTTACATTGTGGGACCGCAGGCCGGTCCCCACAATGTCAAAAATTTCAGGTTTTACTATCCTTTGTGGGGACATTTGGTCCCCACAATGTAGCAAAAACAAGTACACACACACACACACACACACACACACACACACACTATAGTGGTTTATTATACTTTATTATAGAATTTATATCATATAAATATGTGAAAAAAAAAGTTTAAAAGAAAAAGCTTACTTTGAATACTTTACAATAGCCCAGCAATGGACTGGCCACTGGCCGTGTGTGCAGGAATCCAGGGTGCCTATGGACACTACATAGGACAAGAAGTTGAAAAAATGAACGAATAGACAGATAAAATATTTCAGTCTCAGAAATCCAATAAAATAATAACTATATCAAATTCTCTGCACACCTGGAGGAATTGCATCAGGAAGGGCATCCGCTTCAGAAGGGTTTTAAAATAAATGTTTTCTTCAAACCTTTCTGGCATTCTGGCTCACTCTCTCAGCATCTGTAGGTCCAGCCCTAACAGACAACAACACAAACAGCCATTAATCTAAGTTGTTTCAGTTCAGTGGTAAAAGCTGCTGCTCGAACCAGTATTGCTCAGTCATCATTGTCACTTGACAACAGCAAATGGTATAATTTGCTTTCTAGACAACCAATTTATCCTCTTTTAGTATCCAAGTATCTAATCTCTGCACACAGTGCACGTTAAATACTGGCAATATTAATGGAGTATACAAAGAAGAAAAGTGATATAAAGGAAAAAGAACATAAGAAATATATCGAATATTAAGCCAGGACAAATATTTAGAAAAATGTAAACTGTAAAAGCATTTTAAATAGTCTTAAATATATGTTTTTTCTATTCTTTATGTAAAATATTTCCTAATAACTCCTACATTTGCCTGTTTTTTGTGAGATTCACACAAAACACACACACACAAAACTACTAAATGCATTTGAGCTTTTATCATTTATTTTAAACCACTTACAGTTGCAGAGCTTTATATCTGGTGTATTTGTTTAGCAAAAAGCTATGATTTCTGGACAAATACCTCTGACTTGTTGCTGTTCAAATATTTCTAAACACATAAAAGCAAGATACTGCAGCTGAGGTGGTCTTCAGGATGTCTAGTCCTGCAGGAGTCGGGTTGAGTCCTGACTGCTCCTGTGGGCTGATTTTCCTTGAGCTTTCTATGTGGGTGTGTGACACTGCAGAGATGGATCATCTTAAGAACACTTTGTCCACCCACTCGCCAGTTTTATAGCTTACATCTGTTTCTCGCTAGACAGACAAATGTGTCTGGAAAAAAAAAAAGACTTCAGGAGTAAGCCTGTGCATCAGAAAACAATTCCTTTCTGGCTTTTCCTGGCTTTGCCTTTATCTAAAGATTTATACGCAGAAAGTGTTTTTTAAAAGCCTGTGGTGAGACTTATGATTGTTTCCATCATTGTTTTTCTGGACCCCCTCCTTTTGTTGACCGTTCTCGCCTCTATCAATAATACAGTCGCTCTGCCTGGGAAGAAGCTGAGTGTGGCTCTCACCAGGGCTTTGAACAGAAGGTCAAGCTCTCGAGGTGGTACTAATTAAATTCCCCCTCCTGCCCACTCGCTAACACCCACCTGCAAACGCAGCATTCATTAGCCCTCGGAGCCCAGCGGTGACCTCACCTCTCCAACCTCCACAAACAAACACGCGTCCCCCGTCACACCAACCCCACCGTCAGACCCACACGTGTCAGGACGCTCACAGCTGGACAAAATCACAAGATATGCAGCGCACTCCTGTGCAATTTCATCTCAAGATCAGCATCATAACTGCCAAACTCCAGACCTGTGAAAGGAATGACAGGGGAAGTTTTCTCCTAAAGATTTCTTGGAATAAGCAGTTGATGCACAAGACTGCATTTATTTGATTAGTAATACACTAAAACACCCAGCCAACATGTATATGTGGGGCCCACATGGTTTCTGCTGGGTCTACATGGGTACCAAGTGGGCATAGTCCCAAAATAGGCATCTTATCTGGGGCCCACTTGGGTCAGCTAAGTAGGTCCCACACGGGCAAAAACAGATGGGCTCCCTATGTGGGACCTAGTTGGGTCACAAATGGGAAATGAGTGCTTAGGCTCGAAATGGGCAACACAAATGGGGCCCATATGAGTTTAACAAATGGGTTAGACATGGGAAAACACAATTAATCCCATATAGGCTATCTACACTGGCCCAAGGTAGTACCCACATAGGCCACCTCTATATGGGCTCAGAATGGGGAAACACATATGGGGCCCTCTTGCTCAAACCATATGGGTAAAACATGGGCAAACACAATCAGTCTCATATAGGCTACCTACACTGGCCCAAGGCGGGACCCACAAAGGCTACCTCTATATGGGTTCTGATTGGGGAAACCCATATGGGGCCCTCTTGGTCAAACAATATGGGTAAAAAATGGGCAAACACAATCAGTCTCATATAGGCTGCCTACATGGGCCCAAGGTAGCACCCAAAAAGGCTACCTCTATATGGGTTCTGAACGGGGAAACACATATGGGGCCCTCTTGGTCAAACCATATGGGTAAAACATGGGCAAACACAATTAGTCTCATATAGGCTGCCTACATGGGCCCAAGGTAGTACCCACAAAGGCTACCTCTATATGGGTTCTGAATGGGGAAACACATATGGGGCCCTCTTGGTCAAACCATATGGGTAAAAAATGGGCAGACACAATCAGTCCCATATAGGCTGCCTACATGGGCCCAAGGTAGTACCCACAAAGGCTACCTCTATATGGGTTCTGAATGGGGAAACACATATGGGGCCCTCTTGCTCAAACCATATGGGTAAAACATGGGCAAACACAATTAGTCTCATATAGGCTGCCTACATGGGCCCAAGGTAGTACCCACAAAGGCTACCTCTATATGGGTTCTGAACGGGGAAACACATATGGGGCCCTCTTGGTCAAACCATATGGGTAAAACATGGGCAAACACAATCAGTCCCATATAGGCTGCCTACATGGGCCCAAGGTAGTACCCACAAAGGCTACCTCTATATGGGTTCTGAATGGGGAAACACATATGGGGCCCTCTTGGTCAAACCATATGGGTAAAAAATGGGCAGACACAATCAGTCCCATATAGGCTGCCTGCATGGGCCCAAGGTAGTACCCACAAAGGCTACCTCTATATGGGTTCTGAACGGGGAAACACATATGGGGCCCTCTTGCTCAAACCATATGGGTAAAACATGGGCAAACACAATTAGTCTCATATAGGCTGCCTACATGGGCCCAAGGTAGTACCCACAAAGGCTACCTCTATATGGGTTCTGAACGGGGAAACACATATGGGGCCCTCTTGCTCAAACCATATGGGTAAAACATGGGCAAACACAATCAGTCCCATATAGGCTGCCTGCATGGGCCCACGGTAGTACCCACAAATCTACCTCTATATGGGTTCTGAACGGGGAAACCCATATGGGGCCCTCTTGCTCAAACCATATGGGTAAAACATGGGCAAACACAATCAGTCCCATATAGGCTGCCTGCATGGGCCCAAGGTAGTACCCACATATGCTACCTCTATATGGGTTCTGAACGGGGAAACACATATGGGGCCCTCTTGGTCAAACCATATGGGTAGAACATGGGTAAACACAATCAATCCCATATGGGCTGCCTACATGGGCCCAAGGTAGTACCCACATAAGTAATCTTTGTATGGGTTCTGAACAGTGAAAGACGTGTAGGGCCCTCTTGCCAAACTATATGGGTCAGACATGGGCATACACAATCAGTCCTTTATAGGTTCGCTACATGGGCTCAAGGTAGTACCCACATGGGTAATCACTGTATGGGTTGTGAATGGGGAAATGCATATGGGGTAGTGATCTTCCCATCATGTGGTAGGGTGACCAAACGTGCCGCTTTCTGGGGACATATTCTGCACAGGATTTCTATATTGCTTAAATTAACCAGGTTGGTTGCTTGTGCTGCGGCAATGGATCATTGCATGACAACAAAGCACCGCGAGAATGATTCGAAAGGATGGAGCATCTGCTCTGCTCTGCATAGCTCTTGCGGTACTTTGATGTTGTACAATAATCAATCAGCACAGTGAAAACAACCAACACCTGGTTATTTTAGGCAATTTAGAAATCATGTGCTGAATGTGTCCCCAGGTAGTGCCATGTCTGGTTATCCAATAGGGGACATGAGCAAACATAATCAGCCCCATATAGGCTGACTGCATGGGCCCTAGGTAGTACACATATAGGTACTAGGTGGAGTTTGGGATCTATGTGTGTACAGTATTGACCTTATTCACCATTTTTAAAATATTGTCTTTGAACTTCCATTTGTGTGGTAGCATGGCATTTCTATCTAAGTAATTTAGCTGGTAAAGTGGATTGTATTTATGTATTTATGTATTTTAGAGAACAAAAGTTATTGTAAACACTGTAATGTTTAAAGCAAATGTCTTAACAAATGTCAGTAGACAGACAGAAGAAAGACAGAATGGACATTTATGTTTCTGATGGGAAAAATCCAATGTATATCCAGAAATCGTATTTGCAGCATATGATACAGGGGTTCAGAATAAAGTGCTGTTTCATTCAGTTAGCATATTGTGTTTTGTGTGCAGTTTTCTTTTTGAACCAACAGTACAGACTTTTCTTTTCAGTCTAGTTGGCACATGACCGACCTTCAAAGATGAAATATGATTGAAATAATGTCAGCTGCTGTTGTAACATTGACACAAATCGATAATGTATAATGCTAAATCATTCAAATTTGTTTTTAACAAAAAAATCTTAAAAAAAAAAAAAATAATAATAAAAATAATAATAACAAAAATAACAGATCTGTATGTTGAATAAATGTCATGTCTGTAACAAGAAATATCTGGCTTTTGAATAATTATGATTATTAACATTTTATTTATTACCATTTTACGATATTTTGATCAAAACACCTCTTCAAAATCCAAATGTATATGTATAATTTTAATTATTAGCATTAGTAACAATAATTATAATAGATAAAGTTTTAATCTCAAAAGAGCAGTGAGCTTCTGTGTGGACTTTTACATATCATTATTACATTTTTATTCATACACTGTCATGAAAACACTGTTTGACCAAAAAAATAAAACTAAATACACACAGGTTTGTTAAAAAAAAAAAGTTTGTTTTCCATTACCACTCTGAAACAATTTCTATTGGTTGTTTTTACCTGTTGCTTTCATCAGGATTGGTTAATGTGACTGTCATTCACGAAACTGGCCAATGACAGCCTCGCGCGCCTTTTACTAGTGCAGTTTGAAAATATACTAATCAGTTTGGTGATGTGCTGCTACTGATCCGCAAGATTACGCGCTCAGTTCCTGATTATGTGTCTGTTAAATTCTTATTGTAAACTAACTTGAACTGTGAGATGTCAACGGAGAACAGAAGCTGGAATGTGAACACAGAAGAAGGGGTAGACTGGATGTGTGAGATCGCGAAAACATATGGCGATGTCAGGTAACAAAACATTTTTCAGTCAAACCATCATAAAGTTATGATAATGAATGTGAGTGAGAGGGAATTAAAGGGAGAGGCTAATCGCGATTAGCATATTAGCGCGCTGGTGATATTAGCACGTATTTCAGTGTAAATTAGTGTTTACATATGCTGGTAGGTATGTTTTGATGCTGGGATGCTGGTTTAAGCTGGTCATTTGCTGGTTCATGCTGGTCCTTGACCAGCAACATGACCAGCAAAAACCAGCATCAAAACATACCTAACCAACATATGCTGTTTTTTTCACCAGGGGAAGTTGGTGTGTGTTTGTGTGTATTAATGTTTAGTTTAAAACTCAAACGCATGAGAAGTAAAGGAGCACTGGAATAAGTGAAGTAAGTGATTAAACTGTAATTCACACTCGAAAACACTGGAATATATAGGAGAGTTGAGAGTGTTGTATGAGAGTGTTATGTTTTTGTAGATGACCGTTTCTGAGTATATTTTTTACTTCACCTCTTCAAATACTGATAACTTCTAATGATAAGATATTGGTTCACATTTTTAGATAAAGCACACGTTTTTCAGGGAAAACAGGCACCCAATACAGAGACTACAGTAAAATGTTAATCAGTTTTAACCATTGTTTCCAGACCTGAATTATGATTATAATCATTATAAGTACATTTGTAAGACATTTCCTCCACTGGTGATAGAAAATCTGAGTAACTTTTTTCCCTGTTGTCTTTCTTTTTCTGAGGTGGCCCAAAGAAAAGGAAATAGAACTTGTCACCATCTTCAGTCCTTTATTTTATTCACTGGAGAACATCACAGCCTTCAGCTGTGTCATATCAGGATAAATGCAACTGCAGGTAAAATTATATTATGGTAGATTTAATTGTGGTGTACAAATTTTTTTAAGATACAGCTGTTTTAAGATACAGTTATATTTACCTTGCTATGATATCTATGGGAAGAGTCAATTTTTTTTGTGAATCCTCTTTGTCTTTCTTTTGGGGATTCACATTTTTCTGATGGTATTGTTATGCATTAGGTTCATGTTTCGATCATAACTAACAGTTTCAAAGCTGACAGTTTGTTTATGTTGCCTAAATGTCTTATAATGGCAAGTTTCAGTACAATTTAAATATGTTTTGTTTAAGATTGTAAAGGAATGGTAAAAAAAGAAATTATTCTTTTTAAGGACTCGTTGGGCCCACCCCACTACAGATTCACCAAGGATCCAGCTGATCACTGCCAATTTGAAGGAGGATTGTACTTTATCTGCTACATTGCACTCTCACATCTGGTATGGATTCACTGACTTTTTGTAATGTGTGAGATGTTTTGATTTTAGTAAATGTAGTGATTTTGCTTAATTTTATTCTACATAATTTTCTTAAAAGGAACGTTCACCCCAAAATGAAAGTTCTGGCATCATGTACCCTTCATCACCCTTATGTTTTTCCAAACCTGTATGAATTTCTTTCTTCTGTTGAAGACAAAAAGATTTTTTGAAGAATGTTGATAACTAAACAGTTCATAGTAGCCATTAACTTTCATAGTAGGAAAAAAATATTATGGAAATCATTGGGGCCCATCAACTGTCTAGTTACCAACGTTTGGAACAACATAAGGGTGAATAAATGATGACAATTTTCATTTTTGAGTGAACTATACCTTTGATACAATGTATAGTTATGATTATGAATTAAAAGTGTAATGTTTCTCTTCAAATATTATCATAAATAGATAGAGACACATATATTATCAGAAATTAGAGCTGCACGATTAATCAATTAAAGTTCATAATCTCGATCCAAACCCCACTTAATCTTATTCGTAAATGACTAACACTGTGTCTAAAACAGAGGTGACAGTTGTCATGGCGTGACAGCTAAAGTCTGTCTACACTAGATGTGGCCAAGCGATCATTGAAAATCATTTAAAGGCGTCATCGGATGCAAAACCTATTTTTACAAGTTTGAACATAAATGTGTGTTGACAGTGTGTGTACACAACCACCCTATAATGATATAAATTTACACAGTGGAATTTTTTTAATCTTAATATGGGAAAAATCCAATGTAATCCAAGTAATATGCCTTTTTTCAAATAAGGTCATTGTCAGTGTCTTGTCGGTGTGATGTCACACCGACCAAGGCCGCTCCCACGATAGTTGATTGACATGACAGTCTTAACTTAAACCCACCCTAACTGAGCCGAGTGAGCGCTGAGAACAGTCCGACCACCATTATTGTTTCGACTCCAGTGCAGGGGAAGACAAGACTATCTCCGATTGAGCAATTGAGGTGTTCTATTGTTGGATGCAGTAATGCACATAGTAGCACTCATCATTTACTCCCGACATCTGAGATGCAGAGGATTAACATTACTTTTGTTTTTGAAGGAAATGTGCCCGGCAGCCTAAATAAATGCGTCTATGTTCACGCGAATCATTTGTAATCTATTTTCACCTACAGCAGAAGCGAGTATATGGGTGTTTCATATGCATCTTTGCAATTCGCCTTTTCTTAATAATGTGCTAGTTAGCAAGTTTTGCGGTTAAATGCGGCTAAAGTAAACATTACTGATCGTCACCCCACAGGAGATAGAGGCGGGGTGGCAGAGCTCATTAGCGTTTAAAGGAACATGGAACAGAATGGCTCACTCTAAAAAGGGCTGATGGTAAAATGGGTGGTTTTTTTTTTTTACACTACCACTGAGAAATTTTAACCAAAGTATGTTAAAGACTTCTCATTAAGACCCTAAATAATCATATAAACTTGTGGAAAATGGGCACCCAATGACCCCTTTAAACTTTGTCAGTACATCATAAATAAAACAAGGCATCAGTTTGCCAGCTGGGATTTATTGTGCCGTGCCGTGCCGCGCCGCGCCGCGCCGCATCCAGTATAAAAAGTACACTAGGTGCATTTCCATCACGGATTTGCACAAAACCTTTGCGATGTTGTTGATAAAACAATGTTGCGAAATTACAGCAGTTTCATTAACCAATGTTATGAGACTAAAATGTAATTTTTTTTCGTCTCACGATAAGTCATGGCGATGGATG